>OY971431.1:12401250-13601875 GCA_963853865.1 Helleia helle
CAAGTTGCTCTTCAAAGCCAGCAGGAAGAGGCGAAGATTCTCCTAAAATAATAGTTAAAATGTCAGCATATTGTTTACTAATGTTTACGCGAATTTCACTCATTATAATGAAACTATTTTTACGGATTTTATCGCGATTTATCAAGATTTTTACAAGCCCGACGTTTCGGGTACTTTACAGAAACCATGGTCACGGGAGGACTGAGGCGTCATACGTCCTGACGTAACAAAGTTATTCGAAACTAGCCTTTTTTACTTTAATGCCGGGAAATGCTCGGAAGCATCCCGCGGGTGAGTGGGTCTCCCCACGCGGGTATGTGGGACTCGCTGCGCCCGAAAGCTGGTAAGTGGACTTAGCTCTACCCACTAAAACCCGGCGAGTGCCAACAATGCCGAATATGGTGAGGTGCCCCGGATCTAATGAGCAAACAGGGCACCTCGACGGCTAGTCAGTCCTCCAAGGGACCGACGCCACCTCCACAGAGGGGTTGTCCCGCACCACAGAACAACCCCTCCCAACGTCGGGACAATACGCCCATAGACATCCGCACAACCAGCGGTTATATAGATACTCCTTTTCCCTATTTCCCGGGCCACCGGAAAATCACAAGCCTCACGAAACGCGAGTCACTTTACGCCGGTATCATGAGAGCGAGAGGTACCACCCCGGTCGTGCTGGCCAAATTCTGCTGCCAAGCAGCATGGCACTACCTGTTATAAAAAAGCTTACAACAAAAACAATGTATTTAGTATATTTAATAGTAGCTTATTATCATGAAGCAACCAATAATGTCGAATGTTTAGAAATAAACAGTAAATGAAGTCAGTAATAACTTATGCGACTAAATACAATGAAACACATAGCAGCCAACGATGTAGGAAGCGTTACAACCTACAATATTAAGTATTTATCAAATGAACATGTAACAAAGTCTGTAGTACCATAACCGACAAATTAAAACTATTTGCGTTCAAGCAATAATGTATGACGTGACACTTCCGATACAGTAAACAAAAACTAAAACCATGAACATTGATTTATCCCACATTATTATTTTTCAACATTGTAAAATATATGAAATATGTTACAGCTTTTCAGCAATAGATGGCTCGCATTCGGGTCTCGTCTTGATTCTCTCGAGAATTCTAGAATGTTCGCGGGGTATGAGGGGTTGTAGGACGTAGGACTCGTAGCCCGTAGGCAGACCACTCGGCTTACGAACTCTGTACGCGTCCCACCGTCAAAATAATAGGCTAATCTTATATATAAATTTCGTGTCACGATGTATGTTCGCGATAAACTCCGAAATTACTGAATCAATTTTTATCAAATTTTGTAAGTTGGGGGGTTGATTACGGAAATGCTCACCGTTCATGGTGCGTCTTTCCAGGGTCCTTGGCGTCTTCGGAGTCGGTGTTAAGAAGGCAGAACGCCAAAGTGTTCCAAGTGGGAGCGACACATGGCCCAGCAGGGAGCAGCCGAGGATCCCTTTTCCTTCAACTTTCACTTTCTCTTTTGGGTGACGCGCCATTCTCTTCCCATTTTGAAGGAGCCTCCAGGTGGAGTGGACCTCATACGTGGGGGTGCACGCAGCCGGACTAGCATAAAGATACCGGACGGAGAAGAGGGATGCCGACCCTCAATCGCCTCCCGCTGGATACCAGAAGTACCTATAGCCGAAACTCACGACCTTGTTTTTAAAATCTAAGTCCTCTTTTTCAAAATTCTCATAACCACATTTTTAATAGTCGGTCGATTTCATGGTTAGACTTCAAGAATTTGCTTATACAACATTTTTAATATACGCGTAACGAGGAGTGCATCGCAATTGAATTAGCAAATTTAAAAATAAAAAGTAAGGAGACTCATTTAGATTTTTAGGACAGACTGAATCCAAACCATCCGTTCTAACGTAATATCCAAGGTTAATAGAATAGATAACCAGGAAATTAAACACTGTAAAATTATTATATATAACAATACAACGTATTTTTATATAATTTACCAGAACACATGGTTATAATAGTAAGATTGAAATGCCCGATTCTTTAGAAAACGTTCTAAGCATAGTATTAGAGGAGGTGAATTTTCATGAACAGTATCACGCCAAAAATAAATTGTCTACATCAATTAATACTTACATTTAAAAATTCACAAATTAATTCAAATTTTAAAAAGAATAATGCATGCATCCAGCAGACATAATGAGGTAAAACAAATACCATTATTATCAATATTTAAATCTCAGAATACAGAAAGAACCAGAAGCCGCGTTCAATAGATAATGCATACGCCGCACTGTGTCCAAAAACATTACGCACGTCCCGCACCTACATCACTTCCCACCCGCATAATGTTGCTAGCTCGGGAGCGGTTCCCCACTTTTCGGGGTAATCTCATAACACTGGTTATGAGATTATCTATATTTTAGATAAATTTATAAAAAGTTAAAAACAAACTTTGTACGCTTATATTATTATCCTTCTATATAGTAATAAATAAAACAAGATTTCAGAAAGTAAGAAAACTTTTTATTAGGTACCCTTTTGTTGAGTAAGTTTTTTATAATATTGTCTTTTAGACTCTGAACTAATCCGCAGAGTTTTACGCTTAGATAAATAATGGAATCTTATATCTAGGTATTTTTCAATAACTACCCTTATTAGATTATTTCTATGGCTTTGACCATTTATATGGTCATCATCTACTATAAATATGTTATTTTTCCCAATGAATTTTTTGAAAATTGAGACAATGATTGCTAAACGTTGAATATCGGAACTAATAATGAAATCTTCGTTTGCAATTCTTCGAACATGTGCTTCACAAATACAACATATGTCATAAAGACTCTGAGAAGGGAAATAAAGACCGCCTCTATTTTTTAAACCAATAAGTTTGTGGAACCATAGGACATCGGATGCTAACGTTGATTCAATGCAAAAAGGACATTTTATTGATTTTGATAGATAATGAGCAACAGATCCCGATATATAACCTACGATATATTTTGTCAAATCGTGAAGTATAGGTAAATCCGAAGACAATAATTTTGCAATGCTACCACCATTTTCATCAATGTGTAAAAATGGATCATTATTGTGTAGCTGATCACTATCTTCGAATCTTTGTGAGTGTGCTGACGAATTTATGGCTCTGGTTGAGGATGAACAATTTAATATACCTATGTTTTCAAGAGGTATACAATTTCCGCTATCGGATGCTTTAAGTTCCAGGTGACATAATACTTTTCTGAAAATACCTTTGAATTGTTTTGCATTTGGGTTGTCATTATGACCTCCATGCATTCGTATCATACCAAACAGTAACTCCAAATGATCTTGACTATATTTGTATGATGGTATAAATACTAGCATGTCGGTCTCAACTAAACTTCCATATAATGATTTTAAACTCTCAATGCCTATAAGAATTCCAAGAAATCCCGTTTTACAAGCACATTCTAAAATTGGCTTATAATTTTTCATTATAATTTGCACTTTTCTTCCATCTTGGTTAACTTTTCTTTTAGTTGCATTTTTTATTTTTAATTTATAAATATATGTTTTCATTTCATCTAAAAAATTTAATATCTTTTCTTTATTTCGTCTGTTCAAAGGTTGCTTAAAATCAAACTGTTTCATATTACGGGAGTTAAATATATCAAAAAGATCGTTCATGTTTCTAACGAAATTTTCAGTCGCTTTTGAATTCTTAAATGATAACAATTTGGCATCCTCTCGACAGAATTGCAATGCTGTAGCTACACTTTTGCTTAAAACTTGACTAGCAAGCTTTACTTTCATAATATTATTTCTGAACATAATATGTCTACGTGTAAGCTTGTTTGCAATATGAAGTCCCTCATTTTCTTGAAGTTTATTTAACTCGCACAGTAGGTTCCAATTAATTTCTTCTTCGTTATTATCTAATACTATTATTTTAGACTCCCAGTGATTTCTCACAAGCTTGAACATGTGAACTGGATCCAGGAATACGGCAACATCAGATTTATCTATAGGATGTTCGAAGGTAGTCTTTAATTCCTTTTTGTGGTCTAATTTACATCCTAGTAGCTTCATTGCCGTTATATTGGTTGAATGTCCGTCGAATGTCACGGAAACTACTTTCACACCAGCATCATGGCATTTAATGATACATAATTTAATTAAATTTACTTTTTGTTCAGCGTTTAAGCCATGGACTAAGAAATAACCAAGAGGTAATTTAAAATTATCATTAACAGCATTTAGTAAGAACACGTATGCTTCGGAGGCTAAGGTCTTGCAATCTTCAGAAGTACCAGTGCGCATGTCAACATATCCGTAATTTTTTTTCCCATCCCATAAACTTTGTTGTCTGAGAGACATCTCATCAGCAATCAGAGAACAAATAATCTTACGCTCAGATGATGCAACTTTTTCCTTTAAAGCCATGAACGATTCATCTGAGAATCCTGGCTCTCCACTTACGTTAGAATACCATTTTGACAAGGTTTTTGGGTGTGCAAGACAAGTGTCAAAAGTGGCCCTTACGTTCCTATAGGCAGATGGTGAAAGAAAGTTTAATGTAAGACAAAACTTTTTTATCTTCGCTGTGTACGTGGGCTTCTTTTTATTTAGGGCACTTTTTTATAAATATTATTAAAAAGATCTGCTGCTACTACATTTGTTGAAAGCAAATCGTAAACATCATCGTTCACAAAACGATGGTTTTTTAAATTTTTTAAAATACTATTTAATGATTCATTTTTTTTTGGCAAGCCGTTTGTTTTTTTGTTGCAATGTTTTTATTCGTCGAACATGTCGCTGAAAAAACATTTCTTTGTGTCGTAGTTGAGATTTTAATTTGACTTTTCTCGGAGTATCAAACACAGAGTCCAAATCAGAAATATCGACATCACCAATCTCTGAGTTTGATCGTGCAGGCGACTGTGCCGGTTTCACCTGAAATTAAAAACCTATCAGTCTATCATGAAATAAATAAAATAGCTTGATCAAACACATAAATCATAAATTGAACATAAAAAGTTATAGGTAGGTACATACATTTTTCGATGTCGAAGGTCCAGATGTATCCATGTGTGACTCGGAAAATTCTGGTGTCAAGGCTAAATTCTAAAATAGTAAGTTAATAAATAAATAAATTCATTTATTTCAGACTAGATATTATTATTATTAGATTATTCCTTTATTATTATTTTATTTATAAATGCAACCATTGTTTACAATAATTTTTCTAACAGTAATAAATAATAGGATCCAAAAACTCATATCAAATTTGAGCTTATCATCTGTCTATTTTAATATGATCAAAACTTAACTTGAACTCATACGATGTTCTACAATCTACATAATGAACAGGAGGGGTGCAATACTCATAATTTAGTTAAATTCCATTTATTATACCTTAGTTGGAAGAGCTGCTTTCCTTAGCCTTTTTAAACCACCTTTAGTGTCATAAAAATATTGCTCTTCGAAGTGTATTGAACAAATTACGCTTCGCTTTGATGGTTTCCATAACTCATCTAGCCGTGCTCTTTGAATTACTTTCATCCAGTTCGAATTCCTTTCTTCATCAGCAGGGAAACTAAGATCCACAAACAAAAAATAATTAGAGAACTAAACTACTACTAATACATAAATATGACTGCATTGAGCTTTCTAATTTAACACTTCGACTAAACATCCTTAACACTCGCACAATACAAACTAGCTTATTTAATTCTGAATCGCTTAGTTCTGCAAGTATATAATAGAAGTTTATAGACGCAAAACTTTTTGCCAACTATTATTCTGCCATTGTTCTTTATATTTATTGTAATGCTGTGGTTATTAGTAAATTATTAAAAAAAATCTAGAGGTTAAATAGAAAAGTAGGTAAAAGTTTCGAATAAACTGGCAACACTCACAAAATGGACGCGACTTTTTCTATGTCAATCGTATTATAATAAAATAAATTCAATAATTAAATAAATCTACTCTTGAATGCGGTACTTACAGATGAAATGTGATCCCATCCTGATTCTTTATGTGTCCAGCAGCATTTTTGCATGTAGGAACGACGCAAGACGGCATTATTGAATTAAAACTAACACTTGTACGGTACGTCACGGCGCGTTTGAAACAAAGGAGCGACTAAAGGCGAAAACATAAAACCACTCTATTTCAGAGTGGTTTTTGTTTCTTCAGTTGTATGCGCGCTTGCGGCTTCTGGTTTTTTCTGTATTCTGAGATTTAAATACAACCACTTTCATACTTAGTAACTTCAAAAGGGGGATCCCCTTTTGAAGTTATTAAGTATGAAAGATTTGAAAGCGAGGTTAATAATATGAAAGATATCAATGAAATAGACATAGATGATAACGTTTTTTAATGATAGTTGGGAAGGCAAACGGCTCGTCTGCCCGTTCTAACCTAACCCACATGATGGTGAGTGGTCAGCGTGGCCCAAGAACATAAACAAGTTAACCTAGAACTAGCGTAGGCAAGTCATTCATTCAGACATATTGTCATTAGTAATTACACTGCCTGTCCTGCTCTTCTCCCCGAAACAGCAAATCTGTTTTGCGGGGGAAAAAAACAGGTCGGTACGATACCCAAGGAGACGGGAGACCGCGGCGCAGTGCCTCCCACGAGGCGAGACTTGTGACGTCAAGCAGCCCCGCGACGAGAAATTTAAAGCGAACGGGAAAAGTATCATAACTTCGTCATTTATTGAGATAATTATCAAATATAGATAATACAAAAATTCAATGGGCTTTATTGCCAGTTTGGTGCTAAAATAGAAACTTTCTTATTCTACATTCGTCTTATTACATTCAAGTTTACATTATTCAAGGTTTTACTTCTATCACGAGTAATTTTATTTTAATTTATTTAAAAAAAAATAAGAGAGCTTTTTAACAAGGCGGTTGCCGTAAATTGCCACCGGATCCGGAAAAGCAGTAGTTAACTGCCAATGAAACAAACTTGCTTAATGTTTTTCATCACAGGATAGCAAGCAATTCTAGCATTGTCAGTTGCACGGGGAAATTTATAAAAACCTGTTTAATTGGTGCCCGATCTGATTAAACCTAGACATCTTATGATTGAATATTTAAAACCTAATGATATTGATGTTAAGATTTTGAATTACCATAATGTCTATGATTTAAAGAAATTATTCACAATGTTCGTTTAGTCACTCCTTATGGTGAGAAGTGTCCTCATTCATCTCACATAACTCAGTTCTCCCTTGTGATAGTAACATGTGATTACCTCCATACTCTATCGAGACTCCTTCGGCCTCAGTTTTTATTCCTGTTGGGGCATGTTTTAGATCATCGTGTTCACTGCTAATATCTTTTAATGGGTCTTCAGTTACACCTTGAGTACACTCCAAGCTTTTATCATCGTTTTCTTGTTGTTCCATTTCTAGAAAAAGACCAAGTACTAAATATGCATACAAGTTTATTTGAAGTTCATAAATAACCAAAGACTACTATTGTATAACCAGAGATAGACTGGAAACTCTAATCAAATATATGTAAGCCGTACGTGGCGCCATCTAGTTGTTGGATACGGAACTAAAAACATATACCTAGCTATATCATACAATATATTATACGCTTATTATTATTCTAAGATTTATTAATTCTTTTAAATATTATTATATCCAGTTGGCAGTTACCTGTGATATTTTTTGTGTAAAGAATTATGTATCATTACTTACTGTGTTTTATTTTTATGATGTTATCCGCATGTTAACTAATTAATTCGATAGGTATGAGATATTTTTTTAGGAGGTAATTTTTACACAAAAATATCACAGAACGCATCTACATCCATCTTGTGTGCGTGCATCTCGTGCATAACTACCATTAGAACCTAGAAATTGCAAGAACAAAATGCGCATGAGTTCGAACTTCGAAAACTTCAAAATTAATTAAAATTATTGCAACAACAGCGGCCATTTGCATTTTTGCATTATTAATATTACCACAGTATTACTATATCAGAAATTCTAAATCCTACCACATTGTAAATGAAACTAATATGATTAAAGGTATTAACGGCACATACAATTCGTTACAATTTAATAAAATAATGTTGGATTATTATTTAATTAAGAAAATTAACTATATTTAATTATTTGAATAAATAATTTAACTAAATTATCAAATATTCCTTTCTAATATTTTTAACACAGCAACAAACTCAATTTAGTAAAATATCCGACGGCTAGATGTCGCTTATTATTACAAAATAAATTTTGTTCCTAGTTTCCATACCGTGTAAATAAAATAATTCGATAGGACCCGTCGAATTATGTTATTTACTGTGTGTACGTGTATTTGTACTAGTATAAAAACACAACTTTACAGGAGTGTATTAAACATTATACAGCTTGTAATTTTGACAAAAATCAATAGAAATATTTGAAAATTTGTAATGTTGTATTTGAATATCACATGAAAAAGACTGCATTATTTGTTTTTTTTTTATACTTTACAAAATAGCATGACTTTTTTTTTCTTTTACGCCGGGAAATGCTCTGAGGCATCCCGCGGGGGAGTAGGTCTCCCCAGGCGGGTATGTGGGACTCGCGGCGCCCGAAAGCTGGTAAGTGGACGCAACTCTACCCACTAAAACCCGGTAAATGCCACCAATGCCGCCTTTGGTGAGGTGCCCCGGATCTAATTAGCAAACAGGGCAACTCGACGGCTAGTCAGTCTCTCAGGGGGACCGACGCCACCTCGAGAGAGGGGTTGTCTCGCACCACAGAACAACCCCTCCCAACGTCGGGACAGTACAATTTGATGAGGTTCCCATCCTCGCCCTTTGCCCTCTGCTCTTTTGCCCCCTCTTCAGGGATACAAATAAGCTCGGTTCAATAAGCTTGGCTCAAGGTGCTGGGCTCACCATAGGCTACTGAGCCCCACCGCCAGGTCAAGGCCTGAATCATGGTGGGGGAAAAAAATAGCATGACTTGTATTGATGTAGGTTATTTTCTATACCACGGCAGAACCGGTAATCTGGTACAAGTGACCACTTAGACCAGTATATAGTGTACTTGTTTGTACGTACTTTTCTATGCTAATGGCCCGAAGGCCCTAATGCTTCATCGGATCAGTGTGAGCCCATTCGGCTCACTTTTGATTTATAAAGTGGGGGGTTGGGTGCACGGTAGGCCCCCCGCCTACCGTGCAGTCTGCGACCACACGGCCTCCTGGCGTCGGTTGTGTATCAGTGGCGGGACTGTGCCGCGTCACCGTCGGGTGGAGTGGAGCCCCAGGCGGTCTACCCCTACCGGGTGGGCTCATTGGCGTGAGGACCCGGTAGATGGCGCCAGCGATACTGGGGCCCACTCCGCCGGTCGGAGTTGCAGCGTCCGCCACAGAAGGTCTTGATGAGGGTTGTTGGGCGGGGCCCCCCTCGACACCCCGCGGTGGGCATCGCCTATCTGACGCGTTAATGTTTGTTAACGTTATATTAGAACTAAACGAACCCAATACGGTCGACGAGTTGAACTCGGTTCTATTAATGTGAGGGCCGGCCCTCTCCTCTCCCTCAAGTGGGGGAGGTGGGTCGCGCACGGTTTTATTGGCGCCATTGTCCGACGCCGCTGTCTGAGTGTGCCCTTTCTTCGCGTGAAAAAGTAACGCCATACATGGCGTTACTTTTTTACCGGGTTTATCTCTATTCTCCATTTAGCGAACCACTCACCTAGTTCGGTGACGGATCGCTGAAGGAAGATAGAGGCCCTAGCAGCTGACGGGTGGGTCACGTACAGTGCAGTGTCGTCGGCGAATAGTGCCAATTTCGTATTCCGATTTCCCGGAATATCTGACGTATATAGATTGTATAGGGTCGGGGATAGTACCGATCCCTGAGGTACACCGGCCCTCAGGGGCCTCCGAGAGGACAGCGTGGAGACATCTATATCTGAAATGGCGGTCAGTCACGTAGTCGCGGATGATGATGATGACTAGTCTGTCCGGTATTCCCATCTGGTATAGTTTATAAATTAGACCATCGTGCCAGATTCTGTCGAATGCCTTGGCGACATCGTAGAAGACTGCACACGTGTCTCGTAGGTTTTTCCTTTGGAAACCTCTGAGTATGTCCTCCGTTATGCGGTGGACCTGCCTCGGGCAGCAGTGGTTTCCTCGAAAGGCGAATTGCTCATCTATGAAAAGATTCTTTTCGCCGATAACGGTTTTCAGCCGCTTCAGCAGAATCCCTTCGTAGATTTTCCCTAGTGAGCTTAGCAGACTTATTGGACGATAGCTAGTAGGATCCGAGCGCGGTTTCCCGGGCTTCGGTATGCCTATGACGGTAGCTTCTTTCCATAAGTCGGGGAATCTACAGCCCTTTAAGAGGGCGTTTATAATGTTAACCAGGAGGATAACTAGGGCGGGCGGTAGTATTTTTAACACCTTGTTCGAAATCCCGTCCGGCCCGGGGGCCTTCTTGGAGTGGAGGCATTTGATAATGTCCTGGACCTCTTCTACATCCGCCGGGAGGATTGGTTCCCCCTCCGGTGGCGCAGAGGCCTTTCTCGCTACCTCCCTAGTTACCTCCTCTATGTGGGGGCCTACGTGGGGGGCAGTCGGTATTTCGCTCGGAGTGCATTGACTCTCGAGTGTATCGGCTAAACATTCCGCTTTGTCGGCATCCTCTAGTGCAGGCGCGCGATTTAATCTTTTCAGCGGAGGCATGGATGTCTCCGCTTTGTTCTTTAATGATCTAGCTAGTGGCCAGTAGGCCACGTGGGACGGAGTGATTTTGCTCAGGAGGCGATCCCATCTTTCTGTTTTAAATTCTATTACCCGGGCTTTGACCTGACGTTCGAGGTCACGGAGGTTCCGACGATATTCGTCCGTCCGGTAGCGAGCGTATGTACGCTTTGCGGCGTTTTTGTCGCGTATTAGTTCTTTAAGGTCCACCGGGAACTCCCAGCGACCGTCATTGGCCGTTGAGATCTCCCTGGAGGACTTTTCAATAGTCGCTACCAGATGGTCGGTAAGGTCGGAGCATGCTGATATAGCAGCCTGAGGACTATCTATGATATCAGGGATATTATCGAGATGACTCGATTGAAGTGATTTTAAATTATCGTTTAACAATTTAAAGTCGATGATTTTTTTCTTATTTGTGATTGTATTGTTTGCCGGGTCACCCAGTTGTATTAAAACCGGTCTGTGGTCTGAGTTAAGCTCATGTATTGTGTCTATGGAATGAACCTGAAGGGTAACATTCCGTAGAATGGCTATGTCTAGAATTGATGGCCCCGCGTACGTTTCGCTGTTTGCGAATTGATAACGCGTCGGCTCATACGGGGCGACGATTACACTATTTAAATCATCGACAGCTTTGTAAAGGATATTACCATTATTATTGGTGACTCTACAGCCCCATGACTGATGTTTGCTATTTAGGTCGCCGGCTATCAAGACAGCGTTGCCTAACTCTAGCAGTGTTTTTATATCACTGAAAAGTATTTTTTTATTACCGGACTGTATACCGAGGCGATTGTGATCGACTGATGGCCGGTCATGCTCACCTGGCAGACGGAGGCCTCTAGTGTTTCTAAGGCCGGCGTGTCTATTGCTATACAGTGGAGGGACCTCTTGTGGTAGATGAGTGTGCCTCCGAGACGGGATCGCGTCCTGTCGTTCCTGATGCTATTGTAATTAGCTATACGCGGACTCGACAAACTAGGTTTTAAAAACGTTTCCTGCACAAGAAGGATGTCAACATCATGTTTTTTTTAACGAAAACGCGAATTTCATCGATGTTCGCCCTAATGCCGTTCGCGTTGAACGACACCACTCGCAGAGAGCGTGGTTTTGTTCTGGCGGTGGTAGCCATTGATTACCGGGGGGAGAAAAATTTGATCTGATCGATCAAAATCGCGTGGTCTACTAGAGCTTGTAGACGGTCCTGCGGGGAGCCTCGCAGCTTAGCTGCAAGGATGCTAATCTCGCGGTTGTCAATTCCGCTAAGGAACTGTGACACGAAGGCCAGGTCAGATCCATAGCTGGAAGGGGGAGGGGCAGGGCGGGGGGCTGCTGGCATTGACATGCCGGCAGGGGGGCCCGTTAGCCTGCTGGTACCTACTGGGGCACTCCGGGGGCCCTGGGCGGGAGCCACGATGGCTTGGGTCGGCTGAGGAGCCGGCTTGTTAAGCCACGGGTTTTCTGTGGGAAGGGGGGCATCGATGTATTTTACATTCTTAGCTGCCTTCGAATTGGGGGGTGTTTTTTGGGATGACCCCTTTTTGGGCAGGGATTTGGAGTTCCCTGTTCTACGCGCTTTGCGTGAGGTTTTGGGCGCTTTGGGGCAGCCGCGGTAGTTGGCCGGGTGGCCTTCGCGCCTACACAACACGCAGCTCGGCGGTTCGGTTGCCGTGGCCCTATCACGGGGACAGTCTGGTGTCCCGTGGTATTGCAGGCACTTGACGCATCTAGGATGCGCCTGGCAGTTGCGAGCCGAGTGGCCGTATAGTTGGCAACGGTGACATTGCCCTACTATTCCCCTTTTGCGAGGGGCCTCTATGATTAGGCCGGTGACGTGACACACGGCCTTAATATTATAAATGGCTTTGGCTGCCGGGGTGAGCGGCATGATAACAAGTACCATTTTGTACTTGTATTTTTGTTGAGCGTGGTACATTCTGTGTACCTCCTCAACGGGGAAGCCCTGTTGGACCAGGTCGTTTTTAATTTCAACCGTGTCCACCTCCTTGGGCATGCCTTTGATGACGACCCGGAGGACGCGCTCGTCCTCCAGGGCGTAGGTGTGATACCCTATTTTTTCCTGGGTCAGGAAAGCAGTTAACCTACGGTGGTTGTTAGAGTCGTCCACCTGTACTCTGATACCGTCCGCGCAGGCGCGGGCGGATTTATGGCGGATCCTCTTTTCTGAGATCGCCTTTGAAACTATATGCCAGGATTTCGTATCCTGGACGATTATTGGAGGGGGCGCTTTTTTTGCGGCTCAGACGGAGCCGCTGCTATCTTGACCTTCTTGCCCTTAGGGGGCTTCGCGGACGCTACTTTTGGCGCCTTCGGCGGGGGGGATGGTCCCGAGGACGGCGCGGACTCCGTGTCCGGGCGCCGCCTCTTCTTCTTATTGCGGACTTCGGTGAAGCCGCCTTCATCCTCGAAGGAGCTGCCGGCGATCGACATCTCCTCCTCTGACGGAGGGTCCGCTGATGATGAGGACGACCGCGTCTCGTACGACGTCGTCGTCTCCTCAGTGCCGTCTTCGGTTGACGGGGACGTGGGGGGGTCCGAATAAACTAGGTGGCTGTTGCTGCCCGTTTTCTCCCTATATTGCGCCATGCGCTCTCCGATGTCTGGGTACACCGTTTTAAGATAGGCAAGCATGCCCTCGTTCGTCAGACTTTCACAGTTAACAACCGCCATTGTTACAACGGGTTGCGGTTTCCAGGTAAAAACTAGTTAATGGTTTCCCATTGTGTACCTAATTATCCCACCCGCCTATAGCGGGAGGGTGTGTAAAAACAATTATGTGTACGTACTTGTAATATGCACCCTGTCTACTGGTGCAAGTGAATAATAAATAAAGTACACATAATTTAATTTTATCAATTTATTACATCTGATCAGAGAAAATAAAGTTTATCAGTATTAGTATATTTAAAATATAAAATTTGGTATTTTAATAGAATTTTACATGATATAAATATAAAGCAATTTTAAGGCTTTTGATGCAAAAAAACGGTTTTTGTGTTTTTGCATTGCATACTGGCAGTAGGGACCGTCGAATTAGTGTGTATTAATCATATTCGTATATACCAATATATACGTCGAATTATATTATTGTAAAAAGTGCTTGTACTGAGTTTTTATACTAACTTCACTTTTGGAAAGAGATTTTTAAAAATATTTTTAACAATGAATATCGAGCACCTCACACTTTTTTACAATAACTCACACTTATATTTTTTTTTGTTAAACCATTTAATTCTTGTATTAAATACTATTTTCTTTTTCTTTTTATTTAAAGTACCTACTCATTTTAAACTTTCAACTTATAACAATCACTTTAGAATGAGTGAGCGACTAAAACCACACAAGTCATGTAGGTAACTTGTGCGCCTTATGCCTTCCTTGCATGTGCTATCCTGATTATTCTGATCAAACTTATTAAATTATTGTATTGTCATTGGTCCTCGATAAATCTACAAAGTTTAAACTAAATCTGGGCGTCTGAAGTGGGTCGAAATTGCGCCCAATGAAGTCGGTTACAAATAAACATAATAATAAGCTAATAAAAAGTGTGTAAAAAAAAACTAGACTTACCATCTACATTCAAATACTCTTTCTTCACCTCTACATCTTCTTCGATATGGGATTTAAATTGTGAAATTGATATGTTCTGCAACTTTGATGTTGTCAGCTCCAATAGAGGCTGGTGTTTTTCAAAATCAACATCAATCTATAAAAGACAGTATGAAAAAAGATTACTAGCATATTATTTATTATAATTCTATTTCAAATGAGGTTTGTATGTTTACCATTATAAACACAACAGTGTGTACATTTGTTACACTTTCACACCTAAATATCTAATTATTTGTATTTTGATAAAATTTGTCAAGGAGATACCTAATATTGTTAGGAAGCACATAGACTATCAAAATAAAAGAAAAACCTTTAAATCTGTACATAATACGGCCATGATAAAATTAGATTTAGTTTAAGCCATGCATGTTACTATATATAACAATCACACAAGCAATATTAAATACCTTCTCAGTCAGCTTATTATTTAGATAGTATTGGGATGTTTTGGCCAGTTGCATCAGTTGGAAACACTGTTGCATTCTTTTGTGACAAATAAAGCATAAGAAGAGTGACTCAGCTTCAATCTGAAAAAAAAAACAATTACTTATAATGTGTTTCCTAGCACACTTCATGTAAAGTTCAGAACAGCATACTGTTACAAGCTTGCATTCTGGTGCTCTCACTGATTTATTCTTTAGTTATTTGATATTGAACAATATATAACAATATATGGGGAAACTCTACCAAAATACAGAAAATATTTATCGTTCAAAAAAAATGCGTAAGGGCAATAGGTAATATCCCTCCATGGGAATCATGTAGACCAATGTTTAATAAACTGAACATATTAACTATACATGATATGTACATATTTGAAATTGCCAAATTTGTTAAAAATAACAGGGAAAAATTCACAACCCTAATGGATACTATGCCTATTAAACAATTACGGAATCAAAATAAACTAATTTTGAATAAAATACCTAACACAGTTTTATTTCAAAAAAATTGTTATGCTATGTGTATAAAAATATTTAATAATCTACCGTCTCAAATAAAGTGCCTACCTAAGAGACAATTCGAAAAAAAACTAATAAAAACTGGCTGCTGACAAAAAATTTCTACAATGTTAGGCAATTCCTTGACGAAAAAATAAATAAATAAAAAATGGTCAATAGAAAAATGTATGTATGTACTTAAATTATAATGTATAAATAATTGGTGTATTTGAATAATAAAAAAAAAAAACATTTTTTATTTATGTCTAATTTTAAGATTGTTTTTACTTTTCTTTTTATATAGAAATCTATTTTATTAAATATGGTAGTAGTATCTAGTTTGTTTTTAAAAGGAGACACAAAAGTTAGACAAACATTTATAAGCTAATAATATAAATGTGACTGTTATGTTCTCCGGTCAAAGTGGTTAAAATAAGTGGCAGCAGATAATTTAGAACACTTAATAAAAACGTTCAAACAGTATTATTTACTCCCGTTCTGAATCAACTTCACAATATGTACTCATATTTAAAAGTCTAGCAATGCACCTGGGTATGGCAAGGTGTCTATGACCACTTGAGACAAGGATAACTGACTGTATGTTTAGAAGAAGGGCCTCTACAAACAAAAATAAAAAAAGAAATGTATACTTGTTTCCATAACAATACAGCGGGTTTTATTAAATAACTCTAGAATCTAGATCATATTAAGTGGCATCAGTAGTCCACCAACAAGCAATAAAATAAGAAATGACATAATGAAGTTTTTGTAGAAAGTTGAGATTTTTCTTTGTTTAGAAATTGGTGAGTTTTATTATACGTCATTAATTGCGAAGTTATAGAAATAAACGGCAAATCGAAACGAAGCGTGTATTATACTCTTGACACTTTTTCTAATTCTAAATAAGTTAGGTGTATAAAACATCTGGAAAAGTTTACCTCAGAGTCCAAGATTATCTCAAGAACTTGTTGCAAGTGTGTATTTAAAATATTAAACGTTTGTCTATTTACTGTAAAACATAGTAAACATTTCCCTAACATTTTTTAATAATTTAAATGTTGACTAACACAAGTTTATTATGTTTATTAATAACAAGCAGCATGTAAAATATGTATTTATGTATGTATGTACTGAATAGTGAATACTGAATATTTTAAATAAATTATGCATGAATTTGTCTGTTGTGACTTGTGAGTTTTTCTTCTTCTTTTATTTTTGGCATGTGCTGCTTGTGGGCGCGTTCCACTTGGCGTTCACGACGACCACGCTCACGACCGCGGATTTTCCGTTCCACTCATATAGTTAATATACCTAGCGGAAAGGTATATTAACTTTATGGTTCCACTTGAGTCCCGAGCATTGAAATCGTATGCCCAAGTAGAACGGAATATGAAGCGTTTAGAGTGTTGAAGTGAAATGGCAATAACAAGTGTCAAACTTTGACAGAAAGTATATATATAATATAAATTTATTACGTAAATTGTAACGGTAAATTCTAATAATTATGAGTTAAATAATAAAATATTTAATCTCTTATAATCCAATAAATCATAATGCAATTTACGGCGACAGTTGTAAATACTGAATCTACAATAAAAATATATATTTTTTACGAAAATTACACATACATTTTATTGAAACAATGTTATGGATTTTATTGCGGTTTATTAAGATTTTTACAAGCCCGACGTTTTGGATGAAATCTATAAAAATCGTTTCATTATTATGAGAAAAATTCGCGTAAACATTTAACAAAAGTAAAACAAACAAAAAGTAACACTTTAAATATATTTTAAATAGGAAAGTTTTAAATTTTTTAATATTTTTTTCAATAAGAAAAATGCTTTATTTAATTAATGTTAATTGTCGGCTAATTCAAGTTTTATTTATTAGGATATTATGTTATATTGACACTTGAAAGAAAAAAAATACTCCAATAATAATAATAATAAATAATACAAAAGAAAATTAATTAAAAATAGTATAGAACCAAAGTATATTTTATCGCATCAAATAATAAAATTTTCTCGGTCGACATCCTGTTTTGACATTTGAAGTTTCTAAATTCCCGCCAATTCTCTCAACGCTCACTGCGACCCACTTCTTGACTTGGGTCGTCGTGAGCTCCGCGCGGACGTAAGTCGTACGTCATCGATGACATATTCGCCGCGACCACAACGACCGTAGTCGCCACGGGGTACAAACTACCTAACATTGACAAGTAGACTTCCCGCAGGAATGGCGGCTGAGAGCAAAATTGAAGCGCCTCTATGAAATATTTATGGAACTAAATTCAATTAGTATATTATGCCAAAAATAGCCGCCATATTTTAGTCTTAGTATTACGTCGTATTACAAAATTACAATAATGTTATATTTGTATTTAGTAAACTTGTTTGTGTTTACTATTTTTGTGTTGAACTTACATGTGAAAGTGATTTCCATATATTTTCGGTCCATATATCACAAAAAACTAAAACTTGAGTTGTTAACCTAATGTCTTAGTATGCGGGGGGATTTTCTTACACAATATGCCCAATTGTGAGAAAGACTTCGAAAATGGAAATGGCGAGTTTATACCACAAACACAGGAAAGACACGTATTATGAGTTCTGGTTGTCCCACTTTGTTCCTGCAATCAGAAATACCGGGACTCCAGTCTCCAACAAATTCTCTTCTTGTGACTTCTGGTGAGTGAATATGAACTTGTTTTCGTTATGAATCTTATATTTTTATATTACGAACCAATAATCGGTTGAGGTGTAGCCTTAGGGGCGCTATGGGCGGTGACTTAGAAAATTTACGAAAATTTTTGATGTCAATATAACCCCCAATTTTTTACGCTTATCATACAGTCCCTATATAATCTACTAATAATCCATAAACTTTCCATACTTAATAATGTACCCAAAAATATATTTTCATGTTAAAGAATCTGTGCCACTGTTTGATCATGTTTAAATTTCAAGAGAATTTATATACTTATGTACTATGATCATTGCAAATTGTTGGATCCTACATCTAATATAATAAATTATCAGCTGGAGAAGGCTGTCACAAACAGATGGAGCAAATGCTTGACCAAGTTGTACATATCTACAGTTCTTAACTATTTAACTGATCCTGTAAGTATGAATATAATAATATGTAAATATACAATACAATAAAATTAAAGGAAAAATGATGGTTTCATAACTTTTTCAAAAATTTTAATTTATTATGAGAATCATTATAGAATTTACTAACTTTAATAATATATTTATTTTCTGACTGGCAAATTTAAAAAGGAATCCTTATTATTTATTAATATCCCATGTTTGTTAGTAGCCAGACGTCTACTAGTAGTGTTATTACTTCCATAACATTGGAAAATCATTTGTAGCATTTGCCTTTTTGCTTCTCTTATGTGTTTAGGGATCTCCGTTCACATAATATATGAAAAATATTTACCTAGTTTTTGTTAGAATTTAATTAAATTGGTATTTATATTTATCTAAATTATATTAGATCTCTTATTTATTAGTTGGTGCAACGAGGCACGAAACTAGTGTTGGAATAAATTGTGAGTACAATTGTTTCAGTTGCCGTTACAGTGGAGAACATTTTGTTAATAATATAACGACCGCCTGATGCTTAAAATATAGAATATCTAATGTTGAGACAGACAAATTAAAGATGCTCAGAGGAAAAACCATTTAGTGTGTCAGTCTTATTGGTAAGTTATTAATGGATTTAAGTGAATATTAATAATAATTTATTTTCTCTGTATAGAATGCTACTTTATAAATTTTAAATAGTTATAGTTAAGTATATGGCCCCCAACGTAAATGTAACTGAGAAATTGATCTGAACTTGAAACCACATTTTCATGTGAATGCTTCAATACAATGGTTTCTAATTCTACTGAATTTGTATTTAGAAAGTGAATGAGATTCTTTATCTAACATAGTGTAGTCCACTGCACTAGAATAATTTTATGAATACAAATATGATATTTTTACATAGAGTCCAGTATCTATGAAAAATTTTCAATAATTAAAAAAAAAAAATTTTTTTTTTAATCCATCTCATCCCAAACTAGGCAGAGCCTGTTCTTATGGTAACCAGACAACTGATACATACTTATATATTTCTAAATACATACATATTATAGATAACCTACACCTAGACACAGAACAAATGATCATGCTCATCACATTTTATTTGATCATTTGTCCTGGGTGGGAATTGAAACCACGACCTTATGGTTAAGCAGTCAGGGTCACTAACCACTAGACCAACAGGCCAGTCATTTCCCCCACCATGATTCAGGCCTTGACGTGGCGGTGGGGCTCAATAGCCTAGGGTGAGCCCAGCACCTTGAGCGAAGCTAATTGAGCAGAGGGGGCTCTTTGTACCCCTCTTATAAGAAGAGGGGACATAAGAGCAAGGGGCGAGGATGGAAACCTCACCCCATTGTACTGTCCTGAGATTGGGAGGGGTTGTTCTGTGGTGCGGGATAACCATTCTGTGGAGGTGGCGACGGTCACTTGCGGGACTGACTAGCCGTCGAAGTGCCCTGTTAGCTTAACAAATCCTGGGGAACCTCACCAAGGCGGCACTGGTGGCACTCCCGGGTTTTAGTGGGTAGAGCTGCGTCCACGTACTATCTTTCGGGCGCAGCGAGTCCCACATACCCGCCTGTGGAGACCCACTCCCCAGGCGTGATGCCTCAGAGCGTTTCCCGGCGTTAAAGAAAAAAAAGGGGCAGTTATTTCTATATGTAGATATGTTTTGAATATTCTTTTTTCTGTTTCAGATGGTTAGCAGTTACAAAAAAAAGATCAATAGGCTAGTAGGACGAGGAAAGTATAAAGAAGATAAAGAAACATGAAAAATTGGGAAGAAACTAGTTTGTGAAAATTAATTTATTTCATTAAAAATAAATAATAAATTCCTAAAAAAAAAAGGTTTTTTTTGCCCCGATTCTATATCCTAAATTAATATAAAATAATCAATATTAAAGAGCAATTTCGGAAAAAAAAATAACAGGCAGCATGGCCTCTGGTCTTAGCCTGTTCCAAAAGAAGAAGAAGGACCGATAAATAAACTTCAAACTCTATTTTGCCTGTCAGCGGGATGTCTGCGATCGTTGTTGGTGAGTGGTGCGTCTGAATACGTAGTATTCTCTAGTTTGTGGTAGTCGCACTTGTGGACACTTCCCCTTTTGAAGGGAAAGTAGGGTCCAGAAGGGAAGAGAAAGGGGAAATTGAGAAACAATAATTTCGTGCATTATCTTTTAATTTGAACTTAAATAAATAAAAAAGGTCTATAGAAGAAACTAACTACAGTATAATATAATATAATATAATATAATAAATCTTTAAAGTGGAAACACTGCAAAAGAGCGTTTTGGGCGTTGTGAACGTCAAGTGGAACGCACTGTGTGTATCGTTGACCGTTGTCAGATGTCAACTTAACGTCAATTTTTTTTTATTATTATTTTTGTTCGTGTCTGAACCGGCTAAGACCACAATGCTGCCAAGGCATTAACAATATTTTTTTCTGTACTTTGGAGAAACGACGGGAGACTTCTTTTAGCCTAAGCTAAATAAATAAATAACTTATAAAATGCATACATATTGTGAATATGATATAAGTACAATAAAATAACTGAAACATAATTATTCTTGTCTACTGTTTGGAAAATAGTATGAAGCTTGAAAATGATGAGAACAAACTCTCATTGCTGGTGAAATCGGCTTGCCTATTCTTAAAGCTGTCTTCCATTTTTTCTTCATAATTTTGTCTTTTTCGTAATTTATTTCCATTAAATGAAAACTTATACCCGAATCTCCGTAAGTAGGTAAGTATGTACATACCATATTGAGGAACGCAACTATATTTCGTATTTCTGTTTTTATTAGCAACTGATTTCTGTATGTAATCGTGATCCATCAGAATAATTATTCAGTTAGTACTTATCTAAACTTTTTTTTTTTTTATAGAACGGACAGTCGGTTCATCTGATGGTAAGTGAAGAGCGACATCCACAGATACCCGCTATACCAGGAGATCAGCGGGTGCGTTGCCGGCCGGTTAACGTTAAATAACTTAACTTCACTCACAAGTCACACTCACTACATCAATGTGTCGTTCTTAGACAACTTATAATTTTCGCCGCTAGATGCGCACGGATAATCTTTGCATTATTACCTACTGCCAGTAATAATTTTTTTTGGTAAGGCTTAGAGACACTTACATATTAAATCTCATTACTGGCCTGTACAGGTTTTATCGATATTGATATTCTCTCGGCCATCTATTTACCACTTCACTGCTTACACATGTGAGTTCGAATATTTGTTTTTTTTGCTTGCTATCCCATTTCTGGGCAAAGGTCTCCGCCAAGCTCTTCCATATATCGCGATCTTTCACCACCGCCGGCCAGCCAGCCAGCCTGGTATGAGTCTAAGTTGTCACATTTAATTGTTGCAATATAATATCACTTATTTATTAAATTAAAAGCATCTGTGCACGAATATTATAATATAAATTAGTATGACACATTAAATATTTGTTAAGACAAATTATTTTTGCGTGTGTATTGTTTGTGATTGTGGTAGTCCCCTCGCCCCCTGCTAAAAATGATATAAAAAATTCGTTCATAGAATTGTCACATGCGGTCTTCAGTGTAATAGGGATGTTGACATTTTTCAGAAATGTTTTTAGATCATTTATAAATATCTAATGGAGTCCTAAATATTATTAACTTTTGCTTAAATACGTCTAATGCTTATAAAATCTTGCATTTTATAATGTATTTTAAATTTCGCTCCAAAACGCTAACACTTGTCACGTGACGTCATATTATGTTGTTAAACATCGTAAAAGTGATAAAATGATTCTAGTTGTCGTTGATAAAAAATGGCTTCTAAGTTTTATAAGTGTTGAACGGTGCCTATGTGTGTGTACACTGTCAAAACGCCTGAAAATTAGTTTTTACAATATGTACTGTGTACGGAAAATTGTGTATAAAAGTACGTCAATATTCTTCCGCTCCGCTAAATAAGAACAGGTGACGTCATTGCCGTTTGTTATCACGTGACCTATTTTAAATTTTGTTACATTTTATTTTTTAAATATTAATTTAATCAAATAAAAATAAGGGAAAATATTGTATTTTTTCAGAATTTACCGGTGGGAGGGAAGCGCTGTGCCGCGCTCCAGGCTGCATGGGTTCCACCATCTTGCTTGTTTCTCCCGTGAAACAGCTTTGCTGTGTTCCGGAGAGAAGGGCAAGACAGGCAGTGTAATTACTGGCACCGAGACTTAACATCTTATGTCTCAGGATAGGCGACACATAAATAAGTTGCCTAGGCTCGTTCCAGGTATACTAGTTTATGTTCATGGGCGACGTCGACCACTTACCATCAAGTGGTACGTTTGCCAGTTTACCTATCCAACTAACATAAAAAAAAACTATCATAGAAACTACCAAAATTATATTTTTGTATGAATACTGTCAACATCCCTATTGTCAATTGTTATAGCAAGTAGTTATACCAAAGAGTATAATATAATAGGAATGGCCGATACAAATCGTATACAGATATTGAAACGTATATTACATCAATATCTAAATATCCGATATCGGTGCGTTTAAAAACTATATATTTTTTAAAACACTATATTATTTCTGCGTCGTTGCGATACGTCTCGGTTCGATATCTCGCTTGATATTCAAGATTCATAGATATAGGATATCAAACCATATCGCATCGCAATATGGGCTATGCAGATGCGCTGGGCCGACTGATAACTTGTGAGTGAGTGAAATGGCAATAATCGAATATTCGTAGGATTCTTAACATTATGAACAAGAGAACTAACGTTATATGAATATTTTCTTGTGTATTTTGGCAAAGTATTAGATCACAGAAGTTAAATAAGAGACTTTATTATATTAAGAATATCAAGCTTTTTCGGTAATTTTGCAATTTTATACTTGACCTTTGTCCTTGAACTCGTAGCTTCGCTCCGGTGATCCTTTTCTCTTATATTTATATATTACTTTTATTTACATATTATTATTGTAATAAATTAATATCTTCCATACAAATACATACCTAAATAAATAAAAATAAATAATATAACAAAAAATATCCCATGTCTTAAGTACATATGCTCTTGCTCATAAAACAAACATTTTGCACAACACCCAAAGTACCTACCATTACCATATTCAGACAGATTTAAAAAATAATAAATTGCAACAATATCATATTAATCGATATACAGTTTCAAAACACATCGTATTATAGGTTCATTGTTACCAAATACGGGCCGATACACCATATATAGTTTCAAATAATATATAGTTTCAGTCCGATATCGAATATCAATATATAGTTTCGATTCGATATTGCAAAAACCCGATATTACCCACCACTATAATATAAATTAGTTAGTTAACAATGTTTAGGGCAAAAGACTTTTATCCAGCTCTTAATAAATTATTAATAATAATAAAGATTAGAAATTATAATATCTATAATATACATATAGGGCAGCACTGTTCGCAGCGCCAGCAACAATAATATTACTATTCTGTGGCAACTGGCAACAATATATTACTAATCTGTGGCCAATCTGTAGCAACAATGGCGTCGATCGTTTGTCCTGCTCCTGAACTCTGACGTTATAAAAAAATATTTGTAACGCTGTTGTGTTTACGCTCTTTTTATTATTAAATGTTTTAGAGCTTTGAATTTCAACCAAGATGTGGCATGAAGCTAGGAAACAAGAACGACTGATTCGTGGAATGATAGTTGATTATCGTCGTAGAGCAGAACGCCGTAAAGATTTTTATGAAAAAATTGTGAGTGCCGTACGAATTAAAGATAATTTGGTAGTAAAGAAATTTTATCATGTACAACATTTAGATGTATGGAAGCTTATGAACTTATAAAAATTGTTTTGTAGAAAGCTGAACCAACCCAGTTTTTACAATTGCACGGCAGACAATGCAAAATACATTTGGATCCAGCTGTAGCGGCTGCAGGCGAAGGACCAGCTATAATGTAAGCATGAATAATGTTAATTGCAAGAAGTTATTAACTTATGCGTTGATTTTTATCCGATTTCGAAAAGAGGAGGAGGTTCTCAATTCGGATGTTTGTATTTTTTTAAAGAATTTTGTCTATTTTCATTATCATCATCATATCAGGTCGATCGGCGATACGTTGAAGTGTTGAGAGGATTATACGGCGACGCCTTTATGTCCATTTTGATTCCGGTAGGTCGAACAAGACCAATTCAAGTGCAGCAGGGGGATATTGTTTCCCTGTAACTGTTCACTAATGCTATGGAGGACGTCTTTAAGACTAGTCTTTTAGATGGAATGTGGCATAAGCATCAACGGCGAGCATCTCTCACCTTCATTTCGCCGACAATATTGTTATACTGGCTGAGTTGCTGGAGGGCTTGCAGGAGATGCTGCACTGTCTAAACAAATCGTCCCGATGTGTCGGTCTTACGATGAACTTGGACAAGACCAAAGTCATGTTCAACTAACACATTCTCCTTAGGCTGGTTAATGTTTATGGCACAACCCTCAAAGTTGTGCAAGAGTATGTCTATATTGGTCCCACTTAGCAACTAGGTAGATATTAAGAGGAAATCATTTTAAAGAAGCACAATAATAAATGTATATTGTGAGTAATAATTCCAATTAATTAGATTTATTACTTTTATATTAATTTTTTACTTATTTACACTTATAGGATGCCATGGCAAGGTGATCAAAATAACATGATTGATCGCTTTGATGTACGAGCCCACCTGGACTACATACCTGACATCAAGGCTCCTGATATACCTCCGGAGGAACTAAGCACGGAAGAGAGACAGTGCAATTACGAAAGATACCGAATATTAGCTCAAAATGCTTTTCTAGGAATAAGTATGTTGTATGACAATTAATTTGAAATATGTAATACCTAAATTTGCTAAAATTTACTATACAAAGATATTACCTACATTAATACACACTCTTGTATATGTCGCGTGATATAAAATAAGACCCTTCTTACACCTAAGGTTCTGGGAATGTTTCCGTGCTGTAGCTAGTTTGATTTCGACTTGAACTCAGAAATGTTCTCATTTCCCATTGGTATTTACCAATTAAAAAGATATCATTAGTGATTCCTTTTATCATCAACAACAATTTGTGTTCCAGGTGAGGACAAATTTCTACAGCAACTGGCCATCGAGGAACAATTTGGTGTGACAATAGAGGAGAAGGAATCACAAAAAGAAAAGTTGAGTGAAAAGAAGGGAACTGGTGTCGCTATAGGATACAATTATAACGATCCAGGGGCTCAACCGTCCAGCTTTACCGGTAGATTTTATCTTTCCTTATGCCAGCTGTGATGAAGACTTGGGTAATGGAAAAATAGTTTCTTGTTTGGGATTATTTTATGGCATTCAGTATTAAATTACAGGAACTGAACCAAAGAAAGTTGAACAAAAAGACTCTGATGATGATTCCGATTTGGAGATTATTGATGTGGATCTCAGTATTGATGTTAATAAGATGGAAGCATGTCAGGTAATAATAAATTTTGATGCAGTATTTTCTTAAATATATTTTACATTTCAAAAATTATAATCCTCTTGTGTACTTTACACCCAACATGGTACTCCTTCCTGTGACCATGGTTGCTCCTGATAAAGTATCCAAATGGGCTTGTAAAAAATTGAATATATTGTGATAAAATTCGTAAAGTGTGATTATAATTAGGCTAAAGCAAGTGATCAGTGATAACCAAATACTAGTAATTATATGAATTTATTTGCAACACAGAACACCCAGTTTCTATGTTGCAAATACATTCAAAAATGTAATTATTAGTTGTCATTTAACACTTTCTTATATGTGGAGTACAGGCTCACGAGTTAAATGCAGTGGGACCACAGTTTGGGATGGCAGGCTGTGATTTGTTCTCCTTCCTAACTGGAGATGCTGATGATGCAGAGCATCAAAAGCAACTAATGAGAGAAGAGAAGGAAAAGGCTATGTTTTCGGGAAGGAAGAGCAGAAGAGAAAGACGCGCTCATAGGTAAATACTAAACAAATATTTAACTTTTATAACCTAAAACAAATCACAAATTAAATTACTGATGGGACAGGAACACAATCTGTGAGTAAGGTACACATTCGGTTTATTATGTGAAAGAGTTTTGCTGTTTTGTAATATAGTAGTAAAATGACTGACATCAAAACATCTTGCGTCTTAGAATAGCCAACTATAGTTATATTAGCATGATACGGCAGCAAAAGATGGGGCCGCCCATTAACTTAAGGGTGTTATTTAAAGGGTTAGCAAAAAATATATAATTGCCTTGCTAAAGTAAAAGAAGTAGAATTTATGAAAAAATTATGTTAAATCAGTTACTATTTTACTTTGAAAATAATATGTTACTGCATAAAAAACAATTTGGATTTAGAAAGGGTCTCTCCACAACAGACACTGATATTAACTTAATTTGTCACATTTATGAGGCCTGGGAGGAGTCACGTGATGCTTTGGGAGTTTTCTGTGACTTATCCAAGGCGTTTGATTGTGTACAGCACTGGACCTTTTGAAATCATATCTTAACAATTGGACTCAAAAGGTAGAAATAAATAGTAAAAGATCCTCCGGGACTAAAATAGAGATGGGGGTCCCACAGGGGTCCATTTCTTTTTCTAGTTTATATTAATGATTTACCTTACTTAAATATAATCATGAGGTAGTGTTGTTTGCTGAAGATACTTCACTTATTTTGAAACTATGAAACATAAACTATGACGAGGTAAACAACACACTAAATGCAAACCAATGTACTCTTAGACAGCGAAAACTTGGAATTGGTAGAACATAGCATCATGTCTTATGGCATACTTTTATGGGGAAATAAACATATGCTGCCGATATAAACAACATTTTTGTGCTGCAGAAGCGAGCTATTTATGCAATTTACAAGTTGCCCCCCTATTCATCTTTGAGAGAAAAATTTAAAGAAATAGGAATTCTGACTGTTGCCTCTCAATACATTTTTGAAAAATTACTGTATGGCCGGAAAAACATAAATGAATTTTGTAAGAAAAGTGATATTCATCGTAGGGATAATAATATCTATGGACGCTTTTTACACCACGTCAATCTGGTCCCGTGGTAAGTTCTCGAACTTGTGTTACGGGTACCAGACAATGGAAATATATTTAATACTTTTATACTATACATAATATATTTAAGATTTTTATTATATAATTACACATATTTAATACACATCCATGACCCAGGAACACAAAATATTTTTGTTCCCTGGCAGGATTCGAACCCGCAACCTCCGGCTTGAGCGCCATCGCGCTTACCATTGAGCCACAGAGCCACGATATTATGCCATCGCGGAATTTTCAGTAGGTATATTTAGGATACACAATTATACCATACATTGATACAATAATAATTATCCTAACTTTCGGAACCGGGGCCGGGCCCGGCTCGGACGCGAGGCGTGGCATCACGGAGCGCCCGGCCCCGCGCCGAAATCACGGTGTCGCATTATTTTGATTTTGATGTATCTCCTAAGATATGCATTTAATTTGCATGGTGTAAACGGGAAAAACATAATTCATGAAATGCTAATGATAAGGATTAATACCACATTTGTGTAAATAGCTTTCCAATGACCGCTTTATTACCGCCCATATTTTAAGTATTAAAATGGATATAGTATGTTATCCTTAAGAGATACACATACGCCATCGCGGACTTTTTTGTAGATCGTTCTAAGTTGTACAATAATGTACTACGTTATTTTGATCTATCTGTTAGGGTTCATCCAGCGTTAGCAAGGTAAGTGCAAAAAATGTGATTATTTACGACATCACATTAGAAACCTCTAAAATTATCAGTGTTTATCTACAATATAGTAGATGCATGTATTATCTATACACATAAACCTTCCTCTTGAATCATTCTATCTATTAAAAAAACCGCATCAAAATCCGTTGTGTAGTTTGAAAGATCTAAGCATACATACAGACAGACGCGGCAAGCGACTTTGCTTTATACTATGTAGTGATTAGAAAAAATAGTTTGGGTAGGATATGGGTTTGATGAAAAAAAATATGTTAGTTTCCACTTACCTACCATCTGGTGGCACTTCTGCCAGTTTGCCTATCCAAAAAAAACATAACTACTATAAGCATAATAATATATTGTTAAGCATACTATTCTAATAAAATAATGCACTATTACTATTGTAATATATATAAAAATGAATCCCTATTTCCCTTGCTCACGCCATCACGCGTGAACGGCTGGACCGATTTCGCTAATTCTTTTTTGTTGTGTTTGTTATTGCCAGAAGAAGGTTCTTATGAAAGAAAAAAAAATTGAATATTGCGCGGAAAATTAGAAAATTTAAGAATAATTAACCACCATATAAAATTTTAGATAAGGTTAGATTTGAAATAATTGTCGTATAGCATTAGAATAATAACCACTTTATTTAAATTTTTTTTTTCTTAATATACCAATTCGAAATCAATATTCATAATTCAGACAGGACTACGTCTGTCGGGTCAGCTAGTTGTAATAATATAAATATCATGCATAATATTTAGAAAAGTAATTTTTGTGTTTGCATTGGATAAAATACTTTTTCCTATACAAAATAAAAATGTTGGCGGCTTAGGTGTGGTCCAAGGGGCACCCCCGCCGCACCATAACATACTGTGAAGCCTTTTTTTTCTTTTACGCCGGCAAATGCTCTGAGGCAATTCGCCGGGGAGGGGGGGGGGGACTCCCCAGGCGGGTATGTGGGACTCGCTGCGCCCGAAAGATAGTAAGGTGGACGCAGCTCGACCAACTACAACCCGGCGAGTGCCACCAATGCCGTCTTTGGTGGGGTGCCCCGGATTTGTTGAGAAAACAAGGCACCTCGACGGCTAGTCAGTCCCTCAATCGCCACCTCCACAGAGGGGTCATCTCGCACCACAGAACCCTTCACAACGTCGGCCCTTGCCCCCCCCTGATGTTTTGTCCCCTCTTCTTATAAGAGGGATACAAAGAGCAGCTCCCTTGGTTCAACCAAAGTGCTGGGTTCACCTTAAGCTACTGAGCCCCACCCCCACGACAAGGCTTGAACCATGGTGGGGATACTGTGACGCCTTATCCTTCGCGACATCTCGACGCAGTGCCAAAGAATCAAGCCGATTGGAGATAACATTGTTATCGACGATTCGAGCCGCCCGGCGTTGAATCCGGTCAAATGGAAGGAGCTGATATTGGTTCGCTCCAGCACAGAGGTGAGAGCAGTATTCCATGTGAGGCCGGATCTGCGCCTTGTATAATTGAAGGCATGAAATACTGCTTCGCTCTACTGAGCACTCCGAGTTTCTTAGAGGCTAGTTTAGACTTTAGCCTTTCCTTCCAAATGACCACGAAACTGCACATGGCTCGATATGTCGACGCCAAGTATCCCAATGCTGGCTGAGGTGGTTAGGGTGCCTTCAAATTGAAGAGGAATGACGAAGGGTGATTTTTTAGCGGTAAATGCGCAAACTTGTGTCTTGTTGGGGTTAAATTGGACTAGGTTAAGTCGCCTGTTCTTTCAACACGATCTATATTATTGAGACTATTAAGCACATGTGACATGACATTTTTCATAGAACGTAAAACAGAATACATATTATCTATATTTATACAGGTTGTCCCAACAAATAGTGTCAAACGGTTGTCCAGAGGTAGAACACCACTAGGGCTACCTGAATCACCCCCGCGATTTAGTTTTTGCGTTATGATTATTTTTCGTATTTTTTTTACAAATCCCAACTTGCAAGAGATTATTCGTCACAGAGGCCTCAATTATTGAGATAGCATGCCTTGCATACAAAAAAAAAAATCAGTTGTCTATAAAGTCGGTTTACTGCCGATAGTTGAACGTGACAGCGTCATAAGAAAATGGAACGCCTCAGAGCGAGGTAACGCCGCATGCGTCATGTTTTTTCGTTCGTGCAGCCAGCTCCATCGAATTATAAGACGTTGTCACGTCAACAACTGTGGTCAGTTCTGATACCGTTAAGTCATAAAAAAGTTGAATCACATAATTAGTAAAGATTCAAGACCTTCATAAGTTTTTCGAGAGTGAATAAAAAATTCTGCCCAGAACTTTTTTTAAAACTTGCTAGTTTTATCCTAATCCTATAAATTTCAATGAGCTATCTTTACGGCATCATACTTACATAGCACAGAAATATATCGAGATAGAAGTAAAGAGTGTATGTACCTCGCGTGGCTAAAAGACGACACGACGGCTCCATTGCTCGCCGCGAACTTTAGTATACTCCCGACCGCGGTCAGCATTCGACGTAAGGTTTTAAAAACAAAATGACTCGTTGTTCAATAATTAATTGTTCAAACACTACCAATAAAATTGGAGCTTTTAATGGAGGTATTTCCTTTCACCAATAAGTACTATTTGTCCTAAAAAATCTGTTGATAATTTAAAAAAACATTTATTTTACTATTTTCATCAAAACAGTAGCGGGCGATTGTGGCTAATGCTAGTTTTCCATTGCGGCTTCTATTTGACGAGCCAGACTTTAGGTAGAAGCGATCAGCTCTCCTACTCTTCCGATTTCGCATAAAGGTCTTTGGGCCATAGCATAGGTCAATTCGAAAAAAAAAATTACGAGCCAGACTTGGTGGGCGTTCAAAACCAGCTATGTAAAATATGCTATTAAAACTGTCAGGTCACGTTGAAGACGATTTCTCATTTTTTCTGTCAAAAGTGCTGTACCTACACTGCGATTTTCTTACTCGATTAAAATCTATTTTGAAAGCAGAGGAAATGATAATTTCATTTTATATTATTATGTAGCTATAATGTAATGTATGTAAAATATAAAATAAAAATAATAAAGCTTCATTTTTAGCATTTTTTAATGCAAAGCAAATATTTTTGAGAAACTTGTTATGTATTGATTTCTAACTGGTTATGGCTACTTCTATATTACAAGTTTATTTCAGTTTTCCGAATGATCCTTATGTAAAAAAGTGTGTGTACTTACGTACACGCGTTAGAAGTAATACTCCTTAAAGAAAAATACATAGTACAATTTCATTACACTGTAATCTTTTTGCTTATTGTGTAGTTAAAAACTTTATCTTCTTTTGACGTCTATACTGTCATTGTGTGAATATTGTTAATATAAAATAATGTTGACTGTAGCTAACTTCAGGGTGTCGGTTTTTCGTGACTCATCATTTTTCCTTAACGCGCAAAAGAAGTATAACTTCAAAAATAAATGGATTGTGTTTTTTAATAAACCAGTAAATTTTTCTACAAAGTGATTATTTGTAGAGGCCTTCTTTCTTCCTTCATTCTTCAATTATTGATTTATGTGATATAGTTTTATATTCCGTATTTTTGGATTCATTACTTAAATAAAAAAGTGGCCACCGTTTGCCGTTTAGGTGATTAAGCTAAAAATAAGCAAAATGACACTATGTGACAAAGACCAAAAGTTGAATCAGAAGGACTACAACTATTATCACTGATGACTTTAAAGAAATTGATTGGTATATTAGAAATTATAATCCCTCTAATAAGGGCGCCAGTGGACGGTCGGCGCCCTATCTATATTATCTGATCAAATTAACATTTAAATTATCAATAATAATAAAAAAACAAGCTATTAAATGATTACACGTATAATATAGTCTATAATATAGCTACTCAATGTATAAAAATATAGTTTATCGTCCATAGCACGGTATCATAAAATAATTTATTTGAACAATACTGCTGATAAAATCGGTGCCATGTTATAATCGTTCTGTGAATAGATGCTTTTGAATTGTTTTCGCGCGGCTTATGTGTTTCACATCACTAAATTACACTCGTGACGTCATCGTACCTACGCAAAATGTTACACACTCGGTCCCCATACAAATTACGGAACTCTTTACTTCTATCTTGATATAGTTCTGTGTTACATAGTATACAGGGTGTTGCGTAATGAGTGGATAATCCTTTACCCACGGTAGGGAGGCATCGCGACTGTTCGGAAAATGACAAAATGCATTCAGTAAAAGTGTCACGGTTTTCAACTACTTAAACTCATGCTATGACGTGTCAGAATCAAAGAAAAAAGAGTGACAACACGAGTACGTCTTAAATTTGAGATTCGTTTGAGTATTTGGTGGTTAGACCTTTATCTTTTAAGTGCCAAATTTACAATACAAAGAATTTTCTTAGTCTGTTTTCTGAATAGCATTCCTAGATAGTGGTGCTATCAAATGGAAACTACCAATTTTGTACGATAACCATATATTATTAATTTTTATTTTTGAACGCAAAATTTGTGATTAGTTACTTTCTAATCTCTAATTTTGGTATCTCGTGGTGTAAAAAAATACGAACGTGTGAGTGCCCAATTCATTAATTGATAGCTTATTTCATGAGGATTTCAAAAAGGTATAATTTACGACATTTCTAACTCTGAATTAAAAAATTATTGCATTTAAGATAAGTCAGGGTCAACTTTCTAATAAGGTTGTCTTTTGCAAAGCTATTATTTTTGTAATGATTTTACTTCATGTGCCTTTATGCTCATAAAACCGGCCTCTCCGTCGAGTCGAATTTTAATTCTTGGTATCATAGCGCATCTGCGTATACGACTAAAGCAAAAGTCCTTTTCTTTCATGTAATGATGAGAGAAGATAGGTCTCAGTACCAATTTAAAGTAAACCTTTGGACTGGGATCAAGAATGGGCAAGTGATCGGTCTAATTAAATAATAATAATATCTATGGACGCTTTCACACCACGTCAATCTGGTCCCGTGGTAAGTTCTCGAAGAACTTGTGTTACGGGTACCAGACAACGGAAATATATTTAATACTTTTATACTATACATATTTAAGATTTTTACTATATAATACACATATTTAATACACATCCATGACCCAGGAACACAGAAAATATTTTTGTTTCCTGGCGGGATTCGAACCCGCAACCTCCGGCTTGAGCGCCAACGCGCTTACCACTGAGCCACAGAGGTCGTCAAATTGAGCTGCCAGCGACGCTGACTGCAGTGGGATATTTAAATTTACTACAAAACTCCCGACACTATTAGAAGACGTTTCGCTTGACGGAGAATGTGGCTGCAGTATGATGGTTGTCCCGCGCATTACGCCCGAGTCGTGCGCGAACATCTCGACACCACATTTCCCTTGGAAACTGTTCAGTGGCCACCTCGGTTACCTGACTTTTTTGTGTACAAAAAATGGACATGGTGTACAAGGAGCCCATCTCCACTATCGACCAACTTAGGGAGCGAATAAATAGAGCGGTGGAGATCATAAATCAAGCAGTTCATGACCGAAGAGTTAAGCGATCATTTATTAGAAAGTGCAGGGCATGCATTCGAGCTCACGGTGGGCACTTCGAACACATATTTTAATAAAGATTATTTTAGTATAGTATAGATAACCATTTTATGGATATGTGTGGGAATTTAAGTGTTTTTGAAGTGTTGCTTAGTTATTTTGAAGCCCTATTACTTATTAATATTTTAGGTAATTATAAATATCAGGTCCGCTAGGTTTATAAAAACACTCTCCAACAAATAGGTTCTATTTTATAAGTTTATATTTATTTAACAATAATAATAAACAATTTTCATAATTTTTATAATCATCCCATCCACTTTTAACGAACACTGCTGATTTTGGATATAAACGCAATCCAGCTACATATTTATATTGCTAACCAGAATTTTGTTATGCTCTCCAATCAAAATGAACTGCTCATAGAAATGTTTTTCTGCCGCCCAATTTTATAATCTTGCTGCCCTGTCTATATTTAAATTCTGACTATTATTATGATTGTTTAATGAACAAGAATTGCAGCTTGATTTTTGTTATTTCTAAGGAAATCATGGTATGTTGGCTAAATGATGTTATTGACCCTGTTCGGTATTACAGAGACAAGAAGCTGGCGACGCGCGCTGTGAGCCCGCCCAGCTACGCGGCGCCATCAGCGCGTGCGCGCGCCGTTCCCCCCAGCCGCTCCGCCTCGCGCAGCCCCACGCCCGACGCCGCGCCCACTTTCATCACCTCCTTCGGGCCCGACGACGACGACAAACCTAGTTAGTATTATTATGAGATATTTAATATACGAAGGCGACACTGAAAGTTCTTAGAAAATCAGAAACTGAACAAGTTAGCAAGTTATTAGTTTGAAATAGTGTCCATTAAAATACATTGGTGCAACCATGGAGTATATGGAGACGGCGTTGAATGTTATTTGCTCCAGAACCAGTGTAGCCGACTTTGGTACGCTCACAATTACATTAAAGTTCGCACACAATTTACAACATTAAAATCTTAATCCTGATTGGCAGCGAATTAGTGTGCTACACGTTACTACAGCGACAGTTTCATTTCATCAGTTTTGTATTCTATTAATGCTAATCTGCTCTTTTATTATGTTTTATTTGCAAAACGTGGAAACTTAATTGGCTAATGTAAAAGTTAAGTTTGTGTTAAAATTAAGGCATCATAGAACTGTTTATTTTCCTAATAAACATGAAATAAAAAGTGTGTGTACCTATTTATGTACACGCGTTAGAAGTTATACTCCTTAAAGAAAAATACATAGAAAGAAAGAAAGAAAGAAGAAAGAAAATATACTATATTGTGTACATGAGAATACATACATCAATAATGGAAATTACAGAAAAAAAATGTACACAAAAGGCGGCCTTATCGCTAAGGTAGCGATTTCTACCAGACAACCTTAGGGAGAGGAGAATTTGAATACATATAGGGTCGTTATGAAAAGAAAAGAAAAAAAAATTATAATAAAAGAAATATGTATACATTTAAATAGATAATATAATATATAATTTAAACACAAATAAATATGTACAATATTACATAATATTCAAAATAAACATACTTAAATCGATACTTATCATATGATATAATATACATATAGACATATATACCTATACACTAATATATTATATTATATTATTTAAGCGTATTTATAAATACATAAACAGACATAGTATTATTTCATTACACTTTTACCTTTTTGCTTATTGTTTAGTTAAAAACTATATCTTCTTCTGACGTCTAAAATTGTTATATAAAATAATGTTGACTATAGCTAACTTCAGGGTGTCGGTTTTTATGACGATGTGCGCGCGCATTGGAAAAATTTACGCTCATCATTTTTCCCTAACGCGCCCAAAAAGTATAACTTCAAAAATATGAGCTCGTAAGTATGAAAACATCAATGTCAACACATTGATGTTTCCAACTTGCGACTTTTTGGTTTATCACCATCTTGATGTTATTTTTTCTTTTGCGCCGGGGAGCGGATATGTGGGATTCCCTTGTCCCCCCTGCTCTTTTGTCTCCTCTTCTAGTAAGAGGGGTAGAGCAGCCCCCTCTGTTTAATTGGCGTCGCCCAAGGGTGCTGGCTTCACCTTAGGCTACTGAGCCCCACCGCCACGACAAGGCTTGAACCATGGTGGGGACCATCGTTAAGTTACCACTACATTGGGCTAGGCTACGGCTTTCATGTTTTAATTTCACCGTTAATTCTTTTTGCAAGTATCTTATGTCTAGAACTGTAGAAGCCTTAAGTGTAAAATTTAAAACATTTTGTGTTCGTTCTAGGTCTACCAGCAAAGCCACTGTATGCAGATAAATTGAAATTGAATTTAAAAAAGAATCTACTGTACTCTGAAGTTGCTAAGACTCCTAAAAGGTTTGTAATTTCATATTTTGCTACATAATACACTATGATGAAAAGGCTATACTTTAAAATAAACCCATAACGAGATAACAAAACAGCTTAAGAATTAACTCTTACTTGACTTTGAAGCAACTACATTGAATTTGATAAAATATGTCTAAGAACCATTACTAGAAACCAAGTTTTCATTAAAAAAACCACATTAAAATTGGTTCACTCACTACGGCACTACAGTGCCACAAATAAACACACTTAGCAGTTGAACTCATAACACCCATCTCATCATAATAATCGCACATAAAAATTTATGTGTATAATAATTTAGAACTATGGCTAATTGCATTAATCATTCTATCAATTTCAGGTCAGGCTCGGAAAGGCGACCTCAGTACGGTCCGCGAATGCAAGGGTCGAGGTCGAGGTCAAGTTCGAGCTCTCGTTCAAGGTCCCGTTCAAGGTCTCGTTCAAGGTCACCGGCGCAGTCCCGGTCGCGATCTAAGTCGCGTTCACCTTCCTCCAGGTCCCGATCTCGGAGCCCTTACAGACGGATGAGGTCGAGGTCAAGGTCGCGCTCGCGATCTGCGTCGAGGTCGCGTAATTACAGCAGCCGGCGCTCTAGGAGTCCGTCAAAGTTTGTAGTTTTATTGTGATATATTATCTGAATATAATATCATACCTGATATATTGCTATGATCTATTTATATATCTTTATTTGTTTTACTACTACTTTGTTTCAAGTGGCTACTAGATGTTGAGACAAACTCAATGGATAAAGCTGCGGCTATCTATACAGAAAGCTATATACCCCCATATAATATAATTTGAAAACTTATCGATTATGACCACCTTCCACTCCTCACAATTCGCTCAAATTTTACAAGCTGTAAAATATGAACGAATTGCTAATGTAGGTTAAATTTTTACAGCCATGCAAGTGGGTATAGGAATCGCAATCGATCCAGTTCTAAATCTTACGACAGGTAAGCTAACATTACAATAGTAGTAGAGCTCACAGAGGTGAGTTGTGTGTTAAATACTCGTTAACAAAAAAAATTACTTACCATTGCCAACAGGGTTGGACATTTTTGGTGTTTAATTAAGTGAAATTATTTTTCAGCGGTGAACTTAGTTCCCAAAACAAGCCTGCACTCCCGCGGTATTACGGGCGACGTAAAGAGGACAAATCCTCCAGTGAACTGTCTCTCGATTCTGATTCTAGCGACTCGGGCGATAATGAGAAAAATAAGTGAGTATCATCTGCCTTATTAGGCCTCTGTGACCAAAGGGTAAAACGGGAACCCTATTACTAAGACTCCGTTGTCCGTCTGTCTATCTATCTGTCACCAAGCTGTATGAACTGTGATAGACAGTTGAAATTTTCACAGATGATGTATTTCTGTTGCCGCTATAACAACAACTACTAAAAACAACAAAATCAATTCCTTAAGGGGGGCTCCCATTGTAATAAACGTAATTTTTTGCCGTCTTTTGCTCGATATTAATTACGGCAATAGGTACAAGCTTGAAATATTCACAGATGATGTATTTCTATTGCCACTATAACAAATACTAAAAACAATAAAATCAATACTTTAGGGGGGCTCTCCTTATACTCTTTTATAGCCTATGGACTGATAACATAGTATTTTATGTACTCATGATGAGACCGAAAATGTAAGTTAATGCGAGCAAAGCTGCAGACAGCAGCTACAACGTTATAACAATGGATAATAATTTTTTTTCGGATGGATCTATGCTAACGGCCCGAAAGCCCTAATGCTACATCGGATTAGTAGCCCATTCGGCTCACTTTTGGTTTATAAAAACCGGGGGTTGCCCCCCGCCAACCGTGCGGTCTGCGACCACACGGCCTCCTGGTGTCGGTTGTGGGATAATATATTGTTAATCATTTTAATTTGATTGAACTGACTTATTGTTGATTGATGTTTCTTTTCAAAGCTACCATGATGCCAAGTAATATTAGGCAAATATTATTACTTAATGATGTACTATATGTATGTACTTCAAACTTTTCTGTTTTTATAAGTTTGTAGTCTGTAATCCTAATAAAGTACTCCCTGTTTCTATTAGTATGACTTAGAATAACAAGTTTCTAATTCTCAAAATACGCAAACTATCTGGTTTGTCCATTTAATACATTCCAAACTTTTATGTTTAACATTCCTCGCGTTTCGGATACTTAACATTGATTGGAAGATTTTTTTCCCTGCCTATACTGTCTTTTTTCGACGCGTCTCTATCGTGATTGGAAGATACAACTCGATAAAATACGTAAAAAGCAGTTAATACACAGTGAGTGAAGAGTGTATAAGAATACAATTTTACATTCTGTTCGTCTAATTCCAGGTCGTCGGACGGCAATAAACCCCACAACCAGAATCAGTTACGATTATCTGGAGCCAGCACCAAAGTCAGTAAGAATCATTTATTTTACATTTGTTCGCTTACATTTTAGCACCTTCAGTTAGATTAACTGTTAATTAATCCAAATTATTTTGGAAGAGAAAACACCTACATTTATTGGTATCCTTATTTTGTTATAAAATTTAGATACTATGTTCCGATGTATGTTGCTATGCGTTTTTACTCCTACCATAAATGTGCCTTTACTGGAAAAACTCTCCTGATGCATACCTTATTTTATTGGTTTATGTAATTTGTTATAATTGCATATACAGTTTGTTATATATATTGAGTTCTTATGCATTATCCTTAAAAATGTTCTCAACAACACCAAACATCTCAGCAACAAAATATGCTGTTTATAAAAACGAAATATTCTAAGACCTTGGTAATATTTAAAATATACTATATATTGGATTTCTTTACTAACCACAAAAATAGGACTAAATTAATTAATTTAATTAATTAAACTTAAGCTTGATTCAGCTTGAACTTGACGTAGTTAGTAATTTTCTTAAGTTAACATGGTTATTTTCATTACTAAAATGATTTAAAACGGGATATTTACCATATATCGAGCTCCGCAAAATAAAAGTGAAAAAATGGTAAATATCCCGTTTTTAATAATTTTAGCAGTAAGTCAATGTTCTAATTGTGGTCGCATGATTGTAGTATCTTAATTTTCTTATGGGTAACAATGCGTAATTTTAAACTGTACACTCATTACTCTCTTCTGTGTCTCAAATTCTACAAAGCCAAACTCAGTGTAGAGAAGGCTTTTCTGTTTAACATGATATTAACATTTCTATATATTTCAGGGTCCATCTAAGGAAACTCTCACAATGAAAGAGAGACTCAAAAGGAAAATGCAAGCTCAATTAGCAAAACAATGTGAGTTGTAGTTATATACAGAATGTTGATTCCTTTAGTTAGTATAATATTTAAAAAACTTTTTATGGTATCTCACCTCACCTCACCAGGAGTTGTGGTTATTGTAATAATGTTTTATTATAGTAGTGATATTTATTTAATAAAAAAATGATTTAACTAAAATCAATTCATACTATATTCTTATAATGAAGAAGAATGTGGCTAAAATAAAGTAACGACATTTTTAAATTTCGAAATGTATTGTAATGTAGAATTTATTATAATTAAGTGTAAGATCATATTTCTAAATTGTCTAATCCGTGGTGGTGAAACCTCGAATTGCGCTGTCTAGTTAGAACAGCACCATATGCATCATTTTTGTTAAGGTAGTAAACAGTGGGGTAAAATTTCTTATAGAAGAAATAATGTCAGTACAGTCAGTCAGAGATCTAGATGACACTGTATTTTACTAGTAAAAGCTTGTTGCAGCATATGTTACATTACACGTCTTCATTGGTGTGATAAAATGTTTATATTGGTCAGTACGGCTGGACAAGCGGGCGGAGGCGCAACGGCTGGAGCGCGAGCGCGGGCGGCAGGCGCGCCGGGACGAGGAGATGCGCGAGCTCGCCATCAAACTGCGTCGCAGGTGAGTCTGGGAGGGGCGAGGTGTAACCAAAATACGGAGCGGAGTGTAATTCATAAACGATTTCGGGCGTATGTCACGTACGGGGCGGGGCGTACGCAGTGTACGAGGTGAGGCGAACACAACGTCCACAATGTCCGCACCGGGCTTGAGCTAGGAGGGTTTCAAATTCTATAAAATGCGTCTCTGAAATCCACCTTCCAGAAAAAGACCATGGACTCACTTGTAATATTTACATAACAAAGATGAAAGAATTTTAAATTTGATGTAGTAGCTTACCATTCTATATCACTGAAGTGTGACTTTTCTCATTGATATTTAACTTTCAGACAACGTGAGATGAGGCACCAGCAATATCGGCGTTCCAGTGATGATGACTCTGATAGAAGTCGCAGTGGCTCTTCTTCAAGGTATAAAATATTGTAATTAGTTCAATATTTAACTTCCTTTTACTCCTTCTGTTGAGCAAAATCTCTGCAATGTTCTCAAAGCAGCTCTAATGTTATTAAAGGTTAGCTAACTGCGTGCAAATATGCTTGCCTATTACATACATGGTATATAAATAATAATAGGCTTTAGTGAATGATGCCAGTAATTACACTAACAACTACACAGCGACACTGCTTGTGGAAGTCATAAGTGGAATGGTACCTATGCAGATTGGCTTGACTCAAAGCATTCTTACCCTCCATACCCTTTTTTATATAACACTATGTATTGTGTGTGACAAGAAAACACTGACTTGGGTGATTTATTCAATTTATAGGCATTCACCGATATCAGAAAAGAAACGGATCGAAAGGAGTCGGTCGAAAAGTAAAACTCCCGTAGATAGGCCGCTGCCGATCAAAGAGCCTTCCCCCTGCAAGTCTAGGTACTCCGACATGGGAGAACACTCTCAGTACTCGAGACGGCGACTCAACGACGCCCCAGAACCGTTCAGAGACGCAGACAGAGGGAGGAGGTATGAAGACGACAGAGGTCTGTCCCATCCGAACAAACACGAGAGATACAGTCGAGATCACAGAAACTTGGATATGCGTCACGAGCAATACGAGAGATACGAGGACAAGGGCCCAGGGCCCAGTTGGAGAAGGCCGCACGAACAAAGGCCCTACGAACAAAGTCCTCACGAACTAAAGGGCTACAAACACCCGGGGTCAAGATTCGAACAAGGTCACGGCGATGGATCTAGTTGGCGCAGTCGGGACTCACAAGAACGGGATACCGCAGGCAGCTATAAGAAAGTTAAACTTGTAGATTATTAAGATTCTCGTTGTTTCTAGTTAGTGAAAAATCCTGCAGCTATTTAGACTTCCTTACCCGTCTGAAGGTAGTGCTTCCTCGAATCAGACTAGGATTCTTAGTTTGAGTAATTTTAGACATCTGTTTCATAACTAGCTCTTATGTTAATTAGCTATTATGTATCCGTTGTCGGATTTCGGAAACGATGTGATCACAACCAACGTGGCTGGGATTTTATTTACACAGATTTATTGATACAGAGCAATGGAAGAAAAACACTTAATGTAAGGTAAAATTTGTGATCGAGTCAAAATTAAACAAATAACCATAGTACGTAACATGGTAAGATTTTCAACAGCTGTTTATGATAGTGACAATCATACAAGGTCAAATACAAACGAGACTAATAAAATAATTACACTTGAGTTTATGTATTATCTGTTTTAGAGGATTGATGGGAGAAAATAAAAAGGGTTTACTATTTACACAGTTTATTAATATATGAAATAGTCGCAGATTAAGTAAGCTGAGAAACAACTTTGAATTTTTGGTTGGTACATCCAGCTGGGCTAGCCTGCGCACAAAGAGAAGTCTCTTGACTAGAGAGAGAGAGAAAATGTCTACATCGAGTATTTGCTTGATTACTCGTTAGGGTAAAACACCACGTAATACGAAGAGTGATACTATGAGATTCGTATACCGAAATTATATAATTATAGTAGGGAAACGCGACGTAAAAACACGACAAAAAATAGCCACCCGGTTTATTTATTTAAATTACTTGTCCTTAATATTGAAAACGCATGTTAGCTACTGTAAACAGAGAGATAATACGAGAAAAGGGGTAGACAAAATTTTGTGCGTGCATGCTAGGCCAGTTGGTTATATGCGAGAGGCGGAGGATCGGCCGTCTTGACGTTCATAGATAGAGGGCCTATGTTCAGCAGTGGACGGGAAAAGGATGACAATGATTGTCTTATCACCATTTCGTCTATGGAGTTTGGACAAGTGCTGTTGTAGGAAATGTAAGTCAACCGGCTTCCATGTAGGTAAGATGAGATCAATATACAAAAGTGATTAATTCATATAATGTATTTATATTGTGTAGGTAATAAAGTTTATGCTTCATTAAGTAGCTTTATTTGATACTTTTTTCTGTAATATACATATTTACAATGATACATAGTTTTATTTACAAGTAATTTTCTAGTGACTACCTTAAATATTAAAAGGTTTGTATTTTTTGTTCATTATGTTCGGGAACTTTTAATTTATTGAAGGTAAAGAATTAATTAGTTTCTTAAGCCACGAGAACAAATATTTATACATAAAAATAATGAGAACGCCAAAAATGAAATGATTTTTTTTCTGGCCCTACATTTAATATGAGTATATTTTTCGAGTCAGAAAAATATTAAAATTATTAAGTATTTGGATTTAGCCATAATATACCTACACGCGTAAACAATGTCACATTCTAAAAGAAATATTTATATACATTCATTTCTCTTTTAAATTTAATAAGTTGTAAAGATCTGATGTATAGAGATCATAAATTTATGAAATCTGATAAATAACTGATAACAATTTCATAAATTTCTACTAAAATAATTCATGCGATGCTTAGTAAATGAATATTGTGATAGAAGGTAAATATATTTTTCAATAGATTACTTGTTTCAGTCTGTTATTTTAATTAACATAATTTTAATTTGTAATATACATAACCTAATCTTATATCACAATATTTTTGTACATAGTATTGTATGCGCGATAACTTATCCGGACTGAAGTTAGTTAACGTTATGTGGCAACGTCACGCTTTTACCCCCGACGTAAAAAGTTAACCGCTATGTGTGTCTGTCTGTGGGTCTATAGCTCTTAAACGGGTAAACCAATGTGTATACGGTTTTTAATTCGAAAAAAGGTTCGAAGGATCGTATAGATCTTTTGTTATTGCGTTTGAGGTATTTTTTAAAGCATAACCTCTTTTGTATAATTTCAAACCGACCAAGTTATAGCGCATACTGTAGGTAGGTACATATCAGGCCCATCTTTTCCATTGGGCTTTCTGGGCACTAACACGGCCCGCCATGAAGGGGCCCTATATTTTTATTCAGCCTTTTTAAAAGAAAAGATCTTTGCGATTTGTCATAGGGCCCTAAATCAGTTAAACACGGCATTGGTATGTACTGTGTAAAATATGTATTTTATCTAGTCGCTAAGTGTGTCAACGTCGACCTCTTCGTTGTCTTCATTGGCGGTGGAGTCGGGGTCTCTGACGGCGCCGACACTGCTCAGACCCGACCGACCTTCTTTCGTGTGACGCCACTTCATGCGACGATTTTGAAACCATACTTTAACCTGAAATATGAGAATACTCAATTTAGTTTTAGAATTCCTACGTAGGTATATAACTTTATAAATAATACATCGAGCTTACGGTGTAGTAATTGACGAAGCGCGTCATAGGCAAAAAAATTTGGCTTACTATTTACCAATTCACAATAATAAGTTAAGTTATTCAATATTTTTAATATTTTAGATTCTTCGGGTGTTAGCTTATGTTATATGTAGATATTATCGACTAATTACCTATGTATTCTATGTTAGAACTGTAAAAAAACAGACATTTTTTTATAGCATGGGAGGGCAAACGAGCAGTCGAAGCCCTATGGCGACTATCGACGCCTATAAACATCCGCACAACCAGAAATTATGCAGATGCGTTATGCTTTCCCCCCAATGGGCCACCGGAATCTCACAAACCGCACGAAACGCGATAGCATAGCTGCCGCTTGACGCCGGTGTTATATGAGAGGTATCACCCTGGTCGTACCGGCCCAATTCGGCTGCAAAGCAGCAAGCACTACCCACAGTCACTACCTCTTAATAAATACATCGAACGCTCATAAACACTTAAGTACCTACCTACATTCATCTTGAATGAAGCAAGGATTAAAAGCGATGAATTACGATTCTGATAGATGCAACAAAACTTTATCTTTTTTTACAAGCGCCACAATTAACGAGGGACGTGACACATTATTAGACAATGCGGAAATATCGAAAAAAATGGTAAAAATCCCGTTTTAAACAATTTTAATAGTGAAAATAATGGTAAATTAATACAGTCAGAATTAAAAAATGTTTGAAAATATTTATGTGTTCTGCAGACTGCAGTTCAGTGGGCTCGCCTTGGAACTTTCAATTGAAGTTCAAAAAATTAACTACCTAATATCTTTGTTGGTAGCTCAGACCAATAAAAAAGTACCTAAGTACTTGGTACCTAAGTAATGGTCTGATGTTGGTAGCAACCGTTTCCAATAAAAAAGAATTGAACTTCAGTCGCATAGAATAGGTACTTATGAGGAGAGACATTAAAAATCACCTGTGCGTCCGTTAGACCCAAGGTAGCCGCAAGCTGTCTCCGATCTGGTTTGGTGATGTACTTCTGTATCTGAAACCTTCGCTCCAGACCTTTCCGCTGAAGGTTGCTAAATACTGCTCGAGACCAGGAACGTTTTCTCTTCCCACTGGAGGTGACATCGCAGCGCGGCGCTGTCTGATGAGGGGGTGATGTTGGTATTGGCAGGCGATACATGGCTGTAATTAAATAATCTTTATAAGTAAAGATCAGCTTCATCACTTCATCAAAGACTTTACACACCTTTGCATTTCTAAATAAGAATGTCTCAAATACTTTTTGTGCGATGTTTTCACGGGAATTTAGACTATAGAGAAGCAAGCGGGCAAGGCAAGCGTAGTCTGCCTCAGCACTCACGCAGTAAATATATGAAAAAACGGGAGTAATTTAAGAATCTTTCGACCCAAACTTTCCTAAGTTAATTCGGCAGACGTAAGAGGAATCAAGGCGATAACACATTAAACATGAAGACTCAATAAGATTTGTGATTCCTTTTTTTTTTGATAACGCAACGCAGTTGGGTTACCCCGGGGTAACCCAAATGTGGGCCTCGCACTTGGTAATGCTCTACACAAACTAGAAGACCTGCAAACGCCTTCAGTCGCTTTTTGAGGGTCCCGGATCCGCAGGCAACAGGATCACCTCAGCGTCAGGCTGGCCCCGGCGAAGGTCAGACTGGCGCTCCTCGTAAGGGGGGACTGTCCGGCTGCTACTAAGCAGTCCCTGCGACGTCGTGTCATACTGGGCCCAGGCTCCCATCCTGAGCCTGACACGAGCCTGTGCTCGTGTCGCCCTTCCAGTAGGAGGCGCATTAAGTAGCGCCTCCTACGCACCCCTGTTCGTCGCCCACGGGGGGAGGCCTCGTCGGCGGCCTCCTCTCTCACCCGCTCGTCGGCCTCCTTCTGAGACATAATTACCTCACAGAAGGAGAACATCGGCGTCCAGGACTCGTCTTCCACGAGCATCGCGGTTATGATGATCGTTCAAGTAATCTATTTAATATTGAAGCGAATTTCATTAATAAAAAATGCGGATTTTTTCGCGGCATATTAAGATTGTAACCATTCCGTCGTTTTAGAGACTTTACAGCAACCATAGTGACGGAATCCGCCGTCTTACCCTTCACTGAAGGAGGTCTGTGTCCAGTAGGGCTAGCATGCGCGCACGACAAAATGTTGTCTACCCCTTATCTCGTCATATTTCATACAGTTAATACGAGAAAAGGTGTAGACAAAATATTAACGCAGGGAAATGCTTTGAGGCATCCCGCGGGGGAGTGGGTCTCCCCACGCGGGTATGTGGGACTCGCTGCGCCCGAAAACTGGTAAGTGGACGCAGCTCTACCCACTAAAACCGGCGAGTGCCACCAATGCCGCCTTTGGTGAGGTGCCCCGGATCTAATAGACATACAGGGCACCTCGACGGATAGTCAGTCCCCCAAGGGACCGACGTCACAGAGGGGTTGTCCCGCACCACAGAACAACCCCTCCCAACGTCGAGACAGTACATTGAGGTGATGTTCCCATCCTCACCCCTTGCTCCCTGCACTTTTGTCCCCTCTTCTTATAAGAGGGGTACAAAGAGCCCCCCTCGGCTCAATTAGCTTCGCCCAAGGTGCTGGGCTCACCCTAGGCTACTGAGCCCCGCCGCCACGTCAAAGCCTGAACCATGGGGTGGCGCGCATGCTAGCCCTACAGGGGTGGACGGCAAAAGGTTTGTGACGATGAGAGTCACGGGAGAAACATATTTGACTGTATTACTTAGTCCATTTCAATTATCGCTCACTTTCAACTTGTTGACCATTATTGGGCCATTATATAAAATACTAGCTGTTGCCCGCAGCTTCACTTGCATAAACTAAGATTACAACCGTATCCGGATTGATGACTATTTTTATAGTCTAAGTTACTCCTTATAACATCACCTATCTGCCAGTGTCCCATCAAAATCGGCCGAGCCATTTTAGATATTAGCCTGAACAAACAGACAGACGTGCCGTGTGTACGTCCATCATATGCATTTAGTAAAAAAGCGATTATTAATATTACAAACATACACTCCAATTTTATTTATCTGTATATAAAATAATAACCATAAATCTTATACCAATAAAATAAACAGACATGAATTATTATACTTGGCACTCTATAAAACTACATATAATATATACTTTGATATAATATTATCTAATGTTTAATTTTATAGAGTGCCAAGTACGTGAATAATGTTCAAGTCTTCTTATATTACAATATATTTCCAATACGCGTCCCGCCTACACGTAGATTGTAACGTGAGACGTTTAGGGTCAGAAATATTAAGGGCCCTTGGTAGGTGAAAACGGCAAAATTAGCTGTTTCCTATTAGCTGCTATTTAACAACTTGAAGATTTCTGGCACTGAAATTTCTGGTGATGACAGTTTTCAAAACACGATTGGAAAAATTTTGCTCGATAGAAAAAAAATCTGAAGTAACCTCTAAAATTTCATATAAATGAATATTACGACCGTGTTTTACAATAATCATTCTTATAAAATCACAAACACATAGGTTTTTACCCTGACGATGTGTTAACAGTTTTAGATTTCCAAAAACTAAAAAAAATTATTAACTTTTTGATAAAAATTCGAAGTTTCCATACTAACCACGGACCTCGGGCCACACATCACCCGTGAGACCCAGTACCGCTTCGGCGTTCGCATGCGGGGGCTGTGTCGCTCGTCACGCGGAACCCGCGAAAGTTACGAGTCCAAAGCAAGAGTAAACAAACTAATATTACCTTGGGAAATAAAAGAAAGTCGCTATCGATATTGACTTCCTTCTTGTCTGTCTTTACAAAATAATGTTTAGCTAAATATCACAATATATGGTATGGTAATGGATTTTAGTAATTTTTAAATTGTAAATACTTACATGTGCCACCTTATGGCAATGAATCAGCCGTCTTTGCGTTCATTGAAGGAGGCCTATATTCAGCGGTGGACGGATAAGGGCTGATGATGATGATGAAATACTTACATAATTTACTTAGATACGAACGTGAAGAGTGGTGTGTGGAGTAAATACTATAAATTGTTATAGAATACATACTATTTGAAAAGATTAGTTCTAGTTTTTTTGAATTTGAAAAAAAATATTAAAACTATACAAATATATTATTTTATTATAAATAAAATTGAAGTGTCTGTATCGTATTATACGCGTAATTTCAAACTTTTCACTAAATATGACGACCTCTGTGGCTCAATAGTTAGCACGTTGGCGCTCAAGCCCGAGGTAGTGGGTTCAAATCCCGCCAGGGAACAAAAAAATTTCTGTGTTCCTGGGTCATGGATGTGTATTATACATATAATAAAAAACTTATATATACATGTATAGTATAAAAGTATTAAATATAATATTTCCATTGTCTGGTATCCGTAATACAAGTTCTTCGAGGATTTACCACGTGACCAGATTGACGTGGTGTAAAAAGAGTCCATAGATTTTATTTGTTCGGTACTTACATCGAAAACCATTTTTAAAATCTGTCTGTTTATCTTACTTAGCTGGAAGTTTGGCTAATCTCAGAAATGGCTGGACCGATTTTGACGGGATTTTCACTGGCAGATAACTGATATTACAAGGAGGAACTTAGGCTACAAAACTAATCATCATCAATTCAAATACTGCTGTACCGACTACCGATGATATATCATCATCATAATGTGTATTATAATATTAGGAGATATTATGATGATATTTATCATCATCATCATCATGTAATGTCGTGATATCGGCCGTATTGAAGTTCATTGTGGGAGGCCTATGTTCAGCCATGGGCGGATAGAGGCTAATGATGATATATTATATCATCATCATCATCATAATGTTCATCACACAACACAACACAACAATAACAGCAAAGCTGTTTCACGGGAGAAACAAGCAAGATTGGGCGTTTTTCCATTCACCGGCACGGCCACGGCACGGTCACGGCACGGCGGTGGCACGGTCACGGCCCGGCACCGGTGCCGTGGCTTCGTTTTTCCACTGTGCCGTTGTCGATGACGGTTTACGCACGTTTTCATAGTTCAGTACTGACACGGACTTCAGCAAGACGACACGTAGATCATAATATTATTATAATTTATACATGATGATGATGATAATGATGACATGGATCATCATCGGCCTCTATCCGTCCACAGCTGAACATAGGTCTCCCTTAATGAACGCCAAGACGACCGATTCCATGCCACGACATTAAATGATAATGATGATATTATATATATATATATATATATATATATACGCATCATGCATCAAATACGCCGAACCACAAAATAAAGTGGCCGAACGTTCTACGGCGAGCCATACCTAAGGCCCCGTTCGCACGAGCGTTTTAAAAGTGTCGCGGTAAAACCCGACTTTGGAGTTTGGTATGCTCAATTCGATTTAACGCCAAACACAAGGTCGAAAATCCAACAGCACTTGACAAAAATGCGCCTCACTTTAAAAACGCTTTCGTGTGAACAGATACATGGTTATCCATTTGTCCCATTCAAACTTTTTTAACGGTCGGTCAAAAAACGCTCGTGCGCACGGGGCCTAAGAAACTCCGGCGCGCGATGGCCGGTGTCGGCTTTTCACAAAGAAAGGGCAGTGCGATACGCGTCATTGTCCGGAGCATATGTTTTGTTTGTGTCAACCGCATGTCGCGTATAATACGTAATTACTAATTACGTATTAAATCATGTCGAATGAATTTTCAAATGGAGAATATTGGGAGATGGTAAGAGCTTATGCTTTATCTGGTGACAGTGTACGTTGTGCGATAGACTTGTACCGCGAAAGGTTTCCGAATCGTCGCGTACCTTGTGTCAAATGTGGTGAATGATATGTTGGATGACGTGCCTCTCATCTATCACCGTAACCTCTACTACCAAGTACCAGCACGACGGTGCTCCCGCGCATTACCAGCTTCGTGTTCGTGAGTATCACAATTGTCAGTTTGGCGAGAGGTGGATAGGTCGTGGAGGTCCCGTGTCTTGGCCGGCTCGTTCGCCTGATTTAACACCCTTAGACTTTTATCTGTGGGGCGAGATCAAACGCCTAGTCTATGTGTCAGAGTACGCAGATAGGGAAGAATTAAAAACACGGATAACAACAGCGTTTGAGACTGTGAAAAGTGATCCATTTGTACTAAACCGTGTCAAAGACAATATGCGCAAACGTACCGAACTATGTGTTGACCGGGGAGGTACTAATTTACTTAGATTAATTTAGTAGTTATGTAGGTTGTGTAAATATCTTATTTTCAATTGTTGTAAATAGTATGATTCCATTTTTTTAATGCGCCAGAAGTACATAGGTGCTACAGTTTCTTTTATCTAACGTCATGTGAATACATTAACCCCTTGGCTTTCGTTAAGCACGCGCGCAACCAGACAGAATGAAAAATCAAATGTGTCTCAAATTCGTAATACAAAGGATTAACGATAAAGATAAATCAATTTAATTAAATTAACTTGTATCATTACTTTAGTACCTAGGTAGTTTTGCCTGTCCTAAGCCAGTATCAAAGTATGAAGGAAAAATGAGATCATATTTACTTTACATTACATACATTATTTATTTACCACTTATCATAGTTCATTCGATTATTTTATACCTACCAAGCTACCACCACACCGTCTGTCTAAATTTAGCGCGTAAAATGCACGTGATAATACAATAGGGTGACCATATTCTAAGGCCAACAATGCATTATTTACATTTGTCTATATTTTGTTATTTATTTGTTTTTTTTTGGTGTATATAATTTTCTTTGATTGGTGAAACCAAGTTCTATCACGTCCATGATTATGTCCGTTCTTCAAAAAATCAGGCTGTATATATCAGTAGCAGAATTGACCCACCCATGGCTGGTGATAGGTCTCCCTCACTGAACACCAAGACGGCCGATCTCATGCCACTACATTACATGATAATGATGATATATATATATATATATATAATATATATATATATATAATAATATATATATATATATATATATATATATATATATATATATATATATATATCAGTAGCAGAATTGATCCGCCCATGGCTGGTGATAGGCCTCTCTTACTGAACACCAAGACGACCGATCTCATGCCACTACATTACATGATAATGATGATTTTATATATATCAGTAGCAGAATTGATCCACCCATGGCTGGTGATAGGTCTCTCTCACTGAACACCAAGACGGCCGATCTCATGCCACTACATTACATGATAATGATGATATTGTATACCTATATCAGTAGCAGAATTGATTCACCTATGGCTGGTGATAGGCCTCTCTTACTGAACACCAAGACGGCCGATCTCATGCCACTACATTACATGATAATGATGATATTATATATACATATATCAGTAGCAGAATTGATCCACCCATGGCTGGTGATAGGCCACTCTCACTGAACACCAATTTTTAGCCTAAGTTACTCCTTATATCAAACAACATACCTAACATCAACTATCTGTCAGTGAAAGTCCCGTCAAAATCGGGCCAACCGTTTCAGAGATTAGCCGGAACAAACAGACAGACAGACAGACGGACAGACAAAGAAAAATTGTAAAAAACACTATTTGGGTATAATATGTCCGGTGTAAACATCCATATGCATTCAATAAAAAGCGGTTATTTTGATATTACAAACAGACACTCCAATTTTATTTATCTGTATAGATTACACAAACAACATAGCTATTTAAATAATAATTATATATAATAATACATATACATTTTAATAAATAAAAAAAATAGGTTTCGGTATACATAGCGAAAGGGCTAAACATTATGTAATGGTTATCATTCAAAATACAACGAAATAGGATCGCTTGATATTATTAAGTTCGGTGACCTACACAGTACACTGATTACCCCTCGCGAGGGGCTCGCGCGGGGCTGGCGCGGGGCTCGTGCGTGTCCCCCGCGCACACGGACCGCTCCCCACGCCTCACGGTACGAAATCTGAATTTTCGCTGACCGCCTAAGCCCCCTTAATATTGAGCAGTAAAGACGTCGAAATATTTATTAAGGTTTTTACACTATTTTAATAATAAACAATACGTGAATCTTTGATCGTAGGTACTTTTTATACATTGCTGTAACTGTTGCCCGGAGCTTCGCCTGACCGTCCCCATCATTAGGATCCGCCTTGACACGGCGGTGGGGCGGGTTCAAGCCCCGGGTGAACTAATCGTATCCGCACCCCTGGAAGAATGCATCCCGGGAGCAAAACGTGAGCAGGTGGCTCTACACTTCGCTCCCAACGCAGGAGGCCAGAGGAGATGAGGAAGAAAACCTTTTGAAAAAATTACCCCGAATCCCATTCTTGTGGTTGCGCGGCGAAGGCATGCATGGCCGATGACTGAGGGAGCCGCGGGCGGTTTGCATCGGGGAAGGCCGCACGCACTAGGGGCCTAAGGCGGAGAATGGTGGCGTGACATGTCACGCAGCCCAGAGGAGAGCCTGCAAGGGCATCCGCAGACGAGGTCATGGTAGTCTTGGGGTTTGAGTTTATGGGTTAGAGTCCCACATAACCACCAGGCTCCCCCGGGCCTGGGATATCACGACAGAACAGACACTTCAATGTTTCTATTGATTAGATGTTATAGGTGAGCCAGTATTCGATTAATGCCGCTTACCTTTGAGGTATCGGATGATTGATTATCTGTCATTATCCATATTTTTTCAACACTTCTTTCGATGGAAGTAGATGTTTAGCAGTGGGACGCAAAAAGGAAAAAAAATATATATATGCACACCACACTACAATTTTAAAGAATAAACTGTATATTTACGACATCACAATACAAACTTCTAAAATTATCAGCGTTTATCTACTATACCTATCATGCATGTATTATAACTACAAACCTTCCTCTTGAATTACTCTATCTAATAAAAAAATCGATTGTCTGTAAAGTCGGTTTATTGACGATAGTTGAATGTGACAACGTCATAAGAAAATGGAACGCCTCAGAGCGAGGTAACGCCGTATACGTCATCGCATACGTCATGTTTTTTCTTTCTTGCAGCCGGCACCATCGAATTATAAGACGTTGTCACGTCAAAAAAACCGCATCAAAATGCGTTGTGTAGTTTTAAAGATCCAAGCATATATATAGGGACAGACAGCCGGGAAGCGACTTTGTTTTATACTATTTATTATCATGATTTTCAGAACACTTTAGTATATAAATTTACCTTTATATAAACTATAGTATCTTTAGCCTTTTTTGCTTTTTAGGGAAATTATATTATCTTCTTAAAATTGAAACAATATTAATTAGTTTTAACGCTGTTTCAAATTCAGTTTTTATTCAGGACTTCCATATTTAATTTATAATATGTATATTGTATAAATACAAGTATTGAGTACAATTTTATTTGTATTAGTTTCCTTTCGAATTTAAATATTCTCTATTAGGTAGATTATCATTTTTGTCCTGTACCTATGTGATATGTCTATGTTTAAAATATTTAGACGGACCTACTTTAGACGGACGTTCGTGGGTCATTAAGATTACATTCCCGACGTTTCAAAACGACAGATCAGGGGGTCTGGTCCTCCCGTAGTCATAGTTGTTGTTAAGTATCGGAAACGTCGAGAATCTAAATATCATTAAAGGCTGAGTCCGTTAAGTTGCCGCTATTGCAAAAACTATTTGTTTCTTCTTTTACTCCGGGAAATGCTCTGAGGCATCCCGCAGGGAAGTGGGTGTCCCCAGGCGGGTATGTGGGACTCGCTGCGCCCGAAAGGTAAAGTGGACGCAGCTCTACCCACAAAAACCTGGCGAGTGCCACCAATGCCGTCTTTGGTGGTGTCCCGGATCTGTTGAGCGACAGGGTACCTCGACGGTTAGTCAAGTCCCCCAAGGAACCGACGCCACTTTCACACAGGGGTTGTCCCGCACCACAGAACAACCCCTCCCAACGTCGGGACAGTGCAATAATAATAATATAGATCTTTGGTGTGAACAATAAAATATTTTTCTTTCTTTCTTTCTTCCAATAGGATGAGGTTCCCATCCTCGTTCATTATCCTCTCTTCTTATAATAGAGTAGGTACAAAGAACAGCTCCCGCGGTTTAATTGGCTTCGCTCAAGGTGCTGGGTTCACCTTAGCCTACTGAGCCCCACCGCCACGACAAGGCTTGAAGCATGGTGGGGTGGGCATAATATAACTGTTTTAATAAATGCCAATACGATAATGAATTAATTACATTTACCTCTTTCATTGCAAGCGCTGGCTAAACCCTACAAGATCAAAAAAATGTACTACAGTATTGTACACCTTAAAAAGGTCCACAAAAAAAACCACAGTAGTAGGTATATTTCTATCTCTTAGAGATAGCCCACAATAACCATTTTTATACTTTACGAGAAGTAATGGCTTATTTACGGCGGTTTTAAGCAATACAGCATTAGTCCTTATCCAATTAAGTACCTTAAATATATAATAAAGATCAATATGGCTCTTTACAGCATGTAATTTAAATGAATATTTTCGAAGATATTACAGATTTGAAATGCAGGGACATTCAACGTTGCAGGCTTAAATTTGAGCGTTGAGTGTTTTTCACATGGTCAATTATATGTCGCTCTATCAAATCAAATCCAATCATTTTTTTCGTCGTCAATTGAATCTACCAACGATTACCAAGGCAAGCCCACTGAGAAGAACTGACGAAACAAACTCAGTGGAACTAATCTTTTCAAATAATATGTATTCTATAACAATTTTTACATGTTATCCTGAATTGCCTGGGAGGAACGCCCTATTCCCAAGGTGTGGTATCTTCCATAAAATCTTTTACTTTATAATATCCTTTACCACACAAACGCTCTTTAATTACTTTTTGATTTTTTTAATGAATAGCTTTTGAACGATTTCTAAGATCCTATTGTAAAAGCGTATACAGTTGCCTGTAAAAAAATTGCTCACTTTTGTGAGTCTAATCACTGGTAGGTACATCTAACCTGTGTTTATTGCATATATCCCTACTATGGCTATCACTTTTCTTACAAAATTCATTTGTGTTTTTCCTGACATATTCAACAACATATTTCAAGAGTAACCTCTAAAGAAAACATGTTTTTATTGTCTAATGACAAGAAGCTGTGACCGTTGTGTATAAAGACATTCTATAGAATATTTAGTATCAGCATTGCACCCGTGCGAAGCCGGGGAGGGTCGCTAGTGTTGTGGTCTATATAGATCTAGTACATTGCAAGCTTGCTTTATGTTTATAAATACTTATTTTTAGTTTTATAAAAAGCGTTTGATTTTGTTTCCCATATGTTACAAATTAGAAAACTTCATAATAATCTAAGGTCCACTGCTATTTTATGCTATATAAATGTCACAAAAAAACACGAAACAATTTTTTTGCTGATGATACAACAACAAAAAAAGTCACAAATAAGAGAACTGTATAGATTACATTATCTTCAAAATCGTTAAGAAGTTCCTCAAGGTACTATCTAAGGTCCACTGCTATTTTATGCTATATAAATGTCACAAAAAAACACGAAACATTTTTTTTTGCTGATACAACAGCAAAAAAAGTCACAAATAAGTCACGAAGAAGTTATGAAGTTGACGTTAGTGACATTGTCAACAGAACCGCGGATTGGTCAAAAAACTTACTATTGGTAAAAAGACTATTCACCGATAATATTTTTTAAATAACGTTTAATTTAATAACCAAATATAAATAAAAAAAAAGTGTGTGTGTGTCAGCTCCGACGCACGATTGGAGTTTACTCCTTACGAACGATAATTATATAATCGAGTAGAAAAAATTAATTTAATTTATTTAAATTTAATTTTAATTTTTCTATGAGGTTGTAAAGTCCGGCTCGAAGGACCATAAAATGTAGGGTGTCCTACACTTTAGATGATAATGATAATTAAGATGATAATTTGATATAAGGTTGATATTGATAGTTGATAGACGCGTCGATGCAATGAAACAACCGAATCCGCCGAGTGCGTAATTAGCAACCGATTTATTGTCTAATGCCAATTTTACATCATTATAAATAATTGCTTACTAAACTAATACATGTACGCTGGCTCGTACAGTTATATTGCGTTAGATGGCGCTATTTTGGGTTTTTTTTTATGTCTAAGAAATTTTTACATGTTTTATGTTGAAGACTAGTTATTCTTATATAAAATATATGTGATTTATTTTTTAACAATTATAGGTACCTATTTAATACTTAATTGAAATTAAATTCTTTACTTGACAAGTTTGTACAATTAAACTTGAACCAAGTGTTCAATGGTCACACCAAATATATTTAGGAAGGCAACATTAATATTTTAAAGTTTCTGATTGGTTAAATATCAAATTTAAGAGTTTCAATTTACTCAGAAAATTTGTACAAGTTATTGTATTATTGTTAGAAAGGAATTGCAAATTATAAATAGAAAATTATAAATATGATTTTGAAAATATGAAAAAGAATATTTGAAAAGATGTATTTATTCTTTTCAAATATTCTTTTTCATATTTTCATTTATATTAAAATTACGAGACTTTTCTGGGCTGAAATTTAAAATAATTCTAAAATCGCCGCGAATATTGGAACGTAATGACTTTTTTAGTCTGTGCTAACATTTTTCAATTTTGAATTCATTTTTGTTATTACGTAGTATTTCCTAAATCAATTTTTTGGTAATTAAAAAATAGTGGTGTATAAATATAACAATGGTAGGATAATTACAAAGTTGATTGATTTTTTTCGGCATCTTAAGAAATTTATTATTAAACACAAGATACCTATATAAATACTTACAAACACTGTTAAATAATAACACACCAAGTTGACTTCTTACTAAAAAGCTGTAATACGCAGCCGCATACAGTGTACAATATTACCTATTAGCTCACGTACTTTCAGGGTTGACTATCTTAGCATCTTAAATCTTAATCTTTGTTAAGGTATTAGTTACAAACTATCAGCCACTAGGCAAAGTAACAAAATGTAACAAATTATTTGCAATAAATCAGAACTCATAAGCAAAACAAAATAGCATTTCATACTTTCCAACTAATCACAGTAAGGGAGCGCGGGGCTAGTTTTAACGGAGGTAAGAATTAACAAGCTGATTCCCACCAAACGTGAAGTTTTAAAAATATGATACTCGGTTTAGAAACACTATATACACTGCCGAACGTATCCTGACTGATCAGTTTACCAACCGGCTGTCGCTGCAATAATTGTACGCAGTGACCTAGGATTGATAGGTAAGTGAACTTTTTGTGCTTTGCAATAAATTGATTTATGATTTAGTTGTTGGCTGAATCAAATTTCAGTTTATACTGAATCAAAGTCTATTTTATTGTCAGTAGCACTATGTTATTTGTTTGTAATAATTTAAACCAGTTTATTTTCTATGAACGATAAAGTGAAAAAAGTATTTTTATATTTTATATATTATTTGGTATGAACCGAATGTTTTTTACAGAATGGGAAAGTACAAAAGGAAGACTACAAGGGGGTCCACGTCTCAAGAAGTATTTGATTTATTATTTTTATATTTAGCTAAGGAAGTTCTGGAAAAAAACAGAAAATATAGAGATGTTGCTACTGAATACAAAATTTTTCATGTGACATGGCTTAAATACTTAAAGAAAAAAAGGGAGGGAGCTTCTATTGAAGTGGGTTATTAAAAAAAACGTTTAGTATTAAATTCACAACAAGAAGCCATAATGGCAGATTATTTAATAAATCGTGCCCATTTCTATTTTGGGTTGCTATCTGATGATGAAGAAACCCGGAGAGCAGAAGTGGAAAGGGTAAAGAAACATATTCTGAAAGATGACAGTGACAAAGAAGCCTGCTTCTGCTTAGTTTAAGCTTAGTCTTATGACGAAGACATATCCGGACTTGACTGGATACAGTATATTTTATGCAAAAGATGGGCTCATGCTGCCTGTGGTAGAGGGGACACCATGAAGTGCATATGCCTCAATTGGTTTTCAGATGATAAGGAATTGTATTCCGAATAATTACATTTCCTCGCCATGGTTCAAGCTTTATCGTGGCGGTGGGGCTCAGTATCTTAAGGTGAACCCAGCACCTTGGGCGAAGGTAATTGAGCCGAGGGAGCTGCTCTTTGTATCCCTCCTATAAGAAGAGGGGACAAAGAAGCAGGGGGACAAGGGGCGAGGATGGGAACCTCACCCCTTTATACTGTCCCGACGTTGGGAGGGGTTGGTCTGTGGTGCAGGACAACCCTTCTGTGGAGGTGGCGTTGGTCCCTTGCGAAACTGACTAGCCGTCGAGGTGCCCTGTTAGCTTAACAGATTCGGGGCACCTCACCAAAGTTTAAAATATAAGTTTAAAGTATTTTTACTAATTTTTGTAGAATAAAAAACTTTTATATTTAGTGATTGTTAATAAGTTGTTAATAAAGAATCTACAAACTATATTCTTTCTGTTCCTATCGTAAAAATTACTGATTTGTTCATTAAAAAAATATCTTTAAAATAAATGCCTTTTTTAAAATTATTTGATAGGATTTTAATCTCTGTTAATTGTTGCCCCATTCGTTAATATTTACTCCAGCTCCGTTAATATTTACCCCAGATACGGGGTACGTATTAACAAATGATTTTATTGGTTTTGATGTCTTTATTTCTGAAAGCACTAACCCAACTGGCTTTTTTTGTTACTTATATCAAAGTTGAATAACCAAAGCATACTTTGAATAAAAAAATAAACAAAAAAGTTCATTATCATTCAAAATATAAACCATATAACAAAATTTGTTAGTACCAGCCCCGCCCTCCCCTATATACAGATAAGTTTTTAAAACAAACAGACAGAAATCCGCTCCGAATGAACAAAATACTAAATAACAATTATTATTATCGGGAAACCAAAAAAACACAACTGCGCGCCTTTGTGACAAATATGTATATTATTGTTGTAAAATGAAATAAAAAGTACATAGGTAAAAACAAATTCAAGGCATATTCATAAATTTATTTTTGCACGCAACACTGCAATATGTCAAAGTTATGTATCCACGGCTCTTATTAGATTTAAAAAATAATCAAATAGTTTCAGAGTTCAGACTTCAGTCTTCAGATTTTATTATGTAAAGTTGTTTTTTTTTTCATTTACAATTGTTTTAAAGATATTAATACTAAATAAATAAATAAAAGTGAGTGTGACGATGATACGGATTTATATAAAATGAGAGCTAAATAACTAAATAGTTTTGTTTGTTGTTAAAGTGTTTGAATAGAAAGAAATAACTAACGCATTAAATCGAAGTGATTACATATGTTTGATTGTTTAGTAATATGAATAAATTACTGTTCGCTTTCCTACATGACTGCAGGCGAATTTGTGATTCATATTTTAAAACATTATGTATTTGAAAAGAAAGAAATAAAGCATAAAATCGAAGTAACTTTGTTTCATTGTGTTATTAGTTTTCGCTTTTTTCTACATAACTGCAAGTGAATTTTGGTATTCATATTCCAAAATATTTACCAAAAATTACATAATAAAATAAAATAAAACGTATATATATAATATGTATATTATATAGTATAGTAGCTATATAGCATAGCTATACGTATAATTTATATTGCTACTTTTCACATGTACTAACCGATAATATTAAAAATAGTATAGTCCATTTCTTTAGAAGTTCCAATTTAGTAAACAAACCCTATTTACGTATTTCACGATTTTTCGGCATTTATCTTAAACTTAAAAAAACTTAAAATCAAATACGAAATTCTTGTACATATATTTCTACATAGGCAATACCTAGTGGTTACTTACATATGTTAAGAAATAGTTCATACCTTTAGGAAGGACTAGGCTATCAAAATCATTATCAGCCCGAACACGACTGTAAAACTATGTTAATTTTTTGAAGTGAAACTTATTTATCGGGGTTGGAAAAAAATTTAGTGTAACATTTTTTCGTTACGCGTCACATTCTTCCGTTACGCGCTATCTTTTTCTTATCCCTACCACGCCTGATTTGAAAAATAACGTCATAAAGAAGTTTAACTTCTTACGAGTGTACGCTAGTACACACACACTTTTTTTTTTATAGCAGAGGAGGGCAAACGAGCAGTCGGAAGTCTTTTGCCGACTATCGACGCCCATACACATCTGCCTACCCAACCAAAGATTACGCGTTGCCCTTCTTTTCCCTCACAAACCTCACGAAACGCGCCAGCATAGCCGTCACTTGACACCAGCGTTATATGAGCGAGAGGTACCACCCCGGTCGTGCCGGCCCAAGTCGACTGCAAAGCAGCATGGCACTACCTCTTTCTGTTAATGCGAGCAAAGCACCGAGCAACGTTTAGTAATAGCATAATTGGACGTAATTTATCATACCGGAAGTGGGTCTCAGCGCAGGATGTAAGTGGGCATATGGCATTGGAAGCTGGAGCTGTATGAGTGAAGGCTCATCCCTACAGCATCTGTACAGCGCGGCCACACATCCGGCGCAGGGCGGCTCTTGCGCCCGCTCCGTCACCGTCGTACTCGACGTATTCGTACCGAGTATACTATCCACACTGAACGTTATCTTCGAAGTATTTACGTCACTGTTAACCGACGTCATTATTCCATAACACATACACCACCGTCCGACTCGAACACAACTGAAAAACTGAGGCTCTGTCCGTCATTATCGGCGCAAGCGCAGCTAGTGGGCGTGTCGGAAGGGACGCTGCGCCGTGATTGGCCGCGCGCCGTAGGGCGGTGCGTGCAACGACTTTCGAACGCTGAAGTGAGTGATGTTACAAACACTGCACTTGTTTACAATAAACAGCCCCTTAATGTGTTTTATATGGGTTTGCGAGTTCAATTAAATTTTATTACAAAGCTTACGTCATTTATCAGCGGGGGCCTATATGCTTGAATATTGATTTTCAAGTAATTATAAACCAGTTTATTAGTGAATGTTCTATATTTATTACTGATAAAACTAAGAATTTTGATTGAGGAAATTTTTAAAGCTTAAGTGTTAATTAGTATTTAAATTTATCTGCGCAGGATCATATCAATAAATACCTAATATAACTTCCGATTGTTAGTTCTGACTAGATAATGATCGTTTCCGTAATTTGTTTGAAATATTCTACATCTATTTGTGTTTTTTATTCTTATTTTGTATCCATTATGGAAACTTCCATACTTAACTAAATAAGATTTAAATTTAAAAAAGGCTTAGATAATAATTGATGTGCTAATTGTTTCTATCTAATATCGGGAATGACAAATCCCTGTTACGTACCTAGGTACCTATTATCGACAATATGTAGGTAGTAGGTACCTTGGATATATAGTAGGTATTATATAGAGATAACTCAGATATCACTTTAGATTAAACCTCCTCAAAGTGTCTGCGAAGTCTAGGAGTGATGATAAGATGAGAAGTTATAGTATTGACAATTTAGCGTATAGACTTACAACAATAGACAATATGAAAATTTCATAATTAAAATTCAAAGACGAAGTGAGCTGTCGGTCAACAAACTTGGTGGAAGGTTCATCCTCTTTCTTCCGTCAGTAGCAAGTTATTGTTGTTGTTCATGTTGTTGTGGAAAGAACGCCAGGAATAATATTGTCATTACTGGCACCCAGGCTTACCCTCTTACATCTTCGGATAGGAAAGACATGAATGAATTTACGGACTAGATCTAGGTAGGTAAAGAAAGAAAGAAAGAAACATTTATTCGACTCAAACAGGAGACACACAGAGACATTGTTCACGACGACTTAGGTATAAGACAAAATTATATTACATATGATGATTTGCATAGGATAGTTTATTGTTGACAACAACTTAAGTAGGTAGGTAGGTGGGAGGGAAGCGCTGTGCCGCGCTCCCGGCTGCATGGGTACCACCATCTTGCTTATTTCTCCCGTGAAACAGCTTTGCTGTGTTTCGGAGAGAAGGGCAAGACAGGCAGTGTAATTACTGGCACCGAGACTTAACATCTTATGTCTCAGGATAGGCAACACATAAATTAGTTGCCTGGGCTCGTTCTAGGTCTACTAGTTTATGTTCATGGGCGACGTCGACCACTTAACATCAGGTGGTACGTTTGCCAGTTTGCCTATCCAACTAACATAAAAAATAAATAAAAAAAAAAGGTATCTAAGATATAATTATATATAAGATAATTTTCATAAGATAGTTCTCATCTCATATCTATAGATACCTTGTAAGACAAGACTACATATAGGATATAATTTAACACATAAATATTATTTTATTGAGAGATATAACATATTCGTACATTATAAATAGTTAAAATAGTATAAAGTAATGTTAATAAGGCTTATTTGAGGTGATATGTAAACAGAAAAATGTATATTAGGAAAGTTTTAAATAATCCAATTGAGATTATCATTGTTTATAAAACTCGCGTTACTCCAATAGGAAAAGTGAGATGGCAATATTATAATCAAGCCAAAGAATGTGTGAGGGAGGTTCACTGTGCGGTAAGGACCGGAATACCGGAAGGGATACGGAAGCGGGGGATGAGGAAGTATAAATATCGAATCAGCGGTTTTTTGCTTGCCGACCAACCCGATGCCAGGAGGCCGTGTGGTCGAAGACTGCACGGTTGGCGGGGGGCAAACCCCCACTTTCACAAACCAAAAGTGAGCCAAATGGGCTCACACTAATCCGATGTAGCATTAGAGTCTTCGGGCCGGTAGCATAGATCCACCCGAAAAAAAAATTGCTTGCCATTCTCACACGGATAACTGAATCATGATGTAAATAGCGCAAAATGCTGTAAAAAACGTAAATGAAATTGTAAAATAGCATAAGTTTTATGTAAAAATATTTTGGCATTAATAAAGATTTTGACAAAAAGGTGACTGAGGGGGTGAGGCATAGAAAGTTCTAGAACATTTGGTAGAGATCATATATATATTATAAGGAAATCAAGGCTTCTGGAAATCATTCGCAAATCGTCTACGAAGCAAGAAACAAGTTAAAAAGTATACGTTATAAAGTGAAATCCCTGCCCTACCTCTCAAGTTTACCTCTCTTAAGTACTCAAACATGGGCGTACCCAGGGGCGAGCAGGGGTGGGCAGCTGCCCCCCCCTGGAAGTTGTATCTTCCACAATGTACCTATGCGTAAACCGACAGTATCTATACCTACTCCGTTTATATTTTATTTCCGCTGAAACTTGTTCGTGGTGTACTCTAATAATTCTCGGACCATTCTTGGTTGACACCAACTTCAAATAGATGGGTAACGCCTAAAGGTAGCGCATATTATAATAATTATACCAATGTATTTTGAGTACCTATTTGTGGTTTATTGAAGTCGTTTTTTTTTTAATAATTTATTTACAGCTTGGCAAAAAAGAGTATGGAAAAAATGAGGGCGCCACTTTCATTTAGGTCTCATCATAATATGGAAAATCAGCAAGATAATTTGATCAAATCGTTAAAAATAAATGTGAAACACTAAGATTTACCCAAAATCTAGTATTTGTCGACCAAGTATTGTCAACATTATATGTTTCCATTTAGTAAAATATTTAGTTCCACCTGTCACCACGTCACACTCTTTTTTGCCAAGCTGTACCCTTTTTAACGCAAAACAATTTTTAATTTTTAAAAAGGTTTTATAATTTTTTTTATTTCTAAATTTTAAAATAAGTGGGACTCACACCTGGGAGTGCCCTATCCTAAACTGAAACCACTGTGAGCGCCTTCAGCCGCTTTTTGAGGGTCCCAGATCTGCAGGCAACAGGATCACATCAGTGACAGGCTAGCCCTAACGAAGGCCAGACTACTCTTCGTAAGAGGGGACTGCTAGACCGCTATTAAGCAGTACCGCAATGTCATGTCATACTGGGCCCAGGTTTCCATCCTGAAGCCCGACACGAGCACAGGGACGTTACTAGAGGCGAATTAAGTAGCGCCTCCTACGCACCTTTCGTCGCCCGCCTCGTCGGTGGCCTCCTCTCTCACCCGCTCGTCGGCCTCCTTCTGGGCCGTCAAATCACGTCCAACGTAGGGCTCTCGCCAAGAGATCTTCTATCCGAGACATAGGAGTGCGTCTCGGCAAGAATCTTCGCCACGAGATCCCATAGGGGTCACCGGCCAGGGCACGTGGCCGCCGCCCACGACACCGTATGGTACCCACGAATCACTCTTACCGTGATGATCGGCTGCGCCAAGCGCAGCTAGCCCTTATTCCTCGCGGTAATGTAACCCACCCAAATAGGTGCATCATACGTTGCCACACATATGGTAGACTCCGGAGTATAGCTGCAGGTAGCTGACAGTCAGCGCTGGGTTCTCCAAGGTTCGGGAGAAGTCTGCCCAGCGCACTTGCTGCCTTCACGACTTTCCGTCCCAACATTGAACCCGGTCCCGCGGAAGAGAAAGGCTTCGGTCTTCTTCACTCTGACCCGAAGCCCTAACCTCTCCGGTTACGACGTCGGCTCAAATCTGTTCCAACCGCGGCGCCTCCTTATAGCCTCGTCCCTGAGCATATACGAGGGTATATAGGTGGAGGAGGGAGGAGGTGGCCTCGCAGGACCTAGTCGTACCCGATGTTCCACAGGATCGGACCCAGAACAGGCCCCCGACTGAAGAAGTTCAGCGCCGCCCGTATCACACTATGGGGGAGGCTGATTAAGGCGTTCTTGATGACCAGTGACACCGCGACCACCACCTTGTTCCACTTCACCCGTAACTGCCCCTAGGCAAGGCAGGGCATCAACGGTCGATCCAAATTGGGACTCTGAGAGTCCCGGTCCCCGATCCTCCTCCAGGTGCTTAGCAAGCCGGGAGGCCTGTATTATATCAAGGCCTTACTAGCTTCTTTCAGCAACACTACCGGTCACACCGACGAAACCGACGTCCAGGGTCCACCCAGCCTTTGGTAGCAAGCAGAGCCTAATCTCTCCCTCCAGGCCCCCGGGAACTGTCCGGCCCACAGGCAGCGGTCGAACAGCTCCCGAAGGCTATCACCGAGATGCACGAGAGAGATAGCGAGAACACCCCGTCGGCGCCCTCGTCTTACTCTGGATGCGGAACAGAACCGCCTCCACTTCAGCCACAGTTTTTTTTTAGCTACAGACCTATAAACCAGGATTTCTTGTGGGTGTTTGCCTTACCTTAACCTTGTTTCATGTATGTATGTATGTACGTATGTATGTTGAGTAGTGTGTATGACAAATAAAGCGCGGGCGTTCCGATCTAAAAAATCTGTCTTGCCCCCCTCTAGGCCAGAAGCTGGGTACGCCTATGCACTCAAAGGTAATAAACAGTGTTTAATTCAAGACTCCACCCCACTTTCATCATCATCACCTCGAAGACAGTTAGAATCAGTAAAATCATCGTTTTAAAGCCAAATTAGTCAGCATCATCACCCAGTTAGCGACATAGCTTGTACCGTAGGCAATCTACGCACATACCGTGCACAGACATAAAGATATACACAGAAAAATATTTTTTGATTGCACAAACATAAAAATAATGTTCGTAAGTTACGTTGACCACTTACCATGAGTCTCATCAGTTGGAGAGGCAAATGTTCTCTACTACTTTTTCTATCCAACTAATATAAAAACAGTGGTAAACAGAATAATGTTCAAAAAATTATATAAATACATATTCAAATCGAAAAAAGATATTTAAAAAAAGTATTCGTGATTTAAAATATAAATACCATAGCGACTTTTACCTACTTGAAGTTATGTGCACAAATAAAATAATCTTAAATTTTACTTAAGAAGATAATAAATTAGATTATAATGAGAACTTTTTTGAATTTACGAACTAGTTAGGTACATGCTCAACATTTCGGATACATTATAGTAATTAGGTAGGTACCTACAATAGGTACGCGGGAATCCACCCGTTAAGAATTAATACCTAAAATAGTATCAACTATTGCGATAGAATAGAGATTCGATCTCGATAGTTGAAACTTTGTGTAAGTGTCCATTGCTGAGGTTTTTTGAGGAGAATTGTCAATGAACTAACAAAACAAGATATGGTTTTAGACAAAGCAATGGCTCTATTTATTAAGACGTTCAAGTAGCCAATACAACTTTTATATAATAATAATAATAAATATATGAGTAGTTTATAGACACAGTGTAGATCTACACTGATAAAAAAATAACCCAGCAGTTAATTAGTCATATATAGGAACTTATTGCCCTTCAGGGTATTATATTACGTCGTTCATACGATTTTTATTGGTATACTAGGTAGCCGATAACCAAATTACATGTTTACGGTATGAGTATTATCTGAGAAATCAAAAATTAGAAAAAGGTTGGCGTCATGGGACGAACGCGCCTCGACACATGTGAAGCAACTTGTTATTAAAATTCATAATTAATAATAATCTATAACGAAAGGTGAAATAAAATAAAGAAATACTATTTTAAGAAGATAATTTAAACAAAATATTACAAACATTTTATCTTTAAATAGTAGATAGTTAGGAATCAGGGCTTTTTTTACATGCCCGACGTTTCGGAGTCTGTATAGCAACCATGGTCACGTACGTATAGGACCCATCCCCTTAATAATGAGTATTCAAGTAATCATTAGATAACAATAAGATCTTACTGCCAAGCACCAATACATATTTCACATCAAAAATTGAACCGATAGGCAGGCCTATAATCGGGGCTACTCTGCTATGAATAAGCATAAAACATTTTAAAATTGGCCTCTTTAAACTAGAGTAGTATTAAGAGGTACCTGGTGCCATTTTTTTATAGAAGAGGGGGCAAACGGACAGTCGGTTCACCTGATGGTGAGTGAAAGCGAAATCCACAGTGCTACACCAGAGGGTTAGCAGGTGCGTTGTCGGCCTTTAAATGAGAGTATGCTCTTTTCTTGAAGGTCCCTAAGTCGTATCGGTTCGGAAACACGTGGCAGCTGATTCCATAGATTCGTCGCTTGCTTCATTGCAGCCGAATCGGGCCGACACGACAGGGGTGGTACCTCTCGCTCACATGATACTTGCTGCTGTCACGTTTCGTGTCGTTTGTGAGTTTCCGGTGGTCCATTGGGGGGATAGGGAAAAGAAGGGCAACGCTTGTACATAACTTCTGGTTATGAGGATATCTATGGGCGTCGGTAGTCACCAAAAGGCTCCGAATGCTCGTGTGCATCCTTAAACCATAACTACGCAGTTTGCAATATTTTGGTTTTCATTTTGAGACTGGATGTTAACCAATGTATTGTCACCTCTATTAGGATGTCAATAGATTTATTATGAAGTGAGATTTTAAAAGTAAAAAGATTTTTTCAAGTTTGACAGTTCTGAAACTATTATCATCATCAGCCTCTACCCGTTCACTGCTGAACATAGGCATCCCTGAATGAAAGCCAAGACGGCCGATTCCTAACTACTCGCATCCAACACGGACCGGCCACTGCACGGAGATCATCTTCCCACCTGGTTAATGGCCGCCCAACACTTCGTCTATCTAAACGCGGCCTCCACTCCACCTTATCGGCCAATCGGCCATCCGTTCTAATGAGTGTGTGATCAGCCCACTGCCACTTCAAAGAATTTATTCTGCGGGTAAAAAGACTTATTATTTATTCTAAAACTATATCTCGAAGCACTGGCTGAATTAAAATTGTGCTTTTTCATACTACTACTAATTTTTTTACAGATAATACAGATATTATCTGTAAAAAAAATAGTTTTTTTTTCGGATGGATCTATGCTAACGGCCCGAAGGCATAATGCTACATCTGATTAGTGCCAAATGGGCTCACCATTTGGCTCACTTTTGGTTTGTAAATGTGGGGGGTTGCCCCCCGCCAGCCGTGCAGTCTGCGACCACACGGTCTCCTGGCGTCGGGTTGGAAAAAAAATAGTTCTCTTGCCAATTAGCTACTTGCAACATCTATTTGTGTTCCGAACCGAAATGCAGGAAAGGCAGAACCTTACGTACGAATTACCTGAGCCGCTGCAATAATTCTAACTAGGATGCACTCGTTTAGGTCAATCACCGATTTTGACCACCCACAATTGACTCGTTCAATTTCTGACAGAAAATCTTTACTGGCTTTTGCGTTAAAAAACAAATTTACAAAAGCTAATTTTCGACTAAGTTTACAATATTCAAAGTAATTTTTATATTAATACAAACAAAAGCATACGTCTTCGAGGCGTAATGATTCCGTCTATATCTGGTGGCGCGGATGTACACCAGGTGCTCTCGACAAACAAAATAAACTGAGCGGTAATCGATTTTAGAGGTTTAGAACACTCGCACAAATAAATCGATGTATCGGGCGTTTAAATTGAAATATACGTTCGTTGAAGATGTATTGCATATTAAAAGACTTTAATCATTTGTGCCGATTGATTTTTCCTCTCTTATGTATGTTGTAACTATCATAAAACAATAGGGATGTATTATTTTGTGAGAGAGTGAGTGAGAGAGCATATTTCACAAATAAGGTACTATGGTGGGGCATTTTTTTTTTGATAACAACGAAATGCTTTTTGCGCATGTAGCCATTTTCAACTAAAACCACTGCGAACGCCTTCAGCCGCTTTGTGAGGGTCCCGGCTCTGAATTAAAAAAAATCACTTTAGCGGCAGGCTGGCTCTCGCCGGGGCCAGCTATGTCACACCATAAATAGGTTGTTATGTTTTTTTTATGCCATCAGGGGCAAACGAGCAGTCACAACCAAGGCCACGCAGATGCGCCGCCCTCCTTTTCCCTATCCCCCCAATGGGCCACCGGAAACTTACAAACCGCACGAAACGCGACAGCATAGCTGTCATAGTGTGTCAGCATGTGACGCCGGTGCTATGTGAGCGAGAGGTACCACCCCGGTCGTGCCGGCCCAGTTCGGCTGCAATGCAGCATGACACTACCTCTTACTAAAATAATGGCAGCAGAACAAATGTTATAACTGGCATTAAATGAGCCCTACCACCTGGCAGGTTCTTGCTGAGACGCTCTTGGACGGGATCCTGGGGGGGGGGGAAAGCAATTATTAATGTCCTGTTAATTTTACAATTCATAATTATTAAATACCTATGTATAACGAAATATCGAACAAAATGTAGTGGATGGAATAAAATACTATATTTCTATAGTATACGCACACGAATATACAGTGGTGTCCAGCAGCGGTGTAGTGGCGCATGTGGGGGCATCAAGGCATAACGGCGTCATTTTATTTGCCGTCAGGACATTCGAGTCAATTTTACTGCAAAGGCGTACCAAGTCTTTTCACATCAAAACCAAACTTAAGTTGATTGCAATTTACCAATGCAGAATCACAAATCATGAGATACTTCAGTAACTTCGAGTGAAGTGTAAGCGGAGTGTCAGTGGGTTTGGTTCCTGCCAGATGTTACCGTCACACATGCGGAATATCAACGTATGCTTTGAGATAGTGAGAGGTATCTGAGTAATACAGTATAATCACACTATCGTTGTAAGTAATCGTGTTTATGAATATTGCTTTGATCATTCTTGAAGCTGTGTTGTGAAGTAATGTGTAAAGTCGATGTTATTTGTTTTAAGTAATGCGTCGAAACAGCGAAATGGAGCCGTCTTGGGCCGCACGACCGGGGTGGTACCTCTCACTCACATAACACCGGCATCAAGTGGCAGCTATGCTGTCGCGTTTTGTGCGGTTTATGAGTTTCCGGTGGCCCATTGGGGGGATAGAGAAAAGGCGGGCAGCACATGTGCGTTGGTAGTCTAAGGCTTCGACTGCTCGTTTGCCCTCCAATGCTATAAAAAAGAGAGGTCAAAGCATGGAAAAAAGATGGTGGCCTCGTTGTTCGGAAGGACAGGTCATTACACAACATTAAACAAAATTGTTTTAGACTTTAGAGGATCTAAAAACAGTTACTGCAGAGTGATACACTAATAATTGATTGCCACTTGTCTTGGAAAAAGTTCGGCAGAAACAACCTCGCAGTAGGATCCTCCTTTACCCCGACAACGCCTCGTCACACACCGCCAAACATACGATCGAATATTTGGTGACGTCAGGCGTGGAATTACTGAGTCATCCGCCGTTGACCTCGCACCTTGCGATTTTTATTTATTCCTGAAATAAAATTTCGAGTAAAACGTTTTATAGACGCCGAGGAAGCAGTGGCTGCGTCGCAAAAGCCGTTGAAGAGACCCTAAGAGCGAGTGGGCAAAGTGAATTTTTCAGTTGTTCCATCGGATGTAGCGATGTATTGATGTGAACTATTTTGAAAAGGTATAAATAAGGGTTTGAGCCAAAATAAATGTACATTTCTCATATGACTCTTGTGAGAAACATTTCTCACGTTTCTCACAAAAATCAAAAACGTTTCTCACATTTCTCACAAAGATGCGTTCACATAGGTAACTTTTTACTGATGAATGATAGGTACCTATGACATGTTATGATTTAGATGTACAGGAATAAACATAGGATTCAAATATGTACATGGTATTTTTGTGTTTAGTCTAAGGAAGATATTTATGTCAATATAATGTGTATACGTATACTCATATAGATATGTTGTATGTTGCGTCAGAATTAGGGTTAAAATGTAAACATATATTTTTTGAGCGTATGTATGTGTGTATGTCTATTTCTTTTTCACGCCCTATAGTCCATACGGCTCGGTGGATTTTAACATAATATGAGGTGTCGTTAGATTTGTTTTGATTGTAGAAGTGTCATTAGGCTAAAATTAATCATGAAAATCAATGGTGGATTTTTTCGCCAAAATTTGATGTCATAATTATTTTTTAACCTAACCTAAGAAGTGGGGTATCATTTATTAGGTAAGTATTTAAAATATTTTTTAGTTTTCTTATAATTCCCATTTTTCATTTTTAAACGACCATTTCGGACCTATGACGGTTTGAAGTAGGTTAGCAAAGCGGGCAAGTCGCGAAGCGCTCTTTTTTTGCTGAGTAAACGCTCGCAAGATACACACAGCCGCACGTCAGACTACCCCACTTTGACCCCACCTTGAGGCCGCCTCTATTCCCTACACAATAAAAGCTGTTTTCGTAGTTCAAATGGGTAACCTGACGTGCTGCCGTCTGTACATACATAATGAGATAAAGAAATAAAAAAAATTCGTACCAATTTATATTATATTATAACTAATAGTTATCAAAAAAACAAAAGTAATTGTTTTCAAAAAACCAAAAACCCAACTGCTTAAAAGAAAACAAGATGTCCATCCAATGCGAAATACTTAACGATACAACATGTAGGTATGAACACTTTAAATATAATTAAAATCAGGTAAATTATTAAATATTAGTGCGCCTGTATCATGAACTTTGGGCTCTTCTAATTCACTCATTATATGCGTTTCTGTTATCGTATCCTCTTCTGCAATCCTGACTTGGTGACAACGGGACCATCTGTAAAGTATATCTGTATACCCTTTCAAACAAAAAAAGAATTTTTCAAATCGGTTCAGGCGTCTTCGAGTAATCGAGGAACATACTTAAAAAAATCCGACAAATTGAGAACCTCCTCCTTTTTTGGAAGTCGGTTAAAAATAAAACCACATTCAAAAAAGAATCAACCTTTTGACTGACTTTTTAAATATGTAACAAATACTTTTTTTTAAACACATTAAAATCTGTTCAGCCTAAACGCGAGATAATCACAGCCAAACATACACACATACATACATACAAACTGATAATCTCCTTTTTTTGAAGTCCGTTAAAAATATATTACATTCCGGTCATTTTTATGTAAGACACAAAAAATTACGTAAATACGAGTATAATTAAATACTCTGAGAAACAGTCATGTGAGAAATATGATCAGTATATACGTGCCTTAGTTTTACATTTTTGTTCGACCGTTTCTCACAGGCATAGCAACATGCAACTTTTAAATCGCTTTATTTGATTATAGACGATATTTTTTACTCATGTACATTTATTTTGGCTCAAACCCCATAATAAAACTAATTAATTGCTTATTTGTTCAGTTTTTTTTTTAATTTTCACAATTTTCTAAGAATTTTCAGTGTCGCCATCGTATTCACCTATTCACTTATATTTATTACTTTGAACTGTGAACGTCGCTATTATGTGTCCGAACCGGGCAACCGACAAAAAAAAAATTGTCGTCGACTCTACAATTTCCATTCTAGTAATGTATTTTGTGCTACTATAAAGTTTTAACATATTTTTTTGTTTGTATAAATTCCTTATAATTTCAAATTGCCTGTAACATAATTTATTAATTAAAAAAGAGAGTCCTCGCCCAAACAGGGACTTGAACCCTGGACCCTTGGATTAAAAGTCCAATGCTCTACCGACTGAGCTATCCGGGCTACATAGCGACAATATGTAATTAAGTATACAATTATAGATTTAGTATTATACAAAAAGCCAATTCATTTTTAAAATTATTAATAATTTTTTTTTCGAATTCTAACACAAAATCATATTTGTTTTTATTTTAACGAAACCTGTTTCAAGTTTTCGGTGTAGGCTGTAGACTATGTGTAGTTCAAAGCATTTATGCGGGAGTTTGTTAATTGACATCACTGACGCCAAAGGTGATAACAAGATATTTTGGCATTTACTTACAGAAATATGAGCATCATAATTATTTATCCCATAATAAAATACTTTTTTTTATTTCCGCCGGGAATTGCTCTTAGGCATCCCACGGGGGAGAGAGATCTCCCCAGGCGGGTATGTGAGACCCGCTGCGCCCGAAATATGGTGAGGTGGACGCAGCTCTACCCACTAAAACCTGGCGAGTACCACCAATGCCACCTTTGGTGATGTGCCCTGGATGTGTTGAGCGAACAGGGCACCTCGGCGGCTAGTCAGTCCCTCTGCCACCGCCCACCTCCACAGAGGGGTTGTCCCGTACCACAGAACAACCCCTCCCAACATCCTCGCCCCTTGTTCCCTCCTACTCTTTTGTACCCACTTCTTATAAGAGGGGTATGATGAGCAGCCCCCTCGGTTGACTTGGCTTCGCCCATAGTGCTGGATTCACCTTAGGCTGCTGAGCTCCACCGCGACGACAAGGCTTGAACCGCTGTGGGGGCGTAATAAAATACTAGCACATGTGATCGTATCTTATAAACGCCTCGTGCTCTCTATTTTTATGTCATAAGGAGGCAACCGAGCCGTCTATGGGCGTTGGTAGTCACCATAAGTGGTGACTACAACGCCCATAGATATCTGCACAACCAAAAGTTATGCAGATGCGTTGCCCTCCTTTTCCGTATCCCCCCCCCCAATGGGGCATCGCAGACTCACAAGCCAACAAGTATTAAAAGCCTCGCGTTTATATATGAGCCTAGTCTTCTAAAAGATAGAGTCCTAGATAGAGTATAAAGTTTCTCAAAGGTTGCTGCTTTTAAGCATTTTGATAATGAAAACTGAATGTTTGATCTTTAGGCTATATATAATAGTTTTGATTGCCAGCGACTCATTTATAACTTGTCCTGTGAATTAATAGGTGATAATGCTCATGAATGGTAATAATGAAAATAATGTAGACTCTATCCAATCATTTCTATATTTCTTCCCTGGAGCATGTAATGTAAGTGTTCAATATTGACTGGTTATTAGTAAAACCAAGATCTTCCACCTGTCTAGCCTGTTGGTATGTCTGTATTTTTTGGTGTCCAATCTATAATATTATAAGACTAAAATATTGCAAAAGTAACCCTGACTGTCTGAAGCCATTTCGCGTTTTAAAACCACTAATCAGTAGCAGATTAGCATGAAGATCGTGACTAATAAAAACAAATCGAAGTCCACAAGCAACAGCTAATACTAAGATAAATAATAGCTAATACTTTAAATAGTTAATAGCTTGTCCTGTAAATATTTGTCTTATTTATTTAAATTGATAAGTTAAAACGTTCATTCGTTTTCATATTTATTGAAAGCGGTCAAAGAAACGTCACAAAAAAGAGAACATTTTTTGCTATATCCATGGGAGAAATACATACATGACATACATAGTAAATGACGTCACAACAAGTCTAAAGTCTAGTGGCTAACCCATTGTTAACATTAAAACGACTAAAGCAGATGCGTTTTAAATTTCCACATTGAGAGCAGATTAATCAAACGAATTTATAGTAACAGTTAACGAACGGGTGCATCGAATGACTTTGTCGATTCTATTCGAATGGCTTTCAGGATATAGTGCACATTGTTTTTATGACAATAAAATTGATGTTAATGCTCGATCCTACTGCGATACGCACCACAATCAGGCCATCCAATGAAAATAAGAAGCTTTGTCAACAAACACGAACATCCTTTAGGGAGCGATGATCGCTAGTGATTCATGTTAGGAAGTTCTTAAATAGCTATTAAGATAATACAGTTGTTTATTTTTTTACAATTAATGGATTATACAATGACGACGAGGATATCAGAATGTAATAAGTTTATCAGATTACATTTTATATGTTGGTAAGAGTTTTTTTTTTCTTTAACGCCGGGAAATGCTCTGAGGCATCACGCGGAGGAGTGGGTCTCCCCACGCGGGTATGTGGGACTCGCTGCGCCTGAAAGCTGGTAAGTGGACGCAGCTCTACCCACTAAAACCCGGCGAGTGCCACCAATGCCGCCTTTGGTGAGGTGCCCCGGATCTAATAAACAAACAGGGCACCTCGACGGCTAGTCAGTCCCCCAAGGGACCGACGCCACCTCTACAGAGGGGTTGTCCCGCACCACAGAAAAACCCCACCCAACGTCGGGACAGTACAATGGGGTGAGGTTCCCATCCTCACCCCTTGCCCCCTGCTCTTTTGTCCCCTCTTCTTATAAGAGGGTAAAAAAGAGGCCCCTCAATTAGCTTCGCCCAGGGTGTTGGGCTCACCCTAGGCTACTGAGCCCCACCGCCATGCCAAGGCCTGAAACATGATGAGGATGTTGGTAAGAGTGGGCTAACCAGATGGAGTTATGATTTCCGGTAACCGTCCAACAGGATACGTTTTTACAATAGGATCCCAGAAAACGTTCAAAATGTTTCCATTTATAAATTTAAGAAAACTGTTAAAGAACGTTTGTGTGGTAAAGGCTATTATGAAATAAAAGATTATATTGAAAATACCACACCTTGGAAATAAGACATTATGTTACCGGTGGGAGGGAAGCGCTGTGCCGCGCTCCCGGCTGCATGGTTCCACCATCTTGCTTGTTTCTCCCGTGACACAGCTTTGCTGTGTTTCGGAGAGAAGGGCAAGATAGGCAGTGTAATTACTGGTACCGAGACTTAACATCTTATGTCTCAGGATAAGCAACACATAGATGAATTGCCTGGGCTCGTTCCAGGTATACTAGTTTATGTTCATGGGCGACGTCGACCACTTACCATCAGGTGGCACGTTTGCCAGTTTGCCTATCCAACTAACATAAAAAAAGGTTTTACATGGACATGATGTACCTATGTATAAACTTTATGTTTTATTTTTGATGACAAAAGAGCAACCCCTAAGTTTTTTCTCGTTTTTCTTGGAGGAGTCTGCATTTCATACGAGTTTTTTTACTACACCTACTTATTATTGACAACTTTTTAGACGTATTTCAAGTGTGCAAATTATTTTGATTTGAATTGATTGATAATTATAAAGCTTAATTGACATTTCTAACATCTACTTTAAGGGCGTGGCTCCACCGTGGGGCACGAAGAGGCTACGCATGTTTGTCAAGCTTCGCTTTGCAAGAAAATGTATGATATTGTTTCCACTGCAAACCACGGATGACATTTGCGTATCCTCTGTGTGTGTCGCGATGGAGCCGTGCCTTAATGTATAATTATAAAAACATTTTACAAAAAATTAAAACCGACTTCAAAAATACTAAACTAAAAAGTAAATAACAGTTTCTTTAATTTTTGTGCTTACAACATATAATCAACTTAATCTTCTACTAATGTACAAACTTTGCGTTTACCACGTCATTATAGTTACTTTTGGAGTCGGTGTCAGCCAAGGTAGGTAGGTAATGTACAGCAACAAATACGACACCGACTCCAAAAGTAACTATAATGACGTGGTAAACGCAAAGTTTGTACATTAGTAGAAGATTAAGTTGATTATATGTTGTAATGAACACCGGAAGGGATACGGAAGCGGGGGATGAGGAAGTATAAATATCGAATCAGCAGTTTTTTGCTTGCCATTCTCACACGGATGACTGAATCATGAGGTAAATAGTGTCAAAAGATGTAAAAAATGTATAATTGTAAAATAACATAAGTTTTATGTAAAAATATTTTGGTATAAATAAAGATTTCGACAAAAAGGTGACTGAGGGGGTGAGGCATGGAATGTTCTAGAACATTTGGTAGAAATCATATATAAGGAAATATAATATATAAGGCTTCTGGAAATCATTCGCAAATCGTCTCCGAAGTAAGAAACAAGTTAAAAAGTATAAGTTATAAAGTGAAATCCCTGCCTTACCTCTCAAGTTTACCTCTTTTAAGTGTTCAATAGTAATAAACAGTGTTTAATTCAAGACTCCACCCAACTTTCATCATCATCACCCCGAAGACAGTTAGAATCAGTAAAATCACAGTTTTAAAGCCAAATTAATCAGTATCATCACCCAGTTAGCGACATAGTTTGTAGCCGTAGGCAATCTACGCACATACCGTGCACAATAAGTATAGATTATATTTGTACATTATTATTACACATGTTAATTTAAATATAAATTTAGTTGCTCACAGATAATATTTATATTCGCCATTAAATTATCTAAATAGGATCTGCATAAAAATTAATGATTAAGAATAGAAATACTTATTTATCGGATTCTTTATGTCTCGGACGCGGTACCAGAAATAAATTATATTGTTTTGGGTTAACAAATATATAAATTTAATTATTTTTTATACATATATTATTACGGTTGCGGCGTGGGAATTAGTATTTAAGGATAGGTTTCATCATCATCACCATCACTCTCTGCCAGTTCATTGCTGAATATACGCCTCCCTCAATGAACGCCAAGACAACCAGACGTCCGATCTATCGCCACTCGCATCCAACACGGACCGGCCACCGCACGGAGATCGTCTTCCCACCTGGTTAAAGGCCGACCAACACTTCGTCTACCTAAATGCGGCCTCCACTCTTGAACGTTATTATCCCATTGGCCATCCAAGGATAGGTCCCAACTAATCATAATAATAATGCTCTAAAGTCTCAGGCATACCGCGGGAAATTGGTCTCCCCAGGCGAGTATGTGAGACTGGCTGCGCCCGAAAGCTGGTAAGTGGACACAGCTCTATCCACTTAAACTGGGACTGACTAGCCGTCTAGGTGCCCTGTTTACTCCGGGGCACCTCACCAAGGGCGGCATTGGCGGCACTCGCTGGGTTTTAGTGGGGGTTTTTACCACCTTTCGGGCGCAGCGAGTCCCACAGCCTGGGGAGACCTCCTCCCCCCGGTATGCCTCAGAGCATTTTTCGGCGTAAAAGGAATAAAAAAAGGATAGGCAACACATAAATGAGTTGCCTGGGCTAGTTCGTGGCAAACGTGGAACACGTCGTGAATTTGAAACATTGCAACAGTACAGTGAAAGATTGTTTTTAATCTCACCTAATAGAGATAAACTTTCTTCACATGGTATAAGGTCCTACCCCACTATAAATCTATGTAGCCCATATAATACACGTGTGAGTGCACACATATGCATGCATAAAGAAACTACATCCTTTCCTATCCAAAAATATGTGTACAAAGTTTCATGATGATCGGTTAAGTAGTTTTCGCGTGAAAGCGTAGCAAACAAACTTACTTTCACATTTATAATATTACTAGGATAAGAAAAGCCGACTAGTTATACAAATTTCAAATTATCCTTCCATTTTCAATTTTTTTTTATAAGCAACTTGTTTCATTAGGTCAAATAGGAAAAAGCTTTTTCTACTATGCAATATATGCTACTAATGCAATTTAGGAGCTTACAAATAAAATCAATAATCCTTTTCAAAACAATTACATGCCATAATTTCAAAATCAGTATAACAATAAAGCTCATTGAAAGAATGACACTCAAATGCAAATCATAAATCGCATACATGAGTTATTACGCAAAGACACACATAAAAGCTTACAATAAATAAGGTCAACATCGTATTTCATATCGTTAATATAGTATTATTATGGATTATTAGTTGGTATTAGTATACAACAATCGTGGGTATAAATCGAGCTTCATATTGAATGTCTGTGTCGCAATAAATATTAAATATCTCAGCCGTTAAAAATATCCCCTTACAGTTTACGAGAGCGCCCATCGGCATATTTACGTATGGGAGGAGGTAATCAATTCACTTTTTTTCGTTCTTTCTACATATTTATGGATTTTTTATTCTGATTAATGTTTTTTCAATACGCATTATGTGGTGTTTCCTTGTCATATCGGTGGAATGTTTATGATTTGATTTTATTACGGTAATTTATTTATAATGTGTTCTTCTTGATAATTGACTAATGAGCCATCATCAACAGACAGTTATGGCTAGATTTGAATATGGAATCTAACTTCTCTACTATTTCGATTTATGGTCCAGGTTCCACGGTCCATTTTTGCACTTGACTACAGCTATTAAGCTAATTTTCCGTGAGTAGCTTCATTTTCATGATACGCCCAACAATTTCCTGTGAAAATTCTCGATTGTGGTAGCTAACAGATGTAGCAAGGATAAAATATGTCCATTTAATGATGAACGTTGGACCGAGATAACGTACAACGCAATTGTAAGACAATATGCCTGTTAAAGTATATAAATATTAACTAAGTAAAAGAAAAAAAATCAGCTGGTTAGTAATCTTTTTTGATGACCTTGTTATTGATAGGTACTTGTTGGAAGGACTCTTTTGATCAAACCATACATATTGTAGGACAAATATATTTTCGAATAAGTTAGATAATTATAGTTAGATAATAAATAAAAAATAAATAAAATAAATAATTATCATCAGATTCAACAAAAAAACGCAGTTTGAAATACATTTTTAAGAATCCTCAAATGGACATATTTTATCCTTGCTACCTCTGTTAGCTACCACAATCGAGAATTTTTACACAGGAAATTGTTGGGCGTCTCATCAAAATGAAAATTAGCTTGATAGTAGTCAAGTGCAAAAATGGACCGTGGAACCTGGACCATGTCAGACAATTTTCGTTGTTTTTAGGATTAATCTTACACTCTCTGGTGCGGGATTTAATGTTAGTTGCATAATAAAACGTGTTACCTGATAATTATTGGTCAGTGCCGTATGAGTTTAGTTGGGCCCAGGCAACTTATTCTTTTCTTACCCTGAGATGTTAGATGAGTCTCGGTGCCAGTATTTAGCTTTTCCCGTCTTTCTTTCAACACACTGAGCTGTTTCTCGGGAATAAAATGTATCCTGTTGCTTCTACTACACGTCATTGCTTTTTCATTTAAAACAAATAAAGGTCATTTAGTAAATCATGACCTAATACGACACTGAGTACACAAATCATATTTCTCACCTTTAACTCGGTTACAAAACATTTAAATGGCATAAACGATAAATCAGCCGCCCACGAGCCCTCGAACGTATTAATATTTAATTGTAGACACGATATCATCAGCGCGCGCATAACTAACTGTTAATAAAGTGTATTGTTGACGTGAATTATCCTCATAAGTCTGAGCGGGTCAGCGAGCGGCGGCGGCTATTCTGAGCTGATTGTACGAATGATAATATCGTGTCATGCGTTGGTACGAAATGTATGTATGCAAGTATCACTTCTGACTTCAATAATCATTATTTTTTGAATCATTTTCGTTCACCGTTGGATATGGACTTTTAATGAAGTTCAAGACGACCGGGCCCCCGCCACTCATTCACAGTCACAGGACACCACCATTCATCGAGCATACAACCGGAATAGAGCGGTAATGTTATGTGTTTTGTATGAAAACAAATTCCACCAAATTTGTGCTGCGACGCTGCGGCGGTTATGCGCTCTGATTGGCCGACCGATGGCCATTGATGGATGATTGGCCGATGGGACGTACATACAGATAACTGGGTGGCTTAATTGCTATTACGTCAATAACAAATCACTGACCAGTTTTGAAATTTTATGCTCACATTACTACTCTATCTGGTTATATGCTCGATGCCAACAGGAAATATATTAGTAATTATCTGTTTTTATTACGAATATTTCCCTAGATAAATAGGTATATATCCTCTAGATACCTTTTTGTAGTACTCTTTCTCCCCCCGTAATCTAAACCTTATTGTTGCGGTGGGTATTTGGAAATGCAGCGACCGGCGACTTTGGTGAAGCTACTTCTTCTTTTTTCTAATCTTTGCTCATCAGGTGACTGGAGCAGGTTGGAGGAGGCGCTGCTGTTGCTAATAATAACTCCTCCTCCAGCTACATCCCAAAAGCTGAATCAGTGCTGCGAGGAGGTTTCCTCACGCTCCCGGTGCTCTTTACATGTTTCTGCGGAGTCGGAATTTAGTTGGTGATGGGCTCGTGAAGATGCGATCCGGTGATGTCGCACGAGTCAGTTATCGACTTTAATCGAGCATGGTTTAAATTTTCGTTAAAACAAACTGAATTTATATTTTAATAACAAGATAAAACTATATACTTTATATATTTTTAATTATAGATAATAAATAAATTTATGTAATAACGAGTGCGTTGTAAATAGACCCCTCGATCATCTGTTAGTGTATGTCGCCTCAGGAAATCCTCGAGTCCAATAAACTCGATAAATAACGTGGTAGACTCAACAGACACTATAACTAACATTATCTGCTGTTCTGCTGTACATTTGTATAATAATAAATATTACGATACGAGCATAACAGTACGTCATTTTTATACCTACCCGTCAAAACAAACGGTGTTGGAATTATTCTAAAAGTTGTCTTTTGTTACGATTCTTTTATGTGTTTGGATATTACAAATGTTTATATAAGTATGCAATATACATAGTTTAATAAAACAGCGTAGTCGGTGAGAAATTGAAGAGTAGACAGCGCCCAGTGGATTCTTCTATTGCAAATCAAATAAAACATTTTCTTTATAAAATGTCTTTCATATGGGCATCTTAAAATTTTGATCCGTCTCAATTTTTTCATAATTTTATGAAAGTGCTTAAACTTACTTGTTTCATAACACTTGCGCCAAACATATACAAATACGACGTATTATTACGACGTATTAATAATGGAGTATATTTTTATAGCGAGCAGTCGAAGCCTTTTGGCGACTATCGACGCCCATATACATCCGCACAGCCAGAGATTATGCAGATGAGTTTCCCTCCATTTCCCTATCCCCCCAATGGACCACCGGAAACTCACAAGCCGCACGAAACACGATAGCATAACTGCACATAGCTGTCACTTTACGCCGGTATTATGTGAGCGAGAGGCGAGGAATGCAGCATGTCACTACCTCTTACAAAGTACATAATATATACTTATTATATGTGAATGTTCTATCGCTCCATATGAGCTAGTGATGAGCAAAGCAAGAGCAACGCCCGGGATAATCCCGGCGTGTTTCTGTCACACAAAAGTGATTTTGGTCTCACTTGTTCGGTCTTATTTTTGGTTTTGCAAAAATATTTCTAGCCTTAGTCTTGCCCGTAGTCCCGCTTAATATAAGCACATTTAGCCCTACACAATAATCTCTTTAAAACAATTACATATTCTTGACATGACATCATCATCATCATCAGCCTTTTCCTTCCACATGACATGTTGACCATTTTTTTTCTGGGCTCCAAATTTAACGCGATATCGCATATATATAATTTTGGCATCATTCATAAAAATATTTTAATTAAACTTGACTTAATTATAACTACACCTACTCATAGGAAAACCAGCATGATTTTATCACCAGCTGATCATTAAAACCATATCAAAACCAACATATTATCGTGTTTTTATAAACATCATCTTAACCAGCATTTGAATATTATAACAGAAGAAATAAAATAGATGAATAAATAATGTGAACGGCTGAAATCCGTCGTGTCGCAATTAAAATGACGCCGCGACCATCAAATACAGAACCGTTTTATTAGAATCCAATATATTTGCATAATCATATTCTACGTTCCATGAAATTTAATATTAATCACCTATTAAAACAAGAATTAGCTCAATATGTACGAGCGCGGACATTTATACAAAATGTCTAACGAACAGACGACATTAATGTTAGTCAATAAAGGATGATTTAAGATCATTGTCGTCTAATAGACTAAAATAGGTGGGTTCTTTAATCGTGTTACGTTGGTCTATGGCTAATTAATAAAGAAATCAAATACGATTTTATTGCAGTCACCGTGAGAAGTCCTAGTATTGAGAGATATAACTTTTAATGGTTCTGAAACTAGTTTTTTATTTGCCACCTGTTAGTCCAGTGGTGGTGCCATTCTAGAAAGGTACAGGTTTTAATCACGAGGAGTTTTAGATATTCCGTGTTAGTATTATATAACAACCTCTTCAGGATGGTGCTGGGATTGCCCAGGCTCTGAAGTGCATCCAGCATGTTCGCGGATGCACATACCAATCACTTTTACGATGTAATTCGCAACAAAATAACATCTGTCAGAAACAGAATGCTGGGCAGCCCCAACGGCATCATAATTTCGCTCGCTGGCAGACCTGACGAATCCTAACATTGGCTCAATGTGGGGATTATTTATGTATATGATGTGGGAATAATTTGATATTATAAGGATAGAATAATATTGAAATTTTATAATTAATGTGTTTTGACATTTCAGATTTTAATTTAATTTTCAAGAATGATATAATAATGAATAATAATCGATTTATGTTACTATCATAGTTATAAATAAGCTCTTGATTACTAATATTTTATGGATCTTTGTTATCTGAATTATGAATAATAAATAAAATAAATAAATAATAAAATTATGAATGCAGGTCAAGCACCAAGCTTAATGTAATGTATAATTTTAGCTGTAATAAAAAAAATATTGACCGATCAAATTAAATAAAAAAGAGCTCTCATCAAATCTGGAGGTCTATCCGACCCACGTAGCCGGCTATGATGGCTACTAGTATATTATGTTCGGTAGTTTCCTAAAGATGTTTAGATAATAAACTTACTTATATAAACAGAAAGTAAGCATAACTTTGACTTGTAAAATAAAAAGTAAGCCAGAATAGTAAAGTAAAAATGTACCTGCTTTGTTATTGCAAACCCCAAAAAAGTGGAACTAAAAGTTACTAATCCACACAAAATAATGAAAAACGCGTCTTCAATATAAATGTAATTACATATTATAGCTGATTAGGCTTGGCGTTCTTAGAGAGAGGCCCATATTCAGCAGTGGCCGGATAGGGGCTGATGATGATAATAATGATGATGATGATGATGATGATGATGATGATGATAATAATGATGCTGATGATGATAGCTAATTATTTATGAAGTTGAGTTTATTCGCTGGATAAGAAATAAAATATGGAATCGAAGGAAATGTAATATAGCTATAATAAAATGAGCTTTCCCAACGCGATGTAATCTTTTGTATACCAGTATGAATCATCTACTACACCTACGTTTTGTCTCTTATACGACAGTCTACCCACAGCCCCGTTTATGTGCGAATTGTGAGTTATTACAGAAGCCTTCATAAAAAATATTTAGGATATAAGGTAAATATTTAAAACGGTGGGCGGAGTGCGCTTGTTCGACGTGCCCTTGTGCCCGGATACCACCTATTTCTTTCAAGTTCTGCGATGTATCGAAGAGACCGACCGGACATTACGTGTAATTATTTTCTTTTTTTTTCGGAATGATCTATGCTAACGGACCAAAGGCCCTATAGGTACACGGCCTCCTGGCGTCGGATTGGAGTGTAATTACTATCCGAGACTTTCCATGGTTCAGTAGCCTATCGTGTCGTGGCGGTGGGGTTCAGTAGCCTAGGGTGAGCCCAGCACCATGGGCGAAGCGAATTGAGCCGAGGTGGCTCTCTGTACCCCTCATATAAGAAGAGGGGACAAAAGAGCAAGGGGCAAGGGGCGAGGACGGGAACCTCACCCCATTGTACTGTCCCAACGTTGGGAGGGGTTGTTCTGTGGTGCGGGACAACCCCTCTGTGGAGGTGACGTCGGTCCCCTAAGGGACTGACTAGCTGTCAAGGTACCCTGTTTGCTCCACAGATCCGAGGCACCCCACCAAAGGCGGCATTGGTGGCACTCGCCGGGTTTTAGTGGCTAGAGCTGCATCCATTTACCAGCTTTCGAGCTCAGCGAGTCTCACATACCCGCCTGGGAAGACCCACTCCCTCGCGAAATGCCTCAGAGCATTTCCCGGCGTTAAAAAACAATTGCATGTAAACGTCAGCGTTGCCACATGATTACATTTCTCTTACATTTTAAGTAACCTTTGACCACTTGTAACGCATAATTTTCATTTTAAAATCCAATTAAGTGAATTATCAATTTATTAAAAAGACGTATGTGTAGTTGATATCTAAGATATTATTGGAAATAGTGAAGTATTTTGTAAATTCTAACGCTTTATATTACATAACTAGCTGTTGCCCGCAGCTTCGCCCGCGTTAACTTAGATTTACAACCATATCCGGATTGATGATGATTATTTTTTTAGCCTAAGTTACTCCTTATAACATCAGCTATCTGTCAGTAAAAGTCTCGTCAAAATCGGCCCTCCCGTTTCAGAGATAAGTCGGAACAAGCAGACAGACAAAAATCGTAAAAAAATGCTATTTTGGTATATGTACCGTATATACAACCATATGCATTTAGTAAAAGCGGTTATTTTAATATTACAAACAGACACTCCAATTTTATTTATCTGTGTGGATATTGGATAACATAGATTCACGTTGAGATTAAAATATTAAACCTGCACAAACTTTTCGTCAATCACTACTAATAAAAGATATAATAGTCAACACATCTTTCCACCAAAGCATCTTTTCCCGCCCAAATTCGTAACCGTTTTTGCCGCAATAAAAATACCATATTAACGTACATTTTTATATTTCAAGTAGCTTAAAAAACAATATTACCAACACTAACAAGGCGCCCGCTTGTCCAAAAAAGGCATCAACGATCACAAAGGCTCGTTTAAATCACAATAAAAGTCCAGCAAGACGCCTCGGTCGCTGGGGCTGACTTACGACTGCCCCGGGTATAAGTACGGTGTACCACATCCATATTAAGTTTTAGTAATCTATACTAATATTATAAAGCTAAAGAGTTTGTTTGTTTGTTTAAACGCGCTAATCTCAGGAACTACTGGTCCGATTTGAAAAATTCTTTCAGTGTTAGACAGCCCATTTATCGAGGAAGGCTATAGGCTACATAACAGCTGTGACATATAGGAGTTGAGTAACGCGGGCGAAGCTGCAGGCAACAGCTAGTGTTTTATATAACTGTTAGACTAACACGATATTTATGTATAAAGTTATTTTTTGTCGTGTTTCTTAAGCCAATTACATTCTAAACAATCCTTTTTCTATATTTATAACAACTTATGGCCCACAATAAGTGTTAAACTTATAACTTCATCATTATCAGCCTGTAACCACTGTTGGACTATCGTAATGAAGCCGAGACGGACCGATTTTCGAACAATATGACTCAAGAGAAAAGGACGGGTAATTTAAAGATACCTGCAAATCTCCTGAAGATAACTGATAATTTCAATATTTTTTTGTTGTTGTAAGTTGAAACTATGTAGATTGTGGACCGTAATATTTTGTAGTGGAACTGAACCACTCTCGAATCCACTTAAATTGGATATGCACAAAAAAATCAACAAGAGTCAATACATCTGAATTTTGACGTCCTTCCTAGTTTCTTTATGTCCAGCGAACATTTATACAAAAGTTAATAACTGTAATTAAATTACTTATTATCAGAAACTTTCGATTTGTATAATTAAGATATTTAAATAAATAATCTCGATCTGATAAAGGCCTAAATTGTTTAATCAAATCACATTAATTCAAAAAACAATGAAGTAACTATAAACATGTATATACCAAATATTAATTGGTATATTTCCTTAATTATAGAATCTTCTGTTTACGAATTGTTCTTAAAATATTTTCATTAATATGTATAACAAAATTGTTGTTCTGTTTTATATTCCACTAATTATACATTTATATGAAATAAACCAAAAAAGTTACAAGTTTGTAAGCATTTTAAGATGTAGCTATTTGTATGTTAATTTAATTATATATTTTATAATAATATATTCGATATTATCATTGATATCTTGATATTCATATTTCTTTATCTTACCAAAGATCTGATTTAGTCGTGACATTTGAGAATTATCAATATTAAAACAACTGAATCAAATAATAATTATCATTAAAATATTTAATTAAGTTATTACATTGTAACTGATATTATGATGAGAAAAAGTTGAATGTAAATAATTTGAATTAAGAATATGATATAGATAATTAGAGGGTTCCTGTGGTTTGTTAATTACCTCAGCCTGTTGCTGATATTTCAGGTTCTACAAGTGTTCTAATGAGGATTATATCGATATTAAATTTAATTACGAATAGGTAAAAGAAATTGGTGTTCTTTTTAAGAAGTGATTAATTCTACAAAACTAAAGCGAAAATTAACAATTGTATTTAAATTGTAATTCAATACATGTATAAAATTCCATATAAGTAAGTAACTTTCTATGTGAATATTTGAGGACATTATAATCAAAAGATTTTATTACACTATATTATTTAACACTTCTATAATGTCATCAAATAATAAAAAATGTAATTATTAAATACATTTTTTAAGTAATCGCTTAATAAAATGAGTTTTAGGTTTTTTTGCGGTGTTACTGTTTATTTTACGGTATTAGCTTTAATTATGTTTCGCTAGGCCAGAACACTCTTAGTATAGTGCTTTTTCTTTTTTTTTCTTCAACGCCGGGAAATGCTCTGAGGCATCCTGCGGGGGAGTGGGTCTCCCCTGGCGGGTACGTAGGACTCGCTGCGCTCGAAAGCTGGTAAGTGGATGCAGCTCTACCCACTAAAACTCGGCTAGTACCACCAATGCCGCCTTTGGTGAGGTGCCCCGGATCTGTTGAGCAAACAGGGCACCTCGACGGCTAGTCAGTCCCTCAGGGGACCGACGCCACCTCCACAGAGGGGTTGTACCGCACCACAGAACAACTCCCAACTTCGGGACAGTACAATGGGGTGAGGTTTCCGTCCTCGCCCCTTGCCCCCTGCTCTTTTGTCACCTCTTCTTATAAGAGTGCTACAAAGAGCCCCCTCGGCTTAATTCGCTTCGCCCAAGGTACAGCGGCTCATCCAAGGCTACTGAGCCCCATCGCCACGACAAGGCCCGAACCATGGTGGTTAGTAGAACAGTACATACACTGCCTATCCTGTTTTTTCATTTCTGCTCTTCGGAAGACAGCAAAGCTTCGCGGAAGATATTGGATGGTGCGCGGCAAAATAGCGTTTCTCCCGATTTCTGTATAATATCTTCTAGTTTTTTCTGGTAACTTCATAAATAAAGACACCCTTAACCTTTCGTTTACAACAAATTAACCTTATATATTGTCTTCCATAATTCTGTCTGTACACGATATAAACTTAAACCTTTGTTAAGCCAACTTGTTAGCCACACGGCACACCTGCTTCACGATTAAATAATAATACAGGAGCAATTCACACCAATTATACAAATTGTTTCTCTGGAGGGCCATAGGGTGTACGAATATTTTATTGTAATAGGTATAACTTAACCCTAGGACTTTAACCCTAGACGTACTCGTATATAACTTTTATTAACTTTTATTTTCAATTTCGGTTCCATAGACCGTGGTGTGTTAAATCATGTTGAATGGTTTTTTCCGTTAGCGATCTGAAGAAGGATTTTGGGATAAATTTCAATATGATCATAAATCTGTTTTACTACACAGAGTCTATTTTATTTTCCAATAAACAAAAATAATTCTCAATTATTCATAACGACTCAAATATAAAATGGTTTCTTCCATCTATTACTAAATATGGGCCCAATATAAACCACCCCTTTCTCTTTTTCCAGACCTTCCAAGATTTCCTCTTCGTTGAAACACGCTTGGCCCTCTAGTCTTCAGCACCGTATCTACGGGTCTTAAACAATACAATTAAATCTCTATATATTACAGAATTGCGAACAAACATCGGTGGTCCGGTTGTGTAACTTTGCATAAAACAATCGTAAAATAACTTTTGTAACGGATATAAATCCATTTAAATATCCTTTTATTCGAAACTCATTATACATACAGTAAAATATTAATAGTTTCCGAGTAATTGCTTCCTATTTTATTTGTGTAGTGTGTGTGCAAGCTCTTTTAAAAACTATTTTATGAATCGTTCTTTATTTGCATTTACCATTTATCTGTATATTTTTCTCTTCATATTGTTGGTAATCAGTCATCTTTAACAACAATCGGTTGGTGAAAATTATATGATTTTAGTGAAGTATGAATGTGAGCAGTAGCTGACGTAGAGACTTTAAACACAATTTTTCCTGATGGTGAAATATTTTTCATATAAGGGCTCGATGGAAACGTGAAAAAATACAGGCGCCTGCGCCCACGATGAGATTTAAACTACGTTTTCTATTTTATATATTAAGTTAAGTAAAGAATATAGAGCAATAGAAATGATATTTCAAAATATTAGTCTTAAATTAATTATCCTACTTCAACAGGGCCCTGTGCCACGCTCCCGTCTGCATGGACACCTCCTATGCCCCCTTTAACCAGGTGGTGGCCCTGGGCAGTAGGATAATGGGGCCCCGACGAAAACAACAATTTTAAGATCTGGGAGCATGATTTTTGGACTAGAGAAGAATAAACCTAGTAATAAAGGCAGTACCAGGTATTCTAATCAGCAATCATTTTTGTAATATCACTCAATCATATTCTGATAGAAATAATGAGGTCCCATGGATCGTGGGGCCCTGGGCACGTGCCCAGAGTGCCCAGTGGGAAAGACGGCCCTGGATACCTCATACCATCATCCTGTGGTATTTTTATTCCGTCAAACTTCGCTTCGCTGTGTTTTGGAAGGAACAGGACAGGCCGTGTTATTACTGGCACCGAAAATTATTTTTAACCGTTAACATTTTTTATGATTTCTGGTAGCCATTAACATTCATATCCAAATTAATTATTTATATTGTTGTTGTACTAGCTTGTATATATAATTTATTCAAAACAAATTGTACGTAGTAGCAATAAATATATTAAGCAAATCACGCAAGCAGGAACGAATCATTTACATGATCACCTAGTGTTTTTTTATTTGAATAAATTATTGTAGATATATGAATATGTTGACCGTACTCGGCGGGCTTGCGGGGAGGGTGATTGAGGGCGGGGTGCGGTGTGGGGGGCGACCGGCGCGGGCGCAGCGTGCGATAGAGCGGCCGCCGCGGGGCACCGGACCTCCAGCATGGCGGAACTGCTAGCGAGATCTACTAGGATACGACACTTATTTATTATTGACGCGCCGAATAAAAACACAGCGAGGGCTGGTGAACTAGGGGTAGACATGGTTTCGTCTTTTCATTAGACGGCGATAGATGAATCTCTATCAGTGAACGGTTGAAAATCGTTCATTTATATAATAATTAACATAGTGATTTCATAACAAAGTAAACGTGTTGTTATGTATGCACAACATTTAGCAAAAAACTTATAGTTCCACAATGCACATAAATAATTTTATTCTCTACAATACCGAGGTACTGTTTTTATACGATATAATTATAATAATGTAATTTATATATAGTGTTATCCACAACTTAATAGATATTATCAAAAAAATCGGTTGTCTGTAAAGTCGGTTTACTGGCGATAATTGAACGTGACAACGTCATAAGAAAATGGAACGCCTCAGAGCGAGGTAATGCCACATGCGTCATGTTTTTTCATTCTTGTAGCCCGCTCCATCGAATTATAAGACGTTGTCACGTCAAAATCAAATATGAGATAAAATATGATTAAAAGTATTCATATTAATATTCAATACCGTCATATTAACTAAGCTTATCCATACAATTCTTTGAGCTCTCGGGTGCGTCGTGTAAATAATAATTAATTTTATTGTAAATGCTTATATTTTATTGCGGGATTTGTCAACAGTGTGCGATGTGTTCTGTTGGAGATATTTATGTTGTTTAAAGTTACACGTTTGTGGCGTGTTACCTTTATCTATAGTGTGTGCTCCAATTATAGAGTAACGGTTAATGATTCATATATTATTAGCTTTTAGTTTACACTTTTTATGTCAGTTGGATAGGCAAACGGAAGACGATGGTAAGTGATCAGCGTCGCCCATGAACCGGCCCAAGCAACTCATTCACGTGTTGCCTATCTGTGACGTAAGACGGTAAGTCTCGGTGCCAGTAATTACACTGCCTGTCATCTCCTTCTTTCCGGAACACAGCAAAGCTGTTTCACAGGAGGTACCGATATGGTGGTACCTACCTATGGTGGTGGAGCGCGGCACAAGCACTCAAGCATATTCTTCTTACCGGTAATAGTACCTACCTAGTACCTGCTTACATTCGAATACATTTATTAATATAATCTTTATACAATAATATTTGGCGTGTGTGAATTAAGAAGGTTGTGTGATTAATTGTAAGTCTAACATAAGAACATTGAAGACTAGCTGTTGCCCGCAGCTTCGCCCGCGTTAACTTAGGTTTACGGCCGTACGCGGATTGATGATGATTATTTTTGTAGCCTTAATACATCGGCTATCTGTCAGTGAAAGTCCCGTCAAAATCGGCCCAGCCGTTGCCGAGATTAGCTGGAACAAACAAACAAACAGACAGAGAGACAAAAATTGTAAAAAATGCTATTTTGGCATATGTACCGTGTATACATCAATATGCATTTAGTAAAAAGCGGTTATTTTAATATTACAAACAGACACTCTAATTTTATTTATCTGTATAGACAAAATATTTTCACTTGCATTGGTAAGTACCTAGCTCTATAAAAATGTAGAGCACAAAACTGCAATGCTACCATAAGCCAAATTAAAAAAATATATTTTCTCTTAAATATGTTTAATTTAGCAAATCCAAAATTTGTTTTCCCCAAATCGACATTTGATAGTCAGGAAATGGAAGTGAGGAAAAATTTGGCTCTAACGCTTGGATACATAATGTGTTTAATATTATTTTGTATAACATATTAATTATTAACTAAATTCCAATCGAAATAAAAAAAATATTACGTACTGCTCTCTGCTCTGCATCGCGTTATAAATAAATTGTGAAAAACATGTAAGTACTAAATTGATTGGTTTGATTTAATTTATAGTTTATTTCCTTTTTTTTAAGACAATTATAAAAAAGCTGCAATAAACTTAAAATCATAATTGCAATATTCCTTTAGAGATTGTAAATATTAAAAACATTTACATTTTACTATTTATTATGTACAATAAATATATCTGAAATAAAAAAAAACTATTATTAAGTAAAAATCTATACATATTAAGCTAAGTTTAAGTTGTATTTTCAACTTTCAAGTAAAACGATTTACAAGTACACCGGTGTTTATGTTACAGGATAAGGGTTGCATTTATGGGGCAGCGTTGACGGATGAGAACCTGCGTACTCTGACAACTGAGACTTACGCTAACCAAAATTCTCACGCAATTTGTAACACAAACATAATTTCACTGTTTTGAAGTCCTTTAGTTTCTAAACATTGAAAAACAGGAGCATCTTGATTGAAAAAAATTTGTCTGTGATGTTTTATTCTAATGACCAAAATATTACTCCTAATTTTTAGAATTCTATATCGATGTTATGTTTTTGACGAAAAAAGTATTCTTATTTTTACCCAATATCCACACGCTTTTATTTTATCTGAAAAATAAATCTATTTTTTACGGACCTTATTGTGTATTTAAAAAATATATTTTCCTGTGAGTTATTCAATAGCGATAAAAAAATCATTCAACAAAAAATGATAAATCTAAACCTCATTATAATGAAACAATTTTTACGGATTTTATCGCGGTTTATTAAGATTTTTACAAGCCCGACGTTACTTTACAGAAACCATGGACGTGAGGAGGTTAATTATTATTAATTTTACCCAAATATAAAGCATCATTTACCACAAATTTGATAATAAAATTTAATGTTGAAAAATATTGCAGGGAAAGCTCTAAAGACAAAGCACACGCCAAGGGTTGCGCTGTGCGGCGCTCCCGTCTGCATGGGTACCACCACCACATAGCATATAAATACTTTCGTATATCTATGGGTACCACCATCTTGCTTGTTTCTCCCGTGAAACAGCTTTGTTGTGTTTCAAAGAGAAGAGCAAGACAGGTAGTGTAATTACTGGCACCGAGACTTAACATCTTGTCTCAGGATAGGTAACACATAAATGAGTCGCCTGCCAGGTAAACTAGTTTATGTTTATGGCGACGTCGCCCACTCACCATCAAATGGCACGTCTGGCAGTTTTCCTACCCAACTAACATAAAAATTATCTAGTACCACCGTCTGTCTGCAAGAATTTTTTCATCCACCAAGGTGCTGAGTTACGAAAAAAGGGATAAGACGGACAGTGTAATAAAAAAAATTGTATTTATGAGCGATATGTCAATTGACCACTTACCAAAAATTATAATTCTTTATCTCTAAATAAAAACAAATGAGCACTTTAAAATCATTGAAACCCTTGTTTTAAAGCAATGACATGGCGTTTTATGGTCCCTTTATGTTTATTGAGCTATACCCGGTTAATGTGATTCGAGAACGACGGAGGCGTGTAGGGTCAAACGATTACGACGGACCCTAAACCTAATTGAATTCGACTTGAAATTACATCGTAAAATATTCCATTTTAAATGTTTGATTCCTGTCCGAGATGTAAATCTATCTTGTATCTGTACTTTTGGGTAGTTTTTTATCACTAAATAACGTTTTTTTTTTGTTTATTTATTAGTTTGTTGTGGCTTATACTGAAAAAACTATTTTAATATCTCTATCCCGCTTCCTACTAATATCATAAACGCGAAAGTTTGTAAGAACGTATGGATGTATGTTTGTTACTCTTTTACACAAAAACTACTGAATGGATTTTAATGAAACTTTACACAGCTTAACATCAGAATTTAACATAGCTTATACATCAGAATATCATACCTATAGGCTATAATTTATCCCTGTACTCCCATGGGAATGGGAAGTGTGCGTGTTAAACCGCGGGGCGCTGCTAGTTTAAAATATAGTGAGTCCAAACCCAACACTTTAAATAACTAGTGTTTTATTTGTGATTTGAATCTCATAAGTTTTCTTGGTCCATCAGCAATAAATGCAAAGAGAAAATAATAATTAGTAACTTTAGATTATTGAGTTTTTTTAATCTTTCAACATCATCATGATGACAGCGACAGTATACTTAATTCAAGCATTAACTGCAAAGCAATATAAGGATATTGCTCGGCAGATACTAAGACACACCCCACCATGGTAAAAAAATGGGCTTAAAGAAGAGGAGACAAAAGAGCAGGGGGGTACAAGGGGCGAGGATGGGAATCATTATCCCATTGCACTGTCCCGACGATGGGAGGGACAGTGCAATGGATTATTCCGTGGTGAAGGACAACCCCTCTGTGGAGGAGTCGTTCCCTTGGGGGACCAACTAGCGGTTGCAGTGATCCGGATCAGTTGCTCAACAGATCCGGGGCACCTCACCAAAGGCGGCTTTGGTGGCGCTCGTAGGGTTTTGGTGGGTGGAGCTGCGTCCACCTTGCCATCTTTCGGGCGCAATAAGTCCCGCTTACCCGCCTGTGGGGTCCCCCCTCCCCTGCGAGATGCCTGGGAGCATTTTCCGGCACAAAAGAAAAAAAAATACTGACACATAGTTCGCAAAACAACACAAGAAGCATCTTACTAATGTACATATATTTCAAAGTCGAAAGTTTGTAAGTTTGGATGTTTGTTGATCTTTCACGGCAAAACGGCTGAACTGATTTGGATGAAAGTTGAAATAGTAAAAAATAATCATCGTCAATTTAATATAATATAATAATCATAGTCAAGGTTGTAAATCTAAGTAAACGCAGGCGAAGCTGTGGGCACCAGCTAGTTTAAATATAAAACACTACATAACACGAAACACATAGCATAATAATAATAAAGCCTGTAATATATTCGTCTGTAAACTTATAAAAAGCGTGTTATCCTAACATTTTCATTAGCAGATGTTAAATTTCACATAATATTCTTAAGAAATAATATTATAAAGGAATCTTAAATGTATCCACGTTAATACGTTTTAACGAAGTATGTCGGTGGTAAACAGTGGCTGCGTGATGAGAGATGCAACCCAGACCCCCTCATTACAAGCTCCTACATACGAAGTGAAACAATAAAGTAAAACATCATAAAAACTGAACTAACAGTACACAGAAACATACTTTAACTCTTAACACGAAAGCCCTTATTGAAATGCAAGTTTTTTTAAAGGAAAATTTTTAAATGGATTTCATATTAGTATCTGTAAAACGAACACACAGCTATTATTAGGTGTTAGCGCGATTATTTGACAGTTTGAAAACGTTTACAGATTGTAGGTATATTGGTGGGCATCTGGCTTCATGCATATAATATAAACAGCGTTTTGTTTTCTCTCAATATTAGATAAAGATATATTCGTATACATATTCAGAAGTATATAACAAAAATATCATTAACATCATCAGCCCGTGTATTGTTTTATTATACATACGGCCCTATTAATATAGTGGATATTGTTATGTGTGTATGTGTAGCAATTTTGTTTCAGCGGTAATATTAAGTTTTACATGATACAATACAATAAAACACAATAAAAATACAATAAAATACAATCTGTAGATTGTCTGAAGAAGGTCCAATATAGGGTCGAAGCGTTGCAAGAATTTACAATTTGGTAACCCTCTTATTAGAAGAGGGGACTGAAGAGCAGGGGGCGAGGATGGGAACCTCACCCCATTGCACTGTACCGACTTTGGGAGGGGTGTTCTGTGGCGCGGCACGGCCCCTCTGTGAAGGTGGTGTCGGTCCCTTGAGAGACTGACTAGCCGTTGAGGTGGTTGTTTGCTCAATAGATGCGGGGCATCTCACCAAAGGCGGCATTGGTGGCACTCGCCGAGTTTTAGTGGGTAGAGCTGCGTCCACCTTACCATCTTTCGGGCGCAGCGTGTCCCACATACGCGCCTGGGGAGACCCCGGCCATTTCCCGGCGTAAGACAAAAAAAATAAAGTTTGATGGCGGAGGAGGATATTTTACTGCCTCTTTGTGGCACATACATGTTTAAGTTCAAAACTGATAAAGCACTCTAGTTATGGTTATTTTGTAAGGTTAAATTGATATCATTTACAGGAGTGTCTTGTATGTACCACAAGTCCCAACCCTACCCTGAGATGTAAGACGTTAATTTGTCATTCTTTATTTCTATCTTTCAAAGAGGCGTTCGATTATTTTAACACTTTCTACGTTAAAAATCTAATGCTTGTTGGCTTTGTGAAGGCTTTATCTCCTAGTTCTTGTGAGATAGATCTGACTCTGTACCCAGGCTGGGAGCAAGATCTGTCTCATGATGATAGTGAGATGATTGACGCCGGCGAACTTCGTATAAAGCTTGGTTATTGTCAGTGAGCTTCCTCAGTCTTCCAATTATGAGAATACTAGCTGGTACCACAGCTTTGCCTGCGTTAATTTACAACCGTGTCCGGATTGATGGTACAATACATCACCATTTCAACTTTCAGCCAAATCAGTTCCGCTGTTTTGACGTAAAAGTTCAACAAACACCCAAACATCCAAACTTACAAATTTTCACCTAATATTAGTAAGATTCTGCTCATGGACGTCACTATTATAACAAAAAAATACATTACACAACCCATGTCCAGTGAAAGATGATGGTTATGAATTACATAAACTTAAAAGAGAACTAGAAACTAGCGAAGTCATGGGAAACAGCAAGCTAAAAAAAGTTAACAGATATTCATATAATTTTATAACCGGTATTATTTTAATTCATTAACTCTCCAGTTACTTTACAGCGTATTTATTTTATTAGAAGTATAATATTACCCCCCTATCGGTTATATCATTGGCGGGAAACGAAAATAGGATATCTCATTTAAACATTTATTCAGAGATTAATTATTATGATAAGGTTATTATAAAATATGTAATGATAAATATTATTTACGGTTGTCGTGATTACTCCACTTCACATAACCCTCGCATAAGTGAGTAAGAGATGAGAACAACTCTTCCGGTGGGAGATCCAGCGCGCTCACACTTCTCTCTTCTCTTTTTCTTCGTCCGTACGACGCGAATTGGGAGTGATGAGGCTTCTTGATACCAGCATTAAAGAACAGGGTTGATTGAGTGGTTGGCACGCTCATGCTCGCTTGCTTCGACTTCACAGCGTGAACGATCAAACACAATAAATAACCACCGAACGCCAAGAACGCCAAAGTAGTCACCGATATTGAAAAAATGTTGCTTATCTTGCCGTATCCTATTCTCCAAGTATTCAGATGCAGATAGTGTGGAATTTTCGTACTGAGGCACGACATCTTTTAACGAGTTTTTTAATTGTAGAAGTTTTTCAATCGGCAAATGGTTTAAGTATTGTACTTCTTCCGTGGTGTATTCTGCAGTAATAATTTTGAGGGACATAAACAGTAGCACACACAGCATGTTGACACTACAAGTGAGATATGAGGTTTTGTCATGTGTTGGTGAGTTTCAATCATTGTGGTCTACGAAGCACGACGTGTAACGGTGTTCACGAGATGTCAATTGTCATATAGAGGTACTCAAAATAGGTCATATCTTAGTTCTAAGTTCTTAATCATAGAAACATATCTACATTAGTATGATAAAGCTGATAAGCTTATTGAACGCTATAATCTCCAGAACTAACGGTTACGAAAACTTTGTTTTCATTTCATAGCCCATTTGTTGTATTATCATCATCATCAGCCTCTATCCGTCCACTGCTGAACATAGCCCTCTCTCAATGAACGCCAAGACTGATCGCTAGCCACTCGCATCCAACACGGAGATCGTCTTCCCACCTGGTTGATGGCCGACCAACACTTCGTCTATCTAAGCGTTGCCTCCACTCTTGAACCTTGCCCCATCTGCCATCCGTTCTCCTGAGTGTGTGACCAGTCCACTGCCACTTCAACGAGCTTATTCTTTGCGTGATATCGGTTACCTTAGTTCTCTGGCGGATGTCTTTGTTTTGAATCCTATCTATCAAGGAAACACCCAGCATAGCACGCTCCGTAGCACGTTGAACTACTGTTGTATTATATTATAAATATATTAAGGGTAAGTATTTTTCATTTTAGAGCGACTGATCACTGAACAGAGACTCTATAATAAATATAACAACCTAGCGGTCATGAATATGGTCTAGCTTTCTAAGGCGAAATTAATTAGTTACAATAAGCTCTATTTTTTTATAAATAACATACAGTTAAGTCTTAAGTATTTGAAGGCTCAGTAGCCCAGCTCGGTACCTACATAACCTAAGCAACTATTGCTATTTGCTAGATTTTGCAGAAAGATTTTCATTTGCTACACGATGGCACACAAAAGGTAAATAAGAAAGTTAAATAATAAGATACCATTCATATTCTATTGTTCTATTCTACATCTTTGTCCTACAATATGACTATCTGAAAGATATATTTGTACTACAGAGTGATTTTATTTTGAACGAATAAATAATGATAGTGTTTATTGATTCATTTGAAATAGGTGCTTACACCCTTTGTCTATTATATTATAATAGAAATGTAGAAGTGTGTTTGTTGGTTTTTCTTCACATAGTAACCGAGCAATGAGTGACATTTTTGTAACACGGAAATAAGTATAGACTGATGGCAATAAGTAATGTAATATAGGCTTCATTTTATCCTTCATAAGTCATAACTCATGACATCAGGAAAACTAATAGTCATTGTCTGTTGTCGATTATGTCGTCTGTGTATAATTTTGCGAACAAACACTTGGAATTTTTGGGAACATGGATTGGATGGATGGAACTTATATTATTCTGTCATCCTTCCTTTCCCAAACTTACCATATCCTTTCATTCAGATAGAACAAGTCCAGGGTTGAATATAGGCCAAGTATCTTCACAACGCCCGCTCCTGCGCCGCCCGCATCGAAGGGATTTCTGTGACCTCTACCAGGTCGTGGTCCTACGCAGTACTTGCTTAACGTGTTGAAGCTCGGTTGCCAGGTGTTGCTCATCACCAAAGATCGTGCCGTATTTACGAGTACCTAGTTGGGGCTACCTCTTGTAGTCAACAGGCTCCAAAGGGTAAATACAAATATATCTACAATAATTCGTTGTATATCTACGAGTATTGGTGAGGTTAGATGTAATAAGTTATCTGATTGGGAAAAAAATCTTCTTTCTTTCAGTTTTTTTTTTTCACCTTTTGAACACTACGTAATCATGAGTCCAAATAGACTGTAATTCTAAGCTATCGCGGGTGAAATTCGTATTCCTTATACGACGCCATCTGTTAGTAGGCACAAATATATTAGGATGAAATTATAAATTAACAGATCTGCATAACGTGAAATGTTTTATTTATTTTACTTATTGCATTAAAAAAAAAACAAAATTACATAGGTAGATATATTTATTAGGTAAAAGCCTTTATTTTTAATTTAGCATTTATCATAACGATCACAATTATGAGAACGTGTCTTACGTTGTTCAGTGTTCTTATTACACTTTGTATTATTTATAATAGTTTAAATATGTATATTCTAGCAGATTCTATTTAGAAAACAAATATTTTTTTTATTAATATAAGATTCAACCTGTATTCTCGTAATGAAGAGAAATTTTATGCTCTACTAGGATCAGCGCTTGCGCATCTATCAAGATGGGAACCCAACCATGGCTTTGAGCAAGAACGTAAGCTTCATTCTAGTTTGTGCATTCGCGTCGAGATGGCGCCACTTATATTGTGTATTTGTCTTATTAAAATGGTCAGTGCAGGTGAACAATATAACAGCAATGGTATATTACATCACATCAATACAGGAATGAACTTCGCAAAAGATTTTTTAGGTATGATATCTATTAATTACTATTAACAATATATAAATCACTGAATAAAATAAAAGAACTAACTTTTATGCTCAATTAAACTGGTGAAAAAACAAGTCAGGTATTTTTATATGAATAAAATCTTTCAATTCCTGTTATAAAATAAACAGAAAATATGTATGTGTTAATTTTGCAATCGGAAATAAAATAATTTGGACAAAAAAACATACTTTCTAAAATAAATAGCATAACTTTGCAGTTTAGCTAAATAGAGTCTTATATTATTATAACTAAACTTAAATCATCATTACGTTGATTTATAAGTATTTTTGGTTTACAGGTACAGAATCTATAGCACTAAAAGTTGCAGATTTTGTCGTTCGCGCCTTTCAGCCTCATAAACAGCCTGTAAAACAAGTACCCATTGATAAACTCGAGGAAACTGTGGAAAATGGCGAAGATTATTCGAAGGAGAATGAGTTCAATATAAAACAGGGCCCTCCGCTGTCTCCATGGCGTCACCTGGTGAAACTGCTTGGTCTCCAACCGAATCAAATAAGTGCTGTTGCAGTCAATGCTTTAATATTTGTTGCACAAATGGTAAGTTAAAGTTTTAGTAGCATTATTAGACTAGTTACTTTTTACGTTTAACATAATTGCTCAAGGACTATTTTTATCATAGAAAAACATTCGATGAAGATACCTTATTTTATGTGAGTTTATCTTCCTAAAACAGGCCATGATTGCGTCTAACATGTACCATTATTCATATAATAGTAATATACTAAATAATACTTAACGATAATTAAAGTAAATCATACATAAGGTAAGTTACCTTCATACTACTTACTCACTCACTCAACTCATACTAGCGTAACTTTTTTCAGATAACAACTTTTTTGGCAGGTCCAAAGCAATTAAATAAAAACTATCGAGATCAAGATCCCCTTAAGTATATACTTAACAAAAATTCGATAAAACTTCAGCAGCTTATTGCAACAGCTCGAAACGAATCTTTGCCTGATCTAATCAATAAAGTTATTGAAGAACAGGAATCAGAGGAAGAAACTAGTTGCATCCGGTTATTAGTATGTAAAATCACACCATTTATTGAAAAAATGCAACAGACCGTATTCAGTGAAGATGAAGAAAACTTTGACAGAAAGATCCGCGGAGCTGACATACTATACCGCCATCTTCCGGCGAGTGATGAAATTAATTCAAGAAGCGATATCTGTGAGCGCAAGTTTAAAGATTGCAACTTAAATGAATAATAATAATTGAAAATAGACATATGTACATACACTAAGTATATGTAATTCTTTTTTACCAATTTAAAATGTTTAATTAACTAGTTTTCTTGGTATAAGCTATGAATAAGCACATTTAGGAGAGTGTAATTTTAGTGAATAAGTTTATCCATAACGAAAAACTTTGGTGTGTTCATAAAAAAAATCAAAGATTCTTAAGGTTTTTTTGTGAAACTTTTCCTTGTCTAATTAATAAAAAAATGATGTCTATCCATATGTTGTAATCTGTTGAGACAAAGATAGCCAAAATTATATGTCTAATGGAACTTCAAGATGATTTTATTATATATTATTTATTCTGTTTATATTTAAAAGAAGGTTTCAACAAATATTTTTTCCTCTATATTAAAATAAAATCTAAATAAATTATAATAATAATAATATCTATGGACGCTTTTACATCACGTCATTCTAGTCCCGTGGTAAGTTCTAGAACTTGTAAACCTACGGGTTCCTGACAACGGAAATATATTTAATACAAAATACTATCAACATTAGTATTTAAGATTTTTATTATATAATACACATATTTAATACACATCCATGACATGACCCAGGAACAGAAAACTTTTTTGTTCCCTCGGCGGGATTCGAACCCGCAACCTCCGGCTTGAGCGCTAACAGGTTAACCACTGAGCCACAGAGGTTGTCGAAATAAATAAATTATCATATATTTTAAAATTTGTGAATGTCTATATCTTTATATACCGGGTGTATTTGGAACGCTTGCGAAGATTAAACCCTAAAAATATACTATATAATGCATATAACCATGAGGCCGGAATGGCGTGCCGCTGTTCAGATAGGACTCGAGAAGTTTGAAGAGTCGCGTCTCGAAGAACTAGATGCAAAATTTAATGCCCGTTATTATTTTATACTTTATTTTAATCTTTCCCTCGGTTATGAACTAGCGTTTCAACCTTTTGTTCGGTTCTCATAGTGAATACCGCGGTATTTTTTGTGATGTACACCTTTCAATACAGTTTCGAATGTTACATAAGGTCCGTTGACCCAGCTTAAGCATATATGTTTTACCATTACATAATATGTCTGGGAGGAGAGACAGTGTGGCGGGGTGCTAATACACAACGATGCTCGCCAAATGAAGGTTGAAGACACAGAAATATATCGAGATATTTCTGTGGTTGAAGAGACTAGAGTGTAAGCTATTAGATATTCACCGTGAACCGCTGATAAGGTCGTAAGATCTCGCTCACAACCTTATCTGGCTCTTTAGGTGAATACCCATGTTGCCCCCTGAGATGAGATGAGATGGGGCCCCCCAATTCCTCTCATCAACTTGTTTTATTACCGATAATCATCATCATCATCACTATCAGCCTCTTTCAATAACCGCCAAGATAAAATATATATTACCGATAAACATATTTATTTAAAAAATCAAATAATGTCCGATTCCCCCAGTACCCGGCTCCTAATATGCATGATAACAACTTTTGATACAGGTACCAGATATTAGAAATGAATTACAGGAAATTATCTACGTATACTTGCCGATAGTGGGGGACTACAGACTACAGAGTGTAGTTAACAAAGTATGTTAAGTGTTAACTACAACCTGTAGTCTGTAATAGTCTGAACTACTACAGATATACATCCTTACTAATATTATAAATGCGAAAGTAACTCTGTCTGTCTGTCTGTCTGTCTGTCTCTTCTTCACGCCTAAACCGCTGAACAGATTTGGATAAAATTTGGCACAAAGATAGCTTGAAACCCGAGAAAGGACATAGGATAGTTTTTATCCCGGAAATCCTACGGGAACGGGATTTATGCGGGTTAAACCCCGGGACTATCTATCTTCTGAACCACGTAACAGATTTGGGTGAAATTTGATATGAAGATACTTTGATAATTAACATAGGATGTTAAATAGTTTTTATCCTGAAAATCCCACGGGAACGGGACCTATGCGGGTAATATCCCAAGACTGACTATCTCCTAAACCACGGAACAGATTTGGGTGAAATTTAATAAGAAGGTATTCGAAACTTAACGTAGGACTTAAAATAAATCTTATCCTGAAAATCCCACGGGAATGGGAACTATGCGCGTTTGACCCCGGGACTGTCTATCTTCTAAACCACGGCACAGATTTGTGTGAAATTTGATATGAAGATACTTTGGAACTTAACGTAGGATTTAAAATAAATCTTATCCTGAAAATCCCACGGGAATGGGAACTATGCGCGTTAGACCCCGGGACTGTCTATCTTCTAAACCACGGAACAGATTTGGGTGAAATTTGGTATGAAGATACTTTGGAACTTAACGTAGGACTTAATATAGTTGCTATCCTGTAAATCCCACGGGAACGGTAGTTGTGCAGCTAAAACGCCGGGACTGTGTATTTGTTAAACCACTAAACCGATTTGAGTGAAATTTGATATGGAGATAGTGTGAGACCCTAGGTAAGATATAAGATGTATAGTGTAACAAGAAGTTTTTTAGATGTATCAATAGATGGCGTTAACACAAAATGTAGATCACGCTATCCATTACAAGATGCGAATCCTTATGAGGATCGCACTTTTGTATTGCACGCGTTTTTAATGAAGTATTCATATATTAGTAATTTATCCAAAAATTATTTATTAATAGAATTCATTATATTATTATAAAAAAGGAATACTTATATATAATAATGATGCGGCTGAAAAAGCTAAAATATGCAAATACAGGGGTCTAGGCTCCGAATATGATTTTGTCCCATTCGGTGTCGAGACCCCTGGTCCGTGGGGTCCTAGCGCTTTAAGGCTCTTTAAGGAAATAACAAAAAAGTTAGTCGACATCACAGGAGACCGAAGAGCTGGCAGCTACCTCGGACAAAGAATTATTCTAGCAATTCAAAGGGGGAACGCTGTGAAAATTTTCGGAACTAAAGGGACTCCTTTTTATTAATATACTTAAGTTATTATATTATATTTATTAAGGTTTTAAGTTTTAGGTTCTTTGTAATTTATATCCAATATGTTTTTATTTAATTATTTAATAATTTAAAATTGCAATAAATGACAACGTACTATTTATAAACAATGCTAGGAACAATAATAAAATATATGAATAAAAAATATAACTTCTTCGTAGTTTTTTTGCTGGTAGTAGGTACTAATTTGAATTAAAATATTGATGTATCATAGGGTAGTTACGAATAATTTTGTATCGTTAGGACACAAAATAAATACTATAGGACGTCTGACACCTCAATCCTCCCATGAACATGGTTGCTGGAAAGTATCCGAAACGTCGGGCATTTAAAAATCTTAATAAACCGCGATAAAATCCGTAAAAGTTATTTAAATATAATAAAAATGTATTACTAAATTAAATAAATATATTTTATAAAAACGTACTATCGGGCCTTACGGTGGAAGTAAATAGTATTCTTTAAATTATTATAGTTTGTTAATTGGAACCCTTTTTTTTATGTCACATGGAGGCAACCGAGCAGTCGGAGCCGGAGGTCACTACCGACACCCATAGACATCGGCACAGCCAAAAGTTATGCAGATGCGTTGCCCTCCTTTTCCCTATACCTCCCAATGGGCCACCAGAAACTCACAAATCGCACGAAACGCGACAGCATAGCTGTCACTTGACGCCGGTGTTATGTGAGCGAGAGGTACCACCACGGTTGTGCCGGCCTAATTCGGTTGCAAAACAGCATGGCTACTACTACTTTATTTGAAAAAATAAGATTTAAAACAATACTTCTTATACGCGGACGAAGTCGCGGTTAAAATCTATGAAATAATATACGGCACTTACATTAAGAAAAACCATCTTTTGTCAGTCTGTTTGTTCCGGCTAATCTCTGAAACGGCTAAGCCGATTTTGACGTTATAAGGCGTAACTTTGGCCATAAAAATAATCATCATCAATCCGAAGGGCTGTAAATCTAAGTAAACGCGGGCGAAGCTGCGGGCAACAGCTAGTACTACATAAATCTATGATTTAAGTAGGACACTTATTCGACAAGAATGTAATCATAATTAACAATATTATGTGAAAAAAATTAAATGCCTTTTGTTGAAGCATAATATGTGTTATAGACTACAAGCCCATGTCAAAAAATGGATGGGTCATATGAACCACCAGGTGACGTATATAGGACGTTATAAGAGCGTAAAATAATAAGATTCAGCACTAAGCCGTCACTTGTAAGCTGTCCAACTGAGTGCTGGTGAGAATTCAAAAGTGCAGGTAGAGTGAGTACATTTTGGTCATATATTTTTGTGCGGCATTTTTACAATCGATAGATCCCTGAAAAATAATAAGAAAGCGCGCAGTGCCGTCAAAAAATGGTGCGCCACAAAGTCGGTATTTTTTTTTGATTTTCTAACAATTTCCAGGGTAAATTTGGTCATTTCATTCTGTACGGCATCAGTTTCATACTGTTTCAATACAGCTTCTGATCCATTATTCCGCAACGCCCTACAAAAATCATGTGACAAGGGGAAAAAATCGAAGGTTGCAACCCCTTCTCTTTCCGTGGTCCAGGGGGTGATTTGAAACAACATAAAATTAATTTATTTTGAAAGTATTTTATGCATAGATAATATTTTTTTACATGCCGTACATTTTCGTTGGTCCAAAGGTTTGTAGGGGGAAAAAAACTCAAGGAATAATCCATAGAACGAAATGTAAGGTGAAATTCATGACTATATTTTTAACCGACTTCAAAAAAAAAAGGAGGTTCTCAATTCGTCTGTATGTTTTTTTTTTATACGGCATTTAGATAGTTTATTTGTACTTAATGCAATAATTTATAAAAAGTTAATGCCGTACAAATCTGAAAGTTCATATTGATAAAAAAATATTAAATAAATATAATTTACATATACATATATCGCTTACGGAGCGACGTTCTGTTACGACGTTTGGCATTTGTAGGCATATATCTATACCTTTTTTTTTTTTTAATGGGGAAATCTAATAGATACCACCGAGCCCGAGGGAGCCTCGATGGTTATATGGGACTCTCACCGCACTAAAACCCCATCGTGCTAGTCTCCCGGCGCGGGAGGTGGGATTGCTCCGCGCAGGTCACGACATTGTGCCCATCAGCACTCTCTCCTATGAGCCCTTTCTCCGGTTAAGGCACCCAGAACACCTAAGGGCGCCTTATACCTCAGACCTCTCGCGTGCGCAGCGGATCCCCCGATCGGCCGCACACAGGTCTCTTGCAGCGCGACAAAGTCGCTGCCGCATCTCTCCGCCTGTCTGAGGTTCCCACAGCAACTACTCTTCCAAAGCCATGGGATATATCTACACCTGCCTATACTGTACTGTGTGCTAAGTAGTCGTGAGTGAGTAAGAGTAAGAGTGAGATTCAAAGCAGCTGTTGTTTACGTGTTGCGAGCACTTCGATCATGTCAGACCTCGAGGAGAATGAAAACATTAGTGAAAGTAAAAGAAATGTTCAAGAAAAACAAGAACGTGTTTGTTTTATTTGTGATTTGCCAAGTGATCCGATTGTTAACCAGATAAAATGTTTGTCAAGCGCAATTTAAAAAAATTGCATCGAAGCAATTGAGGTTAGGAGTAAGCAACAGTCTAACGCCTCCAGAAGATCCATGGATGTTGCTTCAATTCAATTACCCAAATATCTTGAGGAAAAAGGATGGAATCAAAAGTGTTATAAACAATTGACAAACTTATCCGGCGAACGAAAAATAGAAGAAATTGTTGATCCCGACGCCAACGAAAATAATAATAAATAAAAGCATAAAGTACTACACCCTTAAAATGGTAGCGTCATTTTCACCAGCCTAAAAGATATGGTCTGCATTGAAATGTACGGCATCAGTTTTTCCTAATTTATCTTAATACCATTTGAAACAAAGGAACAATGTAGAAAATTGCTTTATTTTATTAATCTATGAATATTTAAACTTTTGCAATAATTTTAAAAAAATCAGTTTTTGTATTTCTCTATATTTTTTTTAGAACAGTTTCTTTTGAACGGCAATACTATATAACAATTGTATTTTACAATATCATGTTAAAAAAAAAGTTGCCGTACAGAGTCAAATGATTTTACAGCTTTATAAATCAAGTATACCATGAAATTAAGATAATTATTAATATACATTCGAATAAACAATAATTTTTTAACGGCATTATTTTTAATAGTACTTTTGAGTGCTAGATAATGTTTTGGAACCGAAGCCGTACTTTTTCAAATCACCCCCGGACCACGGAAAGAGAGGGGGTTGCAACCCTCGATTTTTTCCCCTTGTCACATGTTTTTTGTACGGCGTTGCGGAATAATGGATCAGAAGCTGTATTGAGACAGTATTAAACTAATGCCGTACAGAATGAAATGACCAAATTTACCCTGGAAATTGTTAGACAATAAAAAAAAAACGACTTTGTGGCGCACCATTTTTTGACGGCACTGCGCGCTTTCTTATTATTTTTCAGGGATCTATCGATGGTAAAAATGCCGTACAAAAATATATGACCAAAATGTACTCACTCTACCTGCACTTTTGAATTCTCACCAGCACTCAGTTGGACAGCTTACAAGTGACGGCATAGTGCTGAATCTTATTATTTTACGCTCTTATATCGTCCTATATACGTCACCTGGTGGTTCATATGACCCATCCATTTTTTGACATGGGCTTGTAGTCTATTACTATTGTTAAATTTGTAAAGAATTCAGAACTAAGATAAAGCAATGACGGGCCAAATCTGAAAAGTTGATAAAATCCGTAAAAATGGTTTCATTATAATGAGGAAATTCGTGTACACGTTAAAAAACAATATAGAACATGTATTTTTAATTTTTCAAAATAAATTTCATTGAGAAAAAATCCTACATGAAAGCGAAATTAGATGTGAAAATCGAAAATTAAATATTTACCGTGGTTTCGTAATAATAGGTGATGCAATAATTAGATAATAGATCGATGGCCGCATGGGCACTGGGCAGTGAGTGGTGTTACGTAACCAAATTAAGTAGATACACAAGAAAGTACAATGTTGTCTCACGGAGAGCTCACTGATATGTGCCAGATATATGTGCAAACAACAAGAGGACATCTTAAGCTTTTTAATTTTTATATTCTGTACGAGTCTTTTCGCCAGTTATTTAAAAGAATACCTGGTCTAGTCTAAAAGCTGTTCATTTTGATGAAAAAATAAGTGGTAATAAGAGCAGACTGCAGACGTGGAAAGTTTAATAAAAAGTAGCTTACATAGAATAATTATGTATGCTTAGGTTAAGGTATTTATTTATATGCAGCCTGAAAATAAAGGTTTATTATTATTATTATAGAATGTGTTTTCTGGGTGCGGCACAATCCCTCTGTGGAGGTGGCGTCGGTCCCTTGGGGTACTGACTAGCCATTGAGCCTGTTGCTCAACAGATCCGGGGCACCTCGCCAAAAGCGGCATTGGTGGCACTTGCCGCGACGCAGGGCCGTTGACGGCGTTGAAAGGCGATTCACCGTGTTAACAAAAAAAGGATAGATATTATTATTTTACATTTTCTTATTTTAACAGTCTACGCAAGCAATGGTGTCACAATGTCAGTTGATTCGGCATTCATTGTTAGAAACGCATATGTAATAGTGGATTGGCAAGTTCATGACGATAATAACAATGTGTGTTATATCATGATCATCATCAGATAATGTTCGTCTACTGTTGAAGATAGGCCTTATTTAATAAACGCCAAGACAAATGACCCCTCTCTTATTTCGCTGGGGAATGCGTTTATGGATAACACCGGTTCCGGGGTTGGGGTTATGTGACACCTCTTTTACTGTTCTGTGATGTGACCGACCGACACGAACGCGGCGCGTGAGACCGCCTGTCGCCGCAGTGCTCTCCTGCGGGAAAATAAATGACCCCTAGCCACTCACATGCCACTCCACTAGTACAAGTAACGGCCTTTCCACGGAGTTTGTCACGTTACATGTTCTGTTTATATCCATTAAAGGTTTTCACTTTTCATATAATAGGGTAATATATTATGAACTGTTTATGTTTGAGAGAAAGTGGAATGTTCGGTCGACGCGCGGTCAATAAAAATGGCCGAATTTAGGTGTTTGATTAAACGTCTTAACTCGTATTAATTTATATTATAAGTGGAACAAATAATAATAAGGTTTTACGTAATTAAAATGTAAAAACGGTAACAATTTTTGATTAAAAAATGGAAAGGCATGTTATGTGTTAGTGTCATTGAACTCTAAAACTACTTTATAGAAGCTAAAATTAATCATCTTAATGATCGGCCCGTTTTTGTTCACTGATCTCTCTTAGCACTAAAACGCTTAATAATTGGCTAACTGTACTGTATTAGATAGACCAAACGCAAACTCCACCATTCAATCCCAGCCTTGTCACGCCGGTGGATCTTAAGCTCGGGATGCAAGCTCCGGGTGAACTAATCGGATCCGCACCCCTTGAAGAATGAAAACACACTCCTGCTCTACAAAAGTGTAGAGCAGGAGGCTCTACACCTTGCTCCCAACGCAGGAGGCCGGGGCCAGAGGATAGAAACTTCTTTATAAAAACACCTCTGTGGCTCAGTGGTAAGCGTGTTGGCGCTCAAGCCGGAGGTTGCGGGTTCGAATCCCGAAGGGAACAAAAATATTGTCTGTGTTCCTGGGTCATAGATGTGTATTAAATATGTGTATTATATAATAAAAATCTTAAACATATGTATAGCATAAAAGTATTAAATATATTTCCGTTATCTGGTACCCGTAACACAAGTTCTTCGAGAACTTACCACGGGACCAGATTGACGTGGTGTGAAAGCGTCCATAGATATTATTTTTATTATTATAATATTATATACCTAGAAGAATGCGTACCGGGAGCGAAACGTGAGCAGGAGGCTCTACACTTTGCTCCCAACGCAGGAGGCCGGGGCCAGAGGATAGAAACTTCTTTATAAAAACACCTAGAAGAATGCGTACCGGGAGCGAAACGTGAGCAGGAGGCTCTACACCTTGTTCCCAACGCAGGAGGCCGGCGCCAGAGGATAGAAACTTCTTTATAAAAACACCTAGAAGAATGCGTACCGGGAGCGAAACGTGAGCAGGAGGCTCTACACCTTGCTCCCAACGCAGGAGGCCGGCGCCAGAGGATAGAAACTTCTTTATAAAAACACCTAGAAGAATGCGTACCGGGAGCGAAACGTGAGCAGGAGGCTCTACACCTTGCTCCCAACGCAGGAGGCCGGCGCCAGAGGATAGAAACTTCTTTATAAAAACACCTAGAAGAATGCGTACCGGGAGCGAAACGTGAGCAGGAGGCTCTACACCTTGCTCCCAACGCAGGAGGCCGGCGCCAGAGGATAGAAACTTCTTTATAAAAACACCTAGAAGAATGCGTACCGGGAGCGAAACGTGAGCAGGAGGCTCTACACCTTGCTCCCAACGCAGGAGGCCGGCGCCAGAGGATAGAAACTTCTTTATAAAAACACCTAGAAGAATGCGTACCGGGAGCGAAACGTGAGCAGGAGGCTCTACACTTCGCTTCCAATGCAAGAGGCCGGGGCGAGAGGACAGAAACCTCTTTAAAGCACCACCTTAAGGAATGTGCACCGGGAGCTAAACGTGAGCAAGAGGCTCTACACCTCGCTTCCAACGCAGGAGGCGAAGGGCGGCGACGTGGTTATGCGCAAACGTGTGTCCGACTGCGCGCTGCCACTGAGGAGAGAACAATAACAGAGTAACAACAGATCAGCATCTTTCGAGGATCCTAATTCCAAGGAGGATTAAATTTTTTAATGAAAAGTTACGTAAAGTTTTTGCTCCTTGATTCCTTATTATATTACGTTTTCGATATAATAGGAGTTATGCACTTATTTTTTTGTCGTTTATATATTTATCGTTTACCACTAGTATAAAATGAACTATTTATACTACATAATAATATATGATTTATCTCTAAGAAACATGATCTGGTTTCTAATGGTTATCTGGTTTAAAATCCGCTTTGTTATAAAATAACTAATTAGTGCCCGCAGCTTCGCCGGCGTGGAATTTTAAAAAGTAGTTTATGTGTTTTCTTGCTAGAATGAGATAAGAGTACAAAAAAATAAGTAGTGTTTATCCTTACTAATATTATAAAATGTATACATGTATGTAACACATCTCTAATACTATGTATATTATATATATATATTACTAGCTGTTGCCCGCAGCTTCGCCCGCTTTAACTTACTCAACTTAATTACTGTTAGTCACAGCATGATGTTATATAGCCTTCCTCGATAAATGGGCTATCTAACACTGAAAGAATTTTTCAAATCGGACCAGAGTAAATACCGACATGTAGATTTTACGTACTAATGAATTACTAATATTAAGGCAAATTAAGTAGTTAATTAAGTAAGAAATTGCCACATGAACTTTAATTTTTTCGAGATAAAATGTAGTCTATCCAGTATGTCATCCAAGGTGCCATAACCATTTCTACTTTCAGCCAAATTGGTTCAGCCGTTTTGCCGTGAAAAAGCATCAAACATCCAAACTTACAAACTATCGCATTTGTAGTATTAGATGTTACTTTTTCTTAATTTTGAAGGTGTTAATGAGTTCTTTAACTTCATGGCTTTTTTATTATACTTTAAGTCGAGCTTGGGAAATTTATTACAACAATTAAAATAATTGTTACACTTGGTTTTGTTATTTTTTATACGTAGAGTAACCTTTTTATCTGTTACACTTAACGTAAGCAGTGATCGCTAAATGGGACATTCGGATAGAGAGGACTAATGGTACTGCCACACTGCTATTATAAAATGTTTACAAACATTAGTAAATGTTTTACAGCAGTGTGGCAGCCCCATAAGTTTAGTTTAGCCCTTTGAACTGATGAAAAAGTTATTCATTAGTCTAATTTGTATATTTCTGTTGCTGGTTTAATAACATATTTTCGTAAGATACTTACCTCCCTACACAGCTAAAATATTAATCATCAACCTATCAAATAGAGCATTCTAATTGCATGTTTGAAGAAGGAGTTCATGATAGTCGGTAGATAGGTACGGGCCACGGGGTTATAGACCGGTTTTTAAGTAAGTACTCTCTCGCGTAACGGCCTCGTCTCGAAAAATATCACTTCCATATCTAAATCTATAAATTAAACGATGACCACTGTTTTTTTAAAGGATCTAAATATCGTAGACGACGTACAAAGTAACGTCACTAAGTTCTGACACAACCTAGACCTGTTGTCGATAATTTTACGTGATCTAACGTCGTAATGGGTCACAAGCCGAACGCTTAGGCCGATCGCGCCTCTCTATCACTTGTTACGCGCTCTCACTTGCACGCTCAGCTCAGGCGTATCGTGATAACAATTCATGCTTTTTCGTGCGTGAAGCACCCATTCATCAATTTATAAGACGTTATCATCACGTCGGAAAAACAACCTTGTGTTACGAATTTGCCCACGATTATCCCTTAATATTATGCCAAGCCTAGGCCAGTCTTACAATATTTCCTACCTTGTAATACTGTGGCCAGTCTTCCATACGTTTGATAACCCTAAAATTCAAATAGTGTCTGGGCGCCAGTAATTTCACTCTTCTGTTTCTTCTACTCTTCTTTTTAAATACAGAATACTTGTCTGAGGAACATATATGTGTATGGACAAGGTCAATGTACTACACCGTGGCCACAATACATTCTCGTATTCTTGTATTTTCACTAGATATGAAATTCCAATTCAAAATAAGTGATTCGTTCTGCTTCACATCGGGAGCACTTCACTTTCTATGGCTGCGACATGGTCTTACTGAGACCTGAGTTCTTTAGTATTGTATAGAAAATTTCTTTTCCCATAGACACCATAGACAAACCCTCTTTTGTTTATGGAAATATACGGAAATGTTTAACTAATTTTATAGTGTACTATCAGTACATATGTATATAACTTTGTTAAATCCAAATAACCATACTCTACATTTTCTCTTTAAGACTAGTTAAAGGTGCAGCGGGCTTAATACATTCCAATAATTGCTCTTATTAGGCTAACCAAAATTAAAATAAAGTAACAACAGCCTCATCATCATCATCAGCCTCCATCCATCCACTGTTGAACATAGGCCTCCCGCAATGAAAGCGAAGACGGCCGACCCCTCGCCACTCGCATCCAACACGGATCGGCCACTGCCACTTCAACGAGCTTATTCTTAGCGTGATATCGGTAATCTTAGTTCTTTGGTCTTCGTTTCAAATCCTATCTGCGAAAAAAACACCTAGCATAGCATGCTCCATAGCACGTTGAGCTACGGCAAACTTTCAGACCAGTCGTAGATTTAGAGGCCATGTTTCAGTCCCGTAGGTCATCACGGGGAGAACGCATTGGTTGAAGACCGGGAAATGCTCTGAGGCATCCCGCTGGGGAGGGGGGGGGACTTCCCAGGCGGGTATGTGGGACTCGCTGTGTCCGAAAGATGGTAAGGTGGACGCAGCTTTATCCACTAAAACCCGGCGAGTGCAACCAATGCCGCTTTTGGTGAGATGCCCCGGATCTATTGAGAAAACAATGCACCTCGATGGTTAGTCAGTCCCTCGAAGGACCGCCATCGCCTCCACAGAGTGGTCGTCCCGCGCCACAGAACAACCCCTCCCAACGTCAGGACAGTGCAATGGGGTGAGGTTCCCATCCTCGCCCCCTGTCCTCCCTGCTCTTTTGTCCTTTCCTCCTATAAGAGGGGTACAAAGAGCAGCTCCCTCGGTTCAATTTGCTTCCTCCAAGGTGCTGGGCTTACCTTAGGCTACTGAGTCCCACCGCCATGACAAGGCTTGAACCTTGGTGGGAATGGCTAAGCTTCCTGAATCCTGTCGATCCCAATTGAATCCTCCTGTCTGCTTTCCTTTCGAAGTTTTGTCGACCTAGTGGCAAAGTATTCCCCTCAATGGATTACAATTTACAGGTACAAGAAATAATAGCTTATTTAAGAATAATTTCATTCTTGTGACGTTGATGGAAAGGTGATTATTAAAGTACTTATCATCAACTAAGTATCAACTATATAATATATACTTAATCTTGAAGTTTTGAAGAAAAAAACTGTAAATATCACAGAGTACCTCGTAATAATCTTGAATGAACTTGTGTAACTTAGATAGAGATAAAAGCCATTTATAACATCCATGACAAATTGTCTCGATAGGTAGTATACGAACCTGCGACCTCTACGTCCCTTAGCCACCAGTCGATCGTCTAAAGATCCCAATTATACATCCCAAGTATCAATTATTTTTAAAACAGAAATAATCTGTAATTGGTAAGCGTTTAAAGTAAACTAATCAATATAATGCGTTGTTTCCGTCCAAACTGTGAACTACTCAAATAATACACGCCCGTTGCGTTGCGTTGGAATGCAGGCCTTATAGGTCGACTGATAGCCGTTGACCAACGAAAGCCAGCATTTCGCCGTCCCACTAACCTGCTAGCGCCACTATATTTATTTACTTTGTGATGATTAAATGATTTAAGTATATCTTTTGTAATTTCACTTTTTAAAATTAAATTAACATATTTAAAAGTGAATGAAAGTAAACGGATAACGAATATTATATTAGGTACATGTTAAAATGAAGAGCTGTTTATGTCTTTAGTGTTAGTGAAAAGGAAAGCGAATACATGTAAAACCCGAATCGAATCCACTTGAACACAAACAAAAATTTCATCTAAAATGGTCCATCCGTTTAGCAAGAGTTAAGTCACATAATAACATGTACATATTACATGCTTTCTGTGCAATCTTCTGAATTATAATATAATATATAAAGATAAAATGTACTTGTGTTATATTTGGCTACAACGGAATGCGGTTCTGATAAAACTTGGAAAATTCCTTAATCGTAAATATTTATGTTGTTATTTTAATGGCTACTTTCATATTTAATCCATGCCCTAAAATGTAATAAATATTATAAACGTTTCCACTCCTTTTTTTATTTATTGTTGATTAATTAGTATTATTTAATTAATGATTAATTTAATATAAACACAGCGAACAGCTTATTATAAAAGTACTATAGTCTATTCTTCTGTGTTTTTTTTTGTTCTTTTTGCATGCTATGGTATTAGTAATCTAAGAATATTAAATTAGTCTTAGAAAGTGCATGTAATGAGGAAACTAGCAAAAACGTGTTCGCCCTAATTGTGAATGCTTTAAATTATCTAATAATACACCGACATCAAGTCCAGTAAGGAGAGAAGTAAACCGAGTTCGCATTCCGGGTGTACAGTTATCTGCCAAGTTAATGCAAATTGACAAATATAACTACGTCTAAAGGTGATTGCGCACGTATCTGTTGACAAGAAAAAAAAACTTTTCATACTTATTAAAAAAAAACATTATATTTTAGTTGTTTATTAGATCAATGCGAATGTGAATGCCAAAGTAACTGTTTAAAAAATCCTAAATTGCAGATTACATTTCGATAAAATTTGGCATAGAGTAAAATCCTGAGGCTGAATATTTTTAATATCGTAATCACATTACCACAATCAACCCATTTATAACATAAAGTATTAAAGGAGCCCATTGTTGGGTTGAGGTCTCCCTCGAATTCTTCAAGTGACCTCCACTTAGATTGCAATCTCTATCTAAAATAGCAACTGGTTATAGGTATAGAAACAGTTAATAATATTATAATAATATCTATGGACGCTATTACACCACGTCAATCTGTTCCCGCGATAAGTTCTCGAAGAACTTGTGTTACGGGTACCAGTCAACAGAAATATAATTTATACTTTTATACTATACATATATTTAAGATTTTTATTATATAATACACATATTTAATACACAGCCATGACCCAGGAACACAGAAAATATTTTTGTTCCCTGGCGGGATTCGAACCCGCAACCTCCGGCTTGAGCGCCAACGCGCTTACCACTGAGCCACAGAGGCCGTCCGTAAGAAATAATAATAATAAATACAATATAAAAAAATCCAATAGAACGTTATTTCAATGCGATACAATGTTTCTGTGTTTTATTCATACAGTCATAATTACTATGTCTGTCATAGTAATTACAACTACAGTCTTCATCCATTATTAAGATATAAATATCGAACTGTAAAGTTACTTTGTGAAATATCTTCATACTCTGTGAACTAATTCAATTGCGAAATTAAAATACATTGCTTATATTGTACATGTGCTCGTGTAGTACGTACTTCGTAGACATGTTAATTTTAACATATAAAAATCTAATCAACTTGAAAATCTAATTTGTCTAGCCGTTTTTAGGCAAGCTATGTAGGCTTCTAAGCCTTTCATGGCATTGTTGTCGGCTTAGTTAGGTGTGGAGTGGAACTAGATAGTTTTGTACATTAAATTACAGTGATTTTTTGGGATAATTGGCAGACGAACTAGCTGATATAAGTACTAAAGGTCATGTGCTAGGAACAAATGACTCGCTTGATTGAAAAATAAAATGTATGTAACAATTTATTTTTGAATAGGTCTTCCGAGTAAGTGGCGTAACTTATCAAATTAACCATGATTTCTGAAAATGTCGAAACAGAAGGATTTTTATATTCCTACACGTTTTTGGGCCCCTGAAGCCTGAAGTCCCCGTATTATTGATAGGTCTAATGTGGCGCTAGCTACGTCCCGTGGCCCCTGTTTCGAACTGCAGTATATTTATCGGACCACCACGTTCATTTTCGAAAAGAAGTTACCACTTTCTTCCCATAATATTCAAAAGACTGATTTATTTTATTAGTTATTCTGTCAAGCAGTGGAATATGGCAATATGCAGGTACCCTAAGAAATGGCGACCGAGTTACTACTAGTTTTATACAGAGGTTGGTGTAAATTAAAAATAATTTAGAAACTCGCTTGAATGTTTCTGCTAACCAGGTAAGGTCAGACTGAATGGAAAACTCTCTTCGAGACTGTCATACAGCACTAAAACTTTTGATGCAAGGCCTGTCAAGAACAGTTTTTTTAGACGAGGGGGCAAACGGACAGTCGTTTCACCTCGTAGTAAGTGATAAGCGACGTCCATACACTCGCAACATCATTAGCAGGTGCGTTGCCGGCCTTTCAAATATGAGTGTGCTCTTTTCTTGTAGGACTCTACGTCGTATCGGTTCGGGAATACCGTAGGAGGCAGCTGGTTCCATATAGTTATCGAGGCAGGAAATATCATAAAAATCGAGTGACTAATTAACTTTATTTATTTAACTTCTTCTTACAATATGTAGGTACATTATGGTATTTTGGATGGCATCCCCGCAAACATTTTTATGCATTGGTAACTTTCCTGGCTCAGCCTGGCTTCTCAGGCCATCTCATTACTAGAAGTGGGTTGAATTATCGAATGGGGTCGAAATAGGTACCCTAGGGGAATGACGCGGACTAAAAATCGAGTTTGATTGATTTGTTATTTTATACTTTTTAAATTTTGATAAGAAAATCATATCAAATTTACTAACTTAACCAACCGCAAAGTTTTCAAATTGATAAGTATTTTTATCGAAAAACAAACTAGAGATAGGATTATAAAAAAAAACGGGGGTCTGTGGTATCAGTATAGTTTGGAAAAGGGGTTTCATGCTAAAAATATTTTTCGAATGCATGATAGAAGACAGGTGGACTACCTACTGCTCCCTAAATCATCATAACCAAAGGTATTTTATTATTACTGCATGATAAAAATGTTGTCGTTTTATGCTGCTGTATGAAATTGCTCCTTGTGAGTTGTGACAGTGAGTAAAAAAGTAGCAAGGACATTAGCTAAGTAGATTGGTGGAGTTGCCGCTTTATCTCTAAATCTATTTAGATTATGAGACTTATCGTACTAATGTTATAAACTCGAGTTTGTATGGATGCTTGTTACTCTTTCACGCAAAAACTACTAAATGGATTTTAATTCAGCATCCCTGATTCATCGACTGAGGCGCAACACCAACAGTCTGGTGAAGACAGCGGCGGCCAGATTGAACGTGGACAGTGCAGCACTGGACTCGTGTACATTTGGTCAACCAGTCCTTCACCAGACCTTCCTATAATTTTAATTTAGATAACGTACTAACAAAGATTATAATATTGTTACTAATACTCTATGGGCATATCCCCTTTTTTTTTTTTTTATAGAAGAGGGGGCAAACGTATAGTCGGTTCACTTGATGGTATTGTCACGGGAATGGGAAGCACGCGGGTGAGACCGCGGGGCGCTGCTAATTACCAATATTATTAGGCAATGAGTTTTTCAAATAAACAAAAAGTTTGATTTTATCTACAATTAAATGTTTTTCTTAGAATTATTCAAGTTTTAACTTTTAATATATAAATAATCAATGACTTAGTGTATATTTTCTCTAGAAAATTACATCTGCGTATACACAGCGACATAAAATTTCCAATTCTCAGAATAAGAAAGTAGGGGTGAATCATTTATAAGGATTTGATATTATCCTCCTAACAGTCTGAAGAAAGGCGTATTTAAAACATTCACTTGTACATTTTTCAATATCTGTTGTTGACTTGTGCCTGAAAAACCTTGCTACATAATATTATGATTCAAGAACTAAGCAATCTGAACTAAGAGGTCAGAACTTACTTTGAGGCAGTGTAGCGTTGATTTTTTTTTCTTTTTTTTTTATTAACTTGACCAAGTGAACGTTGCTATCTTTTGGAGGGAGACATCTTGAGAAAGCTGCTTGCTTATCTGTAAAACCCTGAATGATCATCAACAAACCAAATCCGCTTGGAGATTATTACGTGAAATATAGAGTTGGTTTTTTGGTAGCCGCCTGTGGCAAAGAAATTCTATTATTTTAATGTCAGAACTGCCAAATATATAAATATATCTTTTTTAATGCTGAAAAGCTATAATAATTCCTACACCTAGCATAAGTTAATTTTTTGTTCCCGCTGTTTATCCTTATAGGCTTTCATAACCATAAGTATGTTCATCTTTCTTTTAGTACCTATATGCTGCAATTACATACCTAGAGAATTGTATTTTAAAAGTATTTTTTACGCTAAAAATGTTAGTCTCGTCGTAAAATTTTATTATATCTTATTACTATGCGTGAAAGTAAATGCATGAACTACTTATTTACGTGTATTTAAAAGATAACCTGTCTTATGTTATTATATTATCTAGACTACTACAGTAGTAGTAGTAGTAACTACTACTACTACTACTGGAAAATGTTACTTCCATTCTTTTAAAATCACCACAGGAATAACAAAAGAGCTGATGATTTTGAAACGACTGAAGCGATTTTGATAAAACATGTCTAAGAACCACCGCTAGAAAACCTGACTTCTATAAAAAGCACATCCAAATCGGTTCACTTTGAGACATATTTTATGATATTATAGACTTAAAAAACCCGTCTTTTTCCGTCGTAGGTCAATATTACAGAGTGAAATTGCAACTATATCTGTAATCCAAAGAATATATCAAATTCCTACACAGCTAATGTTGACACGCACTTATTATTTTGTTTTATGATGTGTAATTTCTATCCGGATTGCTTCCAAAACATGTAGGAGCTTAGAACTCATCTTCCAAGGACGTTAGTGAAAGGTTATTATAACTCAACGGTCATATTAGAAAGTGGTTTCGTCCAACAATTAATATACAAACTTATATGATTGGATCCATATTACGTTAAATTTATAAATAAATTTTAATGTTATATGATATTTCTTGTATTAACATTTTTGATAGAGCAAGTTGCTGGGATCGTCAAGCTTACGTCATCAGAGATGAAAACTCTTAGCGATGTCCCCAACAGGAGGAAATGTTGTTCACCACCATGGTTCGGGCCTTTTCGTGGCGGTGGGGCTCAGTAGCCTAGGGTGTGCCCAGCACCTTGGGTGAAGCGAATTGAGCCTGGCGGGGCTCTTTGTACTTTGCACTCCCCCGCGGGATGCCTCAGAGCATTTCCCGGCGTTAAAGAAAAAAAAAGGAGGAAACGTTATTAAGAATACTAAGACGCGGGGACATTGGTGGGTATATTCATCCAAACCTCTGCTTATTTTTGTTAGGCATGTTTCTAGTTCCTTCTAGTCGTATAATTTTTTGCCTAAAATCATAGTGTAACCAATGAAGGACAAGACATATTTTTAGGCATCTTGGTTAAAACAATACTTACTATCGAGGAGTTTTTGAAGTAAAAACTTCTTTTGGCGCACCGCACACAGATCTTAGGCTGTAAGTGAGGCTGATTCATCACGTTTGGAGGTGAAAGGCTCGATCGGTTGAATTCAGGACCGCCGAGTGTGTCCGAGCGAGAAACAACAACAATACAGTCAGCTGCTCTTTTCACTTCTATCGGCAGTCCCTATGACTGGTTAGGTTTTTTGTTAGTGGGTAGGCAAACTGCCAGATGTACCAGTGGTCGACGCCGCCCATGAAAATAACCTAGTTTACCAAGAACTAGCCCTGGCAACTCATTTATGTGTTGCCTATCCCGAGGTAAGATGTTAGGTCTCGTTACCAGTAATTACACTTCCTGTGCCCGTCTCTCCGAAACACAGCAAAGCTGTTTCACGGGAGAAACAAGCAAGATGGTGGTACCCATGCAGCCGGGAGCGCGGCACAGCGCATCCTTCCCACCATTAGTTTTAACCTCAAGCATGTATAATATTTAATGTAATCCTAGTGGCTGGGACAGACTTCGTCTTACTGCAGTCAACCTATGGTATCCAAAGCAATCTCTAAAGGTATACCAAGCTGTACAGTGTGTAGGACTTCAATACCTAAAATCGGCCCATCGGGTCGTCATCGGCTTAAATCAAACAACGTAACACGAAAACTTTATATATGAATATTTTACGGCACCATCCGTTGATTCATCAACTAGCTTTAGCCTCCCCCCGGCCTGGTGGTATGCGTAAGAGCATTGCCCAGCGAAACCAAAAAAAAATCCAGTTACAAAACAATCGAACCCGGTTCTCCAAAAAAAATCCGGTTCAGTTTTCATTCTATTCTTACATACACTGGACCGATATTAAAAGTCTATAATCAAAATAAATTTCACGCTTCTGGCATTTTAACGCATGACAGAGCGCGTTTTCCGGCGGTTATATTCGTTCTACATACTATCTGTTCCACCTAGACTCATTCAGAACATCTTTTTATACACCTATGGAATTAGTAATCTGACTGGAACACTTGAGCTAAATATTAAATATCGACATGGGTGAATAATATTTTTCCAGAATAATTCAAAATTATATTATTGTCTTAAAGGGGCCTATGTTCATAGTCTTACATGGTGATTCATTACTGATAATTTAATTTCAGGTAATACTTTCGTGAATGAGTGAATGTAGATCAGCCAACGCCACTAAAGCTCGTTTAGCATAAGTGATAATTTAAGTATGGGTCTCTTCCTCTAACTTAACTAAGAAGGATATTGTCATAGCTTTTATATGGTGTTGACAAGTTAAAGTAAACGGAAAAATTGAGACAAGGTTTAATGAAATAAAAATCAGTATTATTTATATATATTTATTTTAAAATCAAACACGGGCGTATCTGTAATTTTAAATGTAATATTTTAAAGTTTGTGTAAGTAACAAGAACACCTCAAAAGCTAAAACCCATTAAGAATTTTAGGCAAAAGAACATGCACAAAGAAATTGTAATGCATATTTTGCATTTGAACCCATAAAACCTTACTGAACAAAATTAAAAGCTTACTATAAAATATTAGCATGCAAAAGATCGATGTTACCATAATAATCAACGTAAACAATAAAAAGAAAGTTCACTCAAATATTTTTTAATACTAACCCGATTAGCTGTCGTGGATGAAATACAGAACGTGGGAAAAGCAGAGGTTATCACGTAGTTGCCATGAGAAATAACACATTTTCTAAATATAACAACAATAGTGATATTAACCTTTATTGGATTTAAGGTGTAAAAAGGTGTAAGCTGTGGCTTAGGATTATATTGTATTTTGACGGCCCGTTCGTATAAAGATCAAGATAATATATCTCAATTATAGAGAGATCGTAGATTTGAATCCCAACAAGAGTAGTCAATATTTATGATGAATAGAGAGTACAGCGGTCAGGTGTATATAACCTTTTCTATGTCATTATGATAGGCAATCCGGCAGCCGTGCCATCTGACGGCAAGCAGTCAGAGTCACCAGTCAACATAGAGGAGAGAACTCACCTGAGATTAGCCCTAGCAACTCATTCATCCCCACCATGGTTCAGGCCTTGACGTGGCGGTGGGGCTCAGTAGCCTAGGGTGAGCCCAGCACATTGGGCGAAGCAGCAATTAGCTTCGCCCAATGTGCTGGGCTCTTTGTACCCCTCTTATAAGAGGGGACAAAATAGCAGGGAGCGAGGACGGGAACCTCACCCCATTGTACTCTCCCGTCATTGGGAGGGGTTGTTCTGTGGTGCGGGACAACCCCTCTGTGAAGGTGGCGTCGGTCTCTTGGGGGACTGACTAGCCGTCGAGGTACCCTGTTTGCTCATTAGATACGGGACACCTCAGCAAAGGCGGCATTGGTTGGACCGAGTTTTAGTGGGTAGAGCTGCGTCCACTTACCAGGGAGACCCACTCCCCCGCGGGATGCCACAGAGCATTGCCCGGCGTTAAAGAAAAAAATCAATAACCCAGAAACTTTATCTTCATCCCAAACACTTCTTCATTTTTAAATTGTGTGTAAATCTGCTTCATTCAATTGTGTACTTCAAACTTGAGATTACGATAAAATTACGTTAGTCACAATACGGAACTAGCTTAATTAAAAAATATTACATACAGCCAGAGCGTTTTTAGAAAAAAAATTCTTACCAGACCAACCCATTTCCGGTACTTCCTTTATTACCTGCAAACAAAGAAAAACAATCATTAACCTATATTTATAAACCGGCTAGTGTTGTACTCTTAGCGACATTACATTTTACTATCGATAGAGTAGACAGATTATCTATTTTGACGACCTCACGTCTAGTGTCCTTGTCAAGGACCCTAGGACCGTCATCAACGGGATAAGGAACAGGTTAGACACAGGCCGAGAAGCACAGTTAGCTGTACCATCTTATCTGGGTCATCCTATATAAATGTGAAGTTCAAGGCGCACCACTCATTGCAAGTCAAACTCTCGAGCAAGTAACACGCACTTTCACTAGTGACGTTCTAGCCAGAAGATATCGATAAGTGTAGTGATTCAGTGATTGTATTTTTGGAGAGAAGACAAGTTAAGGTAAGTTTTTTGGATAAGTTCGGTTAAGTGAAATCGTGAATGTGATGAAAGTATGGATGCTACTCTGGTTTTTCACAAGTGCTGTGAGTTTATGTTATAAGGATAAGACGTGTGAAAATGGATCCATAATATTTGTGATCATTCCAAGCTAAGTGGATACAGGCTGAGTGGAGAAGAGCTTTTTTAGTGTAATATATTTTCAGGACTTGCTCAGTGAGGCATTTATGTACAAATCATAATTTAAACACCAGCAAACTCCTTAGAGCAAATAAATAGTTGGATGTTTATGGGCTCTCCAGTCAGTAAAACTACGACGATGTTATTTTTTATGTGAAATAAAATAATTAAGTAATACATTTCAGATGTAGCCCGTGAATACTCCGACGTGAAATATTTGTGAGCGCTTACGAGCTGATCAGTTATTTAAACTGACCATATTCTATTCAGTTCCTAAATTATTATTCGAGAAAGTTTTCAAAACGTTATCATATGTATATTGATTAATTTTAGTATTGAAAACCATCTTTCCTTGAACTTTCGCGTTTATATGAATATGATTAAAAAAGAGCATTTCCGGTATGCAACACTACTTTAGAAAGTAGAAATAATTGTAATGAATCAGTTTTATAATAGACCCCGCTACATAAATGCGCATATGAAATTAGTATTTAATATTATATGAACGATGTATAAATTATGATTAATTTTTAACACTCTCTATTTTAACACTAACTTTCAATTTTTTACGTATTTACAAAAACAAAAAAAAAGTTTCTTATATTATGCAAGCACAAATTTCTGATAGTTTGATACATAGCCTATCATGTAAAACATATAAGAATACCGAAACGACAAAGAGAATTTTAGGGCAGGACATAAATGGCTCATGTTGATTAATTAATATTCACTTATAAGACACAAGACATATTAAGATGCCGCTTTCTAATCAAGCTTAAAAAAGGAATATAAATGTGAATATTAATTTTCTCCCAAATTATCATTCTAAAGGTCTCTTAACATGAACCATGACCGTAACTAAAATAGTAGAGAACTTTACGCTTATACATATTGTATTCTTATGCGTAAAGTTATTCTGTGAACCTTTCTAAAAATCCCTGAATTAAACTCGGTCCTAAAACACATACTCTTGTTATGTTACTTGCAAATAACGATGTCACTGCCATAAATCTATTGATTTATTTAACGAAGAGATCTCTACATTTTGCAAATTACATTCTGCATTACCGACCCCTCGTGGGAGCCATTATAGAAGTAGTCCTTTTCTAGATTCTTAGTAAACACAAAAAAAAATTGGCGATGATATGATTAAATTTCCAAATAATGGGATAACATTTGATTAATATCCTTCAGCCATACGTATTAAAGAACGCATGTCTTTATGGTTGAAATTACTTGGGAGTCTTAGTTTTATAAATAGCCTACTTGATTTTCATTGAACACGTCTAATCATAAAATAGTTTTTACATTTTTATGGTGTTAAAACCAATTGTAGGTAATATAAGGTATCTAGGTAGGTAAAGAGCATAAACTATAAAAATAACATTTTTTTATACTTTAATTCCCGCGCTCCGCTCATATGACCTTAAAACTATATACATAAACAACTATTCAAAAAAAGTCTTACTCTTTTTGAGATCTCTCATGATACCCAGTAAAAAGTTTCGTCACACGCTAAAGTCATACAAATTATATATGAGATACCGGTGGGAGGGAAGCGCTGTGCCGCGCTCCCGGCTGCATGGGTACCACCATCTTGCTTGTTTCTCCCGTGAAACAGCTTTGCTGTGTTTCGGAGAGAAGGGCAAGACAGGCAGTGTAATTACTGGCACCGAGACTTAACATCTTATGTCTCAGGATAGGCAACACATAAATGAGTTGCCCGAGCTCGTTCCAGGTAAACTGGTTTATGTTCATGGGCGACGTCGACCACTTACCATCAGGTGGCACGTTAGCCAGTTTGCCTATCCAACTAACATAAAAAAAAAAAAAAAAATACATAAAGCTCGGTAAACAAGTACGAGGATAGCGGATAGCTAATTATAAATCTGCAAGCGTACGTCGAAAGTGGCAATGAAAGCTGTCACGAGCTGGTCACACTCGCGTGTCACTCACCGCTCGCGTAGTTTCTCGCATGCAGCATCAACATCACCCTGTATAACCACAGTTGTACAGAATGATGACAACGACCCGTGTTAATTTTTAATATATGAGATATAATGTGAAAAAGACACCACGTTGACTTAGACAAATTCTTGGACAAAATTATTAATTTTACAAAGTAATCCATCTTATGTGACAGGTACTTATTTGTGGACCATAAAGCATTTGACAGTCCACAGATAATAAGTGTCCGTCCATCCAACCATTAAAAAATCAACCGAGTTCATTCAACTTGACAGAAGTTTTCTGTTGAGGAAACAACTTCAAATCACTCACATTTTTTTTCCATCCAATTTTTTTTCCATTCAATTTTGAATTTCCATCCAAACGTCTGCCTCTCTTTCCCTCGATTTTCACCTTGTAATCTCATTTTACGATACCATACCCATATAAATATTATTGATTTGATTCATTTGAAACGTGTGACGTTCACGTGACGCTCACGTTACGCAATATAACCTCCGCAAGGCTCCAAAACTAAAAATAAGACATTGAGTCACTCCTTTCATAAAAAAGCCGAGTGAAAGTTTCGACCGAGAATCTGGTCACCGGCAGACATTGAGTAACCGAAACGTTTCAAAAACATTTACTTTAATGCCTTTTTCCGGTTTAATTTTTTTGAAACTTTTACTTTCTATTATATTTCGAACCTGTATTAGATTAGTCATCTTCACTTACGCGTTTACTTAAGAATAAAACATGTGTTACGAAAAAAGGAAATTCAACCTAAAAATGTTGATATTTTATTATGTATAATAATTGTATTAATATGTATAATGTTATTAAAATTTTAGAATTTATACAGGCTATGCGTTAATTTTTGAAAGTTTTTATTCAAATTCAGTTTTTATTCATATTCAAGAGGACAACGTCCTGTAAGCCTACTAAATATTAATCACGCGAAAGTTGATAGATTCGATATTTCTTACACAATCATATAAAATCCAGTTAATAGATATCAATTAAACTCTACAACATTTGTATATGGAGTATAATAGAGCGAGCGCTATCTAAGAATAGGAATGTTAATTTGGGTTGAGGCAACCTCGGGCAACTCAAGTCATTATCAACATGGCTGCCGTAATCAAAAGTCCCATCAATATAAACGTACCCCTTTACTTTCACAAAAAAAATCGGTTGTCTGTAAAGTCGGTTTACTGACAATAGTTGAACGTGATAACGTCATAAGAAAATGGAACGCCTCACAGCGAGGTAACGCCGCCTGCGTCATGTTTCTTGCAGCCGGCTCCATCGAATTATAAGACGTTGTCACATCAAAAACAATATATTTTTATAATGGCACTTCACATGGCTATTTGTGTTCGCTATTGGGTATTATTGTTTGGACAAATATATGACGTAGGTACAGGCAAATATGCAGATACAGAAAGTATATTTGACAAAGTGTTCCACACATGGTAATTATTTGTCAAATATGTCAAATACACAAATACAAATAGCCATGTGAAGTGCCACCATAAACTGTCATAATCGCGTTAATGGTTCGTCATTTTCTCTCACTAAATGTATAAATAGTAAGAAATTATTCTCTATTAAAATGACAGCTGTCATCCCAATCAAAGCACAGAATATGAAGAACAGTAAAACGAATGCACCCCTAATTATTATCAATGCTGAGATCTGAATTGCTGTTTCTGATATGAAATAATTTCGTATTCAAGCCTGCACGTGTGCAATAAAACCATGTTATGGTCTCTTATAGACGTACCGAACGCTATTTGATCCACTTGTAGTGAAGCATTGATTACATGTGCATCTTAAGTCGCCAGTACCGTTTGGTCCACTTCAAGAGAACCGTAACAGTAAAAGACTTCAACGCGCACGCATCTATCATGTTTAACCCAGTCATTGATAACTAATAAACTAAGGAAAATATTTTAAAGGATGACCGATGAAGTGTCCTTTATTTAAATTATGTATAGTAGTTGCCCAAAACACTTCTTTAAAATTCACCTCGACGGCTAGTCATTCCCGCAAGGGACCGACGCCACCTCCACAGAGGGGTTGTCCCGCACCACAGAACAACCTCTACCAATGTCGGGACAGTACAATGGGGTGAGGTTCCCATCCTCACCCCTTGCACCCTGCTTTTTTGTCCCCTCTTTTTATAAGAGGGGTACAAAGAGCCCCCTCGGCTCAATTAGCTTCGCCCAAGGTGCAACATCGCATGTCCGATAACATTTCCTCGGTCTCAATGCGATTGTACAAAAGCAATTTCTTTGTCATCCTCCAAGTTAAAACTTGTACGGATGAATAAGCGCGCTCACATCCGCGTACGAGCATGCACACGCACACGCTCGGCTTTAGAAAGCGGCGCGCACGCTGGACCGGTCAGCGAGGAAAATACAAAAACTACACATTATTTATATAACGTTGTAACTACGTATAATAACATAAACAGAAGTTTGCGATCATTTTATATATAATATGAAAGCCTCTCAATCGATTATAATGAAACAATTTTTACGGATTTTATCGCGGTTTATTAAGATTTTTTCAGTCCTCCCGTGACCATGGTTGCTATAAAGTAAACAAAACGTCCGGCTGGTAAAAATCTTAATAAACCGCGATACAATCCGTAAAATTGATACATTATAATGAGTGAAATTCGCGTAAACATTAGAAAACACTGTCTCTCAATCGAGTTTAAAAGATTAGAATTAAAGGAAAAATCAACAGACAGTGCAATTAACAGACGTGTGCAATCTTTTGATACAACAGGGAGTCTACCGAATTGACTAAAATAGAATAGAAAGAACAACTAAATATTATCTAGACGTAATTTATATAATGCTGTTACATCGTCAACAGACGTGTGCGTAGACATGATCAATCGAATTGAAAAATAATAGAATGGGAGGAAAATTTGTATAACTTTTTTTATGTTAGTTGGACAGGCAAACTGGCAAACGTGCCACCTGATGGTGAGTGATCGACGTCGCCCATACATACACAAACATAAACTAGTTTACCTGGAACGAGCCCAGGCAAATATGTGTTGCCCATCCGGAGACATAAGATCTCGGTGCCAGTAATTACACTGCCTGTCTTGCCTTCTCTCTGAAACATATGGGAGAAACAAGTAATATGGTGGTACCCATGCAGCCGGGAGCTCGGCACAGCGCTTCCCTCCCACCGGTGGGAGGGAATTGTAACGGCGTATACGATCTTTAAATATATATACATATATAGGACAGGGAGTTTATCAATCGAATTGACTAGAATAGAAATGAATGGAAGACATATATAGAGGGAGTATATCAATCGAATTGACTAGAATAGAAATGAATGAAAGACATATATAGAGGGAGTATATCAATCGAATTAACTAGAATAGAAATGAATGGAAGACATATATAGAGGGAGTAGGTATATCAATCGAATTGACTAGAATAGATGGCAATCGACATTGCATGTCGTAGAAAAGTCACGTGATTTGTAGATTTGTCAAATAAAATGTTTGCAGGATGACAATCTATCTTTTTGCTGACACGATAGATTCTACCAATATTGAAATGAAACAATATTATATTGCTCATATCAAGCAACTCTGTAAAATCATTATCTGAGCTGAATTACATACACATTAATGATAAAATTAATTTGTAATATGCCAATCGGAATACATTTGACATCGTCTCCATTTAAAACCCTCTACAGATTTCAAACCCTCGATGTAATCGAACATCGACTTTACATCACAGAGGCCGGCGACGGTTCCACTGAGGCAATATATAGAAGTGGTCATGATTTCCAACACTTATAAAGTGAATTTCCGATGAAAGTGCCGAGCTGGACCCGGCCCTCGCTCCGAATATGAAAAAGCGTTAACCTTCGGCGGCGCGCAGACCGCTTTCTCCTATCGCCGACAACTCCGCGTTTCTGCCACACGAGATATTAATCAAACAGCTTATTTCATTTGAAAATATTTCTATTAGTCATCTGCTGAACAAATAGTTTTAACGACACAAAGAATGTGCTCACAGAAATGTATTTTATGGACTACACTCTTTCTCTTACATAAATTTATTTCATATCTTAAATCTTAACTATCGTTTTTTTTTATACTAATTTGAGGTGTAAAATATTTTCATACTCATTTATCTAAAGTTCTGAAGGAGGGAAGTTATTGCTGTTTCTGCTAATTATTATTTTTTCGCTTACCTGTAAAGAACGACGGACACCCTAAATATCCTTCAGTAATTCATTAGATACCAATCTCAAATCATTACCACCAATCAACCCATTCGACGCACACACAGAGTAGTAGTATACTGTATACTACTAAGTGCTCCCCACCGTGGTTCAGGCCTTGACGTGGCGGTGGGGCTCAGTAGCCTAGGGTGAGCCCAGCACCTTGGGCAAAGCCAATTGAGCCGAGGGGGCTCTTTGTACCCCTCTTATAAAAAGAGGGGACAAAAGAGCAGGGCGCAAGGGGTGAGGATGGGAACCTCACCCCATTGTACTGTCCCGACATTGGTAGAGGTTGTTCTGTGGTGCGGGACAACCCCTCTGTGGAGGTGGCGTCGGTCCCTTGCGGGAATGACTAGCCATCGAGGTGCCCTGTTAGCTTAACAGATCCGGGGCACCTCACCAAGGCGGCAATGGTGGCACTCGCCGGGTTTTAGTGGGTAGAGCTGCGTCCATTTACCATCTCGGGCGCAGTGAGTCCCACATACCCAACTGGGGTGACCCACTCCCCAGGCGGGATGCCTCAGAGCATTTCCCGGTGTAAAAGAAAAAAAAAACAATAATAAAAAATAAAAAAAACTACTAAGTGCTACTATACACAAGTAATCGGATAACGTTTGTGTCGAGGGCTGAGCCGTTGACACCAGATCCGCGTCTGAAAGTGAGGTGCGGCGGCCGCGGGTTCAACAGCCCGCCGCGCGGTCACTGGGTCAACAGGCCAATGTTATTTTCACTAATCATTCACAATTCCCATAACATAAGATATTTATCTATAAACATATATTATAGATATATGTATAAATGACTTAAATCAATATATGATTAATAAACATATTCACGAGAATAATTTCGTAGATAATTTTAAAATATAGAGATTCGCGAAATAAAAATGAAACATTCAAATCAACTTATAATAATATATAATTTATGACTACTAGCTATACTTTTAGAAACGTTAAATAATCCACAGCATTTATGTAATAGTTACATATTTTCGCTATGTGATAAACTAAAAAATACTATATATTTTTTAATGACCATTGCGATGCTTTTAACTCTACCTTTATAACTCTTAACAGGCTCTTAGTAGAGGTGACAATAACTGCCTCCCCAAACGCAAACTGTTACCTCAACGACCATTCCAAAACTCTGTCAACGTGAAATTTTCCGTACGCAAACACGAAAGCAACCAAATTATACAAGTTATGCGTGTGAATAAAATTAAATCCAACCTTTCTCTACATTCAGTATACTACCGTATACATAATATAAATGATAGTACATAACGCATTAACAAGTGTATGTCCCATTTTCTATACACCGCAGTATGCATGGCGTTAATATATTCGTATAACAAACCTTATTAACAGGTGCGGGTGACATTCAAACAGTTACCAAGACCGGGTCACCGCTAGTTTAGTCGGTCAAACCGCTAGCACGCTTCCATACCGGATAGATCTTGTGTAAACATGGAATGACACAATTTTATAGAAAGTAGTCTAGCAAAAAGTATATCGATTTAATAAAGAACACATTTAAATATGTACGTAATTATTTTAATGGGCATCCTCTAATTAGACATCCTCTTGGAATGAGCGGGCCGGTGTAAGAGGCCACTTTCTAAAAACGACACCAGCAGACTATCAATCCGCGCCCGCGCATCAGAACACTTTCTACTTGACGTCCACAACGTGCACACTCCAGCAAGTTCTCGCTTGTAACCGGTGCATTTATTTCCAGAATGCAGCAGAAGATAGCGGGATGGGCTCTATTAGCCCTTATCGGTTCAACCACAATCCTTCAGACGTTCGCGTACCCTCAGCAGTCGCTGCTTATATCTCAGGTATTTATCCTTTACATTTTTTTCGTTTAGAAATAATATTTCATTGGTACTCAAAACTGTTAATGAATAAACGAAAAACATTTTTTAATTTAAAAATTATTTTACTTATTTTGTTCACTTGCATTACAAAAAAAATACCATTACTAAAGGTAGATTTTTTTTCAGTTTTTTTTTTATAAATCAAAATATTCTTCATGCAACATGATGATTATGTCTATTCCAGGCCACAAGCAATGTAAGGAACCAAAACCCACAGTATTACAGCAACTCGTTACCGTTACCGCAGCAAGACAACTCAAACCAAGAACGCAAGTTCGCTGAAAAACCAAACGCGCTAAAGAAAGTAGCACTCGATGACATCGACGAAATACAGACCAATTCCATATCCGACTCGGGATTCTCGTGGTCGAACATGCTGGGTAATATATTAGTATTTATTACTTTATTAATACGATAAGTGGACGTGATATAATATTTAATTACACATGATATTATTATTGATATATAAATTCAATGTATTATGACTGAGTAGCGGAACTGTTTATAATTTAAACAGACCGTTCCGTTCCTGGCTATGAAAGTTTGTGTAATATCATCATCATCATCATCATTCAGCCAAAACAAGACCACTGCTGGACGTAGGCCATGTGTAACATATATGAAATTAATTTTTGACTTGTTTTTGGAAAGAGAATTTGAAGGAAGATATTTTTTATGATTATATGATTTCTAATCCACTTGTGAAAATTGTTCAATGGAGGCCGCGCTCCCGGCTGCATGGGTACCACCATCTTGCTTATTTCTCCCGTGAAACAGCTTTGCTGTGTTTTGGAGAGAAGGGCAAGACAGGCAGTGTAATTACTGGCACCGAGACTTAACTTCTTATGTCTCAGGATAGGCAACACATAGATGAGTTGCCTGGGCTCGTTCCAGGTAAACTAGTTTATGTTCATGGGCGACGTCGACCACTTACCATCAGGTGGCACGTTTGCCAGTTTGCCTATCCAACTAACATAAAAAAAACTTTGTAATCATAGCAGCTTAAGTGTAATATTTAATAATTTATCTTTTTTAAACTTACTTTCTTTTCTTCTTTTTACAATATTAAATTTAACCTCCAAGAGAAATCATTAACTGTCAGAAACCTTAGTAATGTGGTAAAATCGATACCTCTATTGCCAAGAAATACCAGTATTCATACATGTCTACTAAGTATGCGCGAGCTTTCTCTTGTCAGCAAACCGCATTATTGTTATGAATGGTCAAACAAAGTTATTACTTAATGGTTATTGCCTTGACGTAAACAACGTAGTATGTGATAATGTTTACAACGTATTTTACGTATGCCTAAATTACGTAAGGAGACATTCTGTTTTCCAAATGAACTTGGCGTTTGTTTAAATGTGAAACTTGCCAATAAACAATAACATGTTTAAATCGTTTCATATTACAGGTATGGTAATGCAAATGTTATTCAACCCCGGAGGTACAGGCGCCAACAAAAGTGACAACATAGATACCGATTCAGTAGCACCCTCGCCATGGGCACACATCGTATCCATGGGTTTCAAGATCCTGACCGCAATACTCGGAGGAGGCGCGTCCAGTGACGGAATCGACAAAGTTGACAACGGATCGTCCACGATGCATGTGCGTATTTATTCCAGTAGCTTCGATACCTTTCTTAAAAATTGTACAAACGGTGACATAAGCTCTACTGATCCACTAACCGTATTTGTAGATATTCGCAATGTATACACCTATTCAAACCACTCAATATAGCACGTACAAACATATCCTCACCTGTACCGAGTAGATGAAGTTATAGTTAGAAAAACCGACAAATAACTTGCCCTTAGCATCCTTGGATTGTCTCACTGAAACAAGATTTTGTCACTGTATTGTATTCATTGAGGTAGTCCTGTTACAATGTAAATAGTAAAGTTTGGTTATGGAGATGGTTTCGCTTCTCGCTTGCTTCAGAGTATTTTGGCTGCGGTTCTGTCGACGGTGCTCGGTGCAAAAGATCCTGATCAAGTCTCCTCTATGGCAAAGCAGGCTGGAGAGGTACGCGACTTATCCTTCCTACCCTTTCGAGTTCCAATAGTATTTTAGTTTTCAATTTGTTAATATGGTTGTACACTAGTTACTCACTTTTATATGTACAAGAATCAATGTGTTAATTTATGTAATTCCATTCAACAGTTCATCAACATCGTAGTAAACCTACTGGACGCTCTGAAGACCTCATTCTCCCACCGATCTCTCACCGCCCGGTCAATGGGTCGCAAGGACTCCATCAGTGACGCGTCTCTTGCTGGCATTGCGATGCTCAAGACTTACGTACGGTCATTCGGCACGAACGACGACAAATGTCTTCAGAAATACGTATGCGAAGCCAATAACGAATGTTCATCTGACATCGGACCAAAGAGCGTCTTCTGTCAACTCGGAACGTAAGTTGCCTGCGCAGTGCAAAAAAAATTGTAAATCTGACTAATTCCTGGCGTAACTTTGTCTCAACAAAATATCTTATTTACAGGTATGCGGCCAGTTTTGTCCTCGAAAGACAGTCCGCTGGTACATTCGACCAATTCTTCGAAGCAGGACGTCGTGGAAGATCAGGCACCGACTGTCGTCAAATCTACCTTGAATGCAACGAAGTTTAATCAAAGCCATTTAAATTACATTTCTAATATTCATACCGCCAAAAACTAATATTGTAGTGACCGAAATATGTGAATATATAATGTTTTGTATACGACGTAGGTAAATTCAAGCAATGTTTTAGACTATGATAGTTTTGCTTTCGAGATTATTCGTTAGGCTAGAAATCCATTCTATCTCAAAGAACGCATAAATTATTTAAGTGTTCACTAATTTATTTAAATTATTTATTTATTTAACTTATTTTAGAGACTAATGCGTAGAGTTCCCGTGAAGTGGAGTATCCCGTGCTGTTGACTGTTATGAAGATATTTAAAAGGGTTTAATTTGTTAAGGTGAAATTCTTGATAATATGCCGTTTAGAAGTTTCCATCAACATTGGTGTAATTAACGACTGATGAAAATAAAATTGTGTGATATGAATTATTTTTATATCACATAGTAGTTAGTAATTATATTGTGTATATTTTTTTGATGGTATGCCTGAGGACGTCCTTGTGTGAATGTTGTTGTAAAATAAAGATATTAAAATAAAACTTCTTTTTTATCCCGTGTTTTTCCAAGTACCGTTATAGTCATCTCCTGGGCACTTAAATAAGTAGAGCGGAGAAACAATGCGTGTGACAGTAGGAAAAGCATATTCAACTACACCTTGACACTCACAGTGTGGTGTGACAAGTGCTATGTCGCTAGCAAACATTTTCTCCCAAATGGGAATGGCGCCCAAACAATTGATAGACAGGTTAGTAACTTATTTATATTGTCGTGAATTAATTAAATCCAGACGAATAAATTTGCTCATTTAAATAATTATCGTCCCGCATAGAATCCCGATTAGAATACATTATCGATTAAAAGTGCATTTTAAAGTATAAAATGTAGTTTTTTTTTTTCTAAAAAAAATATTTTTTTTTCACCAAAAGGGATAGGATTCAAGATGTAAAAGGCATCTTTATCTTTTAACGTAAGGCAATGGACTAAGGAATAGCTAGAAAAATTTAATGTACCTATAGGACATAATATGTCCCAAGTCATAAGTCCAATATTAAGGAGCTTCGACTCCCTATTCCGAAAGGTCGGAACTTCCAATTGATATTAGACCTCCGACTGACCGTTCCGATACTTTTAAATCGGAGGATAGTTTAAACCTGTCACGTGGGGAATTACTAACGTGACCAGACATCCCGTTTTCTGGTTATCTGTCCCGTTTTTTTTTTTTTTTCAATTGTTCATTGTTTACTTAAAAAACCTGCAATTAGCAGATCTCTCTGCCTCCGCCTCCGACTCAGATTCCGGTGCGATGACTTACATTTAAAAACACGCGACTGCGACTTCGGTTCAGATATAACCACTTCCGTAACATCTCTGGTCCAAAGCTTCTCTGCATCTGTTATTTTGATCATAAAGAAAGTAAAAATATAAATAATAAAGGAAAGAAAAATAGGATACGCGTACTCACGTTATAATTATAGAGGATTTCACGGCAGTTCCAACTAGCAAGGCAACTAGGGGTAATCAAAACCCAGCAGTATTTTCTTCTTAGGAAACTAATTCCAACCCCTTTCAAATAGTTGAAGTAATTTAGATTCTAGAGAGTAACAAAGCTAACACGAGCAAGCACGAGCCGAATTCGAAAAGTAGCGCACTTTCCGAAGTAGTCGGAGCCATGTGACTACCGACGCCAATAGACATCCGCACAACCAAAAGTAATGCAGATGCGTTGCCCTCCTTTTCCCTATCCCCCCAATTGGCTACCGGAAACTCACAAACCGCAAGAAACGCAAGAAACTTAACGCCAGTGTTATGTGAGCGAGAGGTACCACCCCGGTCGTACCGGCCCAATTCGGCTGCAAAGCAGCATAGCACTACCTCTTACAAAATTAAAGTTACTGAACAAATTTACCCCCAAATACTCAAACGAATCTCAGATTTAAGACGTACTTAAACTCATGCTACGACGTGCCAGATTCAAAGAAAAAAGAGGGACAACACGAGTTTAAGTACGTCTTAAATTTGAGATTCGTTTGAGTATTTGGAGGTTAGTCTTATAGAGTACCCAGGCGTAAAACCGCTGCTTTTCACTGAGGTCACATTACCAAAGCCTTAAGTTGTCCGAACTCGATCAAATTTGCGGTTCGCCTTTTCTCAAATTAGGTTCGTGTCAGTGCACACTACACATAATATAGACCAGACATATAAGCATCATTTTCTTCTAACAGTTACATGGTATGGTTACCGTAAAAATAAAATATAAATAATAATTTTATTATTTATTATTATAATAATTGAAACAATCCTATACATCACAATATTTTGATAAGTCATTTTATATTGTTTTAGATTTGATTTTGATTTCTGCGTAGAAAGATCAAAATATCAAAGGTAGTTCCGAATAACTTTGTAATGTTAGGACGCCTTACACCTCAATCCTCCCGTGACCATGGTTGCTGTAAATTATCCGAAACTTCGGACATGTAAAAATCTTAATGAATCGCTATAAAATCCGTAAATTGTTTCATTATAATGAGTGAAATTTACGTAAGCATTAGAAAACAATATATTAAAATGTGTTTAACGACAATTTCTTGATGTATAACAAAAGTAAAAAATTATTATAAATAAACTGGTTTCTTCGATCCTTTTTACTATAAGGTTTTATTTCTATAAAACTGGAGTATAAGGTAACACTACCCGTACCGATAATTTTTATGACTACACAAATTATGTACTTACATAATTTGTGTATTATATATTGTATTAAGTTACGAAACTTTGTGAAAAGGTTTCATTCATTCTTCAAAAAATCTTACTTGGTTTCCCACAAAAAATAAATGTCCACAGTAGCACAATACCTGGACAATACATTAATCTCTCTGGAAACTTCGTCCTTATAAAAAGTTCATCTTGGACCAAATCAAGATAAACCCTAATAAAATAATGTCACACGTGTGCGCCGCGGAGGGTCAACATAACGAGAGAAAAAAATCTAGATAAAACTACCAAATCTTTATTTATCGTCTCTTTTTTTTAACTCATTTTTTTTACTGTCAACTTACCAGATACGCAGAATATCCAGCTCAGGCCCATGAGCAACATGTATATTACCCGTACGAACCCGCTCCGCAGCCTCACGTAACATCTAAGCAGTAAGTACTATGTTTATACAATTTTCGACACCCATGTCAATAACTTGAAGATTTTTTTTGATATGGTATATTTTGAAAACTAGAACTTTGGATTAATCTGTAGTCATGCGGTCATAAGTCATAACGTGGAGAAAACTTTTACAGAAAATATACAAAATAGTATTTCTTGATTATCTTAACTCTAAAGGGATTGTCCGTTACACTGGAGGCTTGAAAGGGGGAGGGGGAAAAATCAAGAAATGTCATATGGAGAGGAGGGATATTAGGTAGATTATTTTCCTTGAACGCACAATTTCTAAACCGAAGGTGTTTAAAAATAATATTTTTCTATAGACTGAAACATTACGTAATTTTTTGTAGGATGGGCTAGTAGGTATGAAACATCACCACGTATTACCACCGGGGAATAAGGAATTAAAAAGTTGTTAGAAAAACCTCATAATATTATGATTTACAGATGATCCCAAAGTAATCATACTATTATTTTTCAGTCACTACAGCGGCAAGGGCGGTCACAAGAGCAACGCAGCCCTCTCAGCACTCACACTGTTAGCGTTTCTATTCTTCTTGCATATTCTACAACAATGCTTGCGCGACCATATGGCTGCCATGAGCACCCCGCAAGTTATGATCATGACCAGCAGTAGAGAAGGCGAGGAGAATGTTGGAAAAACATCCAACAATAAAATTGACAAAAGTGGCAAAACTGAACATGTTTCTAATTCTAATAAAGATAATAAAATCACTGGCAACACCGAAACATACACTACAGTTGCCAGTGTTAATAATGATAAATATTTAACGAAACTCTCCACGTCAGAGTATACGCCAAAAAATGGGGTGGACAGATTCAAACAAATTTTAGATCTTTATGGTAATAATCAAAGCCTGAAAGGCGCAGATTTTGATAAGAAAAATAGATAAATGGGAGACATTGTGGTTACAAATAAAATACATTGTGTTTTACGTAATTTAATAATAGTTACAATAAGTAAAATACACAGCAATCCGGGTTCAGGCATAAACAGCATGTAGAAATGTCAAAAATGTATTAATATACATTTATGTACTTTGTAGTGAATAAAATAAAAGTATTTTAATGCAATAATTGTACAATGTCAATACGCATTTATAACGATTTATTTAATAATGTGACATTCTACAAACTGCCAATTCCATATCCCTAAAATTATATTTCCCCTTTTTTATGTTCATCTTGCAAAAATGTTATCCTATGACTGCTTAGTGGAAACCAAGATATTTACATTCCCATACCATTCACATATTTGCTGTAATTTGTTAACATCACGAACTGCTTAAGTTTTTTTGATAAAGCATCGCTTATGTAGCAAATGCTTCCTTATTACTTATACAGTATACTATCATTAATATATTAGATTTAAAACCCTATTCCTCAGGAAGTCTTAATAAATAATATTTTCAGTTGTTATATATCCATTGTACGAATGTTATTACGTGGAGTACCTATGCATCGTATTGATGTATGTGTAGATCCTAGAAGATATTTATTTCTTCATATTCTCATGTAAACATTACCCATATGTGCAGTAGTATTACTTATAATATGTTGTATAAAAATTGTACTGCTTCAAATGAAACTTGAATACACTTATTCAATTTATTTATTATTTTTATTCCTCTTTTATTACGCAATATTATGTAGTTAATATAGATCCTCAAACTTAGTACGTAAAAATATTAATCTACAATATTCTAATCGTGGTACCCTTCTAGGTTGTCGCACAGAAAAAAACTTGCCAACCACGCGATATTTTTAACAAGCTTTTATTAGCTTCACGATGTGCCCATGTAACGGAACCTTTGAACATGATTTTTATCCGCTTTAAGACGTCAAATTAAATTGAAACTTTGCACACTTTTAAGGACCGATGACAAAACAATAATTTAATAAGTTTGTTCCAATATCCTGAGTAGGATAGCACATTCAAGGAAGGCATAAAACGCGCAAGTTACCTACGTCAAATGTGTTTTTTTGTCTCTCGCTCATTCTAATGTCAATAAGTCGAGTAGTGTAATTTAAATAAAATTAAAATATAAATGTTAGTTAAAAAACACGCTTTAATAACAAAACTAACTAAAACCTGGAATATATTTTTAATACAAGAATTAAGTGGATTAAAAAATAATTGATATTACCAACTTATTGCAAAAAAGCGTGTGGCGCTTTGTACTAAAATTTTCATACTAACTTCACTTTTAGAAATAGATACCGATGAAATATTTTAACAATGAATATTGTTATATAGGACATTGTATATATGACCTCACGCTTTTTACAATAGGTGATATCATTTTTTTACTTAACTCATTTATTTCTTGTATCAAAAATTATTTAGAAAATTTTTGTTCGGTTTGCTATTAAAGAGGGTTTTTTTAGTTTTTTTAAATATAGTTTTATAATTAATACCGTAAAATGGGGTAAATAGAATTTCAGGTCGAATAAAAAAAAATTTAGGAATTTTTTTAAGTCTTATCCATAGCTAATTCTTTCATATGTTTGCATCTTTTTAAAAAGCACAGTATTTTTTAACAACTTGGCAACATTTGACTAGCCTCAAGATGGAGTAATTTCTCTAGAGAAGCCCGGAAAAAAATATTTGTGCTTGTAAGCACAAGCTACAAAGGCAAGGGTGTTGGTAAAGAAACAAAGCCACGGTTAGATTAAATTCAAACAGGTTCATTGTAGATGTAGAATCGATGCCAACCTTTTTGCTACTGACATTATAATTAATCACACTGAAACATTGATGGTGAAAACCGCCCTGATAATGAGATTCGAATCAATAAATTAAATAAAGAGTGGTGGAAAAATTGAAATGCTATCAGATATTAGGGATTCAAAAATTTTAGAGGCAATTTCTCTTACTAATAAAAAAAGAAGTCCCGCCAGCTAGTCAACAACGAAAAATATTATAATACAGCAAAAAAGAGCCAAATATTATACAATGTAAAGATTTTTTTTGCGTTAATCTTAAGGCTTTATTTATAAGGATTACTATATGAATGGTATTTGAATAGCGTCGCAGTAGGTATATTGCCATTATTTTCGTTTAATAGTTAGTTCATAGTAAATGTAGACCACAAAAAAGACATTTAATTGCGACATTATTAATCGTACTGCATATAAATATATTACGAAATGTGATTTTTTTCTGAGAATCTTATGCATTTTAATTTTTAAAAGGATTCTGATTTTTTAAATTCCTGTACCAACATAGTCAACTTGAATGTTGAACTATATAGTATATTTTCGAAAGATGTTGGAATACTAGTAGATTTTAAGTACATATATTATGTTTTTTTATGTAAAACAGGTTGTTTTTTATTGTTTTTCCGATTTTCATCCCGTATTCAGGATAAATAGAAACCTTAGAGATTTTTGGGTTTTTTGTTTAAGATAAATGAAAATTAGACATTTTCGCAGTAAAACCAACTTTATATCCGTATCGATAGTAATTTTACTGCACTATAAGATTCCAAATTATTTCTATTGACCCCGTTTTACGATACGTTTTTTGAAACTATGGCCACAAAGGAGTCCACTCTAAACAGCCAGTCCACTACTTGACGCCACCGACAAATTTCGTCTGACGCGCTCAATATATTATTTAGTCTGTGTGAGCGCACTAGAGACTAATTTCGCTTGACGCGCTCAATATATTTAGTCTGTGTGAGCGCACTAGAGCCCATAGTGGGATCTGTCATACGGTTCCAGTCAGTTTGACCTACAACAAAGCCGATGGCGCGCATCTTCTCTTGCTCTCTTCTTTCTTCCAAATCAGCCCAGCGTACCTGTTTTAATTACAATATGATGAAATACCACTTCAAATTACGAATACTCACCTTCTCTTATTATAATTACCCTCGTATTTTTTTTTTAAATAGTGTAAAGAGTGAAATTAAAAATACCACATTACCGAAAACATTCGATTCATTGCGTACCATATACAATTCACGTATTTTTAAAGATATATAAACGGATAATTGTAATTATTAGTCGAGAATTATTTTTGTAAATATTTTTTGTAGATCCAGATTATAATCGAAATCAAAATATCGATAATAAACCCAACCCATTGCATTGTAAACTTATTTTTTTGTTTACATATGTTTAAATACGACAAAAGTCAGGTTTTAATAAAAAGGTTGCACAAAACGTAACGTGTTAGTTTAATTGTGCAAAAGTTACTAACGTAACTTAGCAGTCAGTTTAAAAAAATATAAATGAAAAGAGGCATAATATTGGTAGATAACTTATTTTTAAGCGCAATATTGGAATACCAACGTAAATTATAGTCATCACAATATTAATGAAGATTAAGATCAAAATACCGCATCAGCTGTGTAATCTTATATAAGAACCGAATAAAAATATAGTTTTCACATCAAACATCAGCAAAAGCATAAAAAAGGAAATAAAGTGGAGTAGTAATTCAAAATTTTCCGACTAATAAATAGGATTTTTTAATTGGCATTGGATGAATAGCATTTTTATTTAAGAAACAAATGTGAGTAGGCCTAAAAAAGACACACACAGTTGTCAATCATCCAGAAGATATGGAACAAATATGAGACAGTGGTAGGTACCAATGCAGACATCATAAAATTAACAATATTGTACCATCCTTAAATCATAAACTTGATACTATTATTTACATTATAAAGGTTTATATATTTTATATATATGAACATCAATTTTTTTACATGAATACTAATGCTCTGAAATATTTTATAGACCTTTTTATAATCTTAAGCTTCAAAATGCCATCACAGAGTAATAGTAATATCGAATTTAATTATTTGGTTTAGCATGAAATTCTTACAGATAATTTTTTATAAAGTAATTAAGTACAAAGAAATAGACAGAATAATTTAACTCAAGTAGTGTACTTACAGTTTTCTTTCCCGGTTTAGCTGTATTTGGTTTCCAATCGTCTAACTGAAGGTAGTCTTCCATTGAGAGTTGAGATGGTCGCAGTGGCTTGTTGATACCGTCGAGTCGGGCTGAAACAACCAATAAACATCATTAACTCATAACCAATACAATTTTTTTATCGGGAGTCCTCTCCGATATTAGGAAAATGCCATACAAGTATGGCATTTTCCTATTTTATCTTAGAAGGGTGTTAAATTATGGAATATGTCAAAAAATATTATATTTTACACTAATCAATATGCTTGCTTTTTTGACGTGATAACGTCTTATAAATCGGTGAACACGGCTGCACGCACGAAGTTCCGCCTGAGCCGAGCGTGCAAGCGAGAGCGCGGAACATGCGATATAGAGGCACGATTGGCCTAAGCGTTCGGCTTGTGATGCAATATGACGTAAAATTTTCGTCCGTAAACCGACTTTACAGACAACAGGTAACCAATATGTGTTTTGTTTGGTTTTTCAATATTTTTAGATGTTATTTCGTATTTCTTGTTATTGAATACAACAAAAACAGCCGAGAACCAATCATATCTATATATGTAATTAGTAATTACTCATTGGACCTTAACTAGTAAAATTATATAATTAATTAAATGAATTAATACTATTAAACTCATAGGTACAAAACTATATTTTTTTTGTTGATCTGCTATTGTATATATTATTTTAGTTTTACACAGAACATAAGCCGTGTTATCAACATATTAAACTTCAGTGATAGATTTTTAAAGATTTCAATGATCAAGACTTGATCATCAATTTTTTTTTTCATAATATCTTGCCACAATATCTATATTACATGGACTTAATACACACATAAATGAAAATGAAACCTATACACAAGTTGAAAAATCATATCCTGAAAGAATCACTTAACGAACAATTACAAGTAATTTCTGATAATACAAGAACCCACCTAGTTGAGTGGCATCTTCCATCTTCTCCCACTTTGATGAAAAACTATTTTCAACCTGTGATGAAACAGCACTAGTCGTTTTAGTTACTATGCTGAAATAAAAACTATTAACCCTACCCTAATACCAAAGCAATGGGGAAAGTTTCAATTGACGCAAACAAATTCCAATAAAATTATTTAAATCCCATTGAAAAATAGTAAATGCTTTGAGCTTCACTGGTACTGTAAGAGACGATTTTTCAACCTACACACTATTCCCTGTACAAATAAAAACGTCAAGTTATGACAGGCTTACAGTGTTTTGACTCTTTCACTTGAAAACTGCAAAATGAAAGAGAAAATATCTATAACTGTGGCATTTTAACTATAACAGGTTTATTCAGTGTTTATTTGTACAGGGGTAAATGCACGACTAAACTTTTGTATGTATGATACTTAAGGCTCAATAAATTCAATAGAGCAAGTAGTGGTCATTACTATGTGTATGTAACAAATGCAAACGCACTTATAATACATTCAAATGTAATTCAATATACATACAAATCTTGATCATTTCAAACGAAACATGTTTTAGAGGTCATCTCACCTCTGGTTCCTCATCCATGGTAATATCGACTATGTCTTCATTGCTCACATCTTCCATGTGTACGTCAGGAATAGAAGCACTCTGAAGCAACGTTGTAGGGTCCAGTTGTATGTGGTGAGCTGGAGTAGGGAAAAACCTAGAGCATATCACTTCAATATCTTCAAGCTTCCTGTTGTGTATATTCCTTTTAAAACAAACTTGAGGATCTAAATCCATGGTACAAATGTACACCTGGAAAAATAAAATAAATTAATAAATTAAAAGTGAAACTATATCAATTTCTCTTTTATTATTGACATGTAAATGCCTTTTGCAACATTCTGCTAGTGACAAGTAAAATATTGTGAATTTTTTAATTTTAATTTTGATTTACTTGACTATCTGCAAAAAACATAAATAATTAGTAGATAAAATGTATGATGTTAATACAAATAAAGGATACACAACAATTCTAATTCATTTGAATTAAATCAAAAATAGTTCAGATAATATACCAATATAATATATATAATACAATATCTATATTATTTATTTTTAATATAATTGAAAGATCTTAGTTTTAAGATTAGTTTCACTGCATTTGTTTCTCCGGTTCTTCTCAGTGGACTAGTTTTGGAACCGGTAGTAAAGTCATTTGACGTTCAATAAGCTACTATGATGTACAACATTGAATAAAAATATATTTTTAAAATTATTTTATTCTAACAATATCCAAATTATACTCCAAAAAATACACACTTGAAATCCATTTTGTCTTGCAAAGTTCCATATATCTGCATAGCCCTTTAATTGATCATTCACAGCATCATAAATTAAAAATGAAAAGTATCCATCAGTCAAACTTCTTTTAAAAGCTCTTTTAAGTGAACTCATGTATGTTTCTTCCAATGATTCATCATATTCATACTTAAGGGATGGTTTTTTGATCTGGAATATATTAAACATAATTAACATATAACCTTCCAACTGTTATTATAGTTAACACATTTTATTTAGGGAGTTAAATAAATTGCCTTTAATAAATTGCTGTTTAGGTTTAACTAGCTCCTCAACACTAATTGTTATTTCACTGCAAAGGGAATGGTAGATTCCAGTCCCAAAAAAGTAAAACAAACTGACAGACTTAAAATAAAATCTTAAATAAATGCATGTAATTCATTGAATCAGATAAAGATTTTCGATAAACAATATATGATGTCTATACAAATAATTTGGAAAAAAAATACTTACAATTTTCCCTGTAGTTGGATCTTTCTCTTCAATTTCTCCTTCTTGCATGAAATAATCATCTATTGACATAATACGTGCAGTACCCCCATGCTCAGCTTCTCTGTCCCTTATTAATTTAGCTAAATATGATTTACCACTACCAGGAGGACCTACAAATATTGAAAAAGTTTATGAATGCTTCTGGTCCAAGATTCTGTCATTAGTAAACAAAATTGAAGACTTTAGGTTAACTTATTATGATTGTTCCAAATATAATGCAATGGTATCCAACATCTTTAAAAATTTTAACATTGTTAATTAGCAAAATCATTTATGGATTTCAGAAAATAAAATTTAAAACCTAAATTAACATACCTCTTAAAACAATGACAATTTTTAAAGGTCTCATTTCACGCCCTGGCGGTTCCAGAATATCATCAATCATGATCATGTGTTTAGGCTTCAATGGGAGCTCATTAGCAGGCGTAGTTTTACTCTTCTTTGATGCCGAACTGTTACTAACTTCACTTTCTTTACTCATTCCTCTTTTACGATTATCCCTATCTCTACTATGACTTCGGTTTCTATCAGTTTTTCTGTCCCTGTATCTATCTCTTGCATATTCCCTGTCTCTATCTCTTCCATTGTCTCTATCTCTATCCACGTCTGAACGGTAGGGACCACCATCTCTATCTCTATCCCTTCCATAATCTTTGTCTCTACCTATGTCTCTGTCCCTCCCGAAATCTCTATCCCTACCCAAGTCCCTATCTCTTCCGGAATCCTTCCTTTCATAATTCCTATCATAATCTTTTCCCGAATTTCTTTCTCTTGGCTCTCTAGTTCTATCATATTCTTTGTCCTTGTATGTGTCATTAAATCTATTTATTCTTTCGCGGTCTTCATGCCTTCTATTATCATGTCTTCTTTGATAGAAATTATCACCTCTCTCAGAGTCATAATAATCATCTTTTACTTCATGTCTTGGTTGTCTATTATCTCTGTAATGTACATCTCTGGTATGTCTATCATGATTCCAGTCCTTGCTAGTGTCTAATTGCTTCGGTTTTCTAGCAAAAAGCTGTTCTCCTTCTTCTTCAAATTTTCTCTTATTCACTCCTTCACCATCTTTAGATTTATGGTTATAGTCAAAAGTATGGACAGGATCAATAAAGTCACGAGCTAAAAATATATATAAAAGCAATTAATTATACATATAATATAACAGATATGTACACTTCCTTCTTCTATTTACTATTTTTTAAATCAAGTGACTGAATTCGTAAAGGCAAGATTTTTTAGTCAATTAAATAAATAATTCTATATTTGATCAAAACAAAAAGAGAAAAAAAAGCTATTTACATGAAATCACTCAACTATCTAAGTTGCAGATTACTCATATCAACGCCTTTACCACATCTGCACAACCAGATATTATGCAGATCTGTTCCCTCTATTTGTTAATCCGTATCCGGGTGGGATACGGATTAACGAATGGTTATGGTGGACCCAATGGTCCACCGAAAACTCACAAACCGCATGAATCGCGAAAGGATAGATGTCACTTTACGCCGGTATTATGTGAGCGAGGGGTGCCACCCCTATCATGCCGGCCCAATTCGGCTGCAAAGCAGCAGGCACTACCTCATACAAGAGGTAATTTACAGTACACAGTTTACAGAGGCAAATAGTTTTCGTAATTGGTCATTCAAACACCTGCTAATCACGAAATGAAAAGTCAGATCTTGTTTCAACCAATCAAACAAGTTCACATTTACAGTATATCACAATACACACACAAATATGTTATTGTAATAAGTATTTTGTTTCTTACATTGAAATAATCACATTAAGTGGAGTGGTATTCAGTTTCAAATTAGACAATTTCTAACCAGATATTCAAGAGTTCAGGTCTCATAGGCAACAAATGATAGAGTATTATATAGTAATTAAATTTCCAAAATCTTATATAATTCTGCACAATTCATCAATAAAATACAAAACCATGCAGTTTTCAGTTTTGTTCAAACAACTCAACAGATATCTGCCATTATTTAGTAATAAAACAAAAGCCAACATGAAATGGGTCATTCTAAGTTTTTTTTATAGGAATTTTTAAATTAAATTAATAGTTTCAGTCAAACAGATGCTACATCTGTGGAAAAACCTAAACAAAGCAATCCTTTCACGAAGACGAAACAATATTTCAATCACAAAGCATGTTATACACATTCTGAAATCATAGGTTCATTTAACTAATATTTTTTTTTGTTTATTATAAGTTATACACCAAAGTTGGTAAGTGGCTTCATTCCAATAATTAAAACATCTGGTGAAAATTCTTAAGCCTAATTGTGCTTGATTTGCCTCTGAAAATATTTCCAAACTTACCAACTGCAAATGCAAATTCACAAATATTAAGTATAAATAGCAAAACCCAGCAAACATTCCTTGTAATCAGTAATATTTATCGGCTACTGGTCAACTTTTATTTGAGTATATATTATTTGTTTCATTCACTACTAGGGTAAACCCAGCTTGTATAAAAATAGCTGATATAATATAATATTAACAATTATGGCTTGCATATAATTTCCATTTTCTTATTCACTCAATGTGTAGTTTATTTTTTGACAACCGTGGCTCAATGGTAAGTGTGTTGGCACTCAAGCTGGAGGTTGCGGTTTTGAATCCTGCCAGGGAACAAAAATATTTTTTTGGTTCCTGGGTCATGGATGTGTATTAAATATATTAATGATTTTAGATTAATGTTATTAGATTTTTATTATATATATTTGTGTGTATTATATAATAAAAATCTTAAATATATGTATAATATAAAAGTATTAAATATATTTCCATTACCTTAATATCTGGTACCCGTACCACAAGTTCTTCATGAACTTACCACGGAACCAGATTGACGTGGTGTAAAAGCATCCATAGATATTATTATTATATTACATATTGAGTTTATATGCAAGCCATGATTGTAATTTGGCTACTATATTTTCTTATGTTCATTAAAATCATCTCATGTATCTGTAACTTAGCAATTTATGAATATCTCTATGGTACTATATTAATTACCTTTTAATCTCAGAGGTTTGTGCTCATATTCAACAATTATAGATGGTGTGAACAATGGATCAGTAGCCCATTTTGGTTTCACTGGAGACATAGCTGGAGGTTCTATTTGTTCCGGCATTCTATGGTCAGGAGTGGTATGAGAGTTGTTTGGGATAAGTGGCTCTCTATTATCAAGTAGTCCCCTTTGGTTAAAACTATTGTGCATATTTGTGGATTGCACTTGTCTATGGTCAGGGCCAATAAGTGGGTGAGGAGGGTTTAAGGTTTCTCTATGTTCCTGCATTCCCATCCTAGGGCCAACATAAGGCTGCTCTGGATATTTTTGAGCTAAATTTGGTAGCAATGGCCTAGGCGATTGAGTATTAGTTTGCATAAGTGGTGGAGGCATATTTCTTAAATGCATATTCTGGTTTCCATGATTGTTATTATAATATTGGTCCTGTGTTGCATCCTGCCTGTTGTCTTGTTTTTGAATGTGATGTCCTTGAGATTGTGGAGGATTAGAAAATCTGTTTTGTTGATGTGGGGGAAAGTTGTTGTCATTCTGATTCCTAAAATCTGTAGGTTGTCTATTATTGAAATGATCATTTCTCCATTGATAATTTGAGGATGGTTGCAATTGTGGTGGGGCAATATTTACATTTGCCGTTTTTTGTCCTGCTACCATGGACAATATATTCATAATTTTTTCATCACCGAGAATATTATTAATGCCTTGTGAAATTGTTGAATAATCTGGACCTATATTTGGTGGCTGAGTCTGACGATCCATTGAATTTTGCTTTGATTGCTGTTGATTATCATGGTCATTTGTTATATCAATAACATCAGCTTGATTTGAGAATGTGGATCTTTCCTCTGGTACTAAATCCAACCCAGGTATACCTTTTGCAGAGCTACTTGAAGGTAAAAAGGTATTATTAGAATCAATGGGATCATAATTCTCTGCAGTATGTTTATATGATACATTCATATCCTGTGGTTCTCTATTTACCTCGCCTCTATTATAATTATGTTGTGGCATTTTATATTGTTGGCCCTGTGGTAAGTTTCTATTGTTATATGTAGGTCCAGAGTTGTCCTTATAGTTTTGCTGCATTGGTGGTATATTTTTAGTAAAGTTGTTTGATTTGTTGTATTGTTCAGATGGTGCATTTGTAGACAAATTACCTGTGTTTGTAATATTGTCTGGTGGTGTGACATTACTTAAGAGCTTTGCCCTCTTTTGCTTCATCTGCTGTCTTCTTTCCAGTAACTGTGATCTACAAGCTTCAAATTTCTGCTCATATTCACTGTATGCTCTTTTATCAGGATGGTTAACATTATCTTGTCTCCATTTCTCAATTTCTTCTTCCCACTTTTTAAATTGAATATCAAAAATTCTTTCTTCTTCAGCTAACTTTTTCAATGCCTCACTATTAATTGATTGTTGAGTTTCGCTAGTAGTATTGGTGGTTGGTTGGTTCATTTTTTGTGTTGTACTAGGCATGTTGGTAGATAGAGATTTTGTTTGATTTTTGTTAGCTGGGGGTACAGGAGTCGGAGGCTTAGAGGTGCCAAACAAGGGCTCGTCATTTTCATGAGGTGGTGGTGGAGGATTTTCTGGTGGAGGTGGAGCCGGTGGTGGCATATTAGATGGGGGCAATGGCGGTGCCATACCCATCGCTTGCATACTTTGAAGTTGCTGAGCGTACTGAAAAATGTATGGAGCGCTGTATAATATATTCTAACATAATTAAGTATTGGTTCGACAGAAATAAAACTAAATTCCAAATATTGTTCGAATATAAATGTCAAAATATGTACTTAGCAATATACCTTGTCTCCATACTGGCTTTGCCATTGCGCATATTGCTGCTGCCATTGAGCCCATTGCCAGTTTTGTTGCTGCATCATAGCCCACTGTTCAGGAGTATAGGAACCCACACTCATCTCGGGAGCCATAGTTATACCGGGATTCCATTGACCCGGTGGCATGGGCCACGTCATTTTAATGAGCGAAAAATAATAAAACAATGGAATAAATAGAAATCTTATTTACTATAAAATTATTATGCAATTGATAAGCCCTCGATTAACTACTCTTGTGAATCAAAATTTACAAGTAATCTATGCTCTTTAAGCGCTACTGAATGCAGCCATTTTGTTTTATTGAGCATAGAGAATTTTCGATACCACAACGACGCAACATGGACGCAACGCGGTTATCAATAGCGTTGTGCCAACAGGTAGTGCCTTCTTATCGATATTAAATATGAATTATTTTCTTCTTTTCGTACAGGTAGTTGATATAATATTTATAAGTTGTAAAAAATTGAAGGTTTTCAATATTAATACGGTATTTTTTGTTGTTTTATAATCATCATCATCATCATCAGCCTCTATCCGTCCACTACTGAACATAGGCCTCCCTCAATGAACGCCAAGACGGCCAATCCCTTCCCACTCGCATCCAACACAGACCGGGTGGCCGGCACAGAGATCGTCGTCCCACCTGGTTAAAGGCCAACCAACACTTTGCGTCCCTAAATGTGGGTACCACTCCTTCTCCACTCTAGAACCTTATTGGCCCATCGGCGATCCGTTCTTCTGAGTGTGTGACCGACCCACTGCCAGTTCAACGAGCTTATTCTTCGCATGGTATCGGTAACCTTAGTTCTCTGGCGGATGTCTTCGTTTCGAATCCTATTTGTAAAAGAAACACCCTCGTCGTATCGGCTTCTTTTTTTATATTGCTACTCAAAATAGTATCGGCTTCTTTTTTTATATTGCTACTCAAAATTATAAAGAATTGTGTATGCCAAACCTGTATCCGATAACATTACGCAAAAGATAATGCTAGCTGTTACTCGTATTCTATTTATTTTAAGTTGGGCAACATAAAACATGCAATATTATTTTACCCTGATTTTAAGACACTATTCGTAAACCAGGAGTATCAATACTGGGATATCGATCTGGGAGTACCTAATAGGCACCGAAAAAATGTTTTTCAAATATCGGCCTTATTTAAATCTGGCCTAAAATGGCATGCTCTATATATTTGTAAAAGTTTCTAAAGAGATATGCAGAAATCTTATACATATATAAAAAGTTTTACTGATTCATGTTAATGATAGTAAAGGTATTGATATTTTTTTTATATAAATAAAAAAAAAAGATCCTAGCTTGTAGACCAACGTCTACTATAACTACATCATAGGTTTTAATGTGTTTAGAGGTCCTTACGTTACGGGGCCACCGTCTCGTCCACTAAGAGACGGGGCATCGATGTAAGCGCGGGGCTTCTAATTTCCTCCTTTTAGATCACGGAACGGACAGTCGGAAGCAAGGTCTTAACGACCTACGGTGCAGGTGAAGTTAAGTGCTTTTAATGAGATTAGTGTTGTGTATTTACTGTATATTAAGGCGGGATGCCCTAGGTGGGAGAGAGAAACGATTATTGGTAACCGTGATAGGATCTGGAGGATCTAAGAGGACGTTCCTCGGTATCCTGTGCTGACGATGTGAGTCTGGAACTAGCGGCCTCTACGACCAGCGGTTTTGCGTTACTATTGGCTCTTTCGAGGAACCTTTCTCATTTGTCTTTGAAATGTTGCGCTACTGAAGGTAGCTCGAGTTCTCTATGAACTTCCACGTTACGATAGTATCATTTCCATCCTGTGGCTGTTCTTAGAAAACGGTTCTGTATTTTTTGTAACGTGTATAAATATATTACTCTTGTTAACGAATATGGGCAGTATACAAACTTAGTAAAGTATCAGTATATGAGTACAGCGCCTCCTTCTTTTCTATTTTTATTAAATGCTATACTACTATCGAGTGTAACGCTGAGGTATTTTGTCTGATTGACTTGGGACACCTCGTTTCGTAGAGGAGAATTGTACCAAAATTCTTACAGAGCCTGTGTGAGATACTGTTGCCTCTCCGAAAGCAAATTACGGCGCTTTTGTCGGGGTTGGCAGAGATTTATCATTTCCTAAACCAAGACGTCTAATGCGACGACGGTTTTCTGTAGTCAGGTCGTTATTAATCTCTGGTATAAACTATAAAGGACGGCATCATCGGCAAACAGACATATTTGAACGTTAGGCGTTGCGAGGATGTCATACAGGGTAAAGAGCAGGGGTGCCAACCGAACCCTTAACTACCGTAATGAAGACAGTGTGCCCTCCGACCGATATCTAAAGGTACGATTTGTTAGATATTCCCTATGCCTCTTTTAACCCGTTGGGGGCCCTGGGCAGTAGGATGATGACCAAAACAACAATTTTAAGATCTGTGAGCCTGATTTTTGGACTATAGTAGAATAAACATAGTAATAAGGGCAGTACTAGGTATTCTAATCAGCAATCATTTTTGTAATATCACTCAATCATATTCTGATAGAAATAATAGGGTCCCATGGATCGTGGGGCCCTGGGCACGTGCCCAGACTGCCCATTGGGAAAGACGGTCCTGGATATTCCCGTATGTCAAGCACGAGTTTATCGAGCACACGCAGTTGGTAACGCTTTTAGATCAAGCCATTGTGTCAGACTTCATCAAACGCTTTAACTATGTCAAAGAACATAGTCCCAGTGACTCTAACCTTACTGACTACTAACTTAACTTATCTATTCGGGTCTACTCGATTGTGCTCCCTTGTGCGATGGTTTGTCACCTTAAGTACGCAGTAGTAATTGTTTCTGAAACTGAACAGTTGATTGGGGAGCAGTCCGCAATCATCCACTTTATTTTGTTGTGACTGGCTAGTATCCTTTCGTATAACTTGCATATCGCTGAGAGTAAGCTAAAAGGCTGATAGCTAAAGAGCATACTCACATCTAAAAGGCCGGCAACGCACCTGCTGATCTCCTGGTATAGCGGGTGTCTCTGGATGTCGCTATTCACTTACCATCAGGTGAACCGACTGTCCGTTTGCCCCCTCTTCTATAAAAAAAAAAAAAAAAAAAAAAAAAGCTAGTCGGTTCATTTCGAGGATTATAATAATAATAACTAAATTGTACCATTATCATACCACCAAATAAATACTTTTATTATTACTATTTACCCTAATTGTGGATACCTACAGATACTACTTCTTTCCATGGGTCTGGAAAGGTGCATCCTGCTAGTAGATCATTTTTGATGCTCACTAGATGATAAATTATAGAGGGCGGTAAATATTTGAGGACCCTATCAGTCCCCACCATGGTTCAAGTCTTGACTTGGCAGTAGGGCTCAGTAACCTAAGGTGAACCCAGCACCTTGGGCGAAGCAAATTGAGCCGAGGGAGATGCTCTTTGTACCCATCTTATAAAAAGAGGGGACAAAGAGCAGGAGGAACAAGGGGCGAGGGTGGGAACCTCTCCCCATTGTACTGCCCCGATGTTGAAGGGGCTGTTCTGTGGTGTGGGATAACCCCTCTGTGGAGGTTGCGTTGGTCCCTTGAGGGACTGACTAGCTGTCGAGGTGCCTGTTTGCTCAACAGATCCAGGGCACCTGACCAAAGGCGGCATTGGTGGCACTCGCCGGGTTTTAGTGGGTAGAGCTGCGTCCACCTTACCATCCTTTTGGGCGCAGTGAGTTCCACATACCTGCCTGGGGAGACCCACTCTGCTGCGGGATGCCTCAGAGCATTTCCCAGCGTAAAAGAAAAATAAAATAAAAGGACCCTAAAAGTACTCATTTTTAGAAGTCACGTGTAGTTTTTAATGATTTCTGTTACTTCTTCTACATCAGTAGGGGGGATCAGATCGTAGAATTTTACATTTTTTTTGTAGACATACTCTTATTGTATTTTTTTATATTAAAATGTATTTATTCTATTACTTACAATTGGATTCACATATTGGGCGTTCGTCTAAATATTTGTAAAGGAATTTGTTAAAATACGATAGTCATAATATAAACACAAGGAACAAACAAAACTTAATATTGTGTCATTTTAAGACTTCATAAAGTCAGTCATTATTGTATGGGTTAATGTATATATTTTAAAATAGGATCCCAGAAAAGGTTCAAACCCATTAAATAAATAAATAAAATTGTTAAAGGACGTTATATAATATAAAATAAAAGAATTAATTAAATATGTGCTACACCTTGGGAATAAGGCGTTCGTTAAGAGGCATATCATGCCTCTAATGCTATGATTTACATATTATGCTTAATACATATTTTATAGATACTAAAATATTATACAAATAGTTTCAGCAAGGTTGTTTCGCCGGTACTTCTAAGGGTTAAGCTTAATTGGAACCGTAACGGTAGTATTGTTAGAATGTTTTTTCTTTTTTACTTCACTAAAGGAGTTATAAATATTTATAAAATAGTCAACACATTTACTTTTTTGTTTTATTTATTAATGTGGATTTTTTTTTACTATTAACATAGCATTGTACTCAGATAATAAATACATACAACATACGTGAAGTCTGAAGTCATATATATTACAATAAATATATCACAAATTTAATCATCACATTATTATAATAGTATCGACAAATCTGTCAGTCACGTCGATATGTTTTGTTGACATTGCACGTCACTAGTAGTAGTAAGACGCCATTTTTGTGTGATTTGGTAGTGCTACTTTTATGCTTTTCTTGTAAAATAAAAGGATTTTTCGTGTCAATTTATAAAGTTTAACTCAAAGTTATGCATTAAAATTGTTTTATGATAATAAATTTTCTATTAAACTAAAAAGTGGTAATATTAACAAAACAACAAACGTATAATTGCATGCGCGGGAAATGTGGACTTCTTGTTCTGTCTGTGCCTAATCCACATTCGAAACCTGTGTTCATTAATTAGAAGTATGATTGCACAAAAAGGACGTGAAGGCAAAAGGGCCAAAGCCCTAAAAATGGCTAAATTATATAAAGAAGGGAAATGTCGAGAATGCTCAGTGGTCGTAACTCGAATGGATTTTGCTAAAATTCTTGGTAAATTTACTAAAGTCAAAATTCAATATGAAAGCTCTTCGCCCAAATCACAAAAAATCACACAACCTGCAGTGCCTAAGTCAAATGGAAGGCTAAGAAACAATGAAAATGGCATGGTCCAACTCCATAAAAATAAACGTAATGAAACACCTACAAATCAGGTAAACAAGCCAAAAATACTTAAAAATAAAGAAGTTGCCGTTACTAAACGCCAAACAAATAATATACTTAAAGAAAATAATGTTTTGAAAAAAGTATCTCCACCTAAATTGAAAAATGTGATTTCAAACAACAAATTAATCATTTCTAATCACAAACAGTATGCTATAATTTTTAGTGATCCTCAAAACAACAATAATACTGAATTTAGAAGTGAGTTATCATTAATAGATTTGTTACCGAAGGTGGACAACAGTATATTGCCATCATCGGACTGGTGTATAGATTTCTTTCCCAAACCTGAAGAGCCTAAAGATGATAAAGTATATGATAGAATAGCTGCTGAACTAGAAGACTTGATGAGAAGTGAACAGCCACAGATACAAAGTCAATGTGTAGAAACTACAGAAAATAAAATAGATGAATTCCCATCGATTATGGATATCTTAAACGACAACACTAATATAAGTACCACAGAACAGAAAGACCAAAGTACTACTTTAGAATTTAAGGGAAATTTAGATTCTAGCGATGTTGAAGCTATGCTTCTTGGAAAAACCGATGATCAATCGGAGAGAACACCAATGGAAGTAGATCGCTCGGAGGTTAATAAATTGATTGAAAATGTTGTAGATTTAAACTCTAATATCAATGAAAATGAAGAAGTTAAAAAAAATGATACTAAGTTGCCAGAAATTAGCCAGCCAAATGATATAATTAATCCAAGTAGCCCATCAATACTAGAAGATGTCATAAAACCAAGTGTTGAAGAAAAGCCAACTAGTATTGAAACAAATACAGGTCCCATTTCCAATGATCCACAATTTATAGAAAATCAAAATGTACATAAAGTAGAAGTGTGCAATAATTCCAATGACGATACGAAAAAAGACAGGAATACAGATTCTAAAAATATTTCAGAGCAACATTGCTATTTTCAATTACCCTTATCAAAGTTAGAAGGCATTTCATACTTGACATTCAAAAAAGTTGTTAATGGTGCATGTCTAAAAGCGGTGAAATGCCCCAAAAATTTAAAATGTACCATAGAACTCAATCAAAAGTCGGTTGAATTAATTGGTGCACCAAAATATATATCTACATTAGACGATTTGCAAGTGCTATTACAAATAGTGAATGAAAGTGAACTTAGTAGTCCTTATGTCCTACATTCAAAATAAATATCTTCAAAATGTACAATTAGCTTAAACAGCTTTGACTTTATATAAACAATATTAAAAAAAATGTTTTCGTTCTAGATAACTGTTCTAGAAAAAATACTGATATCTTAATGTTAATTAAGTAGATATATTTTATTTAACAACATAATATTGTTAAAAATACATTACATTAAAATTATGTACTGCAGTAATTAGGATTTATTTCCTACTCAAATAGAAAAAAATACATCATTGTTGATATAAATGAAAATATATGAATTTTAAATTACTTTATAAGTTTTGCTTAGTATTTATTTTACCCTTGATAACAGTTTGTTTCTTAGGTGTTGCCAGTTACAATCATTCTTTTATTTTTTGAATACACATTATTTAGAAAATGTGTAGCCTTTTAGACTGTAAAGTACTTGTATAAACTTGTTGTTTTGACTAGATACATATTTTAGAATAAAACTTCTATATAAATGTGAAAAATATATGGCTAATGCATAAACTCTAAAAGAACAGCTCTTTTTAGTTAACATGTAGGTATCATAATTTATGGACAATTTACTTGTTAATTTAATATTATTAACCATAGGCTTCATATATATTTTTTGTGTTTATCACGTAACTTGTTTTTGAATATCTGTATGAGTATGATGCAAAAAACTACGATTGGCAAAAACGTCGAAGAAACCACACTACGTCAAAGCCTTGTATTCCTTTTACCAGAAGGTTACATATAGGTTTTAATATATATATATATATATATATACGTTGCGATGCAAGAGCCTTATCGCTTTGTATATAAAAACACGTTATATATTTTATTACTGATGGGTATGTTGTAGAAAACCGAAAAAAACATTTTTGTTTTTTAATACAGCAACACCATAAATTTATAATAATTTCTTTTTTTTCTTTTAGGCTAAGAATGCAACTTTTTCTGTATCTTAATTGTAATAAAGATTCAAAAATAAATGTTTTTATTTATTTATACCTAATTAATCCAGTCCCTTCCCCTTAATGTTCTTATATATCACTAAATAATGAATTCGAGTCAGTTGACTCGCATGTGATGATACATTATATATAAAAAGGTAAAATATGTTGTTAAAACCAGCAAGGCAAGAAAAATTAAATAGCTACAATTAATATTCAAACCTTTTCTTTGTTATAAAAAAACAACATTAAAATTCCAGTAATTGTGCCTACCTGTTAGTGCGAACATTTTCCCATTGCGCATTACACATTTTTAACGGAAATACTACTTGCCATAGATTTTAGCTTCTTGAAATATATGTTACTTTTATCTTCATCTTTATTCTAAAGCAAAAAGATATTGCCAAAAAAGTTCAATAGGTTAGTATCAAAGAACGTAGACGAATGAAAAACGGCGGGAGATATCAGGGTTTGCGGTTGTGTTTTTTGGTTTCCCGTTAATTAATTGTTATTTTGTTCATTCGAAACGGTTTTCTATAGTGTTTGTTATAAAAACTTAATCTGTATATAATGTGATTCGTTGACGAATATTGTGATGGACTGTTCTGGATGGGTGGAATGGGAAGTCATAGTTGATAGGGGACTAGAGGGGTTTCCCGCCGTTTCTCTGTATTACAGACTAAATATTTAATTTAGAATAAGTATCGTCATTGGCAATGCACTAAGTACCGTCCATATTTAAAAAAAAAGAAAAGAAAACGACAGAGGCCAGCTTTTTGTAGATTGTAGGACAATCCTAAAATAACATTCATAATATTATTATGATGTCATCAAAGCAGTTTTTCATGGATTCAATGGTTTATCCTACGTATTTATTATGTACTCTTTGATATATCTGTTACAGTAGGCATTATAATAATGTTGCCATTAGAATATTTATGGCTAAATTATCATTCTTTCACAAGCTTTTTTACATTATCAACAATTTATCATACCTTATTAAGTCAGTATGTATATATTATAAATTATTCTATTACTGTATGTTTTTAGCTAGGTTCTAATAAAGTCTCGAAGATTACAATTCGAAAACAAAAAAAAGAACTATAGGGATGTTGACATTTTTCAGAAATGTTTTTAAATCATTTATAAATATCTAATGGAGGCCTAAATATTATCTACTTTTGCTTAAATACGTCTACTTAATGCCTATCAAATCTTGCATTTTATAATGCATTTTAAATTTCGTTCCAAAACGCTAACACTTGTCTCGTGACGTCATATGTTGTTAAACATCGTAAAAGTGATAAAATGATTCTAGTTGTCGTTAATAAAAAATAGCTTCTAAGTTTTATAAGTTTTGTACGGTGCCTATATGTGTGTACACTGTAAAACGCATGAAAATTCGTTTTTACAATATGTACTGCGTACGGAAAATGGTTTATAAAAGTACGTCAACATTCTTCCGCTTCCGCTAAATAGGAACAGGCGACGTCATTTCCGTTTATTATCACGTGACCTATTTTAAATTATGTTACATTTTATTTATAAAATATTAATTTAATCATATAAAAATAAGGGAAAATATTGTATTTTTTCAGAATTCTATCATAATATAAACTACCAATTAACATAAAAATTATATTTTTATAAGAATACTGTCAACATCCCTACTATCCTGCGGCTAGATCCTACGGCCTTTTTTGCTTGTTTTTTTTAAAAAATATTTCTTCTACATAGGTCAACATATCCAACAGCAACTTACTACTTTTTATTTAATCCAATAATTGACTGGAAACGCTCTTACTGTAAACAATTTGTAATCTTCTAATGTAGGTACCTATACTAAAGTCTATCAAAATCAAAATCAATTTTTTTTATTCAAAATAGTACTAATACAGTATCTTTTTGATCGTCAATTGAATCTACCACCGGTTCCAAGATAAGCCCACTGAGAAGAACCGGCGAAACAAACTCAGTGGAACTAATCTTTTCAAATAATATATATTAATAACAATTTTAACATCTTATCTTGAAATGCCCGGGAGGAACGCCTTATTCCCAGGGTGTGGTATCTTCCATGAAATCTTTTACTTTATAATATGCTTTACCACACAAACGTTCTTTAACAACTTTTTAGAATTTTTTATGGAGAGCTTTTGAACGTTTTCTGGGATCCTATTGTAAAAGCGTATACAGTTGCCTTTAAAAGAATTGCTTACTTTCGAAAGTTTAATCATTGGTGCATGTAACCTGTGTCTATTACGTGTATTCCTACTATGAATATCACTTTTCTTACAAAATTCATTTATGTTTTTTCGAACATACAGTAAATTTTCTAAGATGTATTGAGAGGTGACAGTCAGAATTCCTATTTCTTTAAATTTTTCTCTCAAAGATGAATAGGGAGGCAACTTGTAAATTGCACGAATAGCCCGCTTCTGCAGCACAAAAATGTTAATAAATAAAATATACTATTCGCGCTGTATCTACATCAGTAAACTGTCTTATTTTTCTCATTGCATATGCTGCTGAACTGAGTCTATTCGCCAATTTAGCTATGTGGGGACCCCACTGCAGCTTAAAATCTAGAGTTATTCCTAGGAAAACTGTGGAGTCCACCAATTCCAAGTTTTCACTGTCTAAGAGTACATTTGTTTGCAGTTGCTTAACATTTGGCAAGGAAAATTTTATGCATTTAGTTTTTTTACTATTTAAAAGCAAGTTATTAACGCTAAACCAATGTACCATTCTCGAAAGTGTGTTGTTTACCTCGTCATAATTAGTTTCTTGTCGTTTGATTTTAAAAATAAGTGAAGTATCATCAGCAAACAACGCTACCTCTTGACTATCTTTAACTAGGTAAGGTAAATCGTTTACATAAATTAGAAAAAGAAATGGACCTAGAATGGACCCCTGTGGGACCCCCATCTCTATTTTAGTCCCGGATGATCTTTTACCATTTATCTCGACCTTTTGAGTCCTGTTTTTAAGATAGGAATTCAAAAGATCCAGTGCCGTACCGTCTATCCCATAGTGGCGTAATTTCCTGATCAAGGTCTCATGCTGTACACAATCAAACGCCTTGGATAAGTCACAGAAAACTCCCAAAGCATCACGTGACTCCTCCCAGGCCCCATAAAGGCTGAATCGATTTTAAGAGAAATGATAGGCACCCATAGAATAATTTTACTATGTATATGCTCCTAAATGGTTATTTTGTCTAAATAATCATTCAAGTCGTTAATATTTAATAGTCTTTGTCTATTATCGTCATCTGATTTATGTAAACGAACAAAAAATAGTTTTTTTTAAATATTTAATAATATAGTAATTTTTCAAGATTTTCTTTTATTTTCTATTTAAATTTAAAATTACATACTTATGTGTGTTGGTAATTTTACGCGAGAGCCGAGCCAAGAGTCAAGACTGTTAAACCGCCTTCAGGTCTTGGCTCGGCTCTCGCGTTAAGAATTAGCAACAGATCAAAAAGCATCAAATCGATGTTATTTTAGTTTTTTTCATTCGATTAAATTTAACGATTTTTTTGCTGCTGCTGGACACAGAACACCGTGATTGAACGCAAATTGGTACGCCTTATCTATTGGTACATTGCAAATCTATCTCTATTCACTTATAATAAATAGTTTTTTTTAAATAAATATATTTTTATTTTCCTTTATCAAACAACCAAGTTAGGTAAATACAAAAAAGTATAAATGAAAACTTTTCATTTAATCTTCTTATTCTGTGTTGAAAAAGATATTTGTTTCATCATCATCATCATTAGCCTCTATCTATCCACTGCTGAACAGCCCTCAATGAACGCCAAGGCAGCCGATCCCTCGCCACTCGCATCTAACACTGAACCCGGTAAACGTGGTTGTACCTTTACTAATAATATTTAGGATCATCACCATTTTTTATTCTAACCTCCTGACGATAACCAGCACAACAAAAGAAGAATTATCTAAATTGCTGCAGTGATTCTGAAATTATATGCGTACATACAATTCTGCGATTCATTTATATGTATAGAAATAATTTTTTTCTATATATATAGAAAAAAGTTTGTTCTACAGTGTTCCTGGACGTAGCACAAGCATTTGTAAGGTGTGGCATGATGGTCTCATATTATATATATATATATAATATGCTGAAGAAATACTGAAGTCATATCTTTTCAACAGAACGTTTAGAGTAAGACAAGACGATGCCTACTCTGAATTAAAACTCATAAAAGCTGGAGTACATACCGCAAGGTATTAAAAAGGTGCACTCACACATTTGCTGTAAAGACTGCATGTTTCGCGGGATAATTGCTAATTAATATAATATAATTTAATATCTTATATAATGGATTTCCGCAAAGTAACGCCTGATTCTATTAAGTACCGCAAGGTAGTGTTCTAGGTCCGGTCCTGTGCCTTTTATACACTTGTGATATTCCAGCACTAGAAAACAACACCATTGCAACTTTCGCAGATGACACAGCTATCTTAGCAACAGGAGTCACACATGCAGAGGCAGTGGAAAAAGTACAAACAGCCATTAATAAATTTTATGAATGGACGAAGAAATGGCGAATCAAATTGAATGAATCTAAGTCGATTCACATTGACTTCACCACAAAAAATTAAAACTACCATCCGGTGTTCATAAACAACCAAGCAATATCATACGAGAATAAAGCCAAATACATAGGCATGACTCTAGACGCAAAGCTTCGCTGAAAAGCACATGTCAAAAAAACGTGACGAGTTGGAGCTTCTTGTTTTCTAATATTGTTTTCTAATGTAAAAATCTTAATAAACCGCGATAAAATACGTAAAAAATTGTTTCATTATAATGAGTTGGAGCTTGGTTACAACAAGATGTAGGTACTGGCTACTTGGTAAACACTCATCGTTGTCAGTACAAAATAAATTGTTGTTATATAAACAAGTCCTGATGCCAGTATGGACATATGGTATACAGCTCTGGGGCTGTACCAAACAAAGCAACATCCAAATAATACAGCGGTTCCAAAATAAAGTGCTCAGGGGAATAGTAAATGCGCCCTGGTACATAAGAAATGACGACCTCTATCGGGACCTCAACGTGGATACCGTCGCTAATGTTATAAAACATTATGCCGAAGCTCATGAGCATAGACTTCATCGCCATGTAAATGTAGAGGCCGTCCAGCTCCTCGACAACACGGACCTAGTGAGAAGACTGAAAAGGACAAAACCTTTTGAGTTAGTTTTATAAAAGTGACAGTGTTGCATAGTGCAGTGTAGCGAGTGCAACAGAAAGAACACAATAACAGAGTGTCTTCCCCTTAACTAGACACAATAAGAAAAAGTGCCAAAGGACACATTCTTACAAGAACTCCAACATTAGCAATTTAGGTTAAATTAAAATTACTTATTAGCTTATATCTAGGCTAGATTGTAATGTTATGAAGTACCTTTATTTCATAGGTATTTCATAAAAAAAAAAATTATATTATTTTATATAAATTACTGTTTACTGATTACTGTTTTTTTTGAGTATTGTTACTCTTAGGATACGATAAAATATGGGGTAAAATTTATTCTCTCAGTAAATATACTCTAATGGAATAGTCGATAAGTATAAATTTTGTCCGCTTATTAACAATTTTGTACTGCACAAGGTACTGCCAGTATTTTTAAAAGTATCTCATTAAAGAAGTAGAAATAATTATATCAATAAAACTAAATTTTTGTGTTAGAATATATCATAAGCTTTGTTTGTATATATACAATATAACCAGAAAAATAAAACATCGCTAGCCAACAAATTATGCTCGCCCAAGACTTCGTAAGTAGAATTACAATTGTGGCATGCTGGCAACACAACAACAGACAAGCCAGATGTTCTAAAATCATCATTAACAGCACAAATACATTACAGCACCTACCTTTCTCTAAATGACTGAACTACACATAATAACAAACTAAACGCACACTAATTATTGATGTGGTCTCCAATTTCGTTACATACTGTTTTGTTTTCATCACTTATTTTACCACCGTTCTATTTATCTCGCCTATGTAATAATATTATGTATTTAATTTTCATCAATATTCTTCCATCAATCATATCTTTATCTCATCGTCAATTTAACTTAGCGGCAGTAGTTACTATTACCTAAGAAGACAAAAGTCGGCACGTCCATAATTCATTCTCCTCTAAAACCGTGGTAGGTACCATGTCATCCACATTAACAACATACTGTGGTATAGTGGTACAGTGAAACATCCTCAGTGTCTTTCTAGTGAAGGAAGAACGTCATACGATAGATGGCTAGCTACATTTACCGGAGAACAGCTGGCCGGTTTTCAATAAATTCGATACAGTACTCTACTACATAGGATCGGACAATATTCAACTAAATGAAATGACGATCTTAGTGCTAGTCCAAGGCGATCGAAAGTTTGAGTGTTCATTGAGAGAGGCCTACGTCTAAAGTAGATGTACAGGCTGATATTAAAGGCCCCTTATCCCAAATTGTTGTTTCTAGATCGAGGTGTTTTCATAGAAGTCGTCATTTTAAAATGATAATAAAAAAGAGGGTATAGATACATCTTTGATCTAGGGATTTTTTTGGATAAAAATACAATATTTAACATTTTACATGATCAAAAAAAATTCTAAAGTAACGTCGATTTTAAAAGCAAATTGAGTAGTATGAGACTTCGGGTAACTCAGTTTTAATGAAACTTTTACGTTTAAATTGCTAAACGGGGATGACGTGGAAATGATTGGATAGATCTTTATTATGTCACTTCAAAAATTTTTGAAAAATAAAAAACGATAAAAATGGCTCTCGCGCATCGCACCCGGCACCACGTCGCGCCAGTACCCAGCCGGGCGTCATCGAAGTAGGACTTGTGCCGCTTTTGCTCGTGACTACGTTGTTACCGCGCATTTTATATTATTACGTCTACATAAATAAGACGACACAGTGTAAATAATATAGCTACTTAATACTTACTAACAATTGTTGTTCTTAGTTGTAATTAGTTTGTAATACAAAACCTTTAATTAGTGTAAATAAATAGATATTTGAGTTTGTGTAGTACCTAGTTATTTAATTGAAATGGCGAATAAAAAAAGTAAAATAAGGAAAAATAATCTTAATACAGTTTTATCACAAACTAGCTGTTGCCCGCAGCTTCGCCCGCGTTAACTTAGATATACAACCATATACGCATTGATGATAAATATTTATCTATGGACGGGCGTAGGACTTTATTTTATAATATGTAGTGATTAATACCGTATTTTTGTGAATAGCTTTTACATTACCGCTTTATAATTGGCAATTTTTTAAAGTATTAAAATGGATATAGGTAGTATGTTATATTTAACTAATGTAGACATATTATGCCATCGCGGACTTTTCAGTATGCATATTTAGGATACACAATTCTACCATACATTGATACAATAATAATTAATTCGGAACCGGGCCCGGCTAAGGTGTATAATAATGTAGTACATTATTTTGATCTATCTGTTAGGGTTCATCCAGCGTTTGCAATGTAAGTGCAAAAAATGTGTTTATTTATGACATCACATCAGAAACTTCTAAAATTATGAGTGTGTATCTACTATATTATGCATGTACCTATTACCTTCCTCTTGAATCATTCTATCTATTAAAAAAACCGCATCAAAATCCGTTGTGTAGTTTTAAAGATGTAAGCATACATACAGTCAGACGCGGGAAGCGACTTTGCTTTATAGTTTATACTATGTAGTGATGTCTTCTTCTTTTACCTAAGCATGTTTTAACAGATCCAGCTGACTAAATCTGTCAGCTACTAATGCGCGACGCAAAAGCGCGACGCGAACGTCACAGCATATACAGACACACACACGGTGCAGGTACACCTGCACACCGCTTGGGCCTCGGGGTCGTAAGCGACGTCGAACCCTACTCATGGAAACCACATCGATCCGGATCGATCGCGGAAGCTTAGGTTCGAATCCGATACGAGTAGACACAAACCCAGACCGCGCAAACAGCGCTAGCACTACGCTACCGCTAGATTGCTTGGGCACCGCGCATGACCCGTCTCCCTCTCCAGAGGGAGGGATGAGGGCCGGCCCTCATGATGATAGGTTAAATTCAACCGTAAAAGATTCGTCGACCGTATCGGATTTGACTAGTCCAAATCCTGCTCTCCCGAGCAGCGCGCGCGATAAAACGCGCCCCCTCGGGGCGCGGAGGGGGGCGTCCCCCTTTCAAATATTTCTTAAGTGAGCCATTTGCGCACTTACTGTACCGATTGAGCTTAAAGGCCACCAGGCCGAAAAGTCTAGCCCTTCCGAAAAAAAAAACAAAAAAATATGTCTTCTTTCAGAAATTGTTAACACTTGAAGAATTCAAATTGTCCGACAATAAAGAAAATGAGGAACCTTCATCACAAAATATTTCTGATTTGCAATCATTTCCTAGCCCCCTACTCACAGGGCAGTGTCGTGAGGACTATGGCCTTGATCCTCTTCTCAGAGGAGACCCGTGTCTAACATTAATCGATGATGTATGGGTCGATGAAAATGAACCTCGACCTAGCATACGACAACTAAATTTTCAGTTCGCCTGCTGAGTTTATCTCTGCAATGCCATCAAGGGGCGAGTCACAACAAAGTACATATAAAAACCTTCTGCTTGAATAAATAAAATTTATGTGTTACTGTGGGCGGCAGCCACTGCCCTGGCCGGTGACTCTCCGTGGGAGCTCGTGGCGGAGGTTCTTGCCGAGTACTATGTCTCGGATAGATTGGAAGATGCCAAAGAATCTACCTATCGAATCCCAAAGAATCTAAACTATCGATAGTTTGAGAACGTCATTTTTGCGGCTACTAATGAGCTCTACTAATTCGGCAGATTCGGACTCGTTTAGCCGATGAACCAGTGAACACGGACACGTGGTGGGAGGTGCTACTCAACTTAAAAATAATTAGTGATCTTATTGTATATTTAAATATTTTCAGTACCAGCCAATACCATAACCACAAATAGCGCAGAGCGCTGGCGTCCAATTAATGGAAAAACTACGATATGAGCATAGTTGTTGTAATGACTTGAGTAGTTTTTACGAACAATTTTCATACACAGAGATGGTCCTCCTTGTATTTCCCTCCATACTCGTAAGGAAGACGCACGGCGCAGCGGCGCGTGGGGCGCCACATCTATGCGCATCTACAGTGTACCTACAGGTTGCGTAAAACTTGTGTAAGTAAATAAAATTCTGTGCCTAAAATATTGAGTATTGTAAATAATTCTTTTGTATATATTCTAGTAACACTATCCCTGACACGTGTTATAAAGAAAACTGATACCGTCACACATCCTTTTTATTATGACTTACGTACTACTATTGTACACAATAGGCATGTTGACATTTTTCAGAAATGTTTTTAAATCATTTATAAATATCTAATGAAGGCCTAAATATTATCAACTTTTGCTTAAACACGTCTAATGCCTATAAAATCTTGCATTTTATAATGCATTTTAAATTTCGATCCAAAACGCTAACACTTGTCACATGACGTCATATGTTGTTAAACATCGTAAAAGTGATAAAATGACGTCTAGTTGTCGTTAATAAAAAATGGCTTCTAAGTTTTATAATTGTTGTACCGTGCCTATGTGTGTGTACACTGACAAAACGCCTGAAAATTAGTTTTTACAATATGTACTGCGTACGCAAAATGGTATATAAAAGTACGTCAATATTCTTCCGCTTCCACTAAATAGGAACAGGTGACGTCATTTCCGTTTATTATCACATGACCTATTTTAAATTTTGTTACATTTTATTTATTAAATATTAATTGAATCAAAAATAAATAAGGGAAAATATTGTATTTTTTCAGAAACTATCATAGAAACTACCAATTAACATCAAAATTTTATTTTTATATGAATACTGTCAACGTCCCTATTGTTCAGTGGACGGTTGCTTAAATTCAATCCACTAGCTTACTGTAAAACATGTATGTAGATACTATGTAGGTACATAAGAATAAGAATTTATAATACTTTAAAATATAATAATCGATCATTTCGCCAATGTCGGAATCATCGCTTGAAGATATTTTCCCCTAAGTACTTCTATAAGATTATATATAAATAATTAAATATAATAATAATATGTATATTATTTATGTATTAGTTATGATTATAAATAGATACGAGTGTCACTAAGACGATAGGTTCTTGTGCATAAGCCAAAGTTAACAATCCTGCCGCGACCGCCGAGTGTAGTTATAAAAAGTGAAGTACATACACGAGATAGAATTCTGTTCATATCTATTTTGTGATATTTATCATCATCATCATCAGCCCGTTATTGCCCCTGCTGAGCATAAGCCTACCTTTTTTTCTGCCAATCTCCTTTGTCCCTTGCTTGCCTCATCCATGTTTTGCTCATCAGCCTTACCACGTCATCGGTCCACCGAACCATAGGACGTCCTGGACTTCTCCGACCCAGTCTAGGCCACCATTCGGTTACCGCCGTGGACCACCCACCCCCACGTCTAGTCAAGTGTCCTGCCCAACTCCACTTCACTTCAATTTTGTGATATTAATCCTTATCAATTATATACGTTAATTATCTTAAGCGTTTCATGCATCTTATAAGTACACCATGTACAATAATTTAAATAAATATTTTACGAGTTATCGCAAAAATATAACGCACAAATATTTATTCTCTTATTTTAGAAGTTACAGGGGGGCGACGACACACATTTTACCACTTTAGAAGTGTCTCTCGCGCAAACTATTCAGTTTAGAAAATTAAACAAAAATTAAAACCGACTTCAAATTAAAAAAAAAAACTAAAATGTAATAAAATAATTTTCTTAATTTTACAATTTATAATCAACTTGTTCTTCTACTAATATACAATCTTTGCGTTTACCACGTCATTATTGTTACTTTTGGAGTCAGTGTCAGCCAAGGTTGGTAGGTTAGGAGGTAGGTACATCAACAAATAGGACACCGGCTTCAAAAGTAACAATAATGACGTGGTAAACGCAAAGATTGTATATTAGTAGAAGAACAAGATGATTATAAATTGTCGGCACAAAAATTCGGGAAATTATTTTATTACTTTTTAGTTTTTTTTTTTAATTTGCAGTCGGTTTTAATTTTTGTTTAAAACTTTTTTTATTTCTTAATTTTTAGTGATTTCAAAATTTGATAACTGATTTTATTTGTCTGAAATATGGGTAGAACTATTAAACGCGTTGCTCAGATTAAATAGCGCTGTATTAATGAGATGACCGTCGAAAGGGTTTAATTCATTACATAACAAATAAAAAACCGAAATGGAATTGTGTAAAACTTTATATACATGTAATTAAAAGCAATCACGGCAGATTTGCTGCTATTCGTTAAATAATTCCATTATATATAGGTATAGAACATCACCAATATATAGATATAGAATGAATATTATGATGACCTTGAAAAACTATGATGCGCTTCCAAGGCAAAGTTCATTTAACAACGACAAGTAATAAAATTACATGATTTTGGCATAATATTATTTACCGTATGAAGTAAGCCCAATAAAAGCTGTAAATCGTCGAGGATTCCCCTCGACTGTGTATGGTCTCCATCATCACACCTGTAATGGCGCTTATAACCCATATGGGTACAAAGTTCTCATCAATTTAAATTAATTAAGTCCAAACACAAGGTAGCTACTGTAAACTGTTGAGGAGTTCCCTTAACTGTCCTTTGTCTTCATCATCAGACCCCTAATGACAGTCACAACCCATCTAGGTGTAAAGTTCTCATCATTACAAATTAATCAAGCCCAAACACAAGGTTACTGATGTAAATAGGTGAGGAGTTCCCTCGATTGTCTTTCGGCTCCAGCATCAGATCGACTCCAGACCTTCATTAAATTGTAGTCCTTCAAATCATTTTATAAAAAAAATATCAAATGCACTAGTCACCTCTACGATTTTCGAAAGTTCCCCTCGATTTCTCTGGGATGCCATCATCAGATCCTGGTTTCCTTATCATGGGACCATTTGGGAAGTATAGAACAAAAAAAGATTTTTTCAAATCAGCCTAGCCATCTTCGGGTAATCAGGTAACAAACATAAAAAAAAAATTAAAAAAAAGATTCCGACGAATTGATAACCTCCTACTTTTTGAAGTCGGTTAAAAATGGTATTAGAAACCTCAAAAAATATTTTTTGAGTCTCAGTTCTAAGTATGGGGACCCCCAAAATTTATTGTATTTTTTTCTACTTTTGTGTAAAAATCTTAATGCGGTTCACAGAATACATATATCCTTACCAAGTTTCAACAGTATAGTTAGTTTAGTATAGTTATAGTTTCGGAAAAAAGAGGCTGTGTCATACGGACGGACGGACAGACAGACAGACAGACATTACGAATCTATAAGGGTTCCGTTTTTGCCCTTTGGCTACGGAACCCTAAAAAGAAAATGGTTACAAATGCTTACACTAAAAATAAAAACAGATTTTTGTAACAATATTATATTGTATAGATAAATAATCTTCATTTACATTTAAATATAAATTCATAAAATTACCTTATCATCTCTCTCAAGTACCTACATATATTTTATACTTTATGATATTATTGTTTTCAAAAACAATACATACGGTAAGTTTTATTCAAGGCTATAGTTTCTTGTACGCATACTCTTTGGTAAATGCTTCAAACTCTGAGGGATAGCTGGTCTGGGTTCCTTCCTTTGATACAGATATCGAAGCAACGTCGCACGCAGCACCGATTATCTGATGTAAAGGATAATCTTTGTGACTTGTAAGGAATTTGGCTAACGCACCAACGAACGCATCTCCCGCACCCTGAAAATTTTTTAGTAATATAAATAAAAAATTTAACTTCTATATTCATATTAGAATTTGCATAATTAATTAAAATCTATCATAAACACTAGCTGTTGCCCGCAGCTCCGCCCGTGTAAACTTTTGGCCAAAAAATTTTAAAAATTTGATTAGTTATAAACGTATTCTCATACCTACTGAATATACATATAAAATTTTATCTAAATCGGTCAAGCCGTTTCGGAGGAGTATAAACACTTAAACTGTGATTAAGGCCGGCCGCCTATTATAAGAATTTTCTGAAGTTTGATCGATAGCATCCGAAACTCATAGAAGCGGACGTCAGACACGTCAGAATTATTCTGATTCTGATTCTGAAGTATGCGGTGTGTACAACAAAACATATGCGACGAGTGCGTCCGGCGACTATCATAAATTTTATGGTCAGAAAAAATCTTATAATATGCGGCCGACCTAAGGCCGCTTCTACGAGGCCGGCCTAATTCGCCGTGTTGACGGTTGTCAGTTTTGTATGGATCATTACGGGAGTTTTTTTATGTTAGTTGGATAGGCAAACTGGCAAACGTACCACCTAAGTGGTCGACGTCGCCCATGAACATAAACTAGTATACCTAGAAAGAACCCATGCAACTCATTTATGTGTTGCCTATCCTGAGACCTAAGATGTTAAGTCTCGGTGCCAGTAATTACACTGCCTGTCCGAAACACAGCAAAGCTGTTTCACGGGAGAAATAAGCAAGATAGTGGTACCCATGCAGCCAGGAGCGCGGCACAGCGCTTCCCTCCCACCGGTAAACTTGTTGAACTTATGTATACAAGAGGCCTCAGGCCGTTTGCTGCCGCGGCTTTCAAGTGGATTTTACTGTCAAAACGCGCCAATAAATGTTTCAAATTAAAACATTACTCACTATTTTATTGCTGTTAAGGTTGAGCAATGATGGCGGATGGACACAAAATAGATAGACAGAAGGCAATTTACATACAACGAGCGCAACGCGTACATAGACACCGTTCACGGACACGATATTGCGGAACATTAGGAACAGTGCGAGGCGCGATTGATACACGCGTCTGTGAACATTTTTGTGCAAGAATGGAGGGAAGAAAGAAGTTATTATAATTGTTTAGTGGACGGTTGTTTAAATTCAATCCACTAGTTTGCTGTAAAAATATGTATGTACTATGTCCATAAGAATGAGAATTTATTATACTTTAAAATACAATAATCGATAATTTCGCCAATGTCGAAATCGTCGCTTGACGTGACAAATATGTACCTAATTTGAAAATATCATTGAACTTTGTCCAGTTTTTATTTTAGTTATTATTAGTTTGTATTTCTTTTATTCCTGTTTTTGTTGTAAACAATATCCGCCTTATAACAAAAAAACTTATCTAGTACCGGGATTAAACCAAGACTGAAAAGTCCAGGTTTGTTACGGTATTAACGTTAGTCCATGGACTAAAATTCATTCTTATTACAAATCGAGGACCAACCGGGGTCTAGGTAGTACCAAAGATCGTCCCTGGTTTAATTGTATCCACAAATTATTGAGCAACATATCATTCATTTTGTTCGTTCAATATTTGATTAGTTCGGTACACCGTTCCTTTTCATGCAAAGCTCGCTAATTTATAATTAAATATAATGTGGAAAATACATCAATATTTTGATAATAAAATTTATTGTGTTATATAAAATATCTGAAATCTTTACTACTTTGTACTTTGAGGTAGTGATTTAAATTCTTGTTTATTACACACAAATATTGTAATATTTCGCTGTTAAGTTGTTTATATAGCTAGCGTATAAGGGAATGAAATACAAAGCGCGCGTAGTTCTAATGTCATCGAAATGTTTATTGTTTAATGTTTAGTTATTGCAATGTAAGTCGAGTTACCACTTACCAATAGTTACAATACAGCCATTATTGTTCTTTGATTCTAAATAGACGGTATGTTGTTCATAAGAATAGTATAATATTTTTTGTTGTGAATTTGTGTGCCACGAACATTACTTATGTTGTAAAATGTATCAACAAAAGAAAAAAGGGATGATAATTGGACTTCCCAAGAAAGTGTTTATTTAATCCAAACATCCATGAAAAATATCAGAGTTAATTAGAATTATTACATATGATATAAAATAGGTATGTATATCAATGACAAAATACAATACAACAAAATTACAGAAATAGAATGTTAAATTATATAAGGATGTCAGAATAATTATTTTAAATGTTAGTCCAATTCAATAATTTTGTCTATATCGAGTTCATTTAATTACCTTTCAATACAATTAATACGAAAAAACGCAAATTCAACGCATAAGACATCTGATAATTTAAAGTTTTGAGGTTAGTACCGAAGTTAAACTAGGGGTCACGGTGGTCTAACTTTAGTACCATAGATAGTCCTGGTACTAGCGTTAAACTAGTTTTTGTAATAACATTTATATTAGACCATTGTTTAAAGCTGGTATTAAACTCGGTACTATATTTAGTCTTCGTTTTGGAAGTGGCCCCGACATACGTTGTCCTGTACAAAATATTATTTTTTTGCGAATCTAAACCATTCTCGAATCCACTTGAACACACACAAAAAAAATCATCAAGATCGGTCCAGCCGCTTACGCTTCTGTGCGTGTGTATGTCACTGAACTCAGTGACATACACACGCACAGAAGAATTATATATATAAAGATACACACACCGGCATATTTAGCGGAACATAAAATAAAGGTTTGATATCAGTTTCATATAAGGTATTTTCATTAAGAAAACAACTGAACATCACATTTTATGCAATTGTTTTAATTTTATTCAAATACACCTTATCTGGAGCGAACTTCGAGTATTTCTTCCTTCTGAGTTAGATTTAAAATTTTATTGAAATACTGTTTTTTGTTAGTTTTTTTAATCGCGTATCTTTTTGGAATTGAGGACTGAATTATGCCTGACTTAGGCCCAACGGAGATTGCCAGGGCACTCGAAATGCGAAGAAATGGTCAAACCTACAGAGTGATATCCAGGGATCTTCGTCGACCAGTTTCAACGATCCATCGCAGTATCCAACGGTTCAGGTAGACCGGTACTTATGTGAGAAGAGCAGGACAAGGCAAAAAAAGACGCACTTCGAGTAGGGATGATCGTTTCATTCGGCTTCGTGTACGTAGGAACCCCCGTGATCAGAGAAGTTTTAGAACAAAATGTCGTACCGTTTGCCCCATATATCGGTGACGATTTTGTTTTTATGCAGGATAATGCTCGGCTGCATACCGCTCGGGTAACTCAAGCTTATCTTAATGATATGAATATCACTGTTATGGAGTGGCCGGCGAGATCGCCGGATATGAACCCAATAGAGCACGTTTGGGACTTGCTGAAAAGAAAAGTTAAGTCCACAATTCCAGCTTCTGCCTACGTGGGTGAACTGCGAATCGCCGTAGTTGAGGAATGGCGGAGACTATCCCAGGAGACCATCGATAACACCATTCTCAGTATGCCTAGACGGGTAGAAACTTTAATAAGAGCACGTGGAGGAAATACGCGTAATTAATCACCATTTTTCTAATTTAATTAAATGTTATTTTAATATTAATTTTCACTTTTCCCGGTTACATGAAAAGTTCGAAAATGTACCATTTTTCACAAATAGCCTTTACTCGCAAAATCTGTTCTTAATGTGATCTCATTTTAAGTAAAACAAATGAATGAACTTTAAATAACCAAGAAGTAGGTAAGTAGATTTTTTAAAATAAAACTATTTTTTTAATTTTAAAATTTTATAATTTTTTTTTTAATTATGGACCTTTTTTTTGTGTTCCGCTAAATATGCCCGTGTGTTTAGATTATCAATGCATAACCATTTTTTTTATTATTATTTTTCTTTTACGCCGGGAAATGCTCTGAGGCATCCCGCCTGGGGAGTGGGTCTCCCCAGGTGGGTATGTGGGACTCTCTGCGCCCGAAAGATGGTAAATGGACGCAGCTCCACCCACTAAAACCCGGCGAGTGCCACCAGTGCCGCCTTGGTGAGGTTCCCATCCTCACCCCTTGCCCCCTGCTATTTTGTCCTCTCTTCGTATAAGAGGGGTACAAAGAGCCCCCTCGGCTCAATTAGCTTCGCCCAAGGTGCCGGGCTCACCCTGGGCTACTAAGCCCCACCGCCACGTCAAGGCCTGAACCATGGTGGGGAATGCATAACCATTGGGTTGTGTCGTGTAGATATTCTTTATTCATGTATAGTCATAATATTATTATTTTTATATTCATCATCCTCGTCATCATCATCAGCCTCTATCCGTCCGCTACTGAACTTCCCCTTCCCTCAATGAACGCCAAGACTTTTTATACTTTTTTTATTTTATAAGTACTATGAGCTGGCAAATTAATTAACATGCAGGAAAGATATTAAGTGAAGCTGTGGCCCCTGGCTTCGCCCGCGTTTACTTAGTATTACGGACGTATACGGTCTGATGATGACAATTTTTCTACTTTTTGTAGATCTCTCAAGGAGGTATATTATACCGTCATACATATATTTTTGTTAGGTAGGTACTCAAATTATTGAAATTTTCTTTTCTTAATATACGTTACAAACGTTTGTTAGTGATTGATAGATTATTGATAAAACGATATTTAATTTTGTTTTTTCTTTCACAAAGGTACATACTCATTAAATTAAACACATTTAATCATGTCGCTTAGTCACAAGTTCATGTACAACCTTTGTGAGAGACTGGAGTCCGTACTAGATTAGTAATCTGTGCTACAAATCCCTAACACATTCAATTATAATTATTAACTAAGACAACGTCAGACGTGTGAAAAAGAGAAAGGAAACAAATTAATATCTAGGATGTGCTGTGTGTATGCAATGTATGCGTGTGAGTGTGCATTTGTTTATGCTTGTGTGTGTGCGTATGTGTTATGTGTAATGTATATATGTGTGTGGTTTAATATATATTAATAATTTAGTTAACATTTACATCAAGGCGTGCTTATTTCAAGCAAGTTTTCTGTATCCACATAGGTTTAAGTGTGCATTTGTTTATGTGTGTGTGCGTATGTGTTATGTGTATTGTATATATGTGTGGTTTAATATATATTATTAACTAGCTGTTGCCTGCAGCTTCACCCGCGTTACTCAACTCCTATATGTCACAGCGTGATGTTATATAGCCTATAGCCTTCCTCGATAAATGGGCTGTCTAACACTGAAAGATTTTTTCAAATCGGACCATTCGTTCCTGAGATTAGCGCGTTCAAACAAACAAACAAACTCTTCAGCTTTATAATATTTTATTATATATTTAATTAAACTAAACTTGAACTTCAATCCACTCCATTTTGTCTACACTTCACTGAAAGCAGGCGAATGTGTAAACAGTAAGTTCGCCATTCGTGTCCTTTGCGTCCGAAAACCGCTCCCACTACGAACTCACGAATCACCAGGCGAATAACGAACGCACTGTTTACACATGCCTGTTCGTTATTCGCCTCAGGCGAATGTGTAAATGCGGCATGACGAGAAACGTCGAACGTTGTTCGTTTGATTATATCGTTTTGTTTCGTGATATAATACATAAGGAGCACTAAAAATTTCCGAAACTGGCCAGTTACATAAACAATATTTAAAAAGTAAGTACAACATTTGAAAATGGAACTCTTTGGTTGTAGAATGCAGTTTGTTTTATCTGACTGTCAATTGTTTTTACATTGTGGCGCCATTTTAAAAATTGCGTGTCTACATTAACATGGATTTAACTAAGAAAAAATTTTGTAGTATCATTTTCTACGATTTTAAGTGTAATTTGACAGCTCAGCAGAACCTCGCTTGGCTTCAATCTGCTTTTGGCGATGAAGCACCATGCCAGACGACTAGGTATTTATAGCTGGTTTGTGGAATTCAAGCGCGGTCATGTCAATCTTAGTGACGAATCTCGCGATGGTCGCCCGTCCACCGCTGTGAACAACAAAAACATCGATGCTGTGCGCCGTATGATCGAAACGGACAGGCATGTGACCTACCATGAGATTCGCGCATCCTTAGACATAGGCATGAGTCAAATATAATCAATCCTACACAAACATTTGGGTGTGAGAAAGCTATGCTCGCGGTGGATCCCACACAATTTGACCGAGGCTCTAAAAACGGACCGCGTCACTTGGTGCAATGCCATTCTTACCAGATTCAACGAAGGGGCGTCAAAGTTGGTGTGGGACATAGTAACAGGTGACAAAACCTTGTCGTTGTTGACGAACCTCGCCTTAAAAGTTAAATGGATATTGATCACTTTCCAAACAAGTCGCCTAAAAATCAACAGTAACGAAAACTTATTTGTTTTTTGGCGAACTTTCGATTTTGATGATGACTTGATTCAAATCACGGACACTTTTTAGATTCACACAATATTCAAAAGAGTTTTCGATTTTTAGGTTATGAATTATTACCGATTGTCTTTTTTATTTATTTATTAAGAGCTGGACAAGTCCTTTGCCCTAATTGATTGTCAATGGCCAAGTATTGCAAGTTGCCATATGTAAATTTTGAATTACCGTGTCGTAAAATTATTTGGTTATTTATTATTATTGTTTTTTTGTTTTTAGAAATAGTAACCTTAACTTTAAAATATATCAAAATAAAAAAAAATATTCCGTTAATAACCGTGTATCTTTATCTGTACATATTGTGTATTTGCTTCTAATCATATATTTATAGGAAATAGATTGATTTTGGGCTATGGCTCCTAAGACTTGAAGATATATTTTTTTAATGAATTTTATAGTCAGATATAATATGAAGGTAAGATTAAAAGTAGAAAATAGTTAAGTGGTTGTCAATAAGAATAAATTTATAATAACTTTTGGCAGCACGTTGTGTCTACGCTAGCGCCAAAATATATGGTACAAATAATGTTTATTATTATTTTTAAATATTGGAAATGTTAACAAAAATCTATCTCTGGTTTGTAAAAATACAAAAATATTTACAATATAGAATTTAGGAACTAATTTTTAAAATTAATTCCCCTGACCCGCCCCGACCCGCCTGGGGAGTCCCCCCTCCCCCGCGGGATGCCTAAGAGCATTTCCCGGCGGGGAAAAAAAAGATTGTAAAGTGCCCTTTTTTTGCGAAAGGGAAAATATACTTTTAAACATATTATCTTGTAATAAATTATTACTAGGTAAAAATACCTCGCGAGCCCTTGGAAAGCTACGTTTTTTGCTAGTAAATAATTAAGTTTACTCACAGTTGTGTCTATGGCAGTAACTTTTTCACAGAATACATGGACATATTCGTTGATGTGCTTTGTACAGTATGCAGCCCCACGCTGACCTAAAGTGATAATGACTGTTTCACATCCACTTTGTAATAACTTCTCTAGTGCTTTTCTGACATTTCTAAATAGAAATAAATAAAATTTAAGATAAATAGTGATTTATGATCAGGCTCCTGTTTAATTCATTTTTATAATTTTTTTGGCATAGATTATTATACTTACTGCAGATCTACATTAAATCCTGCCAGTAAAGAAGCTTCAGTTTCATTAACACAAAGTATTGTACAAAGAGGCAATATGGCCTCTATGTCAGTTCGAGCTGGTGCTGCATTTAAAAGTTTAATCTGTAATAATAAATCTTAGTTTCATACAAATATAATATAAATGTCACCCTTATTATTAACTTTTATACCAGTATTAAGTTTATGTCTGTTGTATTTAAATAGCAACATATAGATTTGATATTAAACCCAAAAATATTAAGATAAAATAATATGAATATATCTGTTGAAAGTCAATCCTCTCAAGAGTAATTTGTACATTCTGGGATATAAAGTACTTACCCCATTATTTATTTTAAAAGCTTCCAAGGTAGTCTGAAATGGGGTTTCAAGTTGGCCAACGAGGACATCTGCATCTTTTATAAGCCTGCTTGCCTTCTCCACATCAAGTTTACTCAAATGATTGTTAGCTCCTGCGACAATCACTATTTGATTTTCACCATTTTCAGCTACGGATATTTGTGCAATTCCTGTGTTGGTATTGTTTGTTACACTAGTATAGGTTACATCTACACCATTATCGCTTAAATAATCTTTATACTGCTGTCCCCATTGGTCATCCCCTACCTATGGCAATACATGTTACACTAATATTATTAGCATTTTTTCTGTTTAAATAAATATATTGTAAAAATATTTTTATAAGGTATATTGTTACTTACTCTACAGATCATAAATGTATTTCCACCAAGTTTAGCTGCAGCGACACATTGGTTAGCGCCTTTCCCACCATAGCTAGTGGTGAATTTTGTTCCATGAAGTGTTTCACCAGGAACTGGCAGCCTTGGGGAATAGCTAAAAAACAATAAAGGAATTAGCTGATTGAACGAAACTGAAAGGTATCTCATAATTGGTACTTACTTATTACTACTTATCAAATATAAATCAGCTAACCTACTACCTACACCTATTACATTAATAAAAATAAGTAGGTAATAAGTTAAAATAAAAAGTACTTACGTGGTAAAATCAACACTACATGATCCAATTACAACTATTTTCTTAAGTTCTTTGTTTCCAGAAGACATTCTTAATAATTACAAAATATGTAGCAGCGTGATTACAAATGGCTAGAGCAGTGTTCCATATTGACATTAATGATTAAATACCTTAAAAGATATCTTATCACCATGAAATAAAACGATTAAATTTAGCAACTTATATGAAACGTAAATTATAACCTATAACTGCTTTAACCTCACTTATGACAATTCATATTTCTTGTTTAATGTAAACAAAACCCATTGTTTGTATTACTCTATGAACTTGTCGGCGCACATTATAATGTCATTGTCAATTAACGCTTGGTGACTTTGGCTGACCTGTCAAATAAAAGTGGGGTTAGTTGGTTACACTTGACATTAGATTGCTTTCTCTTTTCATCTTGTTATAATTCCATAAAGGATTGTCTTCTCTTTCCAACTCTTTATTGGTCTATTATATTAAATGTATAATGGTAGGCACGGTATTTGTATAGTTATGACCAGTGACCACGGAGCAATTACAAAGGTTATGACAGTCCATCTTGTATTACTAGGTTGTTGGTAGAAAGAGTAAAATATATAATATATTTATAATCTGGAGTAAAATAGATTTACTCTACGTTATTGGGGTTCCGTCATAGAGTAATTTACTACAATGGGTTCCGTTTTATTCCGTAAATATAGAGCAAATAATGTAATTTAAATTTTAACAACACAAGCCTGTATAATACGGAATGCGGTTCCAACATAGTTGTTTAATTTTATATTTAAATAATTTACAGTATTAAAATTGTTAAAGAAGATAATATTATGGCCTAAATCATTATTACTTAAACCATTTCTCCATAATTGTCCTAATGCATATAATTATTATCTATATACTCTATTCATCAGGATGGAGCACTATGGCTGCAGGTTGCACTGATGGTGTTAGTTCCGTAGCATAAGTAAGGACATATGGCTTTCCACATATTGGGAATAACAGGGCTTAGCTGGCAGTACCCCCTATGTAGTGGGAGCAATGTCATTCTTTAAATGTTTATGATAGTAGTAGCATTGGCTCAAGTTGGAATGACAACCTTGTTTAGAGATCTTCTTGACTAAATTGATCTAATATTTGTTACTGGCCCAGGCAACTCATTTAAGATTTGCCAATCCCCATATATACCATCAGGTAAGTCTCGTTGCCAGTAATTACACTGGCAGTCCTGCCCTTCTTTTCCAAACACAGAAATGCTGTTTCACGGGAGAAATAAGCAAGATGGTGATATGATGTAGAAAGGCACAAAGTACATCCCTTCCACTGATAACTGATACTACTTGATTAAGTCATCATAGTATTAAAAATTAAAATCAACAAACAATTCTTGTAATATTTTATATCCTAACAATGTGTTACAATATCTAGTACTACTTATAACTTATTTAATTAATTACAATATTCTAATAAATAATGACTATGTTTCTTTAGGCTTCTCTTCATTGGCCACTCTAGTTTCGTTTTTACCAATTTTGTCTGCCATCTCAGCATATTTTGCTTGCCTGTAATCATATTTTGCTGCATCCAAAAGTACATTTTGTAAAAGCAGTCTATTATTAGATTGCTTGTTTGTTAAAGCTGGAAATGGATTTCCTCTTAATTCCAACACTGCCTTATCAATGTGTCGAGTATATTCGGGACGGGGAGCTTTATACATTTTGGTAAAAGTAGTATTACAATTTTCAAATCTTGGAACTAAAACTTTAAACAATTTATGAACAAGTTCTTTTTCAAGTAACCAATAGTCTGCTATTTCCATAGTAGGTTTATGACAATCTCCATGAATGATTGCTTCAGAAATTAACTAAAACAAAAAATTAGTTTCAATTTAAGACATTAATGAGATAATGGTAGTATTATTATTGCAGTAGATTTTGTTTTAAATTCAATCTACTTCATTTATTAACTTACCCTTTCTGCATATTGACGTGCTTCGTCACCCCTGTTAAAATTAACTTCTATTCTTTCATATTTTATTAATCCAGTAACAGTTTTCCTTAACTTGTTTAATCTTCCCTCTGGTCCTTGATAATTTCTAAGACGTCTATGTTCAGGAGGTACTTTAATCCGTAGCTTAGAAACTAGCTTGGATACATCTGCTTGATTCATTTTGTTTTCTGTTATTTATTGCAAATTAACAATGATAATATTTACTCTAAGGTTTTTAATAAATATTAATCATCGTGTAATTAAAATTCTTGTAGATAATAGGTATAGATAATATGTACACACCAAAAATATTTTGAGGTTATATATTTACTTTTTAATTTTATGACAATATTGAAGAGCTTAAGAACTCATGCTTTGGAGTATACAAATTATGTATTACTGGAGGACGGCGGTCGGCGAGAAGTATCTTGGCGGGTGGTTGTGTTGTTTTGGTTTCTCGTTAATTAATTGTTATTTTGTATTTTCATTCGATTCGGATTCAGTTCATTCGGAGTGGTTTTCTATAGTGTTTGTCTTAAAAACTTAATGTATTATATATTGTGTTTGGTTGGCGAATATTGTGGGGGACTGACAGTTCTGGAGCGGTTTTCTGTAGTAGGGACTGTTCTGGTAGTCTTCTATAGTATTTGTTTTAAAAACTTAATCTGTGTATTAATATATTATTATGTGATTGGTTGGCGAATATTGTGCTGGACTGTTTTGGATGGATATAATGGGAAGTGATAGTTGATTGATGGGGCTAGAGGGGCGAAGCCGCGCGGCGCGCTCCTTGGGGTTTCCCGCTGTTTCTCCAAAGTACAGACAAAATATTGTTAACACGACAGACTTGGCAGCACCTCTTCTGGTTTTAGCCAGTTCTAACAGGAACAAAATATAGATAAAAAAATATGTTTTACTGTTTAATATGCCTATTATAATTTATTATTATTAAAAATACAAATCATATATGTAGTATTAAGTATTAACCCCAGATTAATATTTTACCCACGTGACACGTTGACCCAGCCTGGCGAAACTAGAAACAATAATTTAAAAAAATATTTTGTTTCAAATTGGCCATGGCAAATAATGTGTATTCATTTACAGCGCTAACGCGCAATATACGGCATGCTGAGTGTTTTTTTTTATGTTAGTTTGCCAGTTTGCCTATGCAACTAACATAATAATCAATTAATCAATGAAAACCACAATACGAGAGGAAAAGATGTATACGAAAGACGCCGATCAAACCTAAAATACGACAGAAAAAAGAACTTATACAAGGAAAAAACGAAAGATGTTTTCTTAAAACAGAATATTGATTACCAGGCAGGAATAGGCAGCATGGCCTCTGGTTCTAGCCTATTCCATCAGGAACGAAAAAAAAAACAAAAATTTTAGTCAGTACCAAGGTGGTACCGCCATAAAATATTATTAAAAAAAAAAAAAACCAAGGTGGTACCAAGTCGGTACTTATGATATAAAATGGTAATGGTCTATATTCTATAAACGTAGTGATTACGTTCTCTTGGTATAAACTTTTTAGACGCTTTTTAGTATCCCACTTGTATTTTTGATATGACAAATTAATGTAAAATTAAAAAAAAGTGTTTTTTTTATTCTTGACACTGGCAGAATGTCGCAAAAGGCGATCGTATGCCATAAATAAAAGTAGAAGGAGAATAAATGTTTTTTAATACTTTATTTTGCTAGTTATTTTGTGTATAGTACATACCATTTTGATCTTTAGTTCTTGAATTTTTGCTTTAATTTAATGTATATCTTGAGAGTGTCTATTGTAAATTCTTATATCAGGAGACATAGAGATAAGAATTGAAGTAAAAATATATTTCAAGAATGTTTCCGAATAAAAATTATCAAGAAAAAGATGGTGTTTACGAACTTCTTACTTCGTTATGTGAAAAAACATCTTCGAAGTATAATAAACCTAACAGGATATCACAAAAAGTGGTTACAGCTAAAATGCGTTCATTAGCATACGAAATAATTCTCAAAAAATCACATACCAACGTAATACCGGAAATACGGGATGTCGATCCTTTTGTGGATCTGTTTTCATATACCTTTATATTACAAAATTCAGCAAAAAATACCATAGAATATAAGCAGTCTCTAGAGCTAAAAGGTCTAGTTAATACATTAAAAAGCACAGATTTAGGTGAGGAGAAAAGTCACATACATAATGTTTTGAGACTGCTTAATGCATTACGCGACACGGAGAAAAAAGATGTATCGAGCGAATTGTTCCAGGTAATACCAATTTGTAGTGATCAAAGATCTATAATCAGTATTTATTGTACATTATTACTTGTATACTGCGTCAGCTGTGTTGACTTTTATTAAGACAGGCCTGTGTCCAACAGTAATCTGCAGATTACCAATTGCTGATCATGTTAATTATTATGCCTATGTGTATTTAAAAAGTAATTATTAATTGTTGGAAACAGACCTCATTGCAAAAGTAAATTTAAAGATGTTAATTGTGGCTGTTTAATATCTATTACCTGAGTCTTAAGAATATGTTCCTTGAAATGTAATATTGCATTTATTAATGGAGATATGTATTTTTAGCAACCATTCTCATTTGGATTTCTTGAGAAAATGTTACCTAAACCAAAACTGGAAATGTTTGGTTCAAGCCAACCATACTCATTTTATCCATCATATGTGTTTGAGTTACCATTTTCATTGAAACATCAAGGAAGTTTGCTGGATAAACAACAATCTCAGTGTTATACAGAGTACACTCTTGATGCTTTCGAATCAAAGTCATGTAAGAATTAATAAAATTGTTTACCCAATTTTTGTGTTAACAAATTTTAAATGTATTTAACAAAAAAATTAATAAAAGAATTTCTTTGTTACATTTTACTTTTGAAATTTTATTTATTTATTCGTCTGTCTAATACACAAAATATCCTACAGTGTTTTATGATACGTCACAGAAAGGGGCTGAAATAAAATCATTTCTTAGTCCAATGTCTCTCAACTCTATGACATCATATACAACAAATACCTCTCCATATGCAGACATTATGACAAACTGCCCAAGACTTATGGCACCCAGAGATCTACAGATACCCACATCAAAATCTTCAGATACAAATGTAAAGGTAAGATTTTTCATTTGTAAGAAGAAAAAAAAAGTTTAGTTTATGATAACTTTGTTTACTATATGCTTTGAAATTGAATTTTGTGTGACTTTTTTTAATCTAGCCAAGATTGCATTACCTAATAGGGGCTTATCTTCACCAAATTGAATCTACTACCAGCTTTGACTGTTAAGAGAAGTTTGAGATAAGGTCATTGTCTGATGTGTCTATTGTATTATTATTATTCATTAATATTGTCTCATTTATTATATCCGTAGAAATGTTGATCAGATAATTAAAAAATCTTCTGACTTTTAGGTTTCTCTTGCACCCACAAATTCGGATCTTCAAGAGGTATTCAGAGGCAATATTAATGATTCTATAGACATTTGGGAGGCAGTTACAAAACTTGATCAGAATGTCCCGGAAGATATTTGGGACTATGTTTGTAAGTACATTTTAGATTGTAGTTGATTAAATATAATCATTAGGCCACTTAATATTCACCATAAAGGACACCCTACAAAACCTAGGTGTCTATGGATTTTGGTGAACTGAATGTCTTATTTTTTGACTATGTCTTCAAAACATTGATTCAAAATGTGAGAATGAAACCAATACTCGGACAACATATTTCTAAATATTGAGACTATCATTTTCATATTAAATTTCAACCCAATTTTAATGGCAAAGAGTAATAATTTTAGTGTATGAATTATTGCATCTGGAAAGATAGAGAGAAAATAAAGTATTTATCTATAGTAATATTATAAAGCTGAAGAGTTTGTTTGTTTGTTTGAATGCGCTAATCTCAGGAACTACTGGTCCGATTTGAAAAATTCTTTCAGTGTTAGATAGCCCATTTATCGAGGAAGGCTATAGGCTATATAACATCACACTGACTAACGGTAATTAAGTTGAGTAACTTAAGGCGGGCGAAGCTGCGGGCAACAGCTAGTTGAAGATAAATTTTATTGACTATTTAACATGACACTCATTTTCCCAACTGTGACCTTTCTTTACTTCACTATAATTAATTATTGTTGCAGCAAAGCTTCCTCCAGTTAACGAAAGACAAATAATTGCTACATCTGCGAGAGAGATGTCACTTTGGAGACAGTTGTATAATGGACAGTTAACAGAATTATATGTTGTATCAGAGAAATTGTTTATTAGACACATAATGTATTTGATAAGTAAGTTAGCCTAAAACATTATTAACTGATACATCTATATTTCACATAAGAAATCTTGAAATCATCAGTTCTTATTGCTGTACTACATGTAGTTTTGTAATAACTACATGTTATTACAAATTATACAACGTGGGAGTGAAGCGCTGTGCCGCGCTCCCGGCTGCATGGGTACCACCATCCTGCTTGTTTCTCCCGTGAAACAGCTTTGCTATGTTTCGGAGAGAAGGGCAAGATAGGCAGTGTAATTACTGGCACCGAGACTTAACATCTTATGTCTCAGGATAGGCAACACATAAATGAATTGCCTGGGGTCGTTCCAGGTATACTAGTTTATGTTTATGGGCGACGTCGACCACTTACCATCAGGTGGTACGTTTGCCAGTTTGCCTATCCAACTAACATAAAAAAAAAAAACTTTCATAATTATGCATAATTTTATAGACATTATGTAGAATTCTTGAAAACTTGCCATAGTTGCCGAAGTTATGACATATTTCGTGGAATAATAGGTGTAATATAGCTAAACTGTTGTGTATTAATAAAAAATCCATTGTACAAGGCTATAGCATTATAAATAAATATTAATTGATAAGCTGATAGCATGGTGACTGTAATGGACACCCACACTTGCCATATATAGCTCAATTTAATAAGGCTATAGAGTATAGACTGCATATTTATTTTAGAAAATATTTATTTATTAATTTTGCGTGAAACCACGGAGAAAACTGAACAGTTAGTACAAGATAAATACATTACACTAGATAAGAAAAATACATTACAATACACAGTAAAAATACTTATATTATTTCAGTTGGCATCGAAACCAGTTCATTTCCATATAGTGAAGAGTCCCAATGTTTTTATATGAAAGACAATTTAGTTCTTGAAGGCATATCTAAAGAGTTTTTAAAGGGATACATTTCTCCTCTGCTCGCTGTGGGCACGTATTATAAAAGACTGTATAACTTCGCATTCAACATGGTTATTGAAGACAATTTACAGAGTGAAGGACTTATTTATGAGGTATGTATGTCCTTACTAATATAAAACAGCTGAAGAGTTCGTTTGCTTGAACTTGCTGTTCTCCAGATTTGCGGGTGAGCGATTTTCAATGATGTGGCGTACTAAAAAAATCATACTTACAGGCAGCAAGAGAAGTTATTAGACGATACTTGCTGGACTTCCGTCTCACCGCTACGGAGATATTCCAGGACTGCTATAACACCGCTGAAGACACCAACCGCATGCCCACCTTGCTGCAGATCCTGCATCATATTGAACCTCTCAAATATGAAATAGAAACTATAGCCTCCATTTATAAACTGTCGGGTACTGGTAAGTGTATTTCATGTGTTAATATACTAATTTAACGGTCACATAAGTACCATGTTAAATTCGAAGGTTCAATCTAAATATCTTATACATCATAATTGAATAATAAAGTTATTTTAATGAAAAATCCAAAGTGAAAATTATTTTAGAAACAAGTAAGCAGTCTAGTCCATACTAATATTATAAATGCAAAAGTAAAAACTAAAAGTTATCTTTTCACACCTAAATTAGTGACCATATTTCAATAATTTTGGAAAGAGAATTTTAATCTTTATACTGGGTTTCACTCTTCTATATATCTACTTTTACTTGGTTTATTAACCTTTCATAGTATATTAGTTTATTAAATATGTCAAAAATTGTATGTCCACTAATAATATAACTTTATTGAAGTGAAACTTATTTATCGTGGTTGGAAAAAAATTTAGTGTAACATTTTTTCGTTACGCGTCACATTCTTCCGTTACGCGCCATCTTTTTCTTATCCCTACCACGCGTGATTTGAAAAATAACGTCATAAAGAAGTTTCACTTCTTACGAGTGTACGCTAGTACACACACACTTTTTTATATTTCAGATGCAACCAGTACAATACCAAGTGGAGCTGAATTGATGTCGTATCTGTTTAACGAGATATCTATGGTGACGCACAAAAAGACGGCGCTTATTCTGTACAATGCCTTGTTCTCTATCTGTAAGGTGTATTTCAAGTGAGTATCGAGTTTTAAATATTTTATAATAATTAAGGTATGAATTACTACCTCGAATATATGGATTATTAAACACTTGTTAGCATGGTACCACCGTGCCATTGCCATTAAATATTCAATTGGTTTATTTTTCTAACCTTACAATTGCTTATAAAATTAATTTTCCTTTTTTTATTTCATTGTGTATATCTATATGCTTACATAGTAGACGGAGGGTAGGCCGATCACCAATTAGATTGGACAACCATCTCTGAGCAGTAGTTGGTCCTAGTTAGACTTGGATGTGAGTGGCGGAGGATCAACCTTCTAACCGCCTCAGCGTTCATTCAAAGGGGCCTATGTCCAACAGTGGACGGAAAAAAAGTTCACAATGGTGATCATATGGTGTATAAATGATTTTTATTATTATGATTTTAGATTCATAGAACGTTTCATCTTCGAAGGCGAGCTAGACGATCCGTACAGTGAGTTCTTCATCCGCAAGGATAACCAGCATGTGAACTCTCGCTCCAAGCGCTACTGGGACAGGGGCTTCTACATGGTGCCCGGCGCCGTACCGGAGTTCCTGCGGCCGCTGGCGACCTACATACTGCTGTGTGGGAAGTCGCTGAGGCTACTGAAGCTGTGCAATCCTGGAGTAAGTTTTACTTTGATTTTGTATGATTAAGATGATAGGGAGAGATTCTGCTACTTATATAATGCTAAGTATATACCCCTACTCTTAATTCATCAAAAAAAAAAAAAAAAAGTTAGGCAGGTCCATAATCAGTAAACAATGCTGATCACATATTATATCTTATAAATATAAGAATATAAACAAATTAAAAATTTATTATAAACTATCCTTATAATTGTGCAATTATTATTAATTATTGTGCATTACATTATATGTTTTAGTATTTATTTTTATTTTCCTTTAACTTTTCGTACGCTCGATTGTGAAGAATACGTCTGAGTCGAGCAGCAGTTCAACGATGGAGTCGTAGGTCATATTTACGTAACTTTGATGTCATTGACTCTATTTATTTGCAGTATCTCGACCATATCATTTGAAACTTTTTCAAAACAAATATTTTTAAAATCTCATTGCGCATATTATAATGGTACACTAATATACAATTTCTTTGATAATTATAATTTAACGGTGTTGAGTTGTTGCTAAAACCCGGGCCCAATACTGGCGCGTACTCTTCACAGTGTACAGTTACGCACTGAATTCGATCCGAATCCGTTAAATACAAATTTAGAAAATTCTGTTCTTCCGTGCTACTCTGCTTATTAATCATCATCATCATCATTAGTCTCTATCCGTCCACTGCTGAACTTAAGCTTATTTGCTCCTCATTCAAAAAAACTATATAAAATCCGACCGTCACGAACGCCCAGCAGATGTAAACAGCAGACTTCATAATTCATACAAATCTATAATGAAAGATAGAATAAAGTAAAGAAATATAGTAGTCAAGAGCAGCGGTGTAGTGGGAGCATCACGCGATAATAGCGACAGTAAAAAAGAGACCAATTCTTCGATGCGTCAATAATCTTTGAAATGGAGACTTGACGAATGACGGAGAAAACTCGGATGATGGACACGGATCTAGTCCGTAGCTTACAAATTATTCTACGGAACGTATTTTGACGGACTCGGATCGGATGCAGTGCGTATTACGCTATTTCTCCCAGGACCCGCTGGTGGCGCTGCTGTCGTCGGCCCACCCGGAGGTGCGCGGCTACCGGAGCTGGGCGGGGCTGGCGCGCGCGAGGCGCGGGCTGGGCGTGTACCGCACGCGCTGCCTGTTCGTGGCGGGCGAGCGCGCGTGCCTGCGCCGCCTGCTGCTGCGGCGGGACAACGAGCGCCGTGCCTTCGCAGAGCTCGCCTCGCTCAAGCAGGCGGAGACCATGGATAAGATTGTCGGTGAGTGCAACTTTTAAAAGTAAGAAAATCGATTACATTATCGATTAATAATTCTGATTGATATGTTGGATAACGAACAATTATTTTTCTAGTAATTTAATATGCCATTTGAAAATATTTGAATATTCGCATGTTGATGTTGGCTATATAGTGAATTCAATAATCATACTCTATTTTCAGCTGAACGTAAAAGGCTCGCGCAGTTAATAATAGCCGAGAAGCAACATTCGCTTAAAGTTTTGGAAGCGGCAATGGCAGAAGCGAAACAGGCTAAGGATAAAGCGAAGCAACGCGAGAGGAAACTTTACGAACTGGAAGTAGCGGCTGAAAAAGCGACCGAAGAAGTGGATTCAAAGCTGAAAGAAGATGAAAGGTTTACCGTTTAGTTGTACTAGCACGCAGACCTTTTAAATATCTAATATCTTTTGAAAATAAGACATCAATCAACATATCTTTATAATACCTACAGCAAAATCAGAATAATGTATTAGTGTTACTAATCTAGAAATGTAAATTTATGTTAAATTGTAACGGCCGATGCCAGTTAATCATCTTTGTCAATTGACTAATTAAATCTGATTAACTTTATTACATTCATTCATTAATTCATTCATATTTTGAATTCATGTTTTACAGCAACAAAATAATGGAATATTATTCAAAACTTAATATGGAAGTAGAAAAAAGCAAAGTTCATACGGAATGGAAAATAAAACGCTTGCAGTTAGATGAAAGTAGAATGCAATTGCTTTCGACAGAAGAGAGAAATTTGAAAAGAGAAAAATTAGAATTAGAACATCAACAGAACGAAGATATTATGGCAATGTCTATTCAAAGTCTAGACACCAAATCGGAAGATGAATTAGAAAGTACAGCGCAAGACAGTAAAAATGTAGCAACACAAGACACTCAGGAAAATACTGTCAATAAACAAAATATTTCAATGGGGCAGTTTCCTACGACTGTGTGTAATGATAATGTTAGCGCAAGATACACACAAAATATACCCACAAATGACCATGAGGAAAGCGCTAAGGACTCCCATCAAAACGTTAATGCTGCGAAATATAAAGCAAAAGCTCAATCTTCCAATGACGTATTTAGTGCTATATGTAATGTAGCAAAAAGTATATTTGGGGTTGGAAAACAAAAGGCTGAGGACTTGTGCGATAATGAAGTCAAGATTGATGCTGAAGGTAATATTGTAAATGCTGACACAGAAATGATTTTTGAAGCGAGTAAAGCTTCCAATGACAACAAAATAGAAAATACTGAAAACCATCTGAGGTATTTAGAAAGAAAGCAAGCAGCACTTCAAACTAAATTAAAAGTAATGGCACATGAAATGCGAAACACTGATCTTGAAAATAATCAAGTAAAATATCATACGGCCGATATGCAGTTGTCATCCGTTGATGAAGAAAACAACGTAGATGGCAAATGGGGTTCTTTTGCTGAAACTCAAAAAAATAGGTTAAAGGTATTGGGAACAGAATTCGATGAAATTAATGCTGAACCGGCCAATATTAAGGAACCAATAAGTGTTGCTCGTAAGGAAGCAATATTGAATAAGCATAAAGTTCTTGGAGTTGAATACAATCAGCCAGCAGTTAATATACCGATTAGAGAACCAGTTAACGTCGCACAAGAGGAAGCCGTCGTTAATAGAAAAAGAGTTCTTGGAGTAGAGTTTAATCTACCAGCAGAGAGTAGAAGAGTAAAAGAACCAGCAAACATTGCGCAAGAAGAAGCCATCGCGAATAAAAATAAAGTCTTAGGTGTTGAATATAATCTGCCAGAAGAAAACAAATTCAAAAGACTACCAGCTAACTGTGCTCAGGAAGAAGCAATTTTGAATAGAAAGAAAGTTCTAGGAGTGGAATACAACTTACCGCCAGAGCATATTATAACAAATGAACCGGCAAATATCGCCCAGGAAGAGGCGTTGTTGAATAAAAAGAAAATTCTTGGAGTAGAGTATAACTTACCAGTAGAACATGTGATAACGAACGAACCGGCAAATGTCGCGCAAGAAGAAGCGATGTTGAATAAAATCAAAATTCTTGGTGTAGAATATAACCTACCAGCAGAGAGTGGGATTGTAAAACAACCATCAAATGTTGCCCAAGAAGAAGCGATTCTCAATAAAAGGAAAATTCTTGGGGTCGAGTACAATTTACCAATGGAACACGTGGTTGCCAAAGAACCAGCTAATTTCGCTCAGGAAGAAGCAATACGAAATAAAAACAAAATTCTCGGCTCAGAATATGAAGTAGGGACTGAAAAAGCGAGCGCAAGATTTGATTCGAGTCGAAAATCAAATTTACGTCTTAATTTGAAACCGTGTAATAATTCAAATAAGAATAGTTGTGTAACACCTAACGCGGCAGTAACACCGGGAGAATTTATGCCGGGTTCAGCTCAGGTAAGGTTATTTTGTTTAAATATCTTTATTTATGATATTTTAGAAACGTAACCCTATGAATCTGATTGTATTCTAATATATGAAACTAAGCTACATGAAAACTGCATACTGCAGAAGTAGAAATGATATCCTTTGATTTCATGAGCCTGTATAACAACAATAAACACTAAAATTCACCATAACGGATACAATGTTTTTTCAGCTCGACTTGGAAACTCCGACAACAGCCGAGATGCCTATTGATGGAGCCAGAACAGGGGATGTGTTGTCACCAAAAAGCGAATACTGCAAAGATTTCGAAACAGCTGATGCCAAACCCCACAAGGAATACCTAACATCTGATGGGTTTAACTTTTCCTTACTCGTTGACGAAGAAACAGCAGAATCTGCACTCAACGATATACCAGAAAGCCCAGAGAATTCACCGTCGAAGACGGACAAAAAGTCAATTTTCAACATATTAGATGGCTCATACAATCTTGATAGTTTCGATCCATTCGGCGTAAAAGATCACCAGAAATACGAGAAGAATTATTTCAGCAATCGAATGAATACAGAGAAATCTTTTTATACCCACCCCTCTGTTATCATGGAGAATGTGAAAAAGAGGCCGTGTGATAATACTTTCGCATCACGATTCGATCCTGGCAGCGAAGAAGAAGACGAAACTACTTGTGACAGTATAGTCACACTGACTGCCTGTCTTCAAAGATCCGTCATGCTACCTCTCACATACCAGTTGGAGGTCGTCAATAACTCGATCCTAACGTATTTCCTCATAAATCTAGATATGTACGAACACCTGAAGAGTCTAAAGGACTACTTCTTTCTAATGGATGGAGAGTTTTCGAGAAGTATTTGCCATAATTTGTTCTCGAAGTTGACTAAAACGGTAAATCCTCAAGAGTTGTTGAATTTCGCGACGTTACATAACATATTGGACAAAGCGCTGGGATCGTCTATACTTCGTAAGTATCACTAGTGTAATTTGAAACGCTTAAATTTTATGGAGTTTAATAATGCCTTTTCAGTTAATATATGTTTGCTACAATAATATAATTTGATTAAAATTTCACTGGCCTGTTGGTCTAGCCAACCCAAGCAGCCCATCGGTATGCTAATGAATGACATCGACCACTTGCAGTATGGCCAAATTGTTTTGGTCACACAAATATGCTGCATAGCGTAGAAACTAATTTTACCCTAAAATTTGTTTCTTTACCGTCGTTATTCTGTGTTATTGTAGTCAAAGTGTGTAGTATGTAGTAAGAAAGAAAGAAAGAAACATTTTATTCAACACACACAGGAGACAGTATGCTATATTTGTAATACTGACCCTACTATGAACCAGGTGGCTCATCACACACTCCTATATTTTTAATTCATCAATTAAATTTCAAGTAAGTACATAAAATCAGTAAATGATGCTTATCACATATACAATACTTAATAAAAATGAGAATAATATAAGAAAATAAAATGTTAATTATAAAATATCCTAATTGTGCAATTATTATTTATTGTGAATTAAATTACTTATTTGACTGTTTACGTTAATACAGCTGAGTCGAGCGGCGGTTACACTGTCCCAGAGTTACGAAATTTAGGGTCACTGGCTCTACATAGTACCATCTTGCTTGTTTCTCCCGTGCAATAGCTTTGCTGTGTTGCGGAAAGAAGGGAAGACAGGCAGTGTAATTACTGGCACCGAGACTTAACATCTTATGTCTCAGGATAGGCAACACATAAATGAGTTGCCTGGGCTCGTTCCGGGTGGGCAGGTTTATGTTCATGGGCGACGTTAGCCACTTACTATCAGTTTGCCTATCCAACTAACATAAAAAAATATATACTTTTAGTACTTTACTATACTTATGGATTGATATACCATTTTTTTTATATCTGTTATTTAACGGTGTATCCAGATAGCCCCAAATTCTCTGCAAACCTCTCATTCAGGCACATAAATATATGTACACATGTTCCAGACAGCCCCAAGTTCTCGGCGAACCTGTCGTTCACCATCTCGTCGGCGCCGCTGTCGCTGGGGGCGGACGCGCTTGCCTGCGTGTCTCTGTCGTACGCCGCGCGCCCGCCGCTCACCGTGCTGCTGTCGCCGGACGCGCTGGCGAGGTACGAGCGCGTGTTCCACTTCCTCATCAAGATAAGACGCGTCGCCTGGGTGCTCGGCGAGGACTTTGAGGTGAGTAGTGGGAATATGTTTCTTCTAATTCATCAAGGTCACCATCGTCATCACCACCACCATCATCATCATCATCATCATCATCATCATCATCATCATCATCATCATCATCATCATCACCATCATCATAATCAACATTAAACTTTTTCTCCCCTGCACAAGAAATCGTCGCCATTTACGCCACAATCACTCCCATTAATTGGAGGTCTACCAACACTTCGTTTTCCTAAACTTAATTCATCATGTATAAGTAGTATAATATCACATGTTTAACAATGAATCACATTTAAGGAAAAAGTAAACTTCTTATATTATGTCAATCAATAAATGATAACATTATAGTTATTAATTTTTACCTGCACATGACACCATGTTCCTTCCATCTGTTTTAGAGTAGAGAGATGCAATGTGAAAATTATTATAGTCTTTACATAACTAACATTCTTTCCTTATCTATGTAATGTCTTTTTTCAGAATTTAAAACTGTCAGTGAAACTACTCAAGTCAGACTCGAGAAAGTTACTCCGCTCACCCCAGTACAGGACGGTGCAGATATACAGACACATCATGTCTTCTATGATACGATCGTTGGACAACTACATAATGACCACGTGCATCCTGTCCTCTTGGACGGAGTTCGAGGCGGACTTGAAGAAGGCAAGGACTCTAGACGACCTCTACGAGTGCCACGTGGTGTACGTCAAGAAGGTGCTGTTCAGGTGTCTGCTGAACAATAGGTCCACGCCGGTCATGAAGTTGCTGAATGATATGTTCACGGTTATATTGAAGTTCAGCCGTGTACTGAAGGCTAGGTATGTTGTTATTATACAATAATGTAAGCATACCATTATTGAGTTAATAATTTATGCATTCAGCTTAAGATTTTATATAGATGTTTTGTTTACGGAAAAGAGTTGTGCTGTAAAATGACATGCTAAGAAGTGCTTGCAACCATAATAGCATTCCAGGGCAATTTCGCGTACAACATTCGGTTACACCCATCGAGCATATAACCGGATTCCGGTTGATGATTACACCTAATTATAGGACTATATTTAGTACACAAGCAGAATATATATTTTTGCCTGGCTACTTCAGAAGGAAGGTTATATTGATCAAATGTATATAAGAGTGATACCGGGTAAATCAAAATCATAACAAAATAAATGGCGGATTTAGGCTCCAAATTATGTGTCGTAATAGTTTTCTTTGTAATTCAAATTCCTTAGGTTTTATGTCCTTTCTTTATCATAATTACTTTCGTTTGTTCCAGCGAATGGGAACAATCCGAAGGATGCTACACACACCCGAACTTCGCTCAGCTGGACGAGTTGTTCCACTTGTTCGAGAAGCTGGCCCGTCACCTGCTTAAGATGGTGGCGCGGCTCACGGACTGCGGCTACCAGCGGCACCTGGGCGAGCTTATGACCGCGGTCAACCTCAACGGGTACTACACGCCAGACGACACCAACGCTAGTGTACATAGTACGTGACGTTACTAAGTATTTAACAGGACTGAAGTAGCACAAGGTACAAGGGTGTGAGATTACTTAATACTTCTATAGGAAGCTACATGTACTACCAGTATCATCTAGGGTTGCTGATGACCGCGTTCAATGATACTACATGCTTGACAATAACAACGCTAGTATATAAAGTATGTGACGTCACCAAGTACTTCAACGGAACGAGTGGTGTACAAAGTTTATAAGAGGCTACTTAATACTTCTAAAAGACTTAAACGAAGCCACGTGCACCACCTGGGGAAAAACAGGCCATAAAGTACAGAGTGTGTGACTAATAAGCTAGTATGCAAAGTGTGTGTGTGTGAGAAACTTAATACGTCTAAATGACTAATAAGCAAGTATGCAAAGTGTCTGCATGTGAGCAACTTAATACTTCTAAAGGACTAATAAGCTAGTACGCAAAGTGTGTGCGTGTGAACAACTTAACACAATATCTAAAGGACTAATAAGCTAGTATGCATAGTGTGTGTGTGTGTGAGCAACTTAATACTTCTAAAGGACTAATAAGCAAGTATACAAAGTGTCTGCATGTGAGCAACTTAACACAATATCTAAAGGACTAATAAGCTAGTACGCAAAGTGTGTGCGTGTGAACAACTTAACACAATATCTAAAGGACTAATAAGCTAGTATGCATTGTGTGTGTGTGTGTGAGCAACTTAATACTTCTAAAGGACTAATAAGCTAGTAGGCAAAGTGTGTGCGTGTGAGCAACTTAACACAATATCTAAAGGACTAATATGCAAAGTATCTGTGTGTGAGCAACTTAATACTTCTAAAGGACTAATAAGGTAGTATGCAAAGTGTGTGTGTGTGTGAAACTTAATACTTCACAACAACTTAAAAAGAATGTAGTCGTGTAATCTTCATCTGTATTAAATTAGATTTACCATGGTGTCATTTGGGTTTTATGTTCCCCAAAGTGACAAAACAGATCCTTTATAGGATTACTCCATCGTCCGCATGTTTGCCAAATCAAAATGATATACTATAGTATCGTTTCACAAAGCACTAAATATGCAATAGTAGTACAATGGTTGGCTACGTACATGGTTGAATTTGTTTGTGAGTACCCAGTGATTTGTTGACATACGCATTTGCCATTCACACAGGGAGACATCCAACAACGGACAAAAAGGTTTAAGTTCCAAACTACGCGGTATAAGAGAATGCAGAGAAAAGGTGCGACAATGTTTGTTAAAATAATTGTTAATTATACTTAAATAAGAAACCTAAGTACTTTCTAAGTCATACGGAGGATAAAAATATATGTATTATTGCCATGAATTGCCAAAAAGGAAACACTATTACAGCAAAAGTATTAGATCGCGCTTTCTAATAGGCGTTCTACATTCGCGGCGCGAACGCTCGCGAATTCCGTGAAAGACGAGTGTAGATGGTTTCTCGTCTACGCGTTTGCACTGTTCCCCGATCGGTGTCGGGTGTTTACTCCGCGACAAAGAGTTCGCGTTTGGTTCACGGCGCGCTAAAGAGCGCTCTACACTCGCAGCTTTTCGCAGTAGCGTACAAGAAGCCGCGCACGCCGCACGAGATCTTTGGTAGAACCTTGTTTAATAAGTCATTAAAATCCGATTGAGACATTCTCTTAAAGTTATGAAATTCTCCTGATGGTTTAGCAACTAATTTGCTCAACTGTCTATCCTATGGTGACATTGAAAAAGAATTAAGTAGGTAATATATATTATATACGTAATTATAATGATTAAAAATATTCCTTGAAGTCGCGAACGAGACTGCGAAGTTTTGCGAATTGCGAGTGTAGAGGGAAGTTCGCGGCGCGAATCGTGGTATGAATTCACAGCAAGAATAGCGGGCGAGTGTAGAGTGCTCTTAAAACAAACTTCAAGTAACAATAACTGAGGCAGAATCTCAAGCACACTCATAATTTTAATAACGAATGGTATGTAATGATGAAGTCGATGTTTAATTTTCGTATATTTTAAGTTGTATTTTGTAAGAAAATGTTTTGTTTAAAAATCTATTTGGTGTCTCCAATAGGTACAAATAATGTAATAATGTACTCAGTTTACTAAAAATTTTGCCATCACAAAATAAAGACTAATAAATTATTAAGGTCATATCATTAAATAATAAACATTATTAATAATTATTTAATATTACACTAAGCACATCGTAGGTCATATACATTTTGTTTTCTAATGTTTACGCGAATATATTGAAAGTTTCAATATAATTAGTGATATTCGTTGAGACAACTTTTTATATATTTTATCGCTGCTTTCTGAAAGTAGAATTAAAATTATTTATAAACCGCTATTAAATCTGTATAAAATTGTTTCATCATAGACGAATGTTATTGGTTATGTTACAAGCCCACTTATTGGCATAGGCTATGGCCAAAGAATCTGTTATAAAGAATCAAGAATCTGTTTCTTTTATTAAAATCAATGCCTGTAGTTTTATATATTATTGTTATTATACCTACAGCATTTATTAGTTTGTAAAAAATAAACATTATCGATACAGATTTAGTCTTATTATTATCCTTATTACAATATTCTGACACATTCCTTCAAAGAGGTAGGAATATATATTTATTCCTTAAATTGAAAGTGCAAGAATAAATAATTTAAAAAATAAGAACGCCAAAATAATAAGTTGGAATAGAAAGTTCTTTTATTCACACAATCTATACCTACAGATAAATAAAATTGGAGTGTCTGTTTGTAATGTTAAAATAACTGCTTTTTATTAAATGCATATGGATATTTTTTTCGGAAGGACTTTTCGGCCTGATGGCCTTTAAGCTCAATCGGTACAGTAAGTGAACATGATATTCGAAAGGGGGACGCCCGGGCCCCCCTCCGCGCCTCGCGGGGGCGCGTAGAGCTGGATTTGGACTAGTCGAATCCGATACGGGCGACGAATCTTTTACGGTTGAATTTAACCTATCATCATGAGGGCCGGCCCACATCCCTCCCTCTGTAGAGGGAGGCGGGTCACGCGCGGTGTCCAAGCAATCTAGCGGTAGCGTAGTGCTACTGCTGTTAGCGCGGTTTGGGTTTGTGTCTACTCGTATCGGATTCGAACGATCCGGGTATGCATATGGATGTTTTTTTTTTATTTTAGTTGAATAGGCAAACTGGCAAACGTGCCCATGTGTCGACGTCGCCCATGAACATAAACTAGTTTACCTGGAACGAGCCCAGGCAATTTATTTATGTGTTGCCTATTCTGAGACATAAGATATCGAGACGCAAGTCTCGGTGCCAGTAATTACACTGCCTGTCTTGCCCTTCTCTCCGAAACACAGCAAAGCTGTTTCACGGGAGAAACAAGCAAGATGGTGGTACCCATGCAGCTGAGAGCGCGGCACAGCGCATCCCTCCCATCGGATGTATACACGGTACATGGTATATGTACCGTACCGTACCGTAAAAGCTTTTTTTACAATTTTTGTCTGTGTCTGTTTGTTCCGGCTATGCTCTGAAACGGCTGGGCTGATTTTGATGGGACTTTTACTGGCAGATAGCTGATATTATAAGGAGTAACTTGGGCTATAAAAATAAGTATCATCAATCCAGGTACGGCTGTAAAACTAAGTTAACGCGGGCGAAGCTGCGGGCAACAGCTTGTAAGTATAGGATACAATTTATTAAAAAGGTAAGAAAAAATTCAATACAAAGTGTTAACTTGTTACGTAGAAGACTAAAACTTTTAAGTTTCTATAAGATCAGAGATATCTCACGCGGAATAATGAAAAGTTGAAAAGTAAATAAGATTGCTATATAGCATACGTCAATTGTTACATATTTTACTCGATAGGTAGCGTTTCTAATAATTATCATCTGGACGTATTCATTGAACATGAGGATATTAGTTTACTAATACATGAATAAGACTGTCTAACAAAATATGAAGGTTATTAATACCTAATTAAATATTTTTTCTTGAAAAATATATATTATAAAAAAAATATATAGGGTCGGATGTCTCACATTGAACCAGGCAGCTACATTTAACCACCATTTTATTTCCGAAATGCGAAGTTGCCAATTTCTGCAAAAATGGCTGAAAGAGAGGTATTTACTATCTCTGTCTGCCCACTAGTTTTCGTGGCGCCAGCGCGCGAAGAGGTTGTGTGAGGAGCATTTTTACGAAAATTAACTCGAAAAGTAAGTATTTTTTGCAAATTTCTTTCTTTTTTCACTTTTTTACAATAAATGATATTGGTCTCTTTATATTAATACTGTATACTGTAGTTATCCAGCTTGTAAATGCACCTTAATTCGTTACTGTGCGAGATTATTTTCCGGGTAAAATTTTGAGGTTAGTTGCCAAAACGTGGTCTGTCCCACAATGAGCCACTTGTAGGTGGTACACATTGAGCCATGGTTCAATGTGTACCACCCCGATGGTTAAATGTGTCCTAATACTATAATTATTTATTTTGTTACAGTATGGCGCGAAATAAGGTGTTAGTAAGAAAAAGAGGTGGACATTCGGCTGCCAATATGCTTAAGGCCCTTCAATTGCATAGATCAGGCGAAAGTATTAGAAAAGCAGCGAAAACTTATGACATTGCGTACCCAACTTTACGACGCTACGTAGAAAAAAACTTGCACGTCAACGTAGAGGACCTTGCTAGGAAGAGATTGATACCGAATTATGAAAATCATCTCATTTTTACCAGCGAACAAGAAGATGTTTATAAAGAGTACATTATAGAATGCGCTTTAAAATTTTATGGACTGACCCCAAAAGACTGTCGTAAAGTAGCGTACCAAATGGCGATGGTAAATAACATAAGTATCCCATATAGTTGGCAGCGAGAAAAAATGGCAGGAAAAGAGTGGTTTCGGTCACTAGAAAACGTCACCTTGACCTTTCAATAAAGAAACCTGAAGCTTGCAGTTTAGCCCGTGCGACAGCATTTAACAGGAAGACGGTCACATCATTCTTTGATAATCTGAAGACGGCAATGAGTCGTCATGCGTCCTTCAGTTCTGGTTGCCGGTTGTACAATTTAGATGAAACAACCACGACAACTGTCCAGTGTCCACAAAAAGTTGTAGGGCCTAAGGGAAAACACAATATTGCGAAGGTCACAAGTGGCGAAAAGGGAGTTTTAGTAACCACATGCCTTATAGTATGTGTTTCAGGTCAAGCCTTACCGCCTGCGCTTGTATTCCCGCTGAAAAATTTCAAAGACATCATGTTGAGAGGTGCTCTTCCAGGTTCTCTTGGGTTGGCACATACTTCGGGGTGGATGACATCTAATTTATTTGTTGAAATTATGAAGCATTTTATCAAACATACCGCTGCTAGCCTAGAGAACCCAGCACTCCTAATCTTAGATAATCACGAGTCACATCTGTCAATCGAAGCTTTGGAATTAGCAAAAAGTTCAGGTGTCACAATTCTTACATTGCATCCTCACACCACAGCCAAAATGCATCCTCTAGATGTCGGATTAAATGGCCCCTTTAAAGTCTATTATAACAGCGCAATCGACTCCTGGATGGTGAGACATCCAGGAAGGTCTATGACTATCTACGATGTGGCGGAGTGTGTTGGAGAAGCCTACGCTAGAGCCTGTGAACATTTTCGCAGCTTTTAAGAAGTGTGGTATATTTCCTTTTAAGCCGGAAGTGTTCACTGACATCGACTTTTTGCCGTCGGACGTGACTGACAGACCTGAGCCTGAGCCACAAGACCAAAATTTAGATCCCAACGCACAAAATGTTGAACACGAATCTGTTGAATCAGATGACACATTTTGTGAAGATGGGAATGTGAGCCCATCACTGTTAAATTCTGATGATGTGGCAGAGATTAACACTGATCATGTGGCAAATTTTTTTTATTACATTACAAAGCAATTTAAATACAAATTAGTCTAAATGTAAATGATTTATAAGGCGGTTCAATGTGGAAAATACCCCGGTTAAATGTGTACCTCCCGATGGACACATTGAACCAAATCTAATTTTTTAGAATTTATTTTTTATTGCTAAAACCAAACAGAATTTTAAATAAAATTGTTGGCCTTATTGTAGTTAAATAAATTTTCAAACTATATTAAAAAAAATGGGGAATTATTCTAAAAACAAGCATTCTACGAGACTTTGAAATTTACCTGGTTCAATGTGAGACAACCTACCCTACTTAAAATACATGATAATATTACATATCATCTTTAGATGAAGATGCCTTTTAATTATTCTATAACATTAATTTTTACAAATATATTAATTACTTATATGTGTTACATACTTGATTCATGTAATTGTAATATGTTTATTCAATACATATTTGCAATAGTATATGTCCGTATTTATGCAAAATGGAACCACACGACAATTTTCGTTTTTTACTTTTTTTGAAGAATACTCATTTAAAAGTGGTCTAAATTCTTATACAAAAGAGAACGACATGATTTTTCCCTTGAAAACAAGGTATACTAAAAGCAGAACAGAACCACCAGCAACAAAAAACATTATATATGAAGCAAAACCGAACCACGCCACCACGGGACTCTTTTGTTCAAACAAATAAACGATATTACTATAGTGTCATTTTATACAAAATAGATACACACACACTTGATACCATTTTACATTACACATATTTTATATTAATAACAATTACTTTTAATACACAAAATGGAACCAGGTTTCTGTGGTATGGTTATGCTTAAAATAAATTCCTAATTTAATTGCTTTTTTCTTTTTGCAAAATGAAACCACAGGCATTTGGTTCTATCATGTATAAATAAATATTGTAAAACAGGAGAACCACTAGTATGTGATTCTATTTTGCATATAACGTTTTGAAACCTGTCAGCACCAAAGGTACGAAATGACATGACTAGTTACATACCTCTCATCTTTAAACAACTAAATATATCCTTTATTCCATTATTTAAATGGCTCAAAGTGCAACTCAAAGTTTCAAAGTAAAACGCCAAACATTTGTCAATATAGGTGACATTCAACGAATTAGTTCAAATGGGTGATGACCGTTTTTGACGTGACAACGTCTTATAATTCGATGGAGCCGGCTGCACGAACGAAAAAACATGACGTATGCGGCTTTACCTCGCTCTGAGGCGTTCCATTTTCTTATGACGTTGTCACGTTCAACTATCGTTAGTAAACCGACTTTACAGACAACCGATTTTTTTTTCTCCGCGAAGAAGATCTGTTGTTTTTGTTTATTTCCTTTAAAATTAAGTGCGAAAATGTTCACCACCATGGTTCAGGTCAGGTGGGGCGCAGTAGCCTAAGGTGTGCCTAGCACCTAGGGCGAAGCTAATTGAGCCGAGGGGGCTCTTTGTACCCCTCTTATAAGAAGAGGGGACAAAGGAGCAGGGGGCAAGGGGCGAGGACGGGAACCTTACCCCATTGTACTGTCCCAACGTTGGGAGGGGTTGTTCTGTAGTGCGGGAAAACCCCTCTGGAGGTGGCGTCGGTTCACTTTTTACATTTAGTTCCACTGTGGCCGTCAGGGAAGCCAGTATCACCAGCGAAACTAGCCGATATTCAGTCCATATTACATCTCATACCACAAGATGCACAGAGTTTTTATAATTATCTCATTAGTGTAGCAGCAATAGAAGACGACATAGAAGGACTAGACACAATGGATTTCGAAATCCAATTTGATGATAACGTCGAATAAACGCTCTCTATAATATGTATTAGGTACCTACTTTATATTTTTTGTGAATTAAAGATATAACACGATATTATAAATACATAGTTTCATATAAATCAGTAAATCCCTTAGTTGTGGTTCTTTTTTGTTTATGATAAAACCTATCAATTAGTAAATGTTAAAAGGAACCACGTGCACATTTCCTTAAATATCTATGAATTTTAAGAGTATTCAGAGCAAATTTATATACAAATACTTAAATTAGTAATTTATCAATTAATTTAAATAAAATAAATATTAATTTTACATCATCTAACAGAGCACATGCTTTTGTAAATCCTTTGATATCTCAGAAGTGTGTATTTGCTGGGTGGTTCCTTTTTGCATAAATACGGACATAATATATTAAATTGCTGAAAATAGCGCCATCTATATCATAATATAGACATATTTATTAAGCGACATCTATTACTGAATAGCAAATAGCAAACACAAACGCCATCTTTTGTGTAAAAGATATATTAATTTAATTCAAATATATTTTTTTGTTATTTGTCACTTATTTTAAGGATTAACAAAATAAATTAGCTGAAAATATAATTTAGAAATTAAAATTACATCGTCACCACACTTATTTACTCGTTATAATGATAATTAAGATAAGTACTAGTTGAAAAAGTTTCTTATAGTCACCACCGCGATTGTGGCGCCATATTTTCCTTATATTTAGGGTGTGTTTTCATGAATACCTCATTCTACCGCAATTCGTCCTAAGGTGAACATCTGATCCTAAACGGCTCAGTAGGTGTGACATTGAAGTGAAAAGTTGTGATTTATTTCAATTTCCTGATAACCTATTTACCTACATTAACAAAGGAATTACAACCAAAAACTAATATCAAGACTTTTGGTGTGGTTTATAAATTGGAAATCAGTGAAAATATCCTACATTAAATTATCGATTGTTACACGATTTTCCGTGTTGAAGAATAAATTTTCAGCGGCGTTTTCAACATTATAACAAAACGTTAACACCCAAGAGTAACCGTTACCTTCGCCGAGATGGCGTTCATGATGCCTGTTATGAAGAACGATTGGGACATATACAACTCCCAGAGATCGCGGCGGACTTCCGAGTCGGCGGACAAGGCAGGGATCGGAGGCCGCGTGCGGAAGATTTCAGAATCGCGATCCGAAGGCCCTATGTTCTCTCCGCGCACACCCGCCGCGCTGAGTCCTCATCGAAGTGCGCCGGCTATGCGCTCTCTATCATACTGCCGCGTACCACCATCAAGAACATCATTGCGTATGCACGAAAACCACAAGGGCTCGGGTAGCCCGCCGAGCCACGGGAAGGAGTCGGAAAAGTTTCACAGCAGGTTGGTGGAAAAGTTGCGGCGAGCTTTCAGTCGCTCGGTCACCCGCAACGACGAGAGGAGTTCGTGAGTTAACCGGGCGTGCTTGTGTACAGGGCGCGCGCGGAGTCTCCCAAGCGGCACTCGCGCTGCGGGGCCTGCATGCCCTACCTGTGACGCGCACGCGGGGCCTGCGTGCCCCACCTGTGACGCGCACGCGGGGCCTGCGTGCCCCACCTGTGACGCGAGCCCCGTATGCCCTCCCCGTCACTCGCGGCCTGCCTCCACATCGCCGCCGCACATCTGTGATATGAACGTGAAAGTGGACACCAGTTGAGTACACGATTGTGTTAACCGCCTGAGCGCGAATTTTATGTTTCAACATCAATTCAATAGTAACATAGATGTCATACATATTACATGTTGCTTCCTAACATAAGTGTATCGGTCGCATGTTAATTCATTTCAAAAGTTTACGAGGATCAAGGTTGGAGGTTGTACCGAGGCTGTCTGTTGAATGTTTTAAGACTGCGTTTAGTTTAAGACGAAGAAACGAATGTTTTTTCAAGCTAGGTATGAATAGATTAGGATTTCATTGTGACCTTGACGATAGTTTAGTGACGAATTGCGATTGGTATCTGTGATTAATTTACTTGTAAGTTATACTATTATTTATTATATGCAGGCTTATTATAAACTAGCATAAACTCTAATTAATAATAAATGACAGTATTATGTTCCTTTGTTTAAATGAGTATGGAAATTTATTTGTAGAGTTTTGTCAGGAAGTAGAGAAAATCTATTATTGAAAATTTTGTTCGGCGTTTTATATACGAATTTAGATAAAATTGCGGCCCAACTAAAATATGTTAACTACATTAATATATTATTTTATGTGATGTTAACTTGTAAAGGACCAGTTGTTCAGTAAAACTGAAGATATAACTTTAATATTTATAAGGAATAAGGTTAAGTATTGAAGGTTTATATGCAACATGATTTAATTGTCAATCCAGAAAGCAAATATGTGTGAAATAAGTTGCTGACTTTTGCTAGAGTTTGCTAGAGTTGGTAGCATGTTCCTGACCTCCTGATACTGCCATGTGACCTTGTCTGTTATCGATGAACTGGTGTTATGGTTTGTGCATGATTGTCTGATCTGATGTAATATGAAATATACATATTGCTTACTATAACTTTTGGTTTTATTGCAATTTAACCTAAAGTAGAGTCTACACTGTTCTTAAATTGATAGAGAAATGTTTTCGAAAGGCTCAAAAATATACAGAATCTAAGAAAACCTGATTTTGATTCTTAGAGAAATACCGAAATTTTATTTTTATTAAAAGGGCTTATATTAAGAGATGTAGAGTAAATATAAGTTAAACGAGAAAGTTGCGTTTTATTCACTCTAGTGCGATTTTAAATTATATGAATGTAAACAATGTTAGTAATATATTTTTATTGTACTAGTACTTAAATAAGAATATTTACTAGTACAATAAAAATATATTACTTACTATAAAAAAGATAAGCTTACATTCTGTTTTATTAAAATTACTACGTACAATAACAATAAAAATAGATAATACAGATAAAGTCGATAATATTTTGCACCCTATTCGCTTCTATTGCGTTGTCGAAACGTCGAGAAAGTTCTCTACTATTGAATGTGTTCTATAGAACGGGACTCGGGAATAACCGGGTCCGATCAAAAGGATGCATTGTTTTTATTCTTTTTAAAGGCTCTCCCATAGTATGGATATCAAATGAAAGGGCTCGAAAAGTGACGTTAATTTAAATCCTACATATAATTAGGATTTATCCTATTTTTTTTCAAATATAACTACATATGTAGTTTTATTTGAAAAAAAATGAATATATTATATTGATATATGAAATATTTATTTTTGTTTTCTAATGTTTACCCGAATTTCACTCATTATAATAAAACCATTTTTACGGATTTTATCGCGGTTTATTAAGATTTTTACAAGCAAAACGTCGGGCAACTTTCTCAAAGACACTAAATACATATATATGATTTCTTTGAAAAAACACAAAGTTTTTATAAAAAACGTGTTTTTGACAGTTTTGGTCCCATGCAGAAGCACCCCGTATGAGCCACGATAGAGCCCTCATGGTTACAAATTTTAAGAAAAAATTGTACCTGTTTTTATAATCCCCCATTATTTTATATGTTGATGGCTCTATGTAAAAAAAATATAAGTCTTACCAGTAATTTAGTATTGTTTTGTAGATAATTTTATAGTCTACAAATATTGTATTACTTGATTTTTTATATATGAGTTGGATAGGCAAAGGGACATACGAAGCACATGATGGTAATTAATTGGTCAGCGTCGCCTATCCTGAGACATAAGATGCCTGTAACTGTCTGGCCCTTCTCTCCGAAACGCAGAAAAGCTATTTCACGAGAGAAAAAAGCAGGATGGTAGTACCATGGTGGTAGCCATGCAACCGGGAGCGCAGCACAGCGCATCCCTCCCTCCTACTGTTAAAATGTGTTAAACTTACCGTTTTCGAAAAAAATCTAATCCGAAAAGTTTGACCCTAAAGTCAAAATCTTGAATAACTTTTCCAGGTACCGGATCAACGACTGTTTAAATTTTATTCATATTCAGATTTTTGTGAATTTATGTACCTTCATTCTTTTTTTTCGCCGGGAAAATACTCTGAGGCATCCCGCGGGGGAGTGGGTCTCCCATGTGGGTATGTGGGACTCGCTACGCCCGTAAAGTGGTAAGGTGGACGCAGCTCTACTCACTAAAACCCGGCGAGTGCCACCAATGCCGCCTTTGGTGAAGTGCCCCGGATCTGTTGAGCCAACAGGGCACCTCGACGGCTAGTCAGTCGCTCAAGGGACTAACGCCATCATAGCGTCGGGACAGTACATTGGGGTGAGATTCCCATCCTCACCCCTGTCCCCTGCTCTTTTGTTCCCCTCTTCTTACTTACAAACAACAGCTCCCACAGCTTAATTTTTGTTTCGCCCAAGGTGCTGGGCACACCCTAGGCAACTGAGCCCCCCGCCACGACAAGGCTTGAACCATGGTTCAAGCCAGTCATGGACCGGTTAATGTTACGCAGTGATTAGCATTATACTGATCAAAGATTTTTAAATCATATTAGTAGTTTCGGAGATTGTATCCTACATAAAAATGTACATACATTATTACCACTTTTTCACCTGCGTTTACTTCAATTTACGCCATATCCGGAATGGTGATGGTTATAGCCAATATCTAGCATACCAATGGTGAAATAATTTTGAAACTCGTTCAAGTAGTTTTTGAGTTGAAGCGTAACAAACAAACAAAAAAATCAAATGTTTTTTATAATTTTAGTGTAAGATTTGAAAAATCACATTTAAGATAATCACGTTCGTACGAACTTGTGTAAATACTAAAAACCAAAGTAGAAATTAAAAGACATACACATCCTGACCCCGTCATCGTCAAATGTCCTTGACGGGATTCGAATCAACGACCCTTGAATTGGCATTTTATTAACTACCAGACAGTCAATGTGAAGTTCGTTTGCCTTATCATTTTCATGATTTGTAATACCATACGCATAGTAATATACTATTATTATTATCTATTTTATTATTATTATTATCTACGATTATATATTCCAGGTGTTTCGTGAATTTCAGGATTTCAATTTTCAATCACCAGGATTGAGTGTTCAAAGTCTCTAGAATATAAACGAGACACAAACCCCGCAACATTTTTATTTTCATCAGGCAACTCATTATCCTTTTTTTTTCTTTTACGCCGGGAAATGCACTAAGGCTTCCCGCAGGGGAGTGGGTCTCCTCAGGCGGGTATGTGGGACTCGCTGCGCCCGAAAGTGGATGCAGCTCTACCCACTAAAACCCGGCGAGTGCCACCAATGCCGTTTTTTGTGAGGTGCCCCGGATCTAATGAGCAAACAGGGCACCTCGACGGCTAGTCAGGGCCCAAGGGACCGACGCCACCTTCACATCACCCCTCCCAACATCGGGACAGTACAAAGGTGTGAGGTTCCCGTCCCCCCCTTTCATCGCCCCTTTCCCTCCCCTCATCTTATAAGAGGGATACAAAGAGCCCCCTCGGCTCAATTAGCTTCGCCCAAGGTGCTGGGCTCACCCTAGACTAGCCCCACCGCCACGTCAAGGCCTGAACCATGGTGGGGAGCATTACCCCATAATAAAATACCATATGACATAATGCTGTGAAAGTAATTAAAATAAACTAGCCTAGCTGTCTGTTAACTGTCGATTTTTTTTAACCGCGTAGATGATATGCTGCTGATGAAAGTCTGTAACATAAATATTATCTTTGTGAGGGCCCCATTGAAGTTTGGCATCTAAAGTAATTCCTAGAAATAATTATTTAGATTTTAGACTAATCTAAATTAATTTAGACTGAAATACCAAATCCCAACGTAAACATGACTGCATACACAAACTAATAGGTGTTAAAACTGACTTTGATAGTCTTAAATACTTGAATCCGGTCCAAGATATTAATTTACTCACACTTGTTTGTAGGTTTAGGAATTACTAATACCTTATTTGATTGGTACTAGATGTTGAGGTCAAATTCAAATACCGATAAGGTAAACAAGTGCCTTACTGGTGGGGGGGAAGCGCTGTGCCGCGCTCCCGGTTGCATGGGTACCACCATCTTGCTTGTTCCTCCCGTGAAACAGCTTCGCTGTGTTTCGGAGAGAAGGGCAAGACAGGTAGTGTAATTACTGGATCCGAGACTGATATATACTGATATATATAATATCATCATTATCATGTAATGTAGTGGCATGAGATCGGCCGTCTTGGTGTTCAGTGAGGGAGACCTATCACCAGCCATGGGTGGATCAATTCTGCTACTGATATATATATATATATATATATATATATATATATATATATATATATATATATAATATCATCATTATCATGTAATGTAGTGGCATGAGATCGGCCGTCTTGGTGTTCAGTGAGAGAGACCTATCACCAGCCATGGGTGGATCATGATATATCATCGGTAGTCGGTACAGCAGTATTTGAATTGATGATGATTAGTTTTGTAGCATTACGGATATATATACGGATATAGTATTACGGATACCAGACAACGGAAATATTATATTTAATACTTTTATACTATACATGTATATATAAGTATTTTATTATATGTATAATACACATCCATGACCCAGAAACACAGAAAAATGTTTGTTCCCTGGCGGGATTTGAACCCGCTACCTCGGGCTTGAGCGCCAACGTGCTAACTATTGAGCCACAGAGGTCGTCATATTTAGTGAAAAGTTTGAAATTACTCGTATAATACGATACAGACACTTCAATTTTATTTATAATAAAATAATATATTTGTATAGTTTTAATATTTTTTTTCAAATTAAAAAAAAACTAGAACTAATCTTTTCAAATAGTATGTATTCTATAAAAATTTATAGTATTTACTCCACACACCACTCTTCACGTTCGTATCTAAGTAAATTATGTAAGTATTTCATCATCATCATCCCTTATCCGTCCACCGCTGAATATAGGCCTCCTTCAATGAACGCAAAGACGGCCGATCCATTGCCATACGGTCCGGCACATGTAAGTATTTACAATTTAAAAATTACTAAAATCTATTACCATACCATAATATATTGTGATATTTAGCTAAACATTATTTTGTAAAGACAGACAAGTAGGTAGTCAATATCGATAGCGACTTTCTTTTATTTCCCAAGGTAATATTAGTTTGTTTACTCTTGCTTTGGACTCGTAACTTTCGCGGGTTCCGCGTGACGAGCGACACAACCCCCGCATGCGAATGCCGAAGCGGTACTGGGTCTCTCAGGTAGGGATGTGATAAATAAAGATGGGCGCTTAATCAATTAGAGCTGTAAAAATTCTGCTTTTTGAAAAAATCATTCAAGCGCGTTAATAAAATCAAGCTGATTTCGATTAAGCGTCAAGGTTAAAATTTAAAAAAATTCAATACTATATTATCATGATTAAAGGAAAGTAACCTTATTCCGATACGTTTAAAACTCAAAATATAATGTGATTAAGGAACCTTACTTCTTATACGCTCTGGGTGATATGACGCAATATAAAGATTTTTTCATTTTATTGGATTAAAACCTTATTCCTATACCTTTAAGAATCAATATTAGATTCGATTGGTTACATATTAAACGGCTAAAATACATTCTGCCTGTTTACATAACATTTCTATCAGACTGACAACGCTCTGTTACACTAGCCTAGCCCACGTCACCGGTGTGCCCTCAACTTTACTTCATACATCGATAATAAAGTCCCTATAATATTTTAATATTAGAAACCCAGGTGTGCCCACAGCCTTATTTCGCTGTATCGTACACGGTGCAACATTTCGACATCATTTCGGGTGAAATATTGGAGTTAGCAGAATTCGACCACCTCAGCTCTGGCCCCGACCGTGGAAACCATTCTTTTACTCAACATCAGTAGGGAATCACTCTTTTTAGTTTGTATAATTTTAATTAATATAATTTAAATTGTAATATTTTAATTAATAAAAAGTGTTAAGTAAATTGCCTTTTTTTTGGCATCTGCGGCTGCAACAATCGTAACTGGCGCAGTCGGTAGGATAGTACTCGCGGGCCGGTTCGCGAGATTCGGGATTAACAATCATCACGCCGCGTGCCACCCGTGTGGTTTTCGAACTACGATCGAGTACTAGACTAAGAATCTACAGAAGTTGCAGCCAAAGAGGGAATCAAGAAATAGATCCGGCTAAGAAAAATGCGATTGTAAGTACCTTGAATCTTTCAAGTTCCTTACCCAAACTTATCCTATAATTTTCTTATTATATTTAAGTACTTACTCCATAAAAATTATATTGCATAATTTTATGTGTGAATTTTAGCAGAGCTGTGTAATTTTATATAATTAAATTGTATGTTAATTAATAGATTTCAAAATTTTTCATCCGCGAGAAATTAGGAATACTAGGTTAGGTAATATTAGATTAAATTCAAATAGAAATAATTTATTTGACGAAAACAGGGATTTTTCTGAAAATATGGCGCAATACGAATTAGATGCAATTTATAAGTCATTGAGGATGTTACCCGAATTTGATGGGAACCCTCACGTTTTGACTCGATTTATAAATCTTTGTGATCAGATAGTTTTAACGCACATAGGTACTGATCCGGGACACCAATTAGGGAATTTAGCGTTAATTAACGGCATTTTGAATTAAATTACGGGTCCCGCTGCTAGGTTAATAAATGCCAGTGGCATACCAGAAAATTGGCAGGGCATAAAAAATGCACTCATAAATAACTTCGCTGATCACCGGGATGAGACAGCACTTTATAGTGACCTTTCGATGCAGACCCAAGGTTCCAGCACACCACAAGAATTTTATGAGAGGTGTCAGAATCTTTTTAGCACGATTATGACATACATATCGTTACATGAAACTGTCCTTACAACTGTTATAGCTAAGCGAACGCTATATCAAAAGCTAACACTACAAGCTTATTTGCGAGGCCTAAAAGACCCCCTAGGTTATAGAATTAGATGCATGCGACCGGAGTCAATGGAAAAGGCTCTAGAGTATGTACAGGAGGAGTTAAATACTTTATACATGCAACAAAAAAATGATAGTGGACATTTAAGTAAAAAGGAAATTTCTAATCAGAATAATCATCATCATCTACCACTTAACAATTTTGTACCTAAGCCATTCAATTTTCCGATTAAACCATATAATTTAAACATGCCCGGTCCATCACGACCATTTAATAACTATAGTTCGCAAGGTTGGAAACCAAATGTACCACCCCATATGCAGCAACAACGTGGTCCCACGCGCACCCAACAAATTATGCGCGCCATGCCTCCGAACTATAGCCCACAAAATAACATGTTTAAATTAAATAGGCCTTACCAGCATTCTAATAATTTTAATAACCAGCCACGTCCAATGAGCGGCGTTAGCCATTTCATGCCAAAAGTATTACCACCAACCCTTAGTGGGCATGACTGGCGTAAATCAGGTAACCCACCACCGACAAATTATTTAAAAGCACGAGAGATGAATTACAATGAACTTGACTATGACAGTAACGAGTTATACGACTTTGATTATAACGACTATTTAAATTATGAGCAAAACTGTTTCATGTACGAACAAGCCGACTACTCACCTTATGACAATTGTGAACCCTGTACAGAATCAGTATCCTTAGAGGAAATTGATCCGCAAACTGATGACGTAAATTTTCAGAAAGACCCGAAATCACAAAAGCCAAGATAGAAGTCAACTTTCATATTCAAAGACAGTTAGGTTATATCCAAATATCCAATCCACCCCTTAAATTTCTGATAGATACGGGCGCTAATCAGTCTTTCATTAGCCCCGAGGCTGTACAAAAATATTTTAGCCATATGCCATTAAACTACGACCCTTTTGAGGTTACAAACGTACATGCTACTAGCAAAAACGACTACTCTATTACCTTACCCTGCTTTCCGGAATTATGTGAAAAAGGTGACATGACTTTATTCATTTACAAATTTCACAACTACTTTGACGGATTATTAGGATTTGACTTATTAGACACTTACGGATCGAATATTGACCTTAGAAATAAAAATTTAATTACTCGCAATGCTAAAATACCTATTCATATGTATGACTCACGTAACGCGAATTTATATGAAGAAATTATTCCGGCTAACTCATCAAAATTAGTTAGACTTCCAATTAATGCTTTAAATGGCGATGTTTTAATTGAAAATCAGGTTATTTGTAATTGTCATATTTCTGAATGTTTTACTAAAGTAATTAATAATCGTGGATGGGTCGAAATATCCAATCCCACGTGTAACGATATTATATTCTCCATGGATAGACCAGTACAAGCAGAACTATTTAATATTGAAAGCGACCATTTTGAAAATTTATCTGAGCGCACGAAAGAAGTAATTTCTCGTTTAAGAACCCACCATTTAAATCCGGAAGAACGTGCTAACTTAATTAATTTATGTGCTAATTATGCCGACATATTCTACCTCGAAGGTGAACCATTAACATTCACCAACAAGATAAAACATAAAATTAGAACTACAGATGAAATTCCGGTACACACAAAAACTTATAGATATCCCTATGTCCATCGGCAAGAGGTAAGAGAACAAATTCATAAAATGCTCGAACAAAATATAATTAGGCCTTCTGATTCAGCTTGGAGCTCGCCAATCTGGGTAGTACCTAAGAAGGCGGATGCCTCAGGTAAAGTTAAGTGGCGTTTGGTCGTAGATTTCAGGAAAGTTAATGAGAAAACCATAGATGATAAATACCCCATACCAAATATAACTGACGTACTAGACAAACTTGGGAAATGTCAATACTTCACAACTCTCGATTTAGCTAGTGGCTTTTATCAAGTGGAAATGGACCCCCAGGATATTCATAAAACTGCTTTTAATGTAGAGAACGGGCATTACGAATTTTTGCGTATGCCTATGGGCTTAAAGAACTCACCTTCAACTTTTCAGCGTGTCATGGACAATGTTCTAAGAGACCTACAGAACCAAGTTTGCCTCGTATATTTGGACGACATTATAGTTTTTAGCACCTCCCTTCAGGAGCATATAGTAAATTTAGAAAAAGTTTTCAAAAAATTACGTGAATCGAATTTCAAAATCCAAATGGATAAATCAGAATTTCTAAAACTTGAAACCGAATTTTTAGGTCATGTAATAAGTAACGAGGGTGTTAAACCTAACCCTAATAAAATTCACGCTATTCAAAATTACCCGTTGCCAAAAACTACAACTCAAATTAAGCGATTCCTTGGATTACTCGGGTATTACAGAAAATTCATCCCCGATTTTGCACGTATTACAAAACCGCTAACTCAATGTCTGAAAAAAGGTTCAAAAATTAATTTAGATAAAAAATATACGGATTGCTTTGAACATTGTAAAACTCTTTTGACGAACGATCCGATTTTGCAGTATCCAGATTTTTCAAAAGAATTTATACTCACAACAGACGAGTCCAATGTTGCCATAGGCGCAATTTTGTCTCAAGGAACAATAGGTTCCGATAAACCAATAGCCTATGCCTCAAGAACCCTTAATTCAAGTGAATGTAATTATAGTACGATAGAAAAAGAGTTGCTTGCAATAGTTTGGGCCACAAAATACTTCCGACCATATCTCTTTGGTAGAAAATTTAAGATTATCACAGATCATAAGCCCTTACAGTGGGTTATGAACCTAAAAGAACCCAGCTCGCGTCTTACGAGATGGCGTCTTAAGCTTTCTGAATACGATTTCACCGTTATCTATAAACAAGGAAAAAGTAATACTAATGCCGATGCTCTTTCTAGAATCGAACTCCATAATGATGAATCTAATTCCATAGCTGTAAACGTATCAGAAAGTTCTCACAATACATTAGATTACTCTAGAACAATAACAGCAAGCGAATCCTCTTCAAGGACTGCTACTGCACATACGAGCGATGAAGAACCTGTATTAAGTATCCCTATCTCAGAAGATCCATTAAATAAATTTACTAGGCAGATCGTTTTTACCGTTGTCGGTGATATTAAAGGCCGCCCCGTCATCACAAAACCATTTGAAAACCATACGCGAACATCGATACAATTATCAGAATCTAATATAGAGGAAGACGTTATTAATTCTGTAAAAGAGTACGTGAACCCAAAAATTAAAACCGGCTTGTTAGTATATCCATGTGATGCAATGTACAAAATTATTCCTATAATACAGAGAACTTTTAAAAATTCATCCATGTTCTTAACATTTACTAAACGTGAAGTTGAAAATGTACGTGAATATCTTAAGCAGCAGGATATAATTAATAAATACCACGAGGGTAAAACGAACCACCGAGGTATTAACGAAACCTATTTGGCATTATCAAATAGATACTTTTGGCCAAAAATGAAAGAAAGTATTGCAAAAGTTATAAATTTATGTATCGTATGCGGACAAGCTAAATATGACCGTAATCCTATAAGACAGCAGTTTAGATTAGTCCCTTCCGCCTCCAAACCGTTAGAATTAGTACATGTCGACTTACTAACAATTCAGAATGAAAAATTTCTTACCATTATAGATGCATTCTCTAAATATGCTCAAGCGTACCATCTGCGCGATTCAACCGCTATCAGCGTTTTACAAGGATTGCTTAGCTTTTGTACTCACCATGGTATACCGATGAAAATAGTCAGTGATAATGGTACCGAATTCACAAACCAGCTACTTGCAGAATTCCTAAAATTACATAAAATAGAACACCATAGAGTAGCGCCTCACGCACCTAACGAGAACGGGATAGTCGAACGTTTTCACTCCACTATACTCGAGCATCTTCGAATTCTTAAGTTAAGTCAGAAATCGGAATCAATAGTTAATTTAATGATGTATGCAATTTTAGCCTATAATAGTAGTATTCATAGTTTAACTAAGTGTAAGCCTATTGAAGTAATAACTGGACATTTTGACCCTCGAGACTCTTTTGACATAGATATTTCCACTCAATTACTACAGCAATATATGGTCAATCATAAAGAAAAAATGACTTTAGCATATAAAACTATACAAGATTTATCTGACGAGTCACGTGAAAATATAATTAGAAACCGAAATAGAGAAAGAGAACCAGAAATTAATTACTTACCTGAACAGACAGTTTTTATCCAAAATCCGTGTGCATCCCGACAAAAACTAGCCCCACGATACTCTCATGACGTAGTTATGACTGATTTACCTATACATATATACACAAAGAAAAAACGAAACCCTATTGCCAAAAATAGACTCAAGAGAGTCCCTAAATCAGCGCAATTGTTACAGGATACTGCTGATCCTCTTTCTTCTCCTGAGCGTCGCCCAACCACAAGACATAATACTTGAAAGTCTAAATGACGGACCTGGAATTTTGCCTTTCAAACTAGGACCCACTAGAATAATATCCCATTACCATACCTTTTTACATAAAATTAGCCTTAATGATTTGGAAGATCGAATTAAGTCTATCGATATTCAGTTAGATACCATTAGCCCAGAATTAAACAATAAAACGAGATCTCTCCTCGAACCGCATATTACATACCTTAGAAATAAGCTTACTGGTGTTTTAGATCAATTAGAGACATTTGTGTCGAACCGTGCTAAAAGAGGTCTTATAAATGGTCTTGGTTCAGTGATCAAAAGTGTCACTGGAAATTTAGATTACACCGACGCTATTCATTATAACGAAGTAATTAAAAATCTACAGGAAAATGAAAATAATTTAGTTATGGAATTAAATAGTCACATAAGCTTATCTAAAAATTGGACTATTCAATATTCTAAAATCATAGATACTATCATAAGAAATCAGGATAAAATGACGACTATAATGAATAAAATTAGTCAAAGCGATGCGGAACATGATTCGGATTTGATGAAATACGCTCATCTTGCCCAAATACTATTAATATTGAGCGATAATGTTGATTATATTTCGCAGGAAATAATTAAGTTACAGAATAATTTAGCTTTTATTAAATCCTCCACTTTACATCATTCGGCTATAGATCAAGCCACCGTACGCTCTATTATAAGTAAGCTGTCATCACTATACGGCAGCGAGCGTATACTTAATTTAGACATAAGAGAATATTATAACATAATTAAAGTAGGATCATTTTATATAAGTAATGAGATAGTTTTAGTTTTTAAATTCCCAATAGTTGTATCTTACATTTATAATTTATATAAGTTATCTATAGTTCCCAATAAATACCATGAGGTCCTATCTCCCACCTTTCCATTCCTAGCTATCCACGAGAAAGAATTCAGGTATATAGAGGCTGAATGCCCGAAGGCCAGCAAGTGGCATTTATGTATAGAAAAGCCGAACCCTCTAATTCAACCAGAGGACTGCATACAGCAACTTATAACAACGCAGGAGCGCAGCCCCTTATGTAAACCTATGACTGTAACTTTGAACCATGCAGCATATGAAGAATTGGATGAAAAGCATTACACAGTCAGTTTTCCTGAATCGACAAAGGTTCACTTGTTCTGCGAACGACACTCCTATGAAACTCTTCACGGCAGCTATCTTGTCATAATTCCTAGACAGTGTTATATGGAGACACCACAGTTCACTATTTCCAATTCCAAGGATCGGATAAAAGGACAGGCGCTTAAATTATTGAATATGCCTAACTATACTATAGTCGATAAAAGCTTACAGCCTACACTTACCCTTAACTCAGTAAGCCTGAAAAACCTTCAAGAAATTAATACTAGAATCTCCATGCAGCAACCTATAAAGTTAAAAACTGAAGAACACTATGGTATCTATCACACTACGATACCTATGTATGTAACTACTATTAAGTGCATGCGCCCTTCTAAGCGTGTACTATTGGAAGCGCCGTACCAGACCACTAGTAAAGACTATTAAAAAAAATGAAGATAAGTTTGAAATGCAAGCCGTGGATCCTGATCATCCTCCAGCTCAGTTTACGACATCAGTCTTCAACAGTCGCTGTTCTACGGGTGGAGGTGTTACACTAGCCTAGCCCACGTCACCGGTGTGCCCTCAACTTTACTTCATACATCGATAATAAAGTCCCTATAATATTTTAATATTAGAAACCCAGGTGTGCCCACAGCCTTATTTCGCTGTATCGTACACGGTGCAACATTTCGACATCATTTCGGGTGAAATATTGGAGTTAGCAGAATTCGACCACCTCAGCTCTGGCCCCGACCGTGGAAACCATTCTTTTACTCAACATCAGTAGGGAATCACTCTTTTTAGTTTGTATAATTTTAATTAATATAATTTAAATTGTAATATTTTAATTAATAAAAAGTGTTAAGTAAATTGCCTTTTTTTTGGCATCTGCGGCTGCAACAATCGTAACTGCTCCGTTTTTGGTTGGTTACAAACTTTTTACAGCTTAGGAACTTTTATTATGATTAATGATTTTAATTTTTAACTGATTTTAATTTTTTAAACTCAGTACGCTTGTCAATGTCGATGAGCTTAGATGTTAATTTTTACTTCGCGTGCGCGTAGCCGTTATTTGAATTAGTGTGAATGACTTAAACTGACTTATGTGAGTGACTTAAATGTTTTATTTGATAATGGTGAATGTAAATAATAATTGTAAATAGTAAACTGATATTTTTATTAGGAATTAAGTATATTATAGTTATAAATAAGTACATTAGTGTTGTGATTTTTTTTGTTGTTATAAATAATATTTATTATTTATAAACCCAATAGGGAAAGCGAAAATACTTAGATTAAATAATAATAGTCCATACAGCCTAGTCTGCATATTATTATGATTTTTGTGTTGTTATTATATAATATTACATTAGTTAAAGGGTGTAAGTGTTGTGAATAATTAATAATTATTATTAGTGTAGTGAAAATGTCGAGCGGCGTTTTAATCTGGGACTACTTTCAAAAAAACCAGACCGATAGTTGCTGTGTGTAATACATGTCAAAAACAAATATCTTATAGAACAACTATAAGTAATTTGAAACAACATTTGAAACTGAAACATTTGGGTGTTTTCAATGATTTACTTTCGCGTGACTTATCACGGCCGACTTCTTCTCAACGGCAGGGTTACGAGAATAATGGCGGTGGTGGTTGGACTAGTGGAGAAAAAGGTGAGGAGAATACTAATAATTCTAACAATGCATGTGGCTCTAATGGTGAAGGTTATTAAAAGCACTTGCCTTTTGTCTTGGACTGGCCTATTGATCTAGTGGTTCGTGACCCTGTCTACTAAACCGGAAGGTCGTGGGTTCGATTCCCACCCAGGATGAATATTTGTGTGATGAGCATGATCATTTTTTCTGTGTCTGGGTGTAGTTTTATCTATATCATGTATGTATTTAGAAATATAATATAAGTATACATCAGTTGTCTGGTTGCCATAAGAACGGGATCTGCCTAGTTTGGGATCAGATGGTCCTGTGTGGGATGTCCCAACATAATAATTTTAAAATTATATATTATATTCATCATCATCATCATCATGTTGAATGAATTATTTTTTAAGAGAAATTTAAAAAATCAATTCCAATCTTGATATCAGTCATTGGAGGGGACTTGTCTCTGCCGAGCGTCATCACCGCGATGCTTGGTGACGACGAGTCCTGGACGGTGATGGTCTCCTTCTGTGAGGCAGTAATGTCCCAGAAGGAGGTCAACGAGCGGGTGAGAGAGGAGGCCGCTGACGAAGCCTTCTCACGCGGGCGTAGAAGGCGCTATTTAATGCGCCTCCAGTAACGCCCCTGTGCTCGTGTCGGGCTCAGGATTGGAACCTGGGTCTGTATGGCACGACGTCGTGGGGACTGCTTAGTAGCGGCCGGGCAATCCCCCCCCCCCTACAAGGAGTATCTGGCCTTCGCCGGGGCCAGCCTGTCGCTGAGGTGATCCTGTCTGTTGCCTGCATAATGCGTTTCAATAAAAAGCTCGGCCGGCTTTTTTAAGCGCGCTGAAAAATAAAGCGACAGGCTGGCCCCGGCGAAGGCCTGATACTCCTTGTAGGGGGGGAATGCCCGGCTGCTACTAAGCAGTCCCCACGACGTCGTGTCATACAGACCCAGGTTCCCATCCTGAGCCCGACACGAGCACAGGGGCGTTACTGGAGGCGCATTAAATAGCGCCTCCTATGCCCACGGGAGAAGGCTTCGTCGGCGGCCTCCTCTCTCACTCGCTCGTCGACCTCCTTCTGGGACATTACTGCCTCACAGAAGGAGACCATCACCGTCCAGGACTCGTCGTCACCAAGCATTGCGGTGATGACGCTCGGCAGAGACAAGTCCCCTCCGATGACTGATGTCAGGATTGGGATTGATTTTTTAAATTTCTCTTAATAAATAATTCATTCAACATGATGATGATGATGAATATAATATATACTTTTAAAATTATTACGTTGGGACATCCCACACAGGACCATCTGATCCCAAACTAGGCAGATCCTGTTCTTATGGCAACCAGACAACTGATGTATACTTATATTATATTTCTAAATACATACATGATATAGATAAAACTACACCCAGACACAGAAAAAATGATCATGCTCATCACACAAACATTCATCCTGGGTGGGAATCGAACCCACGACCTTCCGGTTTAGTAGACAGGGTCACGAACCACTAGGTCAATAGGCCAGTCAAAGACAAAAGGCAAGTGCTTTTAATAAACTTCACGATTAGAGCCACATGCATTGTTAGAATTATTAGTATTCTCCTCACCATTTTCTCCACTAGTCCAACCACCACCGCCATTATTCTCGTAACCCTGCCGTTGAGAAGAAGTCGGCCGTGATAAGTCACGCGAAAGTAAATCATTGAAAACACCCAAATGTTTCAGTTTCAAATGTTGTTTCAAATTACTTATAGTTGTACAGCAACTATCGGTCTGCTTTTTTTTTAAAGTAGTCCCAGATTAAAACGCCGCTCGACATTTTCACTACACTAATAATTATTAATTATTCACAACACTTACACCCTATAACTAATGTAATATATAATAACAACACAAAAATCATAATATGCACACTAGGCTGTATGGACTATTATTATTTAATCTAAGTATTTTCGCTTTCCCTATTGGGTTTATAAATAATAAATATTATTTATAACAACAAAAAAAATCACAACACTAATGTACTTATTTATAACTATAATATACTTAATTCCTAATAAAAATATCAGTTTACTATTTACAATTATTATTTACATTCACCATTATCAAATAAAACATTTAAGTCACTCAATTCACACTAATTCAAATAACGGCTACGCGCACGCAAAGTAAAAATTAATATCTAAGCTCATCGACATTGACAAGCGTACTGAGTTTAAAAAATTAAAATCAGACATCAGTTAAAAATTAAAATCAAAAATCATAAATCATAAATCATAATAAAAGTTCCTAAGCTGTAAAAAGTTTGTAACCAACCAAAAACGGAGCGTTGTCAGTCTGATAGAAATGTTATGTAAACAGGCAGAATGTATTTTAGCCGTTTAATACGTAACCAATTGAATCTAATATTGATTCTTAAAGGTATAGGAATAAGGTTTTAATCCAATAAAATGAAAAAATCTTTATATTGCGTCATATCACCCACAGCGCATAGAAGTAAGGTTCCTTATTCACATTATATTTTGAGTTTTAAACGTATCGGAATAAGGTTACTTTCCTTTAATCATAATAATATAGTATTGAATTTTTTAAAATTTTAACCTTGACGCTTAATCGAAATCAGCTTGATTTTATTAACGCGCTTGAATGATTTTTTCAAAAAGCGGAATTTTTACAGCTCTAATTGATTAAGCGCCCATCTTTACTCTCAGGTGATGCCTGGCCCGAGGTCCGTGGTTAGTATGGAAACTTCGAATTTTTATCAAAAAGTTAATATTTTTTTTAGTTTTTGGAAATCTAAAACTGTTAACACATCGTCAGGGTAAAAACCTATGTGTTTGTGATTTTATAAGAATGATTATTGTAAAACACGGTCGTAATATTCATTTATATGAAATTTTAGAGGTTACTTCAGATTTTTTTTTCTATCGAGCAAAATTTTTCCAATCGTGTTTTGAAAACTGTCATCACCTCATACATACGTTCTGTAATACATATTAGAAATTTCAGTGTCAGAAATCTTCAAGTTGTTAAATAGCAGCTAATAGAAAACAGCTAATTTTGCCGTTTTCACCTACCAAGGGCCCTTAACATCTTATGTCTCAGGATAGGCAACACATAAATAAGTTGCCTGGGCTCGTTCCAGGTAAACTAGTTTATGTTCATGGGCGACGTCGACCACTTACCATCGGGTGGAACGTTTGCCAGTTTGCCTATCGAACTAACATAAAAAAAAAGTCAGAACTTTTCTCCGTCTCCTAAAAATATGGTAATTCGATTCTTTTGATAAGAAACAAACCCCCTTTTTTAGTTAATTGCTTATAACTTTTGTAATTTTTGCAAGCGAATCGTCAATTTTTTCAAAAACTGTCTACATGCGATTAATCGAACGACACCTCTATCATATTTTTAAAAGGCACTTGTTTGATATTCAGATGTAAGTTCTGGTTGGAAACGATCGGCAAGCGATTGGTTGTCTTGGTGTTCATTAAGTCAAAAGTCCCCCAGTGGATAAATCATCAATCAAAGGTTGTCAATGATTATGGTCAATGATATCTATTCTCTCCTGCGCCTGTTACAGCAGCAGTCCAGCAGCGGGACATATTATAAGGATTGATTATAATGATTTTATTTTTATAGAAGGTTCACCTGGTGGTAAGCAACATCCATAGACACCCCGCTACATGATTAGCAGGTGCGTTGCCGGCCTTTCAAATATGAGCATGCTCTCTTTTTGAAGGTTCCTAAGTCAATGATGGTGATGATATGTATGTAGTAAAAATGAGATTTATAATATTATTGTCTTGTATAAGGGCGCGGCTCCACCGCGGCGCACGGAGAGGCAAAGCGAAACTTGACAAACGTGAATAGCGTTTTTTATTTGCATTTTTTTTTGGTGTGCAATACAATGTATGTGCATATTTCCACTGCAACCCACGGACACGCTACACATTAATTGACATTTTCTTACGATTGTCATTTAGTTAACACACGTGCGTAGCATCTGCGTGCGCCGCGGTGGAGCCGCGCCTTAAATCACACGTAATGAAATATTAATATTATAATGCCATCAATACGTCCACTGAGAGAACATGACATACTGGGAACTGGTTTTCTACATAATACCTACCGTATTATAAGCCCTGTCTGTACTTCCGATATACGTCAGTTTCTTGTACGTGTTCCTGTTATATTCATTAGATAAACCGGTAGACGAGATGAGGAATTAAATAGGTCATTCTTGAATAAGGAGTTGCAAGGTTTTTCACATGCTTATGATATGATAGGGTTTTCACATGCTTCATAAAAAGCCCATAGACATCTGCACAACCAGAGGTTATGCAGATGCGTTGCCCTCCTTTCGCCTATCCCCCCATTGGACTATCGTCAACTCACAAACCGCACGAAACGCGACAGCTTAGCTGTCACTTGACGCCGGTGTTATGTGAGCGAGAGGTACCAGCCCGGTCGTGCCGGCTCAATCCGGCTACAAAGCAGCATGTCACTACCTCTTACCACTCTTTTTACTTTGTATTTATACTATTCTTCACTTAATGTTTTAAGTGGTAAATTATGGTAATGCACAAATCTCTCTTGGACATCATCGGTTTCATCAAAGACTGACTAGCTTATCTTGCCACATGACTCTGCCAAGCGTTTCCAATCTTGAGAAAAAATCGCGATGCCTTTCCATTGAAGACGCAGTTTCAATTCAGTACGCATCCACGACGCGCGTCCTTTCTACCGGTTTTATATGTAGGTATTAATTAAAATATTTAGCGAAGCTAAAAATATTATACCAGTCTTGTAGTGGCCTTGTAAAGGCAGACTACGATTACTTTATGCAAGATAATTAACTTCTTCATATGTTATGCATACGTTTTTGTTTATGTAAAAATAAGAAATTAAAAACGGATTCATGACAGAAGTTGTTTTTTGCTTTCATCTTAAATAGGATTTTAGTGCATTTTTTGTTTTTGGTCCTTATTGATCGCGTGTAGACTGTGTCGCATTATTCTGAAGGTCAAGACAACTGCATAAATAGCCTTTGGGCATGGCGAGGAATAAATTTAGCATGGGTAGATTGTAACTGTATATTTTAATTTTAAATCTTGTTTGTGATATTATTTTTGATGATCTATATATTTTCAATGATTACTTTTTTAAGATAGAAAAGACTCATCATCATCATCAGCCTCTATCCGTCCCCTGCTGAACATAGGCCTCCCTCAATAAACGCCAAGACGGCCGATCCCTTGCCACCCGCATCCAACACGGACCGGCCACCGCACGGAGATCGTCTTCCCACCTGGTCAATGGCCGACCAACACTTCGTCTACCTAAACGTGGCCTCCACTCTAGGACCTTATTGCCCCATCAGCCAAACACTCAAATATAACTAATTCATTAATTAATATAATATTATTACGATCTCTGAATTTTCCAAATTCTATTTTCCTGTAATTGATGCCAATTGCAGATCTAATAAAATAATCTTGGAATGTGTAATTATTATTGAAATTATTAACAATAGCCAATCTCTGGATAGAGCCTCGAATCTACCATCAGGTAGCACGTCTGCCAGACTATCCAACTAACATAAAAAAAGGAGGGGTAAAAAATCGGTTGTCTGTCGGTTGTGTGTTGTTGTGGCTCCATCGAATTATAAGACGTTGTCACGTCAAAAAATATATAGTGAACATTATTAAGAAATCTGCCAGCTTCCAGGAGAAAAGAAGAATATAAATTATATTATTTTATTGAGCCCGTACCTGCGTAGGAATTATTTTTTTACCAATACATACTTCTTTGGCTTAGATTTTATTGAGTAGGATTACTATGTACCTAGTAGAAATATATAGAGTCGATAATCTGTTTCATAATATAAAACTAGTTTTCTGCATATCCTATTTCCGAGTTCTAAGCCAAGGTTGTAAAGAAGCTAATAAGTAATAACATACACTTGAATGCCCTTTATGTGCACTTTGATTAAAATTTATAAACTATTATTTATGTAAATAAACACATCCATAACCGAACCGCATGAATAAGTTGCCTTTTTTGATATCGCAGGGAAATCCTTATGGATGCAGAGAGGATCTTCGGGTAGATCCTGACCCAATGTGAGACTCGCACCTATGAGTGCCCACCCTAACTAAAACCACTGCGAGCGCCTTCAGCCGCTTTTTGAGGGTCCCGGATATGCAGGCAACAGACAGGATCACCTCAGCGGCAGGCTGGCCCCGACGAAGACGAGACTACTCCTCGTAAGAGGGGACTGTCTGGCCGCTACTAAGCATTCTCGACAACGTCGTGCCATACAGACTCAAGTTCCCATCTGAGCCCGAATGAATAAATTGCCTGGGCTGATCCCAGATGAACCAGTTTATGTTCATGGGTGATGCTGACCACTTGCCTATCTAATTAACATCAAAAGAAATCATTTATAATGATGTAGCGGGTGTCTATGGATGTTATCTATCACTTACCACCAGGTGAAACGACAGTCCTTTTGCCCCCTCTTGTATAAAAAAGGATATTCATTATAAATCCTTTGGTAAAATTCGAACTCGCGACTTTCACGAAAAATATCTCTCCTACACCAGGCGTACATTCTTATCATATAAACGCTGACTCATTTTAATTAAACGTAAAAAAAAGAACACGTAGTTGATATAATCTAATCTCTACTTTTTATTTTTTATCTATTCTACGTATTGGATATGACATATATTAATATGCAATGAAGTTTTTATCTGGGGAATCATCAAAACATTTCATAATAATATGCAAGTCATAAAATCTGCATGTTCCTATTTGGGTTCACTTGTGTCTACCCGTGTCTATTTGTATCCACCGTGTCCATCCGTGCTCAACGTGTCTAGCAGTGTCCACCTGTGTCCACCGTGTCCGAATGTCCACGGTGTCCACCAAGTTCCATGTTCAAATGCACACCGTGTTCACTAGTGTCCAACCACATCTAACACCATATTTCTAGCAACTCATATCCTACCTTGAAGTTATATATAGTCATACGTTTTTTTCCGCCGGGAAATGATATCAGCCATTTTTTTTTCTTTAACGCCGGGAAATGCTTTAAGAAATCCCGCTCTCACTCCCAAGACGGGTATGTGGGACTCGCTACTCCAGAAAGAAGGTAAGGTGGACGCAGCTCTACCCACTAAAACTCTCTACTCTACCCACCCCGGCGAGTGCCACATGCAGAGTATGTACTATGTATCCGATGGTTGATTATAGATGGGAATGTATAACACCATGTAGAGCAATAACATTTATTGCTCTACATGGTGCAATAAACAATGTAGAGCAGAGCACGGGAACAATGGCTGTTTTATTGTTACAGATAACAATAAATAATAGCTTATTACTGCTACGCGTGAACTTTATCACTTTGGTCCGCTTCCAGGTGCTTGAAACCAATTTTCTTGCCTGATTATAAACAGTGCACAAAGTCCTAACTGTAGGTTTATATATAAAAAAACCACACGGTATTATACCATTATACCGTATCTCTAGAAGCATTGCGATTCTATAGGTATTTCATTATATTATATTCACACTGGCAGTATCCGGCTTTACTCTTAAATTTTAATAAAATAATTTTTGTCTACTCTGGCATATATTGTGTGCGTTTAAAGTAAAGAAATATCAACAATATATCTATCCCGTGAATTACTTGGCAATAACTATAAAACAATCTGCTAACTATTAATCGAAGTAATTTTTCAGACATAAAATTACCGTATTCCATTTTATTCACCACGCCACAGATATCTAAAAATTAAATTACAACAAAGATGGGTCGGAGTTGTACGGATTCAGTAGATGTTGCTTTAATTAAGTTAGGTTTATTATATTATAGGCTTTATATTTTAAACTCTATAAACCCTTTTTTTTTACATGTCTCTACTTTGTTTTTTGTAATTGTAGGGCTCCAACATCACTACGTTGTCAATCTGTTTGGCTGTGGAATTTAATTCGTCGGTTAAAAATAGACGATAGCTTGAACAATCTCGTACTAAATTTCTGATCCAATTTTTTATATAAGGTTAAGGGTCAATTCTGAGCATAAAATCACAAAATGCTGACAGGTCCAGCAGAACCTTTAAGCCCCATCTTGAAAAAATATTTTCTACCGATATTTCGGAAACTATGCACTTTAGCTGAAAATTTATTGATACCATGATTATAGAGAATAAAAAATTCACATCTTTTATTTCTTGTAAACGTTTTTTATAAAACTTACCGTTTATGATTTATGGCCCATTTATTGAACCGGTTTTACTATCTCGCGGATGAATCTTAAAATATTGGACCTGATATTAAGTGATCTTTAAAAATAGATTGACGCATTTTCATTTATCCAATATTTTAAGAGTAAAATTCTATATTTACTGTACTATACATATAGAGTACTTTCTATTTTCATAGAATCACGAGTTTTCATAATACAATTTCTCAAATTCATTATGTTATTATAATACATTCAAAAACACTTTTATAATGTGTAAGTATCATGACGATGCAGCCTATTGCGCGTTTTACTCATGACGCGGTTGACATATTTCATCAAATGATGCAATACTACTTGAATTTGCGCGTTACTTCAAGTTAAAGAACCATTCACGTGAACCGCGTAACGTCATAGGTTTTCAATATCATGTACATAACGGCCCCTCTACACGTCGACAAATACATCCGCTGACGTCGAGAGATGCATCCGCCGACGCCTGCCGATGCATCTGTCGACGTGCGTCAACACCTCTGTCGGACGCCAAACGTTCGCGCTGAAAACCTTTGATACGTGTCACAAAAACCGACAGCAAACGGATTTGTGGCAGATGTATCTGCCGACGTTGAATACCTACGACAGACGAGCAAATCACCCCATCTACTGCGTTTTTTGCCTCCTTTTGATATGAAAAAAAAAAGAAATCTACACTTCAGCGGACGCGTCTACCTGCCACGTTTGTCTCGATGCATCTGTCTACGTATAGAGAGAGTATTACAGATGATAACAAAAATTCACATTATAGATTTCATAACAAGCATGTGTGTGGTGGAACTTGATTTGTGACCATTTGAAAAGTTTTAATCGTTTAAAACACGTTATTTTCTTGATTTATATGTACCATACAGCTTTTATCTTTCTTTAGTTTTGGGAAATATAAGTGAAATAGAAAGTGTAATTACAACCGAGTTTTCTCAGAATAATTACATGTATGAGTTGTCTGAGTTAGTTCCAGATGAACTCAATATGTTCATGGGCGAGCTTGTTTATCCAACGAACATAAATAACTCGAATGCATATTCCATTAGAATAAGATTCCCAGACGTAACGGTGTACTGGTTAAGGCTAATGCTAGCTAGATCTGCTTGATAGCTGCGTTCATAGTTGCTAATATAACACGCGATGTAATTACTAAAATTAGTTGAAGAACAAGATCCGTCTAGATTTTTTTATAGACGAGGGGGCAAACGGACAGTCGTTTCACCTCGTAGTAAGTGATAAGCGACGTCCATAGACACTCGCAACATCATTAGCAGGTGCGTCACTAGTCAGTGTTAGGTATTGTAGTAGAATAAGTATCCAAATACTATTACATATATATACAATATACAGTAATAATGATGATACAATATATAGTAATAATGATGTTCTATACTAAACACTTCTAAATTCTACCCATTTTACATATTTATATGTATTATATGTAAAAAATGCTCAGATTGTGAGAACAGGCTTCGAAGCTAGATTTAAAATGTTTTATTTTATTACCCTCTGCATCTGACAAAGACAATCTTTTTCTTTCTTTAGCGCCGGGAAATCCTCTTAGAAATCCCACGAGGGAGGAGAGACTTCCCTCTCTCTCGCTGCGCCCAAAAGATGGTAAGATGGACGCAGCTCTTCTACCCACTCAAACTGCTCCAGATCTGTTGAGCATCAGGGCACCTCGACGGCTATTCAGTCCCCCAAGGGACCGACGTCACCTCTACAGAGGGGTTGTCCAGCACCACGTAACAACAACTCGCAACGTCGGGATAGTGCAATGGGGTGAGTTTCCCATCTTCGCCCCTTGTCCCCCTTGCTCTTTTGTTCTTTCTTCTTATAAAAGACCCCTCTTATACAAAGAGCAGCTCCCTCGGTTCAATAGACTTTGCCCAAGGTTCTGGGTTCACCTTAGGCCACTGAGCCCTACCTCCACGACAAGGCTTAAACCATAGTAGGCTGGGAAAAGAAATCCTATATTTGATATAATGAAAAATCTTTGAAGCTGTGTGACGTTTGCCACAACGCATTGGCGAAATTTATTAAAGCATGAACGAATGCCTGATTTCGAGGAAGAGATAAATATTCTACAATGGGACGTGTACTGATAGCTTATATTGGTTGTCCGATTTGTTTAAATGCCAAAGATTATGTTCATTTCAAAACTGAAATGTCTTCGTAAAATATTTCACATTACACTTGCAGTTCATAATAGCTACATTTAAGTAATCGTCACACATATCTATACACAAAACATTTCATTAGAAATCTGAATTACGTCGTATTGTTTCGTGAAGTGCTAATACCAATACCAGTTATCGACCAATTGATAAAAACCGGTACGCACCAGTACGCTCGAACAAGACGACCTTCCCAGCGAATATTACCAGTACTACGTACAATTGTTCCTGATGGTTCCAGAACGATATATATAATTTATATATATCGTTAATTAGTTCTATTAAGGAAAAGGTATATGCTAACTTGAATTTCAGCTATTAACCTGTGACATTTCTTGAAAATTTCAAATATTGTAGTATGTAGAGATATATTCTGTGATCGCTGTAGAGCTAACCACCAAAACACTACTGAGGCGGATATTTTTTTTTTTACAAAATATATAAGTACTTACTTAAAATAATCTCAATTAATAATGATTATTTATAAAAAATAGTTTTATTTTTTGAAGTCGGTTTTAATTTTTGTCGAATTTTTTTTAGTTCTTATTTTTGAGTGATTCCGAAATTCGATAACTGATTTTATTTGTCCGAAATATGGGTAGAAATATTAAACGCATTACTTATATTTAAGTCAGGGCCGATTTTAATGAGACGAACAAAGAATGGCACTTATGACCCATATGGGTGCAAAGTTCTCATCTGTATAAATTAATTAAGTCCAAACACAAGGTAGCTACTGTGAATTGTTGAGGAGTTCCCTTAACTGTCCTTCGTCTTCATCGTCAGACCCCTAATGACAATCACAACCCATCTAGGTGTAAAGTTCTCATCAATACAAATTAATCAAGCCCAAACACAAGGACTATTTAGGAAGTATATCGTTTCAAACAAAATAAGTTTCTTTCAAATCGGTAGCTATCTTCGAATAATCGGGGAACATACATAAATAAATCCAACGAATTGAGTACATCCTCCTTTTTGAAGTCAGTTAAAAACCACTGAGGCTTACAATTATGCATATAAAAAGAAATATAATATTTGCTTTTCGGGTTTTAAAGTCTGAAATATACATATATAGATAGTTTGAAAACTACAATTTTGTCACTCATAATCAATAGTGACAATGTGTATTGGTGTCGCTTACCACCAGAGAGTAACTGCCCCCCCCCCCACATCGAGCATATAACTAGAACAGACCGGTAATGTCATGTGTTTAATATGAAAATGAATTCCGCCAAATTTGTGCTGTGCCGGTTCTGCGTTCTGATTGGCCGACTGATGGCCATTGATGGATGATTGGCCGATGGGAAGTCCATACAGATCACTAGTTGGTTGAATTGCTATTACGTCAATGACGAATCACTGACCAGTTTCGGAATTTATATTTATCAATGATTTAGGTTTATAATATGCTCTATGCCCCTCGTGATATTATTCTAATGAATCATTAAATTATTTTTATATGTTAAGTCCACTTTCCATGTTGACTATTTAAATTAAGTCTTCCCCAAAGATGAAAATATAGAATTGTTTTAACAATCTGCCTGCGTTGAAAAGTCTTTGAAAACTACATTGTTATTTTCTTTGTTACTTTGAGGTTGACACTTGATATACAGATAACACTGTTAAAGACGAAACGAGAGTATGAATACATGAATATATTGTGTTCTTTGTACCACAATATGTAAATAATATGTACGATCTACATATAACTGGTGGTTTCATAGTATATGATATTCTAGTATAGCTATACACTAGTTCTAGAAGTTAGAACTCACTCAAAGGATATCTTTGGCAAACGCTCTATCTTTCCATAGACATATAAGTTATTAGGATAAATATCCCTCCAATATTGAGAATACGCTTGCGTTTACTTCATCATCATCATCATCATCAGCCTCTGTCCGTCCACTGCTGAACATTGACCCTCAATGGACGCCAAGGTCTCTTGCCACTTGCATCCAACACGGACCGGCAACTGCACTGTTTTTACTATTTTTTCCATTTTACCATTTTTTTTGGTTTTTGCGGGGAAAATGCTTATTACGCATTATTGGTGTATCCATAAAATAAATAAATAAAGACCGCCCTCCTCCATTATGGGGCAGTCCCGGCAACTGGAACAGGCCCTGACAACGTCGAGACCCTGCAATAGAAGCAGGTTCTCAATTTGATCCTTTCTTGATGACGCAGGGGAATGTATTTCGATTCTGGACCCTAACTGGGACTCGCCCTTAGGAGTGCATTATCCTAACTAAGCCACCTGCGAGCGAATTCAGATGCTTTTTGAGGTCCTGAATCTGCAGGCAACAGAAGCCCCTCAGTGATAGGCTAGCCCCTGTGAAAGGCCAGACTACTCATCGTAAGGGGTGACTACCCGACCAACACTAAGCAGCCCCCGCGACGTCTTCTGGTCTGGTCGTTACAGGAGATGTATTAAATAGCGCCTCCTATGCACCTCTGTTCTTCGTCCGCGGGGGGAGGCCTCCCCGGCTGCCTCCTATCTCACCCGCTCTTTCTGGGACATCGCCGTCCAGGACTCATCTTCACCGAGCATCGCGGTGATGACGCTCGGCAGAGACAACTCCCCTCCCAACTTGATCCCGACCAATATCCATTATCCCCTAGCAAAGGTGTATAAAAATATTTATTTGTAAATATTTACTTGCAAAAATTTGAAAACAAAACTGATTCACAAAATTGGAAAATCATTGTACATAGGTCTATAATAATTATGTGTATCATATTATTTATGGCGCGCATGTAACGATGTAAAAATGGCGAAATGCCAATGTCACATCTGTATTCGTCATACACTAGTACTAATACAAATATTTACTCATTCGAATTACGTACGTCAAGTACGAGACTATCTATGATTAATTACTTTGGTAAATGAATAAGGGAGGGCTCAGGGCGCCCCACCATGGTTCAGGCCTTGACGTGGCGGTGGGGCTCAGTAGCCTAGGGTGAGCCCAGCAACTTAGGCGAAGCCAATTGAGCCGAGGGGGCTCTTTGTACCCCTCTTATAAGAAGCGGGGACAAAAGAGTGAGGATGGGAACCTCACCCCATTGTACTGTCCCGACGTTGGAAGGGGTTGTTATGTGGTGCGGGACAACCCCTCTGTGGAGGTGGCGTCGGTCCATTGCGGGACTGACTAGCCGTCGAGGTGCCCTGTTAGCTTAACAGATCCGGGGCACCTCACCAAGGCGGCACTGGTTGGCACTCGCCGGGTTTTAGTGGGTAGAGTTGCGTCCATTTAACATCTTTCGGGCGCAGCGAGTCCCACATACCCACCTGGGGAGACCCACTCCCCAGGTGGGATGCCTCAGAGCATTTCCCGGCGTAAAAGAAAAAAAAGGGCTCAGAGCGCATGTTTTGAAATGTTGTCAATTAGGACCAAGCCCAGTGAAATCTCTACGATTATTGGCAACGTTGATCAGGTACTAAGGAAGCGAGCAGTCTGCGTGAACTCTGTCACGTTGATAGGTCACCGCTGTAGTCCATCCGCTGAAATACAAAAAAATATGTAGTAATGTTTATATGTAGTAATGTTTATATGTAGTAATGTTTATATGTAGTAATGTTTATATGTAGTAATGTTTATATGTAGTAATGTTTAAATCCCATCGAGGATACAACCGGAATATAGCGGTAATGTAATGTGTTTTGTATAAAAACAAATTCCGTCAAATTTGTGCTGCGACGATTGGCCGACTGATGGCCATTGACGGATGATTGGCCGATGGGACGTACACACAGAACTCAGGACGTACACAGGTATTGCCATTGCGTCAGTGGCAAATCACTGACCAGTTTCGGAATTTTTGACTCACATTACTACTCTATTTGGTTGTATGCTCGATAGTTTACCCAAACATCGTTGTGTCAGAAGATCCTTCATCCCTCATCACCACGTCAGCAGTTAATAAAGGCCTTATACAAATGTTAGACATTGTTCAGGAAGTAAAGGCCCACAATGTGCGCTCGTCGTAAGTATTAGAAAACAATGTAATAGGAAGCCTAGCCACTGTCGTCTCGTCTTCAGCCGCAGTCGAGCCTCAAGGTCGCGGGTCGGATGGCCGGTCTAATGTTACCACATAAATATACTTGTACTAATCGATCGACTAACACTTGCGGCGCAGTTGTTTATTGGGATTGACATCTTAATGTCCTTCATCATCATCATCATCAACTTTTTCAATAAACGCCAAGATGGTCGATCATCCGATCGCATCCATCTAATGTCTACCAGAAAATTGCGTTGGATGCGAGTGTCGAGGGATCGGCCGTCTTGGCGTTCTGTTCATCAGTGGACGGATAGAGGCTGATGATGATGATGATGAAATATTTTTTTTTGTAAAAAAAACATTATATGTACATCACACCACGTTAACATAGTTCCGTGATCCCCACCATGGTTCAGGCCTTGACGTGGCGGTGGGGCTCAATAGCCTAGGCCCCTAGAGTGAACCCAGCTCCTTGGGCGAAGCTAATTGAGCCGAGGGGGCTCTTCGTACCCCTCTATAAGAAGAAGTAACAAAAGAGCAGGGGGCAAGGGGTGAGGACGGGAACCTCATCCCATTGTACTGTCCCGACGTTGAGAGGGGTTGTTCTGTGGTGCGGGACAACCCCTTTGTGGAGGTGGCGTCTGTCCCTTGGGCCAATGACTAGCCAAAGGCGGCATTGGTGGCACTCGCCGGGTTTTAGAGCTGCGTCCACTTACCAGCTTTCGGGCGCAGTAGAAATGAAATGAAAGATTTTCATAAAAAATATCATCAAAGTCACGGTATTTGTTTAGTAGATTGAGCGAGGCAGGTTTGAGGGATACAGATTTGAGAGATGCATGTTTCAGAGATGCAGGTTTGTGAGATGCAAGTTACAAGGATGCAGGTTTCAGGCTGGTATATAATCACAGAAATAATTTCATGAAGGTTAAATAAAATGGACGCTGACGTCACTCCGTATACAATATGTTTAATGGTCGAGATAAAAGCGTCGTAAAACATAGTACCAACAAAGTACCCATGATTAGGTAGTTACTAGATATAGCTACTCAGTACTGATTAGACACCGGGACTACTTATCACTTAGTATTGATACGTCAGTAGGTTTTTATAAGAACAAAACACAAGAGTCATGAAAAGGTAAGTACTTATCCATTTACGGCAACTGCGTATTTTACGTCATCGTTTAAGGAAGACATGATGGAAATTAAGGATGGGAGTTGAACCCTCCTCTGGGATAGTAATTTCTACTTCATCATCATCATCAGCCTTCATCCGTCCACTGCTGAACATAGGCACAGCACACGCCAAGACGGCCGATCCTCTGCCATTGCTACTTAGTCAGCATAAAATGCAATAACTAAAACTCTTTAGCATACATACTCCTCTTTTGAGGATATCGGTTAGGCAATACAATAAATGGATGGATGGATGGATGGATGTTTGGATGGATAGGTGTGTCTCATCTTAGAACTATTATTATCAACTCTCTTCCTTAGTGTGCCTATTTCTCATATTGATATAACTTATGTTCATATCTAATATTGAACTATCAAACGCTTATGCTACCTGTGCTTAAATGCTTGCTATGCTATGCTTAAATTGTCATGTCATAATACATGTCAATGTAGAGTCATGAGTCATGACAGGAGGTAGAGCATACCTAGGGTTTATGATCTACTTCTACATCAGTTAATATCATCATCAACATGATCATCATCGTCGTGATTGTCTAATGATGACAACAAGGAAGGTATTTAACATCATTATTGTCATCGTCAAACTGATGATATTATAAGAATTTCGATGTCTATTGAGAAACCCATCTCAGAATATCAAATCTAAGTAAACTCTATCATTTAGGCGTTCCTTAAAGACAAGAGATTTATAATTTATATAAGATATTAAATTAATTATATTAATTAGCAATTATCCCGCGAAAAACGCAGTCTTTACAGCAAATGTGTGAGTGCACGCATATGCATGCATATAGCATACTTATCTTAGATTACTAATCGTAGAGTCTACATCCTGAGGATGCCTCGGTGTCGGGGCGAAACGTACGTAGATTGTTTGGTGGTGGTCTTTTACTGTGGTTGTGGTGCATGTGGGGTGGTGGTGCATGCAAGTGTACGCATATGCAGTGTGGGAAAGGAGGGCGGTGCTATATGCATGCATATGCGTGCACTCACACATTTGCTGTAAAGACTGCGTTTTTCGCGGGATAATTGCTAATTAATATAATTAATTTAATATCTTATATAATGGATTTCCGCAAGGTAACGCCTGATTCTATTAACTATCTTAAAACGGTGAGCATGACCGAACAGGCACGACTCTACATTAAATTAACAAAATTACATCGTGTAGCTGTCCAAAACGTTTGGTTCAATCAACAATGCAAACGTTTAAATGTAATTCCTAATTATATTCATATTAAAACCAACACACATAGTCGAGCGGCTAATGCAGCCATTAAAAAGGCTGAGATCATCTGGCTTAACGAAGAAGCGAGGCACTGGTTCACAGTTAGAGACAATCTTAAACTACATTTAAAAGTGCTTTATTCAGAATTATCCTTTCAATTGCATAATATTGAATTTGATTGCTTAGATGAAAAAGCCCGAGAATTTGCGTCCATTGAGGTTCACAAAAAGTATCTTACCCAGCAGAAAAAATTAAAAAACCTAGTGAATAAGACCAGAAGACCGACTGAACCCATCCCTTACTCAAGTTTTGATTCAGATAGACATTGTCGAACGTCTCATTCTTTTCATCCACGGGTAAAGAATTTAACAAATGTCCAGTTTTCAGCTGCAGAGATGGCACTTCTAGAAAAAGGTTTAAAATACAATATCACACCCAACCTTCATCAAAAGTCTATAGAAACTCTCGCTGTTGATGCGGAAATAGCCACCGTTATAAATAAAAAGGATCATTTGGTTAAAAGTATGGTAGCTCATGATATCAAAAATACACCTTCTGTTTTCTCTTTTAATCCAGAAATAATAGCTTTGAAGTCATTGAAACAAACTATAAATCATAACGATCTCGTCATTTCTAAAGCAGACAAGGGCAATGCGGTGGTAGTTATCAAACGGGTAGATTACATTGAAAAAGTGAATAACGTTATCCGTGGCGATGATTTCATTCAAGTACAGTCTGATCCAACAAAACAATTCATGGCTAAAGTTAAAAGGGCAATCAATAATACTAAATATTTATTCAATACCGAATCATCGAAGAAAAGGTTGATCACTATGAACCCAAAAGCTCCATCTCTTTACGGTTTACCAAAAATACATAAATTAGATATACCCATTCGCCCCGTTGTTTCATATATTGGATCACCCGCGTACCATTTAACCAAATTACTGAATAATATTATTAAAGAAAAAATACATTTTAGGCCAAAATATGCTATTAAAAATAGTATTGACTTAGTGAATAAAATCAAAGATTTGAATTTGCCATCTCGTACAAAATTAATATCACTTGATGTAGACAGTCTTTTCACAAATGTTCCATGCAAGGAAACACTGCAGATTATAAAACATTCTCTAGAACAAAAATCATTACCTCCTGATGAATGCAGGGAATTAATAGATCTGACGAGTGTATGCATGGAACAAAATTATTTCAGATTTAATAACCAATTTTACATACAAAAGGATGGCTTGGCAATGGGTTCACCTTTAAGTCCCTTGATGGCGGAAATTTTCATGGACGATTTTGAACGCAAGTACATTGTCAAGAATAAAAACTTATTATACTACTATAGGTATGTGGACGATTGTATTATATGTTGGACAGGTACGGAAAGACAGTTTGATATATTCGTAAGAGATCTCAACAAAAAACATGCGAAAATTAAGTTTAAAGTAGAATTGGAGGAGGGTAACACTTTAAACTTTCTCGATTTATCGATTACTAAACATGATAACAAGCATGTTTTTGGCATCTACCGTAAGCCGACTTATACCGATACAACCATACCTATATCTTCATGTCATCCTTGGCAACACAAGCTCGCGGCTTTTCATAGTTACGTTCATAGATTAATGTCCGTACCACTTACGAAAGAAAACTATCTAAAAGAACTGGACATAATTCACCATATTGCTCACGCTAATGGATACAGTTCACAGGTCATTAAGAATATAATTAATAAAACACAAAATAAACTTACAATGAAATATTTATATGCAGTACCGCCAAATAAAGAAGTCAATAATTATAAATCCAGCCTGACCTATATGGGACCGGTATCTGAACGGATAGCTAAGACGCTGAGAAATTATGATGTCCATGTTGCTTACAAGACTAATAATACACTAAGAAATATTTGTAACAACAAAGACAAAATAGACTGCAAATATTTATCTGGTGTTTACAAATTAAAATGCTCACAGTGTAACGGCTTGTACGTAGGCCAAACTGGGCGCAATTTCGAAACTAGATATAAAGAACATATCTCAGCGTTTAGGAACGATCAGCCCCAAAATTCCCATTTCGCAAAACATCTACTAGAGACAGGACATAACGTTAGTAGCGGCCATACGTTCCAGGTTTTACATAAATGCGACAAGGGATTTCGACTAAGTGTGTTGGAACAACTCGAAATAATAAAACATAAAAATAATAAATCGATTGCATTGTTGAATGACCAAACCGATTTAACGAATTCTCCCATAATACGGTTATTCGGTGGGGGTAGTGGGGGAACCAGCTAATATAAGGCGGGTGTTTGGGCCTGCAAGTCACTTAACGATTACTAATCGTAGAGTCTACATCCTGAGGATGCCTCGGTGTCGGGGCGAAACGTACGTAGATTGTTTGGTGGTGGTCTTTTACTGTGGTTGTGGTGCATGTGGGGTGGTGGTGCATGCAAGTGTACGCATATGCAGTGTGGGAAAGGAGGGCGGTGCTATATGCATGCATATGCGTGCACTCACACATTTGCTGTAAAGACTGCGTTTTTCGCGGGATAATTGCTAATTAATATAATTAATTTAATATCTTATATAATGGATTTCCGCAAGGTAACGCCTGATTCTATTAACTATTTATAATTTAAGTCAGCAGTAAGAATCTTGTCTATTTCGAAACTCATCTCAGAATATCAAATCTAAGTAAACTCTATCATTTAGGCGTTCCTTAAAGACAAGAGGTTTATAATTTAAGTCAGCAGTAAGAATCTTGTCTATGTCGAAACTCATCCCACAATATGAAATCTAAGTAAACTCTATCATTTAGGCGTTCCTTAAAGACAAGAGGTTTATAATTTAAGTCAGCAGTAAGAATCTTGTCTATTTCGAAACTCATCTCAGAATATCAAATCTAAGTAAACTCTATCATTTACGCGTTCCTTAAAGACAAGAGGTTTATAATTTAAGTCAGCAGTAAGAATCTTGTCTATTTCGAAACTCATCTCACAATATCAAATCTAAGTAAACTCTATCATTTAGGCGTTCCTTAAAGACAAGAGGTTTATAATTTAAGTCAGCAGTAAGAATCTTATCTATTTCGAAACCCATCTCAGAATATCAAATCTAAGTAAACTCTATCATTTAGGCGTTCCTTAAAGACAAGAGGTTTATAATTTAAGTCAGCAGTAAGAATCTTGTCTATTTCGATACTCATCTCAGAATATTAAATCTAAGTAAACTCTATCATTTACGCGTTCCTTAAAGACAAGAGGTTTATAATTTAAGTCAGCAGTAAGAATCTTGTCTATTTCGAAACTCATCTCACAATATCAAATCTAAGTAAACTCTATCATTTAGGCGTTCCTTAAAGACAAGAGGTTTATAATTTAAGTCAGCAGTAAGAATCTTATCTATTTCGAAACCCATCTCAGAATATCAAATCTAAGTAAACTCTATCATTTAGGCGTTCCTTAAAGACAAGAGGTTTATAATTTAAGTCAGCAGTAAGAATCTTGTCTATTTCGATACTCATCTCAGAATATTAAATCTAAGTAAACTCTATCATTTACGCGTTCCTTAAAGACAAGAGGTTTATAATTTAAGTCAGCAGTAAGAATCTTGTCTATTTCGAAACTCATCTCACAATATCAAATCTAAGTAAACTCTATCATTTAGGCGTTCCTTAAAGACAAGAGGTTTATAATTTAAGTCAGCAGTAAGAATCTTATCTATTTCGGAACCCATCTCAGAATATCAAATCTAAGTAAACTCTATCATTTAGGCGTTCCTTAAAGACGAGGTTTATAATTTAAGTCAGCAGTAAGAATCTTGTCTATTTCGATACTCATCTCAGAATATTAAATCTAAGTAAACTCCATCATTTAGGCGTTCTTTAAAGACATGCGGACAGGCGGTGCTGATGATGATGAATATTAGTAGGTATATTTGTGACGAACTTGTTAATTCACTTAGAATACACTCCAGTGTTAATGTATTGGCTAGGAGCATGTGATATCGAAGTGATAATTGATAAGAAAAGTAGGAAGCAGCATTTTGCGACGAAATGTACATACATAAGGCACACAATAACAGAAGTATAATATCAAATATTGAACTAAGTCTAGACTATTATATTAGATCGGAATACAAATGTAAACAATTTGTACTTTAAGCTGATTTTCTGTTATCGTTTTTATAAAATCTATAAAAAGATTAAATTTGTTTAATATGTAATTAAGGTAACTATTGCATACTTTTATAAAAAATCAAAATTTGTGACATTGAGTCTGTATAAAGAGTAGAATATTATTGCTCAGTAGAAAATTCCCGAGGGAGTAATTTATTAAGGTGATGCAATGTTAAACAATAACTCTAATAACGGACACGCTCCAGAGGGGACTGAGCGTCCTGAGCGGGGTAAGGCTTTCCATACGTGCGCGAACTTATAACTAAAGGACGTAACCGACAAATAGGTTTTTGTTATTTTATTGCGTTAAAAACGATTATTGGAGAAATTCCCTCTAAATTTTAAAGAACTTGTATAGACTCATCTACGAAGAAATATAAAGGGTTAAACCGGTCCCGTTAATAAGATGTGAATCTCTTTTTAAAAGGAGGTATGTTTGATATTTTTTTCTCTGTTACAAAAGTTATATAATCATGTATTGAAAACTAACAAAATAAGGTTTATATCATACCTACTACATAACTATTAGGTCACCCACTTATAACTTCATTCGTTTTGGAATTACTGAAATAAATTGAAAATATTGACGCCAAAATTTCCAAGTTACCACTTTACAGCTAAGAGCATGGTAAGTGCAAGTCAACGACGACCAAAATAAATTAGTTCTACGGGATCGATGACGGTCTCTCTTTCTGAAACACATACAAACGCAAAGGGCTTGGTGGAAGAATTAAGCAAGAAGATCTTATAATAATTCAAATGAATGCATCGTGTCAAGCACAACCATTTCTCAGATTTTGGCATTTTATTATTAGAAGAACAGGCAAGAAAAAAAAAACAAAAAAATGGAGCAAGCATTTATAAACATAATTAAATCACTGATCAGTGATCACTAATGACCGACTGTAAGGAAAAGGTTATGTTTTTCGCGCTATCTTTGAGTAATATTCTTTATTCCCTCATATCTTCCAAAGTCCAAACCATTCAATGGATTACTTTAATTAAGGGATCGTATCGATAGGTGACATAAAAAATTAAACATAGTGGCTGCTAGATTTACCCCCGAATACTCAAACGAATCTCAAATTTAAGACGATCTCAAACTCGTGCTGTCCCTCTTTTTTCTTTGAATCTGACACGTTGTAGCATGAGTTTAAGTACGACTTAAATTTGAGATTCGTTTGAGTATTTGGCGGTTAACGGTTTAAAGTGAAAAAAAAAATAAAATCTTCTTTTTCTCCAATATGGGTATCAAGGATTCCAAAAATCCATGTATTACTTAAAATAATGACAATTAAAGCCACATTGATTTATTTTTAAGTAATGAAAACTGCAACTATTACTAGGGTACTTTTTGAAATTTTGTCGGGGATTTTCTAGGCTAATGTATTATGTAATCAATAATAAGAATCCGAAGAACGGAAAAGCCGACACAAAATTCTTTATAAGAATATTTCATAAAGGTTGAAGTAAAAATAAAATTCTTTTTCCCCTTTGATACTAATTAATAAACATTTTTCCTCGTTGAAGCATTTGTTTTGCGTAGGTACCTTTATATAGTTCTTTGTCGTAACAATTTTTACATTTATACATTACATTATATTTTAAATTCGAATATCAAGTGGGTAAAAGCCTATAACTGACATAACGCCTGAGGTACTGAGCCCCACCGCCACGTCAAGGCCTGAGCCATGGTGGGGCTAATAATAACGTCTAGAAAATTCTAGAACTTACTAAAAATTCATAAATGGAACTTCGTATGAACATGTAAATCAAATCGATGGCATTGGAAATTTTTATTGTTTTTCTGCGACACGCATCACAACGACGGAAATTTTCCTAGATGTCTGAATTTTAACACATTCAGGGAATGGAAATTTATTGATTTTTTTTATTTTTTCTATAAGTATATTTTGTCATTTTAGACGTTAGTGAAATCGAAATGTTTATAGGTATGGTTGATTTTTGTCATAAACTGCTTAAAGCCCACACCAAAAACTGATTTCTCGTGACATGAAAAAAAAATATTTTTAATGTAACAATAATTATTAAATATAGCAGTTGCCCGCAGATTCGCCCGCGTTAGCTTAGATTTACAGCCGTATACGGATTGTTGATGATTATTGACGTGACAACGTCTTATAATTCGATGGAGCCGGCTGCAAGAACGAAAAAACATGACGCCTGCGGCGTTACCTCACTGTGAGGCGTTCCATTTTCTTATGACGTTGTCACGTTCAACTATCATCAGTAAACCTTTACAGACAACCGATTTTTTTTTATAGCCTAAGTTATTCATTTTAACATCAGCTATCTGTCAGTGAAAGTCTCGTCCAAATAGGCCCAGCCATTTGAGAGATTAGCCGGAACAAACAGACAGACAGATAGACAGACATACAAAAATTGTAAAAAATGCTATTTTGGTATGTGTACCGTGTATAGATAGATCCATATGCATTTAGTAAAAGCGGTTATTTTAATATTACAAACAGACACTTTAATTTTATTTATCTGTAGGTATAGATATTTTTCATATATATGTATGTACCTCTTTGTTAGACCAGTTTATTAGCATTTATCGACATCTATATCAAAATTTGCGCCATTTAAAAGAGATATTGTTTGTGTCATGCTTTGTCATAAAAATGTTTTTAGATGTCTGAATTAGATAGCCCTCGTGACATTCGTTTCGTATTCCACTGATATTGTGGAAAGAAACGGAATGCTTAAGCGGAAAATACTCGTGTAACGGCCGTATTGAAATGGTATAGCTGATTTTTTATCGTCATCGTCATTGCGTTATTGTTTTTATTTTATTTGGTAAGGTGACAAACACCTGTGCGACTCAGAAGATGCACGTACGCATGTATCTATGCTGGTCTCATCCAATGAACGGTAAGACGGCAGATCCCTCACAGGATTCCAACTACTACGACTATACCTAATATAAAGCAAATATAAACTTTTAAGTTTAAAATGTTCAAAGTTCAAACGCATCGAGCATATAACCGAAATAGAGCGGCAATGTTGTTTTGTATGAAATTAAATTCCGCCAAAATTTGTGCTGCGACTCTGCGCCGGTTCTGCGCTCCGATTGGCAGATTGGTTGGTTGAATTGCTATTACGTCACTGAAAAATCACTGACTAGTTTCGGAATTTTATGGCTCACATTACTACTTACTCTATACGGTTATATTCTCTATGCCCCTTCGTGATGGTAACATTATTGTAATGAATCATTAAATTATTTTTATACTTTACGTCCACTTTCCTCGTTGGTTGGTAACTCTATCCGGTTATATATATGCTCCATATTCAAACGGTACTTTCATAAGACTTGTTATGTTTATTTTTTATTTTAAGGAAATCCTTAAGTTTATCCTCTAGAAATTCATAAAGTAATAAATTTCACAATTACGAAGGATTAAGTATGTCTACTAGATATAGAGATAGTCCAAGACAGGTTTATATATGAAGATAAGATTCATAAACTCGTAAATACAGAAGGCATTTTATCTTGACGATATAATCAATGAGTTTGTAAACGACGAAAGGATACTGCTGTGCTAACCCTTCCGCCCGGGGCTAAAATAGAGGAGAAAAAGAAGGGAGAGCTAAGAATAAAAGTTTTTTTATGTAATTTTAATGGGTATAAATATATTATTAGTCTGATGGTAAGTGGTCAGTATCGCCTACGGACATAAAGACGTTCACCTGGGACTAACGTACCTAGACTACCAATTTATGCGTTGCGTGTAGTCTCAAGCGTTTACTTATTGAATAAAAAAAACAATACCAATAACCAAAAAATATTTTATTTTAATTATTTCTATTTAGAGTTGTAAATAAATACTCTCTGAATATTTCAAGCGTCTACCTTTTGCCGTTATTATGATATCGAGTTTTAGAATAATTACACTATAGAGGGTCAGTCTTTATACAAGCCCGCTGTCAAAAATGAAGCACTAAATTGATTCAATGTTGCCAGTAGTGGCGAAGTTTTCCCGGAAATGGGAAATGATTCGGCCGCTGATAACAATTTGTTATAGCAATAATATTTAATACATAAATAGCTAGGTGGGAATATCTATTTATGTATTAATAATAATAATAAATTTATAATAATTAATTTATAACAACTTTACTTAACTATGTATACACAAGCTATATTTTTATTTATTATGTATAATTTTTATATTCCAAGAATGTTTATTTATATGAAACGAAGAAAATAATTACAAGTAATTAGTAAAATATACATTTTTATATTTATTTTTTATTGGCATGAAACACAGTAGTAATGTAAAGTTGTTATAAAAATTACTATTTAAACTTGTAACTTGTAATATAAACGCGAAAGTATTGTATGTATGAAAGAAAGAAAGAAAGAAAGGAAAATATTTTATTGTCCACAACAAAAGATATGTTATTATAAAACATAATCGTATGGACGTATGAATGTTTGTTACTGTTTTACTGTTTGTATTTGATATCGTTAAATCACACAAACACATTAATTCGAGAACGTGTCACGTACCTACGTAAATATCAGTAGCAACTGTTTTAAATTTAATCAGTGGGGGAAAATAATCAGTAAAATATTTTCACAATCGGACAACACTGAGCATTGAAAAAAAATGTTTTTATTTAAACCTAATTAATTACATACAAGATACTACGAAATATTGAAAGATTTCCAGTGAAAAGTGATGTTATTACATTTATTTTGTTATTCGGATGTATTGTGATACAATTTAACTGCACAAATCGTCATAAATATTTATTTTACGGAGACACGTTTGGCACGGTTTGACATAGAATACTACGGAACTTCCCAGCGCGTGGGGCCATAATGGCTCCCTGTGAGTTGCTTCAAAATGGCCGCGCGGACTAGATTTCTATAGTGTAATTATTCTAAGTATCGAGTGAAAAAAGACCCAAACCCACATCCATCCGAAAAAAAAAGAAAAAAAGGCAAAGGAATCACGTTTGTTGTATGGGAGCAGGAGCTTTAAGGGATTTAATATTGATTTTATTTTGTTTTTAGTATTTGTTGCTATGACGGCAATAAAAATACATCATCTATGAAAATTTCAACTCTCTAGCTATCACGGTTCATAAGATACAGCCTGGTGACAGACGGATGGACAGTGGATTCCTAGTAATAGGGTTCCCGTTTTACCCTTTCGGTACGGAACCTAAAAAGAAACATAATTAATAATGTAAATAATAAGTAATAATAATAAGTTTACTAAACAATATTAATATGGTCAACAACAAAAAGATAGGTACAATTTTCGTTTAAACATGTAACAGATATGACATCAACGACAATATTTCATTTCCTCTCGGAAATTAAATAAATCCGATGCGAATAAGTCCTTGAAGTACACCCCGCACTAGCGTATGTGGTATAGGTGAACTAAGACCCAGAGCCCGCGTTGACTCACTTCGAGGACGAGACCAACATCACATAAAGGTCGTATATGATGATGATTGATACCTTACTCGTAGGGCACGGGGAAGTAAATAAGATGCCTCCACGCTTTAATGTAGCGAAAGTGTGTGTAAAAGATATTGTTTATATTTAAATCACAATTAATGATAAATTAAAAAGAGCATTCTTCTTTTCTTAAGCATTTCAGCAGCATGTTTTGTCACAATTATTTTAATTAAATACCTTGCAAGCTTAATTAGCGTTTTACACGTAATGTGTAAATTATTTTAAATTAATGTAAGCAATTAAACGCAATCAGTAAAACTTCTCTCTTTGTTTTCGCGTCAAATAATAATTCTGAGACGTTACAATTTTTTTTTACAAAACGGGATATTTTTGTTTTTCAGTTATATTTCGCGAGCTTGATATTACGACATTGTCTGCGAATGCCTCGGTCTTGTTTCGTGAAGAAGCAGTTTTAGTAGTCTTAATGCGTTAGATAATTTTTAAATTAAAACAAGAGAGTCGAGGGATTTTTTATTTAACGCCGGAAAATGCTCTGAGGCATCCTGCGGGGGAGTGGGTCTCCCCACGCGCGTATGTGGAACTCACTGCACCCGAAAGCTGGTAAGTGGACGCAGCTCTACCCACTAAAACCCGGCGAGTGCCACCAATGCCGCCTTTGGTGAGGTGCCCAGATCTAATGAGCGAACAGGGTACTTACCTCGACGGCTAGTCACTCCCCCAAGGGACCGACGCCACCTCCATAGAGGAGTTGTCCCGCACCACTGAACAACCCTTCCCAACATCGGGACAGTATAATGGGGTGAGGTTCCTGTCCTTGCCCCTTGCCCTCTGCTCTTTTATTCCCTCTTATAAGAGAGGTACAAAGAGTCCCCTCAGCTCAATTAGCTTCGCCCAAGGTGCTGGGCTCACCCAAGGCTACTGAGCCCCACCGCCACGACAAGGCCTGAACCATGGTGGGGAGATTCTAGGAATAGCGTAAGAGAGTGTAAAGTATGCATGTATGACGTGGAAGAAATAATGATATATAAAATAATAATCACGATATTCATCGATGCTTGTTACTATTTTTCATAAAGAAACTTCTTATGATTCGTGTGTGTGCATATGCTCAAGTTTATGTAGGTATCTTATCTTTTTGCGTTTCGGATAAAAGGACAGAAGAGGTGAAACCTACTTACATTGGTACAAATAAAGAGGACGGGTTTTTTGAGTTAACATCATAAAGTGAAATAACTTCCCAAGGAGAATACGTTCAATCCAACAGCCGTCCAGATACGATGAAAATGACGGAAATAGGAGATCGTAATTCTCTTTTTGACAAACGCTCGTTAAAAATGTAATACTAGTAAAGTGAACGAATTCAGTATTGCACCGGCGTTGGTCAAGCTAAGAGCTAGACAAAATTAGAGAAAAGCGCGATAAATCTAAATAACTCTGTATATTAGTATTAAGATTTGTTTTAATATATTGCAATTTGTTCAAAAAGTGTATGGCTGTAGACTTATTTTAGTTTATTATAAAAAGGTGTATTCCTTTTCTGGTAAAATTGCGAGTTGTTTCAGTTTTACATAAATTTTATTGTGTATTATTGTACCGCTATTTGAAGTTGTTGCTGTTTTATAATATTATAGTCAAGTTAAATTTTAAGCAACGAGTATTGTTTCAGTATTATACTATAATTTATCAAAAACTATGTATTTATCTGTTTTATTGCTGTTTTGGTTTTAATTTTTTTGTTAAAACTGTTATTTTATTTGAAATTATTCCGGTATTTTAATAATTTTACTGAATGTTTTGTTTACTTATTATATACTTACGCTCTAATTTCTGAACCTGAATATTTATTTAAGATATTAAATTATATATTAATTAGCTATAATGCCGCGAAATACGTAGTAGTCTTTACTGCAAATGTGTGAGGTGCACGCATATGCATGCATATAGCACCGCCTTCCTTTCATGCATGCACCACCACCCCACATGCACCACAAACACAATTAAAGACCACCGCCAAACATTCTACGCAGGTTTCGCCCCGACACCGAGGCATCCTCAGGAGGTTTTTTTTATGTTAGTTGGATAGGTAAACTGGCAAACGTGCCACCTGATGGTAAGTGGTCGACGTCGCCCATGAACGTAAACTAGTTTACCTGGAACGAGTCCAGGCAACTCATCTATGTGTTGTCTATCCTGAGACATAAGATGTTAAGTCTCGGTGCCAGTAATTACACTGCCTATCTTGCCCTTCTCTCCGAAATACAGCAAAGCGTGTTTCTCCATGTGGTCAAATGGGCTGATGACGAAGGTTTTATGACGGTGCAAGGAAGGAAGCGCCGTCATAAGGCCAGCAAGAACCGCTGTGGCACGGCTCCCATGGAGCCCAACAGTATACGTGCTACAGGACCGAACACCCCGGTGTATATCTCCCGCCTACACTACACCACTGAGGCAAGAGACATCATGGAGTAGGACCAATTAGTACAGAGCGAGAGTGCAGCTGCTGGAGTGGCGCCGCAACGTCAACTTCAAGGCGTTCGTGGTGCGAGTGCCAACATGTTTTCTGCACCTCGTCATGCAGGAGGACTTCTGGCCACAGGGCGTGGTGTTCCGCCGCTTCCGCGGACAAGTGCCACCGGAAAGCACCAAGACTTAAGTGCAAGTGAAGTGCTACTAGCATAGTTTTAAGTTTTATTTTACATTTTTATTTACTAACAAGATTGTATAAAATTATGTATAATTAGGTTTTAAGGAATTTATCTATGGGACTATGCAGCCTGAAAATAAAGGTTATTATTATTATTATATAAGCTGTTGCCCGCAGCTTCGCCCGCGTTAACTTTTAAAATTTGAAGGGTGTACCATCCTTAACATTTAGGGTGATGAAAAATAGATGTTGACCGATTCTCAGACCTACCCGATATGCACACAAAATTTCATGAGAATCGGTCGAGCCGTTTCGGAGGAGTTCAATTACTTACACCGTGGTATAACTATTCTAATATGTATATAAAATTCTCATATGACAAATAAAGCTAAATTGCTATGGTAAATTTAAATATAAAATACTAGTAGTTTCTTCCACGTTTGCTTCGGTTTGATAAGATTTAAATGATGATACCTAGTTATTAAAAGCGTAATTGAATTAATTATGTAGATGAAAGAATTTTTAAAACCTCCTATATCTATGCTCACAAACATTACCTCCTACATCCACGCTCACAAACATTACCTCCTACATTCAACCTCACCAACATTACCTTCTACATACAACCTCACAAACATTACCTCCTACATCTACGCTCTCAATCATTACCTCGTACTTCCACACTCACAAACATTACCTCCTATATCCACGCTCACAAACATTAGGTACCTCCTACATCCACGTTCACACACATTACCTCCTACATCCAACCTCACACACATTACCTTCTACATACAACCTCACAAACATTACCTCTTAAATCCACGCTCACAATCGTTACCTCCTACATCCACACTCACAAACTTATGTTTGTGAGTGTAGAGACATCATAATGGGGTTATCTATTTATTTATTTATTTATTTTATTAGGGAAACATACAGCAATATAATATTACAAAATATTACACAAAATTACCAGAACATAAGCCAGTAAAGTTTCCACTTAAGTTTATTGTATCAGGAGTGAGTATACATAAATCTACTTTTAAGAAAAACATAATATTCTTTTTATTTTAACTTAACAAATCAAGTAACTACCTACATTAATAAACCAAAAACAATGTATAAAATTTGACATTTAACGTTTAACGCTATTTGAAAAACAATGAAAAAGTCAACCAACCACCCCACTGCTCCTCAAATAGTAAATATTAACAAACTTCAAGAATGATTAATGTTTAAAAGGTTTTCTTTAATGTTTTTAGAGTAACTTTGAAATTTTAAAAGAAACATATCAATATCACTATAACAACTATTGTAAGCATTACAAGCTCTTATCACAAAACAATTAGTAGTGTATTTTGTTCTGCGAGTGGGTATATAAAATGTGTCTCTAGAACGAGTGCAATGTTGTGGGCAATTAAAATTAATTTGACTTAGAATGTAATTGGAATCTATTAAATTATTTATAATTTTGAAAAGAAAGACTTGGTCTCTGTATTCTCTGCGTTGTTTTATAGATAAAAAGTTTGATAGTGTGTTATTATTGCAATGAAATTTAGACTGTAATCTATTAAGGAACTTGTTTTGAACTCTTTCAATGACATTGATATATTTAGCATATTGTGGATTCCAGACAGTCGAGGCATATTCTAAATAAGGTCTTACATATGCACTGTATAACAAATTAAAGGTATGAATATTTTTGAAATCATTTCCCTGCCTAAAAATGAAACCAAGCATTTTATATGCTTTTGATGATATGTCATCTATATGTTTTTCGAACAAGAGAGCAGAATCTGTCCTTACTCCGAGGTCCCTCATACTTGTCACCCTTTTCAGTGATTTATTAAAAATTTTATAAACAAATGAAATTGGATTCTTTCTTCTAGTAAATGTTATAGTACAGCACTTATCAACATTAAGATATAAACCATTACTTATACAATATTCTCCTAAATTAATTAAATCTTTTTGTAATTTATGGCAGTCTTCAAATTCTTTTATTATTTTAAATATTTTAGTATCATCTGCATAAAGCAATATGTTAGAGTTTTGAAACGTTTTAAATACATCATTAATAAATATGTTAAACTGCAAGGGTCCAAGGTGTGAGCCCTGGGGAACCCCAGATGTAACAGGGATAAAGCTGGATGTAAATCCTTTAACAGCTACAGATTGTGTTCTATCCCGGATATAAGACGTTTAAAAGATCGCCGTGTATACCGACTTGAGCCAGTTTCCTTATTAATAGGGAATGTGAAATTTTATCAAATGCCTTAGAGTAGTCGGTATACACGGCTTCAACCTGGAATCCCTCGCTTAAGGCAGACATAATTACGTCCAGAAATTCACACAAATTAGTTTCAGTTGAGCGTTTACTTACAAATCCATGTTGCTGTGGAATTATTAAAGGCCGGAGCAAAGGAAATAAGGTGTCATAAATAATTTTTTCAAATAATTTAGGGATAACAGATATTTTTGAAATACCACGATAGTTTTTAATGTTATGTCTATCACCACTTTTAAAAATGGGAACAATTATAGATTTTTTTCAAATTGGTGGTATACAACCTGAGTATAAGGACTTTTTAAAAATTCATGTCAATATTACTTACAATGGATTGATTAAACCCAAAAGGTAGGTTATCGACACTTATATTAAGATGTGTATCAGCTACAAAAACGGAATTAAAGAATGAGAATATTTTAATGAAAACTTATAATTGAAAATGATAAATTGTAATAAATTTTAATATTTCACTAGCTTTCAGCATAACTTTCATGGAAAAAAGAATTATTTGCAATTAATTCGGCCAAATTGAAATCATTTAATTTTATGTTTTGTGGAATAGTGAAATAAGTATGAACTTTTTTTTAAACGTAATATACGTTGTAATAAATGACTACCTGTACTTATTATTAACATTTATTTTACGTATTCTAATAATGTATAAATTACCCTTCCCATACCTAGTTTCAGAATTGATCTAACAGTTATTTAATTTATTACTATTTTTTCAAGTCCACTGTGTAAACATGCAAAACTTTAAATGCGATTTCCCACAAAATTTAAATTTTGAGTTAATTATTTATTTGAATAAAGGTGCGATTTATTAGTTTGTTATTTTTTGATACATTTTAATCAGTCGGTTGATAACCGCCCGTAGATTTAGATAATATTGTAGTTTTAGACGATTCGACGGAATTATGTTTTTTTTTAAATTAGTGGTCATAAACTACTTAACCTGGAACTAGCCCAGACATAAACTACTTAACCTGGAACTAGCCCAGACATAAACTACTTAACCTGGTGCTAGCCCAGACATAAACTACTTAACCTGGAACTAGCCCAGACATAAACTACTTAACCTGGAACTAGCCCAGACATAAACTACTTAACCTGGAACTAGCCCAGACATAAACTACTTAACCTGGAACTAGCCCAGACATAAACTACTTAACCTGGAACTAGCCCAGACATAAACTACTTAACCTGGAACTAGCCCAGACATAAACAACTTAACCTGGAACTAGCCCAGACATAAACTACTTAACCTGGAACTAGCCCAGACAACTCACTCATGTGTTGCCTATCCTGAGACATATTTTGTTGTTATATGTTAAGTCTCGGTGCCAGTAATTACACTGCCTGTCTTGCCCTTCTCTCCGAAACACAGCAAAGCTGTTTGAAGGAGAAACAAGCAGGATGGTGGTACCCATGCAGCCGGGAGCGCGGCGCAGCGCATCCCTCCCACCGGTACGGGTATGATGATATTATATTAGAAAATATATGTTTAAGAGGTATATAGGTAACTTATCTTCCAAAATGTTTAATTTAAATACAATATTAAAGGTTGATGATTCCGCATTTTAGTAACATCGCATATTTTGTATTTTTAATGATTCACCATGATCTGAAAATACACTGATTGCACTGATAAGATAATAAAATGATGGAAATGTGTGCATAACTATTTCAGACACAGCTCTGTTATATTCCTATTAAGTTGTTTATCCTAACATGGTTACACGCCAACTAGTGGCCAGTTCCATAAAAATGCATTAAAACTAAAAAAAAGGAAAATATACGCATAGGGCTAGCATTCATAACGATTGGTTAAACGTTGTTGGGTTATATACACACATGCTTTTTGGTAGGAAGATGATAATTTATAATCCTTTTTTTATTTCCATTTTTCCTACCGACTAGTCGGTAAAGCCGACTACCCGTTCACTATCGTAATTGGCGACTAGTCCGTGACTAAAATTATTTAATATCAGTGCATATATTATGAATTTATTTTTATTATTTATTTACCATGTTTTTCACATTTATATCGAGAACAAGACATTCGTAGATAATGTCGAAATATCGAGTGAAATAAAAGTGAATAACATGATATTATTATCGGTGTTAACTTAAAATCTTATAAATTCATATAAGAATAATCATTCTTACTGTTTTCCCGATTCTTTTATAATCAAACAATGGTAAGGTTATTTTTTATAAAATCTTGTTTCCCAATTATTATAATGATGTCATGTGGTAGTTCTCACTATCACAACACGTCATAAGGTTTAAAAAAAATTAATGGCCGGAGTAAAAGCCGCTATAAATTTTATGTTGCGTGTAAAGATTAGGGATGTGATAAACGGCTTTTTATTTTCAACACGCTTAAGCCTTTGGCTTTTATTTTTCAGCGCGCTTAAAAAAGCCGGCCGAGCTTTTTATTGTAACGCATTATGCAGGCAACAGACAGGATCACCTTCGCGACAGGCTGGCCCCGGCGAAGGCCAGATACTCCTTGTAGGGGGGGAATGCCCGGCTGCTACTAAGCAGTCCCCACGATGTCGTGCCATACAGACCCAGGCTCCCATCCTGAGTCCGACACGAGCACAGGGGCGTTACTGGAGGCGCATTAAATAGCGCCTCCTACGCCCGCGGGAGAAGGCTTCGTTGGCGGCCTCCTCTCTCACCCGCTCGTCGACCTCCTTCTGGGACATTACTGCCTCATAGAAGGAGACCATCACCATCCAGGACTCGTCGTCACCAAGCATCGCGTTGATGACGCTCGGCAGAGACATGACTGATGTCAGGATTGGGATTGATTTTTAAATTTCTCTTTATAAATAATTCATTCAACATGATGATGATAATGAATATAATATATACTTTTAAAATTATTACGTTGGGACATCCCACACAAGACCATCTGATCCCAAACTAGGCAGATCCTGTTCTTATGGCAACCAGACAACTGATGTATACTTATATTATATTTCTAAATACATACATGATATAGATAAAACTACACCCAGACACAGAAAAAATGATCATGCTCGTCACACAAACATTCATCCTGGGTGGGAATCGAACCCACGACCTTCCGGTTTAGTAGACAGGGTCACGAACCACTAGATCAATAGGCCAGTCCAAGACAAAAGGCAAGTGCTTTTAATAACCTTCACCATTAGAGCCACATGCATTGTTAGAATTATTAGTATTCTCCTCACCATTTTCTCCACTAGTCCAACCACCACCGCCATTATTCTCGTAACCCTGCCGTTGAGAAGAAGTCGGCCGTGATAAGTCACGCGAAAGTAAATCATTGAAAACACCCAAATGTTTCAGTTTCAAATGTTGTTTCAAATTACTTATAGTTGTTCTATAAGATATTTGTTTTTCACATGTATTACACACAGCAACTATCGGTCTGGTTTTTTTGAAAGTAGTCCCAGATTAAAACGCTGCTCGACATTTTCACTACACTAATAATTATTAATTATTCACAACACTTACACTCTATAACTAATGTAATATATAATAACAACACAAAAATCATAATATGCAGACTAGGCTGTATGGACTATTATTATTTAATCTAAGTATTTTCGCTTTCCCTATTGGGTTTATAAATAATAAATATTATTTATAACAACAAAAAAAATCACAACACGAATTTACTTATTTATAACTATAATATACTTAATTCCTAATAAAAATATCAGTTTACTATTGACAATTATTATTTACATTAACCAATATCAAATAAAACATTTAAGTCACTCAATTCACACTAATTCAAATAACGGCTACGCGCACGCAAAGTAAAAATTAACATCTAAGCTCATCGACATTGACAAGCGTACCACAAACTATATAGAGAATACTACGTAAATGAAGCGTACTGAGTTTAAAAAATTAAAATCAGTTAAAAATTAAAATCAAAAATCATAAATCATAATAAAAGTTCCTAAGCTGTAAAAAGTTTGTAACCGACCAAAAACGGAGCGTTGTCAGTCTGATAGAAATGTTATGTAAACAGGGAGAATGTATTTTAGCCGTCTTATACGTAACCAATCGAATCTAATATTGATTCTTAAAGGTATAGGGATAAGGTTTTAATCCAATAAAATGAAAAAATCTTTATATTGCGTCATATCACCCACAGCGTATAGAAGTATGGCTCCTTATTCACATTATATTTTGAGTTTTAAACGTATCGGAATAAGATTACTTTCCTTTAATCATGATAATATAGTATTGAATTTTTTAAAATTTTAACCTTGACGATTAATCGAAATCAGCTTGATTTTATTAACGCGCTTGAATGATTTTTTCAAAAAGCGGAATTTTTACAGCTCTAATTGATTAAGCGCCCATCTTTAGTAAAGATAGACGGGTTATTGTTTTTGGCGACGTGTTTCGACGTGTAGCAAAATACTACTCGCGCTTGACATATTATAAAATCTTTTATTTTAGCGCATTCTGTGTTGGCCTAATTGAAGTTAGATACAAGTGACGCCGCGATTCGCGAAGTGATTTTCATATTATGTAAATACGCTTAAAACTTTGTGCAACTTCAGTCTGGCTAAGACTCGCATACTTACTTCATACCTTGCTTTGGAACTTGGAAAATGTCTAAAAAACGAACACAGAACACGAATTCAAGGAGAATATATATATAATATATATTCTCCTTGAATTATATTATATATTATATGGAATGTATTTTAAGTTTCGAATAGAGTTTCAATGAATGACGAAAATATACTCCAACACTTTTCAGCTGTGAGAATATAAAAATGCCTGTCATTTCCAGCCAGTTAAATTCACATTCTGTTGAAGCGACCTGAAAATTGACGTCACAAGGGCTCGGTCGATGGGGTAAACGAACTCTTGTACAGCGAATAATATGCCACATGGAAAAGTACTGCCTTGATACTTACATATTCGAAGTTTGATCTATGATCTGTCTTTTCATACGGAAATCTGAAAAATATGTTGAAATATTTTTTTGATTTTCCTTGTATTATAATTTATACTATTTAGTTAAAGGTAGTGCTGCAGCCGCACCTCTCGCTCACATAGCACCGTCATCAAGTGACAGATATGTTGTCGCGAGTCGTGGGGTTTGCGAGTTTCTGGTGGCCCATTGGGGGCAGATAGGGAAAAGGAGGGCAACGCATCTGCATATTTTTTGTTGTGCAGATGTCTATGGGCATCGGTAGTCACCATAAGGCTCCGACTGCTCGGTTGCCTCCTTATAGCATAAATGAAAAAAGGTTAAAAAGGTTATCAACCCACCAAGGTTATTAGTGGGTTTACGGCCTTGTCGTGGCGTTGGGGCTCAGTAGCTTAAGGTAAGGTAAGATTTTTTTCTTTAACGCGGGGAAATGCTCTGAGGCATTCCGCGGGGGAGTGGGTCTCCCCACGTGGCTATGTGGGACTCGCTGCGCCCGAAAGCTGGTAAGTGGACGCAGCTCTACCCAGTAAAATCCGGCGAGTGCCACCAATGCCGCCTTTGGTGAGGTGCCCCTTCTGGTGGATCTAATAAGGAAACAGGGCACCTCGACGGCTAGTCAGTCTCCCAAGGGACCGACGCCACCTCCACAGAGGGGTTGTCCCGCAACACAGAACAACCCCGTAGACAGTACTTTGGGGTGAGATCCCGGCCTCGCCCCTTGCCCCCTACTTTTTTGTCCTCTCTTCTCATAAGAGGGGTACTGAGCTATGCCTCAGAGCATTTCCTGGCGTAAAAGAAAAAAAAACGTGACTTCTATTTTTATTATAACGTCTAAAGAAATCGATGAACGCCGGCTGAATGCACAAAAAAGTGTCGCCGAGCTAGTGACGCATCATAATGCGTTATAACGTTATCACGTAAAATTATCACCCGTAAACCGACTTTACAGACAACAGGTAGGTTTTTAAACCGTTTTATGCCTAGGCTGTTAATTAGAGTTTGGTAACATTTAATAACGATTAGATTAGATAGTAGATTTTAAACATAGGTATGCTTTTTAAGCGAAAAGAGCCTAAAGCGACAAAATAGGATACGAATGTTTTTTTCCTATCCTATATGTATTTATGAGTTTGGAAGCAAATAAGATGAAAGTCATGTTCAACGAACACGTTCTCCCTAGGTCGGTTAACGTTGATGGCACAACTCTCGAAGTCCTGCAAGAGTATCTAGTATCTTGGGCACCCTTACCAGTAAGGTAGACATAACTTCGAGAGGAAAGCCGATAGGAGGATTCCATTGGGATGGGCAGCATTCAGGAATGGTATCCTGGGCGCTTCTTCAGCAGATAAGATTCAAAACAAAAAATATTCGTCAAAGAACTAAAGTTATCGATCAACGAGCGGCAATGGTTACAACACTCAGGAGAACGGATATCCGATGGGTCAATAAGGTTCAACACCTTGTGTTGGTCCGCCATCCACCAGGTTGGAAGACGATCTTCGTGCAGTGGCCGGTCCGTGTTGGATGCGAGTGGCAAGGGATCGGTCGCCTTGACGTTCATTGAGGGAGACCTATGTTCAGCAGTGGACGGATAGGAGCTGATGATGACGATGAAGTAAATAGGGAAATACGTGGTTCAGATAAAGGTATAATATTATACTAGAATTAAAATATAATAGAGTAATAAGTGATCATCTTTTTTTTCGGAAGGGCTAGACTTTTCAGCCTGATGGCCTTTAAGCTCAATCGGAACAGTAGATGAGCAGATGGCTCACCTAAGAATTATTCGAAAGGGGGTAGCCATCGCGCGCGCTACTCGGGATTATTATCCCGAGATAGATAGTCAAGATCATCATCAGTACTTCATTAACCGAGTTTTAATTTTATGTACGTAATTAAGTACGAGTAAAAATAGAGTAAAGTAGGCTGCTTAGTGAATAAAAGTTTATAAATGAATTAAAAGAAACTCCCTTTTTAAACAAATCTTATTTAAACGTTGCAAACGTAAATACACATTTCCAAACAAATTTGGACATGTATTTGTTTACATTAATGTCCATTGAAAACTTCATCTGTTATATTTAAAAAGTGTATTTGTAGTTTTATAAACAAAAAACATTAACTAGATTTATATTTAAAATAAATCTTGGGCTATACCAAAAAAAGGATAGGTACGCACTTTTTATAAATCAGCACACTGTCTCGTTGGTCTCGTTACATAATATTCATTATAGAAACTTTAAGAACAAAAAAATACTAACTGTCTACAAAAAGATATTACGCATATTTTTTGCATATTAAGCTAAAATCAACCAAAGTAGTAAAATATTTCCTAATATGACGTTGTTAGTACCTAAGACCTATACATAGTTACTAACAAGTGTCTAAAAAATTTACGGTCTCACCAATTTTTCCATGGAATATTTCGTCAAACATTTCTTGCAGTTTAAATATGGAATGTTGTAATTGTGCTAAACGGGTTCTTTAATAACTAGGTCCATTCAAATGGTCTCAATAGTCTCACGTGATACGAGGGTGATCGGATTGAGCTTCGAGAAATTTCTGTCGCTTTCGACTCGACGTATTGTGTTGCTCACCGATGATATTATCACAGCGTAAAGAACATGTGATATTATGCTATAATGTTTTCAATGCAAGAGTATATCATAGTTTTAGTGATCAATAACAATCGAGGATATATGTATATTAAAAATCTGTATTGTATTTTTTGTAAATAAATCTATAAGTTGATTTTTATCTATCTACTAGCTGTTGCCCGCAGCTTCGCCCGCGTTAACTTAGATTTACAGCCATACCCGGATTGATGATGATTATTTTTATAGGCTAAGTTACTTCTTATGACATTAACTATCTTCCAGTGAAAGTCCCGTCAATATCGGCCCAGCCGTTTCCAAGATTAGCCGGAACAAACATACAGACAGACAGACAGACAGACAGACAAAAATTGTAAAAAATCCTATTTGGTATATGTACCGTGTATACATCCATATGCATTTATTAAAAAGTGGTTATTTTAATATTACAAACAGACACTTCAATTTTATTTATCTGTATAGAAGATGAATAGATGATTATTTATCTATGATAAACAGTTTTTTCAATATTAAACTAGAAAAAAAATATTTATAGGCCTCGTTGCTAATGTACAAAACCGAAGGACAGCTTATCTTGTCCTTCTTCTAAATTTCTTTATATTTTTTGAAGATGCCCCACGCAGATGGGCGTTCTAAGCCACCGCGTATCTACTAGAAGAAACATTAAAGTACGTAAAGTAAGCTGCAGCGTTTGCAATTGATTTGATACAAATTAAGATTTATACAGTATTCTAAAAAAAATAGTACGCACGTAGGTACTTACGTATTTTATCTTAAGAAACCTGGTAGCTGTGTTTTAAGTTAAGTAAGGTCAATTATTGTAAGGCTCTTTCAGTAAGGGTTTCGATAATAAAATGCTGTTAGACGTGCTTTTTCGACGTAATCAACCAGACGAAGTAAACCTAAATTGAGTTAAATGTGAAATGTCAGCGAATTACCAAGAGATACATACTAATTGAGTTTAGATCACAGAGTCAAAGGAAATGGTTATCACATTTAAAGAGAAATTACAGATTACGTTCGTTGCGTAATCTGTATTAATCTTAGGTATTAATTTTGAATTTTAAATGTAATAAATTGCGTAGAAGTGATTCATGCATTTTGTATTAAAATAGTACAAAATGCATAAATCACTTGTGTACTAATTAACATCAAAATCATATCACTTGAATGAATGAATGAAATATACTTTATTGCATACATAAACAAGAACACAAACAATCAATTAACACTAACATTTAACATATTTTATGTACACAAAAGGCGGCCTTATTGCTTAATTAGCGATTTCTTCCAGGCAACCTTTGTGTATGTGAAAGAAAACTTACTACATAACAGGGTAGGAGACAGCAAAACAAACAATGAAATACAATATAAATAAATAACAATAGTAGTATTTATATATAAAAAAGTAAATATATACCTACAGTACCATTAAAATATATATAATTAAATATTTATATATATCGCATATACATATACCTACATACTATATAACATCAAATGTATGTAAAATAATAAGTATGTTTATACATACTTATTATTTTACATACATATTGTAATATATTCATAAATAAATACGTAATATTGCATTTTAGATATAATAACTAATTAGCAAAGATGGAGTTAACTATATATTTTTTTTTAATAATAGAGTTAACTATATTACCTACACAATGTTCAGGAAGAGCACATTTTTAAATAATGTTTTTTTAATAAATTTTTAAAAGATTCCAGATTTTTCGCACGTTTTATATTTAATGGCAAAGCATTCCACAGTGTGATGGCCCTGATGGTGTATGACTTTTTATAATAATTGCTGTGAAAGGCTGGCACCTGGAGGTGTAGATTTCCCGTGGAGCGTAAATCTTTGCTAGTTGGAGCACGAAACATAAAATTATCTTTCAGATAAACAGGGGCTTTGGGATCATATAAAATACAGTACAGTGTCGAAAGAATTCGAGCATTCCGGCGAAAACGAATAGGAAGCCACTTGAGAGTTGAACGAAATTTAGAAATGTGATCATATTTGCGTAAGCCAAATATGAACCTGATAGAAAGATTCTGAAGGCGCTCAAGTTTATTTCTTGTTATCATTTAAGGTTAGTCGACATCACAGGAGACCGAAGAGCTGGCAGCTACCTCGGACAAAGAATTAGTCTAGCAATTCAAAGGGGGAACGCTGCCAGTATCTTCGGGACCTTGCCTAAAGGGACTCCTTTTTATTAATATAATTAAGTTATTATATTATATTTTTTAAGGTTTTTTAGTTTTAGTTTCTTTGTAAGTAATCTTTAAATGATAACTTGTGTACTAATTATATGTAAAAAAATATATCTTCAAATTAAAAGTAATGTTTTGTTATATTAGACGCCGGCCCTCGTTGGCTACATGTGGCGGGGTATCGGCCGTCTCGGCGTTCATTGAGAGCCGGTGTTTAGCAGTGGACGGAAATAGTTTGAGAATGTATAATCCTGTGACCATGGTTTCTGTAAATAATTCGAAACGTTGGGCATGAAAACAATTTTATACCCTGCAGTTAAATCCGTTAAAAGTTGTTTCATTATGATAGTGTAATTCGCGTCAACGTTAGAAAACAATCGGTTGACAATGATATTCTAAGGTCAGAGGAACCCCACCATGGTTCAAGCCTTGTCGTGGCGGTGGGGCTCAGTAGCCAAGGGTGGACCCAGCTCCGTGGGCGAAGCCAAGTGAACCGAGGGAGCTGCTCTTTGTACTCCTTTTATAAGAAAAGGGGCAAAAGAGGGAGGCAAGGGGCGAGGATGGGAACCTCACCCCATTGCACTGTTCCGACGTTGGGACTTGGTAGGGGTTGTTGTGTGGTGAGGGACAACCCTCCTGTGGAGGTGGGGTCGGTTCCTTGCGGTTGATGGAATAGTCATCGATGTGCCCTGTTGCTCCCGGACCGATCGCGTAAGCTTAGGTTCGAATCCGATATGAGTAGACACAAACCCAGACCGCGCTAACAGCAGTAGCACTACGCTACCGCTAGATTGCTTGGGCACCGCGCGTGACCCGCCTCCCTCTACAGAGGGAGGGATGAGGGCTGGCCCTCATGATGAAAGGTTAAATTCCACCGTAAAAGATTCGTCAACCGTATCGTTTCTTTCTACTCATCGTCGCATTCGATGGAACCACTGAGAAAAGCAGTGGGCCCATTCTTCCTTAGGAGTCTCTTCTATGGCATTTTCGTATGCTTTCACCGCATCTTCAGGGCTCGTAAAGCGAATACCTCGAATTTTATCTTTAGTTCTTGGGAATAAATGAAAGTCGCAGGGCGCCAGGTCAGGACTGTAAGGCGGATGACTCATTATCTCGACACCTGCCATAGTCAAATATTCAACAGTCCGTTTTGCGGAGTGCGCTGAAGCATTGTCGTGGTTGAAAAGAGCTGAAAATGACTAAAGTATATTGACACCAATATTTATAGCTTGTTAATATTTTCTATTCTAATGTTTACGACTTTTTTGAAATTTCATTCATATAATTAAACAATTTTTGTCCTACAGCGATTAGGGTTGCTGCAAACATAGAGCAACACGACTGCAAATTACAAAAAAAACGTAATGCAAAAATCTTCATAAATCACGATCAAAACCATAAAAAATGTTGAGTTAATAATCCTTAATAAACAATGGCTAACTTTTACAACATCAAATTACATAATCCGCTATACACGTTATGTGACAATGTTCTAGAAAACAATAGAAAAAAAGACTAAAGACTTTTTTCTATAGAGTAATAATGACATGAACAGAGTGTATTACTACCTCCATTATAATTTGTATAAACCGCATATTTGAAGCTTTTTCCCCTATTACGTTTCCTGGATGTTATTTTGGGGTGGCAGATGACCTCGCCATATCCTTGATATGTAGGCCACTCGGTGAAGGACGATCGATGCACTATAGTTATGTTATTATCTATAATGTATAACATCAAAAGTTATTTCGATCTCTTCATGTTCGACGGCCGGCTGGTCAATGGCTACTGGATACTTCACGCAGCGATCGCGGGTTCGAATTCCACAAAATCCAGTCGTTTGTATGATGTAGATGTCAATTGTCAACACCGGGTCATGGACACATACATACATACACATACATAACTCAAGTATGTAACTAATACATATTTATAAATTTCGCAAATTTATTTCCACTCCTAGCACCTACCCATAACGTAGTGCCTACGAATTTACCACGCGAGGTTAACGTGGTGTGATTGTTGGTTAACGTAATTATACTGATAAATCATCGGATGGCCGATGGGGCAATAAGGTTCTAGAGTGGAGGCCTTGTTTAGGTAGACGAAGTGTTGGTCGGCCATTGACCAGGTGGGAAGACGATCTCCGTGCGGTGGCTGGTCCGTGTTGGATGCGAGTGGCAAGGGATCGGCCATCTAGGCGTTCATTGAGGGAGGTCTATGTTCAGCAGTGGACGGATAGAGGCTGATGATGATGATGATGATGACGATGAAATCATAATCAATATGATATGAAAAACCAGAAAGTGCGAGTTTAATTCCCGCGTTGAGGTTACGAAAAACGCGTTTTATTTATATAACAGCAAATTAACAGTTTCCAGATTTTTCTCTCCACATATGCTACAAGATCTAGCTCCCTATAAGATTTAGTTTGACAGACTGACAGGCAGACAGACAGACAAACGAACAACGAGTGATTCTATAAGTATAAATCACTCCATCCTCAATTCCGAAAATCTGAATAATTGCAACCAACTTTAGTCATGTTATGACATGAATAAGTTGTCTGTGTCATATTCATACCATTGTGATGAAGAACACAATGATAATAATGATGACGACGACAGTGATACTAATGATGAGATATTTAGTGCATATTATGTTTTTGTGATGATATGTTCCACATACAAGATCAATAAATAGAGATTATTTACGGAAGTGGGACAAGGCCTTAAGCAGTTTCAATAATCGAAAAATCATTTATTTACGATTACAAGGTTATTTTTTTTAGCATTTTTAGCATTTAAATGCTATCATATATTCGGTTGGTTAATTTGTGTTCGTAAATATATGTAACATGTAGAGCAAAAGGTCATTGACTTTCCTTAATAATTAATACCTGTAGTAAAACTTGATTATAATAAATATAGTTTGGAATGTATCTTACATAACAATCAAATCTATACTTATAATAAAACTGTAGAGAGGTCAATTCTGTACATTGAATATATATTCAAAATTAATATTGGAGGATGAATGGTGATCGATACTGATACCAAAAATGCAATCAGTAAATTTTTTGTCTGTCTGTCTGTCAGTCTGTCTGTCTGTCTGTCTGTCTGTCTGTCTGTCTGTATATCCACGCATGGGTCAAAAACTACTGAAGGGATTTTAACCAAACTTGGTACGATTGTAGTCCATACTCCTGGGCAGGTTATAGGCGCGCGAGCCCCGCGCGAGGGGTAATCAGTGTACTGTGTAGGTCACCGAACTTAATAATATCAAGCGATCCTATTTCGTTGTATTTTGAATGATAACCATTACAATATAATGTTTAGCCCTTTCGCTATGTATACCGAAACCTATTTTTTTCATTTATTAAAATGTATATTATTATTATTTAAATAGCTATGTTGTTTGTGTAATCTATACAGATAAATAAAATTGGAGTGTCTGTTTGTAATATCAAAATAACCGCTTTTTATTGAATGCATATGGATGTTTACACGGGACATATTATACCCAAATAGTGTTTTTTACAATTTTTCTTTGTCTGTCCGTCTGTCTGTCTGTCTGTTTGTTCCGGCTAATCTCTGAAACGGCTGGCCCGATTTTGACGGGACTTTCACTGACAGATTTTTCACTGACAGAGTTGATGTTAGGTATGTTGTTTGTTATAAGGAGTAACTTAGGCTAAAAATAATCATCATCAGGCCGTATACGGCTGTAAATCTAAGTTAACGCGGGCGAAGCTGCGGGCAACAGCTAGTCACGAATAAAACTGTTATGTAATGATTATATACAGGATTGATTTTTGAGACGGGTCAGTAAGGACAGGTACCTTAACCGATATATCATATTATAGTTACAGGAAAACGTTCCTACGACACCATCCATAACTTTTTAAGATATTCTGAACTGTGTAAATACAGATTATTGAGAAAATGTACGGCCAGCGAAAAAAATGCTAAAATAAAAATAAAAAGCCTATCGATCCTATTTTTTTTTCGGAATGATTTATTCTTACGGCCCAAAGGCCCTAATGCTACATCGGATTAGTGTGAGCCGATTTGGCTCACTTGTGGTTTGTTAAAGTGGGGGGTTGCCCATCGACCACACGGCCTCCTGTGTCCTGGCGTAGGATTGGGCCTACTTCGTATAGGGATCAAAAGATTCTATGGGACCATTTAAGGTATAAGTACTAGAAATGTTAGAAATCACCAAATATATTTTCCATTTATCATATAGAGTCTTTAGATCCCCATACGAAGTAGAATCGATAGGCATAATTTTTTTTTTTCGATTTTAGCATTTTTTCCGCTGACCGTAAATTTTATCAAAAATCCTGAATGCAGTTCAGAATATTTTAAAAAGTTATGGGTGGTCTCCTAGGAACGTTTTCCTGTAACTATAACGGTTAAGGTACCTGCCCTTACTGACCCGTCTAATAAATCCATCCTGTATACATATAGATATTTTTTACTTAGATTTGGTAAACGGTTAGACGAGCCACCCTATTGTAAATGGTCAGCATCGCCCAGTAACATGGACAAGTTCACCTAGAACTAGTTCAGGCAACTCATTCAATAATGGCGGCCGGGCTCCCCTATTACGTGGAGTAGTCTGGATTTTGCCGGGGCCAATCACTGAGTTGATTCTGTTGCCTGCAGGTCCGGGACCCTCAAAAAGTGACTGAATGCGCTTGCAGGTGTTTAAGTTTGGGTGTTACTCCCAAGTGCGAGTCCCACATATGTGTAATGCATTTTCCTGTGTCATAAAAAGGCCAATTAAATGTAATTGCCATTGTATATTAAAATACAGCAAAGCTGTTTTATTAACGAATTAAGCAGGATTCTGGTAACCATGCATTATGCAGACGAGAGTAATAAATAACGAGAGTTATAGGTACAATAGTAGGTATTGTTATTATTATACTTAGATATATTTGGCGAGAATGGACGAATGTATGTATGTAAATGTGTAAATTGAAATTATGACGAAGTTGTTCTTTTTAAATAAATAATAGTAAATTGAGTAAATTGCATTTCCAGCTAATCTTTTCAATGTTTATTGTACGAAACATTATTACCTACTAATACCTAGGTAACACTGAAAATGTTTAGAAAATGAAAAACGGCTTAATGTAGAAAGTTGCCAATACTTTTATTGTTTTTCGAAGTAATCTCCGTTTCTTTCTACACATCGTCGCATTCGATGGAACCACTGAGAAAAGCAGTGGGCCCATTCTTCCTTAGGAGTCTTTTCTATGGCATTTTCGTACGCTTTCACCGCATCTTCAGGGCTCGTAAAGCGAATACCTCGAATTTTATCTTTAGTTCTTGGGAATAAATGAAAGTCGCAGGGCGCCAGGTCAAGACTGTAAGGCGGATGACTCATTATCTCGACACCTGCCATAGTCAAATATTCAACAGTCCGTTTTGCGGAGTGCGCTGAAGCATTGTCGTGGTGAAGGAGGATCCTGCTTCGTGGGCGCTGCTGTCGAATTTTTTCCAAGACAACAGACAAACAGCGATTGACATACCAGTCTGCAGTAACTGTCCTTCCATCTTCTAGCACAACTGTCGCGAAATGACCTTTCCGACCAAAGAATGAGACAATCATCTTTTTTCCTTGACTTCTTCCTTTCTTTACCTTAGTTGGCCGATCCTCGAAAGGAAACACCCACTGAGCTGATTGTCTTTTGGTTACGGGTTCGTAGACATATATCCAGCTTTCATCACCTGTGATGATGTCAAATACAGCATTTGTGTTACCGCCGTTGAATTTATCTAACATTTGGCGACACCAGTCCATGCGGAGGCGTTTCTGGTCGTCGGTTAAAGTATGGGGAATCCATCTGGTACAAAGCTTCCTGACGCCTAAATGTTCGTGTAATATTTTTTGAACTTGACTCATACCAATGCCTAGGCTTGCCCGTATCTGCTGATAGGTCACTCTCTTATCTTCCTCTATCATGCGTCGCACAGCACTGATGTTATCTTCAGTAGTCGCTGTTAAAGGACGTCCCTCACGCGGATCATCACTGAGATTGCTACGTCCACGCTTAAACTCGTTAAACCAATTGTAAATAGTGGCACGAGATGGGGCTTCATTAAAAAATGCTAATCGCAGCCTATCATAGCTTTGTTGTTGAGTAAGCCCACAACGAAAGTCATAATAAATCATTAACCGAAAATTTTCTCGCGTTATGTTCATTTTCACGTGTAACAAGAGTTTTAGATTTGCCGCCAATTCACAAAAACAAATGACAAATGAATGCAATATACTAATTAGGTTACCAAAGAGTTCTAAAATTGAAATTCAAAAAAAGTTTTCATTTTCAATGTTTCTAACTGGCCAGTTCTGAACATTTTCAGTGTTACCCACGTACATTACAATACATTATAAAATATTGCAACAACACAAAATAATATATCAATACAATTATTATATTATTGCCATAAATAATATTGAAATAATAAATTTTATGCCTGCATTATGTTTATCCATCGAGCATTGTTTTCGCACCACAAGCCACAATTTATTTTGTGATCGCACGATATAAATGGCTGGTACAAAATAATGCATTCCAATTTTAAAACGTAATTGCGCGTAAATTATAGTTCATGTTTTTTTTTTGCTGACGGCAAAGTGCCAAAGATCTGATAAAATAAAGTCTATGGATAAAATCGTCTTTTATTGAATTATTTTTATTTTGCTCCTTTTCAGATTCCTTATTTCAAATTTAATTTAATTTTATTATTTTATCTCATTTAGTTAATTTTTAAGTAGTTTAGATTTTATTCAATTACTTTTCCTGTTTTAAATTTGGCAAGCAGATAGGTTATATGCTGAACAGATAATGCGAGTGGAGCAAAATACGACAGCTAGTAACGTTATTTCATCAATACATTTGTCTACGTCTGTTTACATGTACTTGTACGTACAAATGAAGTCCGTACGTTTGTTTACGTCTACGGCATCTACGGCAAATTGGATCTGGATGGAGTTTACATCCTCTGGTATTTGGCAGCGGTCCCACAGCGACGTGCCTACGCAAGCACTACACATGTTTTATAATGTGATACACTATTTTTAGCTTCGCATTTTTTTACGGTCAGAAAAATAATAAAAGTGTAGGTTATTTAAAAAAAATCATTACATATTTAGTGATTTTTATTTGTAATCTGCAATCAAGAATACTTCATCTATTACTTAGTAGGTATGTATATAATCTGTGTATGGGAGAACGTGCATTCATAACGTACCGCAGCATGAGCGGCGCTTGGACGTTCCACTGTCGGGCATGCAGGAGGAGATCTTCTACTTACTTCACACTGGACTACCAACTAAAGGTTGGCAAAGATCTTATAGCTTCAAATCTTATGAAGCGTTCAGGTTTCCTCACGTTGTCCTTGATAGACATATTCACTCACACAATATACATATAGCTTACGGTGTTCGCGGAATATTGAATTTTATAAAAAAAATAGGGTTCCGCTCCTCAGAAGGACAAAACGGAACCCTAGTAGAATCACTTCGTTGTCCGCTTGTTTGTCTGTCAAACTAAAATCCATTGCCATAGAATCATGAAATTTGGTAAGAAGCTAAGCTAGCTAATGTTGAGAACATATTAAGTACTTACCTAAAGGTAAAATTCCGAAAACTGTTAATTTGTTGTTACCTACAATCTACATTACATTAAAAAAATATGTTTGTGGAGCCCTCATCGTGCGAGTCATTCACGAGCTTTTCTGATTTTTTTATAAATATATATTAGATACTAAGAATCATCATCATTATCAGGCTTTATCCGTCCATTGGTGAACAAAGGCCCTTGCCACTCCACGGAGATCGTACTAATGAATATTTATAAATTATTATCATTTTCTTATGTGTTTATTTATATCTAGAAAGGAAATACGTCAATCAACGTTATTCATTATGAAGTTACAGAGTTGCATTGAATCGATACTCTATAGCAATTCAATACGTAAAAATGTTACCTATTAGTAACTGCTCTGTAGCACGGATTAAATTAAAATGTCATTGAGGTTTTCATTGTATAAATTGAAACCTAAGTTGTGCGTCTTAGGAACTGATTAGGGAGTTGCCCAGTTGGAAATCCCAACATTCATCATGGCGGCGGTAGAGCTCAGTAGCCAAGGGTGAGCCCAGGACCTTGGGCGAAGCAAATTGAGCCGAGGGAGCTGCTCTTTGTACCCCTCTTATAAGAAGGGGGGACAAAAGAGCAGGGGAACAAGAGGCGAGGATGGGAACCTTACGCCATTGTACTGTCCCGACGTTGGGAGGGGTTGTTCTGTGGTGCAGGACAACCCCTCTGTGGAGGTGGCGTCGGTCCCTTGAAGGACTGACTAGCCGTCGAGGTGCCCTATTTGCTCAATAGATCCGGGGCACCTCACCAAAGGCGGCATTGGTGGCACTCGCCGGGTTTTTTTTTCTTTAACGCCGGGAAATGCTCTGAGGGGGGGAGTGGGTCTCCCCACGCGGGTATGTGGGTGGGTGGACGCAGCTCTACCCACTAAAACTCGGCGAGTGCCACCAATGCCGCCTTTGGTGAGGTGCCTCGGATCTAGTAAACAAACAGGGCACCTCGACGGCTAGTCAGTCCCGCAGGGGACCGACGCTACCTCTACAGAGAGGTTGTCCCGCACCACAGAACAACCCCTTCCAACGTCGGGACAGTACAATGAGGTGAGGTTCCCATCCTTGCCCCCTGCTCTTATGTCCCCTCTTCTTATAAGAGGGGTACAAAGAGCCCTCTTGGCCCAATTAGCTTCGCCCAAGGTGCAGCTGCTCACCCTAGGCTACTGAGCCCCACCGCCACGACAAGGCCTGAACCATGGTGGAGTCTAAAACTAACACAACTAACATACTTATAAGTTCATTTCGTAACTAACTCACTAACTATATTATATGGGCATTTATTTTGCCTAAAATAAACATATTCTATTCTATTCTATTCTAAAAGAAAAAACAATACTTAAGTTAGACCGAATGTTGAAGATTTGAAAAAGACATACCTACAAGAGATAATATTTTGTTCGACTACCTTCATAAAGCACGTCATGATTACCAGATCACTTGAATTTCGTAAGCAGTAACAAACGGGATAACATATATCTAACAATAATAGTCATTAAAAAAAATAACGCAACAGTATTGCGTTATTTAGTATAAGATATTTCGGTAACAAATGTTGCAGCATCAGTATCATTTTCAACGAAATATTTTCAACAGTGAGTCGTATTTTTTTTATAGTAAAAGAAATGTAATAGAATGAGAGTTAAAATGGTGTATCGGTCATTAGTCTAGATATCAAGTAGACAACAACAACGCGGGCTTAAGTTTATGACAGGTCTGTCTCATAATGGTAGTGAGATAGACGTGCATGAGACACTACTACAGGTCAGTCTCATCTTGAGATAGACCATTTACCATCAGTCACGCCAAATGGTCATGATTTATTTCTAGCAGATGCGGTATATTGGTGAGAGGTAGTATGGATGTGGTTTACTTAATTTAGCGGTTGGAAAACCACTTCCCTAGTATTTTTCTTATATTACTTGCATAAAAGATGGTAAGTCTCAGTGTCTGACCGTTCTGCCCCTGCGTTTTGAAACACAGCAACGCTGCTTTTTTGCCAGATTGCAGGATGGTGATGCAAACGATAGCGACATCCCTCCCATTGGTATACATCACGCATAGAGCATATCACCGTAATAGAGCGGTAATGTTATGTGTTTTGTATGAAAGCAAATTCCACCAAATTTGTACTGCGACGCTGGGCCGGCTCTGTGTTCTGAATGGCCGACTGATGGCTATTAATGGATTATTGCCTGATGGGACCTAAATACAGATCACTGGCTGGTTGTATTGTTATTACGTAAGTGACCAATCACAGACCAGTTTCAAAATTTTATAGCAATAGAAAAATAAAAAATAGAGCAATAAACAAGCCTTATTTCGATAAAAGGACTACAATTTTCTAATACGTGTAGAGTGTAGACCATTTAAATATTGAGAACAACATCTGTGGTGTAGACTATCGCGTGTTAGTTTTGGGGTTGTAGAAAAACCCACGTGCAAAAGTGGACGATAGACAGCGGATGATTAGAAAATACGAAAAATATAAATGAACTCTTTATATGACGCGTTACATCCTTCCTATTTTCGACTTACCTAAAATATGCTCACGTGCATACAAGCGTGAATTTAATGAGTCAGCTATAACCTCCTACTGCATGGCGCAAATAGATTTGGATTAAATAAGAAAATGATTTAGAAATAGGAAAATATTTCTTAGAAACCCCTACAATTATTCGAGAGGTGATATAGGGATCATTCTACCGCTAAACCAGCCCCTGGAGACTTAAGTGGCATTTATCCTAACATATATACGGGGGGTACCTATAATGTGTCTAGTCTATCTTAAAGTGACATCCGTAGGTGACATGCTTTTATCGTTCACTGGTGACTTCACATAATTTTTATGATACCTATCGTATGAAATGGTCCCACGTTCCTATTCTCGGGTTTTGATCGAATGGCGTCAATTTGGACAATCCAAAAAAACTCGGCCTGTGTCTGAACTCTGAACTTACACTGAAAAGAGAGACAGCTGTACCCTAATTAACTATAAGTAAGTTTTGGTAAACTAAATTAGTAGAGAAATAAAATTGTAACGATGGTTGAATGACCTACTAGAAATATGTTAAAAGAAAATTATTTTGTAACTTTCAATATTTTCCTAAAATTAATTTGGCTTTGCACTTTGTAGTAAGTATTGAATATCTAAACAATATTATGTAGAAGTTAAATTTGCCTTAGACAAAAATACATTTTAGGTTTGAAAATTGCCATCGAGCATATAACCGGATAGAGTAGTAATGTGAGCCATAAAATTACGAAACTGATCAGTGACTTGTCACTGAAGTAATAACAATTCAACCAACCAGTGATCTATGTCCATCCGCTTATCATCCATAAATGGCCTTCAGTTGGCCAACCAGAGCGCAGAACCGGCGCACCGCCGCAGCCCTAATTTGGTGGAATTTGTTTATTCATATAAACGCATAACATTCCTGCTCTACTCTGGTTAAATGCTCGATGAAAATTGCCAACACACCATTTCCAATCTTCAAAATAACTTACAAGTGCGATATAATTTGCTGTACTGAAGTTAGCGTGCAAGTTATTCATGACGTCGAAAAGTGTTTATTAATTAATTATGGAAAACGCGCGATCGCATTAGCTTAAGGCCGGGCTAGTTAAATTGCGCGTAGGTATTGATACCCACCCAATATTTTATATCATTCTTATTATGTGTGTTTTTTTTTGACAATGGCTTACGCTGTAGCTTCATATTATAGTATTTATAAACAGACCTTGTTCCACTGAAACGAACTCGTGTAGGAAGATCCTTCCATTTCATTACACTTATCATTTTTATACTTTTCCGACTTTTATTAACATAAGAGCTTACATATTTTTATTCATTACTACATATTTTAAAACAACGTCCTTCGCCGTGTCTGTTCGCGATAAACTTACAAAACAGTTGAACATATTTCATGTGCCTCGACGGCACCGGAAAATAATTTCCACGATCGCTCTACCCATTTCACATAGTTTCGATGGGATAGCTTAATTTGAAGTAAGAAGAAAGAAAGTATAAAATAAATCAGATAAAAATACACTTATGTATAAATATATGACTTATGATAAAAAACATGATTTTTCCCAATTCGCTAGATAAGTAGTGTTACTATCGCTTTAAGCTATGCACGTGTGTTAAAATGTCAATTGTAATAAAATGCCAATTAATGCGTAGCGTGTCCGTGTGTTGCAGTGGAAACAATTACATACATTTTCTTGCAAAGCGAAACTTGACAAATGTGAGTAGCCTCACGTTTGTCAAGGCGCATGGCGCCGCGGTGGTGCCGCGCCCTTATATAAACACACAATACATAAAACTTTTAATTTTGATTTATATCCTTTAACTCATAATTACGTAATACTAATGGAGTAGTATACCAGATGGGACGACAATCTCGTCTTGATTGGATGACGGAGGAACGGCTGTCTTGGCGTTCATTGAGAGAGACCTCTGTCTCGTGTGTTCGGAAAAGGGTTGATACTGATGATGAATACAGTGATCTCGCGTTTACCAGACGATACTGGTAATAGTAAAACTACTGCGCCGTATGAATCACATGACATTGCGAGAATTTAAGTATATCCCGACTACGGCAAAGGCGGCTGGCGGAGCTATGATTTTAACAATGTACTACGTAGATCGTGATCGTATTCCATCACACTGAAAAGTACTTATCCGATTTTTATTTTTATATTTATGAGGTGTCATTTCGTTGTTATGGTCCGGGTGACATAGGCTACATTTTAATAATGTAGTAATCGTATTCTTTAGTGTAAAAATATAGTCTGAGATGCATGTATATTTTTGGCGGCCTCTAGGTGTGGTTAGGTAGATAGAGAGACGTAGAGAACGAGGGTTTATTCAAACTTCTTAGTATTTCTTACTCAGTGCCCATAATACAAGTTCCGAGCATCCAAAAGGTTCACAACGCAGCTCGCAAACATTTATGTATATTTCTTTAAATGTAGGTACATAATATTAAATATTTGGACACTGCGATAGTTGTTTACTAGCTGGTGCCCGCGACATCGTATGCACGGGTAATTTTGGTCAATCCACGCGATATCTTTATAATTTATAGCCGTGTTATTGTGAAGCTATATTATTGTAAAGTTTCATTATAATCCATTCAGTAGTTTTTGTGTCAAAGAGTAACAAATATCCATACATACATACTTTCGCGCTTATAATATGCCTAATGACAGTCAATTTAGCGCCATTGCAAGTGCCAAATACCAATATTTTTTGCATGTAGACTACTTCTTGTCTCGATATACGTCGTACGATGAAATATTATTTCGATGAGCAAAATACTATTTATAGAATTTAGTCCAAAATGGCAGTAAGCACACATTCGCCAAAGAATTGACTGCCGATGATCTATTGGAGATATGGAGGCCACGTTCGAGAAGGTGGAGGGTAGGTGGACCTCCAGTCATCTATAAATGGACGACAGTCTCTGTGCTATGGCGGGTCCTGGATGGATGTGGGTGGCGGTGGATCGGCCGTCTTGACGTTCTTGAAAGAGTCGTATTCAGCGGTGAACCGAAAAAGGTTGTTTTTTATGTTGGATAGGCAAACTGGCAGACGTGCTGGCGGTAAGTGGTGGACGTCACCCATGAACATAACCTAGTTTACCTGGAACTAGCCCCAGGCAACTCATTTATGTGTTGCCTATCCTTTTTTTTCGCAGGGAAATCTTTTATGGATGTAGCCAGGATCTTCAGTTACATCCTGACCCTATGTGGGACTTGCACCTGGGAGTGCCCTACCCTAAACTAAATCCACTGCGAGTACCTTCAGCCGCTTTTTGAGGGCCTATCCTGAGACATACGATGTTAAGTCTCCGTGCCAGTAATTACACTGCCTGTGTTGCCCTTCCTCCGAAACACAGCAAAGCTGTTTAATGGGAGAAACACGCAAGATGGTGGTACTCATGCAGACGGGAACGTGTCAAAATTATACGTTCGGCGTCTCTTTATCGGATAAGTTTTAATGAAAAAATTCGTCAGAGAAAGAAAGGATACATCACGCGATGGACGCTGAAGTGGCAGTCTTCTGTTCGGCTGATCCATGGTTGGTCACATACGCCGAAGAACCGATGGCCTCCACTCCCGATCTCAACCCACTCACCGGTGGGATAAGATCGGGAGTGGAGGCCACGTTCGGGAAGAGACGGGTGGTACTCAGATTATCATAGAAACAGGCCGATACCTATCGTAAAAGCGGCTGATGATGATAATATCAAAATTTGTGAATATGTATTTAAAATAAGAAAAACATTGTAAAAACGCTTTTTTTCTGGTGCTCGAAATAAACTTCTATTAATAAATATTTTTTAATATAAACGCGAAGTGTTTTATAAATAGACACATTTTTCAGGACACGAAAGTTTGACTCGATTCTTTTTCTCACGGCTATTTTTAGGTGGGATATTTACTTTACATATATAAATTCAAAATAGAAACAGATTAAAAATATACAGTCCTTAATTGTTGAGTGATGAGGTATTAATAGAAATCGTAAAATCATTTTTAGGATATACTTTAATCATTAATCGATAACAAACTAAATATACCTATAATAGTAACAAATGTAATATCAACCCTTAGTATGCCCCACTGCTGGGCATGGGTCTGCTCCTCGAAATCAGGCGAGGAGGGTGTTGGCCTATCGTTTACCGATTCGTTGGCCTAATGCGGGGTAGTGAACTTCACACGCCATTAAATAATCAGACATGCAGGAAATCTGCATGCACGACAACACGATGTTTCCTTCGCCGGTGAGCAAGCGATGGTCTCATGTTCAGATGCACGTAGAAATTTAGAAAAACCCATTTCTAGGTATCACAGGTAATATTTAATTTTTTTTCATTTGCCCTTTGTTTAATTTTTTTAATTAAAATTATTACAAAGTACAGAAAAGTGCAGTGTTACACTTTTTTCTAAAATGATCTTAGACTACCAAAACATTGTTTGTTGCCAGTCATATAAAAATCATAAACGCGTTGATTAATACCAATAATATCTAGTCCCGTCTGAATCATACGTACCTACGTCAATTATTATGGCCCGATGAAAAAACTCTTGTTTATTGTGGTCTAATTTAACAGGACTGACGCACGTAGAGTCATTTTACGATTGGCATCTACGCAAAAGGCGGCAAATTGATGTTTGTCAACTAAAACTGTGATTTACAGAGTTTTTATATCAATTGGATAGGCAAACGGGCAGATGAGCCATATAGTAAGTGGTCAGCGTCGCCCATGAACACAAACAAGTTAACCTGAATAACTATCTCATGTCCTGAGACATAAGATAGTAAGACTCGGTGCCAGTAATTGCACTGCCTGCCCTGTCTTACTTTCCGAAATACAGCAAAGCTGTTTCACGGGAGAAACGAGCAAGACATCATACAGTGCTCCATAACTTTATATAATGATGTAGAGAATATTTAAGTAAATTTAAATATATAATCTCCCCGCCTCCACTTATTAGTTGCTAAGTATTGAATATTAAACATTGATTAAGAAAGAAGATTTTTTTTTCGGATGGATCTATGCTAACGGCCCGAAGGCACTAATGCTACATCGGATTTGTGTGAGCCCATTTGGCTCACATTTGGTTTATAAAAGTGGGGGGTTGCCCCCCGTCAACCGTGCAGTTTGCGACCACACGGCCTCCTGACGTCGGGTTGGAGAAAGAAGATAAAGTTTAAAAAAAAAAAAAAACAACTAAAGAGTAATAAAATAATTTCCTTAATTTTTGTGCCTACAAATAATTAACTTGTTCTTCTACTAATATACAATCTTTGCGTTTACCACGTCATTATTGTTACTTTTGGAGTCGGTGTCAGCCAAGGTAGGTAGGTTAGGAGGTAGGTACATCAACATATAGGACACCATAGGTTTTATTTTAGTTTAAAAATTTTTTATTTCCTCATTTTTAGTGATTTCAAAATTTGATAACTGATTTTATTTGTCTGAAATATGGGTAGAACTATTAAACGCGTTGCTCAGATTAAATAGCGCTGTATAAGGGCAATTTTTTATTTCGTTGTCAGTATGGTTTTTGCCATGTCCCACTAGGTTTATATGATATTTTAGTAACATAAGGATGCTTTTGCGGTGAAAAGGTTTTCTATTTATAAATAGACTTTATTACCTCTAAGAACTTGTATAAATTACAGGTTAAATGTATTATTGTTAATAAAAAAATATTTATTATGATTACGAAATCCTTAAATTTCCTATGTCCCAGTATGAAATATCCATAATTAATGTATCATATCTCCTTGTTTTTTTATTAAAGTATTGCAATATTTATATTGTAAAAATCAGAAAACTTTATTTTAATTCGGTTTTAATGGTTCACTTTCCTTTTGATTCAATTATAAATTAAAATCTGAATTTTAAATTCATGGACACAATACATGACACTGTGGAAACTCCTACTGAGTTACGTAACATTTTTGCTCACTCTTCCGAAATTTCTACCAAACGGTCGTATTTTTTTCATGTAGAAACACTCAAATTACTGTCAGATTTGTTAGCCATTTTAAAAAAAATATCGCCAGTGTAAATTAACGGTCTTACAAGTGGACGTGTTGCAAAAGTTACGTTTTTTGTTCCACTGAAAGACGGAGTTTTCTAAGGTATTTTGATTGATTTTACGTTTGGATTAAAGACAATTAATTACTAATTATGTTTATTTTAAAGATTCCTCTAAATTAGTTAAATAGCAATGATAAATAAATACTTATTTAATATTTTTGTATACTCAAGTGAAAACGTTACGTTCCACTGAGAAATTTCGTCACTCAGTGGAACAAATTGTAACTCAGTGTAAAGCTAAACGCGCGTTATATGAACATAGAATTAACATGGAGTATTTTCGATGAGTCTTTTTTATAAAATTATTTAAAAATTATTATACAGAGTTACCGAAAAGGTTTGTTTCATAACAGATATGGGTAGTTAGTATATCAATATTAAATGAGGTAAAAATACTCATGTAATGAAACTCATAAACTTAAATATTTCCCCATGATTTTTCGCTGTCTTTCATTGGCTATTCGCCATCGATCGATATTTTGTATGAGCCAATTTTTTAACTTATTTAGTTTTAGTAGTTTAGTTTTAGTTCCATGGAGAAAGTTCAGTTTCTTGAGTATATAGTATTATATATTCCCGTTATATTCAGTATTGATTCACTTTTTCGTTGCACCCTCTATATTTACTTTTTATTTTGTTGTAGACATAATATAATAGCTACCTACCCAAATGGCTTTAACACCAGCCGAGCGAATGAAGAGATATAGAGAAAGGTTAAAACTGGATCCAGAAAAATTGAAAAATGTAAAAAAAAACACGCGGAGTATGTAAAATCTAAAAGTAAGAAACTGAAGGAGCTAACGGAGAAAGAAAAAGACGAAAAATTTGGAGAGACCAGAAACGAAAGCAGAAACAAAAGAAAAAACAGCATCAAGAAGAGAAAGCTACGCCTAAGAAACCAGCACCGAAAAACTGTAACAAATTGCTCAGAAATTATAAGACGCTCACAAAAAAAATCCAAAAAATGACGACATTAGTGCAAACCTACAGAAAAAGACTATATCGTCTAAAAATAGTCACAAAAAAGCAAGTGAAGTAGCTCGAAGAAGATAAACTGAAATTGGAAGCAAGACAGGAGATACTAGAATTGACACTGAAAAAGTCTTATGAAGAATGCAGTACATTAAAAGAAAAACAAACCTTTAAAAAAGTAGTTCTAAATGAGAGTATCCAGAAAACAGTAAAAAAGACCTATGTATCAAAGCTACTAGGACTGAAGGGAAGAATCAGAATTAAACAGAAAATTACAACAGAAAACAAAATACAAAAAGTAATTGAAAATTTTTATGTTAGAGACGACGTAAGCAGAATAACTGCTGGAAAGAAGCAAAGTCGTACATTTAGAAAAAGAAAAGAACAAATACGATATCTTACCGACACAGTCTATAATTTGTTTAAAATGTATCGCGAAGAGGGGGGAAAATACAGCCTCTCAACTTTTTATAAATATAAGCCATTTTACGTACTCTCCCCTTCCATTCAAAACAGGGAAACATGTCTCTGTATCAAGCATGACAATATTCAGTTGCTGTTTTGTGCCATGAAGAAATTCAGAATCTTGAAGAATTACGACTCAGTTCTGGAACTTATGAAAACCCTATGCTGTGACGTATATTCCAAAAATTGCATATATGAAGAATGCACTGAATGCAAAGATAAGAAAGTATGTTATATGTCGCTGGAAGAAAGGAAGAAAGATCAAGTAGAGTGGGGTGCAATTATTATTTTTCTTTAGTGTAGGTACAATAATACTCGGTGCGTTCACAGATTTTTTTAACTTTTTTATTTTTATCTTTGCAGATTGTTATTGTCAATTTTAAAGTTTAAACAATATTTCTAATAGATTAATTTTTGTAATCTAAGTGGACACAGCCTTATTGTTTTGTTACGTTCCACTGAGAAATTGTCCTCTATTTTCTGTTAAAAAATATTTTGTGTTTTCTAAATGTGTGTGTGCAATGACTTTGCTATTGTTGTTTAAATTAAGATGTTTATTTAGATTTAATTTATAATATTTGAGGCTAAAACTATAGTAACTAGAAATAGTTTAATATGAATCTAGAAGGTATGGTTATATCACTATTGTAACTCAGAGGAAATACTGTTACGTATACTCAATTATCTTTTTAATCTTGCTTGATTTTCTGTAAATTCTTGAAAAAAATACCTTAGCACCTTTTGAATAAAGTATAAAATGTCTATCCATTGCATTTCATTTAGAAGTTACAGTCTAATATATTTCGTAACTCAGTGGAACAATGTTTTCCGATTGGCATCGAAAAAATTCAATAATTCCATATTTTATGGGTAATTGCTATTTATTTTTATTTCTTTAGTTAACTTACATATTAGTACATAATACACAATTATTATATATTAAAAAAATATCTTCTTTTTTAAAACGTACTTTTTCTATAATGAGACAACGAAAAAAAAAATTGCCCATAAATGAGATGACCGTAGAAAGGGTTTAATTCATTACATAACAAATAAAAAAAACGAAATGGAATTGTATAAAACTTTATATACATGTAATTGAAAGCAATCACGGCAGATTTGCTGCTATTCGTTAAATAATTCCATTATATATAGGTATAGAACATCACTAATATATAGATATAGAATGGATATTATGATGACCTTGAAAAACTATGATGCGTTTCCAAGGCACAGTTGTTTTTTGTTCATTTAACAACGACAAGTAATAAAATTACATGATTTAGGCATAATATTATTTACCGTACGAAGTAAGCCCAATAAAAGCTGTAAATCGTCGAGGATTCCCCTCGATTGTATATGGTCTCCATCATCACACCTGTAATGGCGCTTATAACCCATATGGGTATAAAGTTCACATCAATTTAAATTAATTAAGTCCAAACACAAGGTAGCTACTGTAAACTGTTGAGGAGTTCCTTTAACTGTTTTTTTTTTTTTTTTTTTTTTTTTTTGGTTTCGCTGGGGAATGCGTTTAGGCATACCACCGGGTCCGGGGGGCCCGGCGGTTATGTGGGACTCTCTGCGCCCGAGAAGATGGTAAGGTGGACGCAGACTCTACCCACTAAACCCCAGCGGTGTTCTCCTCGTCGTCTGGGTGGTCCGGCGAGGGAGCTGTGGACGTCCGCACCGGGTCACAACGATGTGCCATGCAGCACTCTTCTCTGGAGGCGGGGGTGGCGTCCCCCCCTCCCTCTCCGCTTAAGGCACACTGAACACATAAGAGTGCCTTATAGCCGGACCTTACGCGCGCGCGTCAGATCCCCCGATCGGCCACGCACAGGTCCCTCACGACGGTGCGACCACCTGTCGCCGCCGCGCTCTCCTGCGGGAAGAGGCGCCAGTGCGCTCCCTCTCCCGCTCCGCCTCCTCCTTCTGCGACATCACGACCTCACAGAAGGAGAGGACCACCTGCCATGTGCTCTCACTGACGGTCATCGCTCGGATGACCGTAGGGAGCGACAGGTCCGCGCCAACCTCAGTGATGAGGGACGCCCTTTCTGTCTTCACGGCAGTCGCAGTGATGACACCCTGGTGAGTCCTCCGCCCCTGCCACCTTCCACAGATACCTCCCGAAGCACCCGTGCCCCGTCAGAATCTGCGCAAGGTGGATGGTGATCCTTTAACTGTCCTTTGTCTTCATCATCAGACCCCTAATGACAGTCACAACCCATCTAGGTGTAAAGTTCTCATCATTACAAATTAATCAAGCCCAAATACAAGGTTACTGATGTAAATCGTTGAGGAGTTCCCTCGATTGTCTTTCGGCTCCAGACCTTTATTAAATTGTAGTCCTTCAAAACACTTTATAAAAAAAATATCAAACGCACTAGTCGCCCCTACGATTTTCGAAAGTTCCCCTCGATTCCTCTGGGATGCCATCATCAGATCCTGGTTTCCTTATCATGGGACCATTTGGAAAGTATACCCTTTAGAACAAAAAAATAATTTTTCAAATCGGTCTAGCCATATTCGAGTAATAAGGTAACATACATAAAAAATAAATAAAAAAAAAAGATTCCGACGAATTGATAACCTCCTCCTTTTTGAAGTCGGTTAATAAAGTTACATAGGTACCTATACTCATTGAGTTATTATGTACTATAGTTAATAGAATCAGGCGTTACCTTGCGGAAATCCATTATATAAGATATTAAATTAATTATATTAATTAGCAATTATCCCGCGAAAAACGCAGTCTTTACAGCAAATGTGTGAGTGCACGCATATGCATGCATATAGCACCGCCCTCCTTTCCCACACTGCATATGCGTACACTCGCATGCACCACCACCCCACATGCATCACAACCACAGTAAAAGACCACCACCAAACAATCTACGTACGTTTCGCCCCGACACCGAGGCATCCTCAGGATGTAGACTCTACGATTAGTAATCGCGTAATTGCGTTTTTCGCGGGATAATTGCTAATTAATATAATTAATTTAATATCTTATTATGTACTAATATAGTTTAATGTACACTCGTGAATATTTTACAGTTACAACTTACAAGACCGAATTGCTTAGATAAGGCTGTTTTCACGGGATAACTTTTTTTTTAACAATTTTCAGATTTATCTTGTTATGATACGTTGAAATATATATTCAGATATTCTTACTGAGTTTCATTAAAATCTGTTCGTTAATTTTATTCAAAAAAGGAGAGGAGAAAGGAGTAGACAGAACATCTATCGACTAGATTTGTGTAATTGATAAAACTAGAATGAATGGAGTGATCAAGTATCGCGTTTGCGACCGATTCTTTTTATCATGATCATCATAATTACAAATATTTTTCTGTGCACTTTAGGACTTCCAATGGACTAGCCAAACAACTCTTAAGAGGCAGTGACATGCTGCTTTACATCCGAATTGGGCAGGCACGACCGAGGTGGTTTGATACCTCTCCCTCACATACTGGCGTAAAGTGACGGCTCTGCTGTCGCGTTTCCTTCGGTTGGTGAGTTTCTGGTAGCCCATTGGGGGCCATCTGCATAACCTCTGGTTGTGCGGATGTCTATGACCATAAGGCTCCGACTGCTTGTTTGCCTTTTTATGCCTTAAAAAAAGACGATCTTCGGCTATTCGCATCCAACTACGACCGACCCCTGCACGGAGATCGTCTTCCCATCTCATTGAAAGTCAACTCCGCTTGACCTTGTTGACACCCTCCGCGTGACCCTAAGCCCTTGACCCTAAACCCTCCGTTTGACCCTTCCGATCGTGGCCTCCATTCAAGAAGTGTATTATTGTTAATATCTAGAAATCACTTTGCTATATTTGCTTTTATTATCTATCTGAAATACCAAAGATGTACCTAAGTCTAATAAAGGCACAAACACCTCGGTGAGTGATTTGAACGAAAATCTATAACTGTATTTGATAATATTCCAAGAACGATAGAAACATTGGCACCACTGAAGGTCAGCTATCACGATACCAACGCATGCTGCTTATCACGCCATATAATTTGATGGTCGACCTATTACTGTATATAGGTATTTTGTATGTAACATACAACGTTATTTGTATTGTAGTAAGTTCGTACTAATGTGTTAGAAATAGGGCGAAATCATATCATCCTACAATGGCCTAATAAAATAAGGACAATATAGACCATATTAGGACGCTTGTGCACACCGCGATGCTGACGACGAGTCCGAAAGCCGACGAGCGCGTGAAAAAGGAGGCCGCTGCGCGGGCGTCGAACGGGGTTCGTAGTACAGTATCGCCACTGTGCTTGTGTCACTGGGATGGTAGCCTGGGCCCAGTATGACATCACGTCACGGGACTACTTAGTAGTGGCCGGGCAGTCCCATTAGGAGGAGTAGTCTGATCTTTACCGGGGCCAGCCTGTCGCTGAGGTGATCCAGTTGCCTGCAGATCCGTGACTATCAATAAGCAGCTGAAGGCGCTCGCAGTTGTTTTAGTTTAGGATAGGACTCCCAGGTGAAAGTCCCACATAGGATCAGAATCTACCCAAAGATTCTTGCTACATCCATAAAGGATTTCCCTGCGATATCAAAAAAAGACGCTTGGGCACTGACATTTTTGAGGCCCTTTTGAAATTAAGAGAAAGAGAATGATAGCACTATGCTCTAAGATCATCATTTCCAGTACCAGCAGTACCATACCCTCTTATTTCGGGCCTCCATGAGGATGGGGCTCTAGGCACGACCCCGTTTAATATGGTAAAGACGATTGATCAAATAGGAAGAAATGAGACATGATCACCCCACACTTTTAGATGTTACCTTTACGAGGTTAAGGGCAACATTGATCGATCCGATGGTCCGTTTGCTTATCTAGGAACATATTTTGAGAAATACTGGCAACTAAGTTTCATGTAAAAATCTCTGCAGCATTATAGTATTATCGTATTATATTGGGTGGGATTTTTGAATAAAACAATATTAATGTACCACAAATATGTTAATCACAATTTGTTTGAGGTTATCTATGAATTAAATGTGTGTAATATGTATTAGTTTATTTTTACACAAATTTTTCTCACTGTTGAGGTGATGTCCGCCGAAAAATTCGCGAGAAGCCACGGCGCGCACAGAAAATAGAAAGTAACACCGGGGTCAGTGAACTCGATGGCACGGATGCGGTACGTATTACGATTTACGAAGATCTATTTGATATTTAATGTAATGAGCAAATTGCGATTCAGATTGAAGGTCAAAATAACTTTTTTTTTATATCATAGGAGGGCAACGAGCAGTCGAAGCCTTTTGACGACTATCGACGCCCATACACATCCGCACAACCAAAGAATATGCTCATGCGTTGCCCTCCTTTTCCCTATCCGTATTATGTGACCGAGAAGTACCACCCCGGTCGTGCCGGCCCGATTCGGCTGCAAAGCAGCATGGCACTACCTCTTACTAACTTATTTATTACCTATAGATATATTTAGAGATAAAGGTGAAAACGTGCATGCTTGCAGGGGGAAGCCCTTATATCTCGGTCTCGTCTGCACCATCCAGCTTATTTCTTCCACGAAACAGTGTTTCAGAAGGACAGGTCATCATCATCTATATCACCAACACCATCATTATCATCAACATCGTCTTCATCATCATCAGAATCATTTGTGTTTATATCCTACTATATAAACAAAAATGATTCCGCGTTGTTGAATCATACAAGTCAACATAAGTATCTTGCTATAAATGGCGTAGTTATCATATTATGAACTATTGTATCAGCCGTTCTATTTATACAGCTGTACAGGAAATTACTGACCTATCTTACCTCCTTGTTACGTGCTAGTATTCAAATTGCGTGGAAAAAATTAAAAAGATTTGTAATTTTTTTTGCAAAAACATATTAATTTTAAAGTACAAAATCAATATGAGAATTAAATTATGTATATTGGTACCTATATAATAAAAATAGAAGAAATCTGCATTTAAATTAATATAAGTTATTCTTAAATAAAAAGTGTAAAATAACTTAGTCACTTCATTTATTTATTTATTCTCATATTGGTTTTCATGCAGCTTCAAATATAACCCCTATAATTATTTTTAGGTTAAGGGTTCTCCCCTTTGTATTTGATAACAAGGTCAGTATAATAATATTTCATTTGGTTTTATAGCCCTTAAAATTGATAAAGATAATTTATAAAATTTTCAACATATTTAGGAGAAATAAGTTACATTAAAATTCGATTTTGTATTTAGAGCTATAGCTCACTTATTGAATTATTTTAGTCTTAAGTAAGGTCATATAATAGGAAAAAATAACATACAACAAAGCCCTGCTTCTCTACATTTTAGGACATATTTTTAAAAAGTTGCTATTTCTGTAGTATCTGTCGTTGATAGATCTCACCAATTATTATCGGCCGCATCAAATCTTTGCCAACCAAAACCAGTATCTTCAAGTGGTTTATGAAGGTTTGCAAATTGCAATATGAAGAATTCTATAAGTATTCATAGCCTGAAATATATAAACCCTGCGCGGTGTCGCCACTGTATTTTTTTACGTCAATACGTTATTAATTGTTGTTATAATATATAAAAGAAACGGATGGCCAATTGGCCAAAAAAGTTCAAGAGGGGAGGAAGCGTTTAGGTAGACGAAGGTGAAGGTCGGCCATTAACCAGGTGGGAAGACGATCCCCACCATGGTTCAGGCCTTGACGTGGCGGTGGGGCTTAGTAGCCTAGGGTGAGGCCAGCACCTTGGGCGAAGCTAATTGAGCCGAGGGGGCTCCATGTACCACTATTATAAGAAGAGGGGACCCTCACCCCATTGTACTGTCCCGACGTTGGGAGGGGTTGTTCTGTGGTGCGGGACAACCCCTCTGTGGAGGTGGCATCGGTCCCTTGCGGGACTGACTAGCCGTCGAGGTGCCCTATTTGTTTACGAGATCCGGGGCACCTCACCAAAGGTGGCACGCGCCGTGTTTTAGGGTAGAGCTACGTCCACTTACCATATTTCGGGCGCAGTGAGTTCCACATACCCGCGTGGGTAGACCCACTCCCCCGCGGGATGCCTCAGAGCATTTCCCGGCGTTAAAGAAAAAAAAAGCCTATATTCAGCAGTGGATGGATAAAAGCTGATGATGATGATATATAAATGTAATATACAATTAATAAAATTATTATCGAACTAGCCAAGCTAGTCGTTTCCTCCTGTCGTTATCGTGTTCCTCCACGTTCACTAGTCACAAAGCTACTCACCACACACGTATTTATTTGCACACTCGTGTCACCTCGTGCTCATATCGCCATTTGTAAAAAATCTATTTTTGTCAAGCCATGGGTCTAACACGCTTTTGTTCTCGGTTTTGCCATTTGCTATTTTTGGAAATGTAGTTTTATTACCCGACTACGACAAAGGTAAAAGGACGGCGTTTAGATTTAAACGCTTCCATTAATTTAGATTTACTCCGATATCAATGAATGCTGTGTCAAGCGATTCTTTATTATATTTCTGGTGACAGGTTAAAAAAGTAGGGGTCATTTTTTGCAGTTGCAGATTTGTAAATATTTCACGTGTGTGGTTTTTTATTATATTATTATTATATTAAAAAGTTTTTATTATTATCGAAATATGTCTTTATTTTCATAAATAATTAAATGTTACTCTTAACTACTCCAATATGCTAGATATGCCTTAAGTCTCTCGTCTAATGTCTAGTGTAATCTTGTAAGGCTTTAATCTATACGAAGTATCTATATTTAGTCTAAGACTCTGAGGCGCCCTCCAGTTCTATAGACTCGTGCTATTTTTACCTTGTGTAAATAAATCTAAGTACCTTTTTATACTGCTACAATAAATATAATTAGAATGCAGGAAGCAATTGTAGAATGAATTTTAAATTGAATTTGTGGGTATTACATATCTTTATTTATAAAAAAGCGTGTTTAAAGTTGACACAACCGACGCCAGGAGGCCGTGTGGTCGCAGACTGCACGGTAGGCGGGGGGCAACCCCCCACTTTATAAATAAAAAGTGAGCCGAATGGGCTCACACTAATCCGATGTAGCATTAGGGCCTTCGGGCCGTTAGCATAGATCCCTCCGAAAAAAAAAAGTTTAAAGTTGTTTGTGCGCGATGACCTCCTAAACTAGTGACTACTGACGCGAGTTTAATTACATTTTGCACACAGTGCGTAGTTGGGTCCAATTTGGGATATATAATAGTCAGTTCACAGTTTGCTAGGATCTGACTGCCTGTATTTGAAATCTGAATTCCTTTTAAACTGAACTGCCCCACTATGGTTCAAGCCTTATGGTGGCGGTGGGGCTCAGTAGCCTAAGGTGTGCTCAGCACCTTGGGCGAAGCAAATTAAGTCGAGGTAGCTGCTCTTTGTACTACTCTTATAAGAAGAAGGGACAAAAGAGCAGAGGGACAAGGGGCGAGGATGGGCACCTCACCCCATTGTATTAACCCGACGTTGGGAGGGGTTGTTCAGTGGTGTGGGGCAACCCCTCTGTGGAGGTGGCGTCGGTCCCTTGAGAGACTGACTAGCCGTAGAGGTGCCCTGTTTGCTCATTAGATCCGGAGCACCTTACCAAAGGCGGCATGCACTCGCCGGGTTTTAGTGGGTAGAGCTGCGTCCACATTACCACCTGTCGGGAGCAGCGAGTCCCACATACCCGCCTGGGGAGACCCTCTCCTCCGCGGGATGCCTCAGAGCATTTTCCGGCGTAAAAGTAAAAAAAAACTGATCTGACTGCAGATTTTTTTAATCAACCATGCATAGAAAAATTATATCAAAATTCTACAAATTCAAAATTGCGTAAGAGACATTTCGTAGGTACGATCGGAAAGATCTAGAAGGCCTACTTTTACCCTAAAACGACATTGCACTGCCGATACTATTGCCATCTGTTAATAGTTTAGTGAAAACTATTGCGCTTAACTATTATTAAATAAAATCGTACTTATAGTTATACATACCAAAAATATAAATAAAACTTCATAATATAAATCTGTTACTGGCTTAAAATTAAAAAAAAAATATAAAAATAATTAAAATTGAGGAATTCTGAATTAAAATTCTTTAGCCGTTCAAATTAAGAATTACAAAACTCTCATTATCTGACTAGTGATGGGGATTGCTCGAAATTCGAATGAAATATATTAGAAGCTATGACTGTTAAAGTAATTATGCAAGTTCCATGCAAGTTGACGACGAGCCGCGACTATCGGGGGCTCCGTTGTGTTGTTCTTTGAGGTCATTCATTTATCGATATCGATAAATTATATTTATTGAATATAATATTATGTTTAGGAATATAAAAATATTAATATTTATTCTGTCACCTTTGGGTGGCACAATAAGAACTAGTTCTTTATACTCATTGCTCATACGTTAAACACTTACAACGTACCCATGTAATGGCTAAAAAACATGTTTAATGTTGATGTACCATGATAGTTGACATGAGAATCTTATTTATGTGTAGTTTATCTGTTAGAACTATCCACTGGCTGCTAACTAATACTCATAAGGTTAGTCACGAGATTGTATAATTTGAGCACTTTAAAATATTAGAGATACAAACACAAAGAGCGAAGTCGATTATATTTGTATATGGAATATAGGACTGCTTGGCTACCTAAATTGTATATTGGCTACAATCCAAACGTAGCTTCTATTGCTTGAAATAATTTTACAATAATCTTGCTTCACCACAACATGTTTGAAGTTTTAATCTAAAACAAGATACACAAGTAAGTCCTTACTTAATATAAAATAAATTTGCCGGCATAACTCTAAGAATTAACTAACACACTAAAGTAAGTCAAGTCATAATTAGCTATATAGGTATATATTTATACATTAAGTAGGTACCATTAAGTACCATGATTTGTATTACAGATGTTTGTTAAAACTATAATGTTCTGTAATTGATGCTTCCTGTGTCTGCTTTTAAACATTGAGGAATATTTTGTATATGAAAAGAAGGCCTGTATAAATAAAATGATTTGTTCATTACCATAGCTTTTTATGTACATCGAGATTTCTGATTTGAATACAATTATATGTAAAATTACGCCATTTTTTCTTAATCCAAAATGATTTTAGAGCGACGATGGTCCAGTGGGTATGAGCTCGACCCCTTGACTGGGTTCAATACTGACCCCTATGGTGCCTTGAAATAGGTTTTTCTAAATTTTTACCTGCACCTGCACATGAGACTGTGGGATGTAATGGTGAATGCCACAAAGGGAGATCTCCGACCGAGCGAGATGGACCGAGCACACCATCTCGCTCGGTCGGAGATCTCAAGCTGAATCCCTCTTCCTATCATTTAAGCTGTCGTATGTATAGTGCCGGAAAAAATCACATTAAAACTTCTGGCACCCCCGTGTATGCAAAGGCGAGACCGGTACATAAAATCTGGACGGACTCGACCCTATCTTGAAGTAGAGCTATGAAAAAATAAAGTAAACTCTAACAATCATTAATTAATAAAAAAGGCACGGACCAAACTAAAATTTAGAACTGGATTTTTTGTTCAATAATATTTTTTTAAATAATTTTGGTCTTCAAAATAAGTAGTTAAATCAATATTTTTTCTCATCACATTATTAGTTTACATTTTGAATTATAGTTTTTACTTAAACAAATTAATAAACTTATCGATAATTTGTTTAGCCCACCCTATCATTTATATTTCATTGTCGTCAGTGGAAATTTCCACACTTAAGCATGTAATCGTATTGCATCTCACTCTAACATTTTGAACTTGGTATAAGCGTGTTCCACTCGCACGAAATCGACGCAGGCGCTCTGACCTAACCAGACAGCACTGCTTACACTCATGCGCTATCACATAAAGCGTTCTCTTTCGTGGGGAGCAACTTAACGTTCTATTTTACGAATAGCTCTGTGCTATGTATACTTCTCGGTCGTCGGCCAAATAATTTTTGTTAGCTGTCTTTCTCTAGAGCTTGAATGGAGCGAATTTTGTTTTCTCGTGCAGAGCTACAGCTTCAAATTCAACAATACTATACTACGACCACGTGCTGAGGTTAACGACTGATAAAACAGATAACATTGAATAATATAAATAAACAATTATGTCTAGTTCCGATTTTTAGGAAGTATGACTTGGCTGTTTGAGAAAAATTTCAATGTCATATTTTTTTTGACATTATGAAGTTGTATGCGTTATTGGCTATTGCTATTTGGCATTTGCTTGTATCGTGATTCGTGAGGACATTTTGCATTCTAAAATCTAGAAATTCGGAGGACGATGTCAAAATTAACGCCATGAATTTGGTAGGGTTTTATATGTGTCATCAGCCTATCATTTATCATCATGATTATGGTCATCATCATCATCATCGTGAACCCATATTTATAATTAGTGCCCCTTCCAAATTTGCACATGGCGTATTGGCAGTGTGTAATATTTAATAAACTTATTTTAGGTAGTCGTAAGTAAGGTCGAGTTTGCATTTTTTTAATTATTGGATTAAATTATTGGAAAATTATTGGAAGTAGGCAAAAATTAAATTAATAAACGGGAAGTTGATAGTAAATACCTAAGCGACGAGAGTCGCTTAATTTACTGTACGCGATGTTCATGTGCCCAGCCCAAGACACTCGTCTTCATGTAGGTAGGTATAACTTATAAGCCGTTTACTTGGAGACCAAATATCTAAGTGCCAGTATACCGCCTTTTACAATAACCATGGTACCTATACACCCCCCGGTAAATTAATGCTGTAGGCTGTAGTTAGTGATGTATTGATGAAGGAAATAGTTTATTGTACAATCGATTTCTCCACAATTTCACACAGATAAATGTTGCCGAGTATTATTACATTATTGCATACAGCTGTCGATTTTTATGCACCATTACTGCCTCAATTGTGAAGATGATTTATTAACTATTGTTCAATACTTTGGACGGTTGGAGTGTTCTCTTCATTTTATGACTTCTAGAAGGTTATCATCATCATCATCATAATCATCATCATCAGTCACATTCCGATTTTCCGAGGTAAATGCAGGTGTTGTCAGTTAAAGCATTTTATTTCAATAATATTTTCTCTGTATAGACTTACTATTTTTAAGGCACTAAATGGAATTGTTTATAATTAATGTGTAAAGTCGAAAAAATGTAAGCCTTTATTGTATAAAAAAATGTTGTTTTTTTTATTATCTTATAACGTTTTCAATCTATAACATTCTTTCATGTTCTGAAATATTAAAAAATGCGTACTAAATTGTGAGGCAATACAATGGAATGGGTTTTTTCCTTTGATACGTGATAGTTGTTACAAACTTCATTCTGCATGTTATGATTTCCTTGCATATGACAATGGCTGAAAAAAATTCAATACAACTTTCAGTTGCATACAATTCGACTATCTCCTTATGAGTAATACTTACTTATTGTAAATTCGAGATAATTTGTATCATCAATTAATCACAAGCTTCTTCAATCGACAAATATATTTTCAACTAGCTGTTGCTCGCAGCTTCGCCTGCGTTAACTTAGATTTACAGCCGTATACGGCTTGATGATTATTATTTTTATAGCCTAAGTTACTCCTTATAACATGAGCTATCTGTCATTAAAAGTCCCGTCAAAATCGGCCCAGCCGTTTCAGAGATTAGCCGGAACAAACAGACAAGACAGACAGACAAAAATTGTAAAAAATGCTATTTTGGTATATGTACCGTGTATACATCCATATGCATTTAGTAAAAAGCGGTTATTTTAATATTACAAACAGACACAATTTTATTTATCTTTATAGATTAGATTCCCCTAAGATCACGATATAAACCCAATACTCTCTCTGTGTGCCGTCTGGCACAAGTACTCACCAGAGCAACCTTGCCCTGTAAGCAACCGTATCAGACGGAAGGTCAGAGCTTACGGCGCATCCACCGCTCGAGGACCGGACGTAGAGCAACCGTTAGGCTTTTTCCATACGACTGCCGCACCAGGTTCTCCCCACCTCCGCATTAATGCCTCTTTCTCTAGTCAGCGAACCCGCAGGATCCCGTGCAGCGTAAGGCTCTCACCGAAAGAACTCCTATCCGAGACTGCTGGGCCTTATTCCTCGCGGTAAGGTCACCCGCCTAGACAGGTGCACCGTACGTCGCCATACTCCGGCAGACTCCGGAGTATAGCCGCCTGCAGGCGACTCGGGTGGAGTCTGCCCGCGCATTTGCCGCCTTCACGATCTTCGGTCCCAACATTAAGAAATGTGGGCTGAAGGTCCACCCTCCGTCAAGGATAAGCACAGATATTTGATATGAGGGCTCATCCTGACCCTCAAAATTATAAGATCTATTACAATGTACTACAAGTATCTACGTACACATACCTACTTATAATAGATAGATTCAATATAACACTAGTGGTCTTATCTATCTATATCAACTTTTAATTCCAATTCTATCATACTTAGTAAATGAATCGATGTTTTTTTATTTTTATTCTTTACGTTCATAAAAAACAAATATTACAACTTATATAACAGATACATGGGTGTGCTTATCTCTACAAGAGATGTCTACCAGCAAACCATAAAGAGTTCGTGAAGAGTCTTCGTAATGCGGGCACAGTACAAAAGTACACAGTACAGAAAAAAAGACCAAACAAAAAACAACTAAAATTAAAATTAAAACATGTTCCCTAGACACTAATCTCACTTCTCAGGCTTTAGCTTTAGTGGTTTATTATAAAAAATGACAGCAGTAGTCAGTAGTATTTTAACCAAGAAAACATAGCAGCAGACTTATAAAGATTGAGAATGATGTTAATGAATACTACCACGTGAGTAAATACTAGCGAATATTATATTAAGCTATCCAACACATACCTATAGCACAATTTTCACTGTGCTTGGACGTGTGGAAATAATTTAAATCTTTGGTAGAAATATCGTAAACTCTTTCCGACTCGCGGACGAAAAATGGCGACGCCGTCAGAACGCTTAAAAATAACCCAAGAATTTGCAAACTATTGGTCTGCTTCCAAGACCCGTGTCGTTAAACACACTTATTTAGTAGAGTGCAGGACCTGTTGCTCAAATTAGGTTCAGCATTAATTATGATCAGCGTAAGCGTGTGACGTAGATTCATAATTCATTGAACATTCTAACTGATCCCACGCAAAATGGCTGACTGAACTGTTTAAGACTAAAACTATTAAAAGTTTAAACAACAGACATGAATCAACAGGAATCTCAATATATATATATATATATATATATATATATATATATATATATATATATATATTATATAGATATAGACTATAATATTATGTGATGTTGTGTACATGTGACTATTAATATTAAATAATAATTAATAAAAAATAAGTAATAAAATAAATAAATAATAATAAATAAACGAATAGCTTAAGATGCTTAAAAACAAAGTTATAATCTTTTAGACTTAACTACTTTAACTGTTTGTTTAGTGTAACATTTCTCTTGCCTGAAGCTTCTATTATAACAACGATCTAAATTTTAATCAAATGCATGCAGCATGTATTTAAACACGTTTAATTATTTTTTTATGATTTGTATCAAAGATAACGTAATAATAATGTAGAGGTGGTATCAAGTGACGAGACCTTATGATATTATAACATTTTGTGCCACTTTATTATATTTAGTGGTAAGTCAGGTTCCCTTTATCAGCCCTTAGCAACTATTTATTTAAACATGATCCTGAAGTCGAGGTGCAGACAGCATTAAATTATCATTAGGAGCGTTAGTATTTTTCAACGTACTATTTTTAAATTTTGAACGATTTTGATAGTTTTGTCATCCATATTCCGCCCTTAAGGGTGGGGGGGGACTGCTCGGTGCCATAGAAAAATGATTTCGAAACACAAGATCGTTTTAAGTAAGTAACGCAAGGCCAATAACATACCTTGGCCTGGCACTAAGATTTTAGTGCCTGGTGGAACTAATCCTGAGTGGAATAATAATTCTTTGTCCACTTACTACGTTAACTTACACTTTTTGAACACTGACCATGACTCTGTGTATTTGTGAATATGTATGTATGACCTGTATATATTACGGAAGCTTTTTATATTTGTATATATTACAAAAAATGCAATGCTCTTATCTATATTAGCATAGTATGTAGGTTGAAAAGAGAACAACTAACACTGACAAAAACGATAAGTCCCTATCTAAAAATGAAATTAAACATGATCGTGAGTCGTGACGTCGGGGCATGCGGTAATGCAAACTTGGCACCCGATCTGTTTATCCCGAATCGCGACCGTGAATTCTGCATTTTTCAGTCTGAGAGTTCACAGTCACTGTTGCAATATCAGTTTAAAAACAATCAGTACGTACTTATATCAATATTTTAGCAGTGACATCAGAATTTAAGTATCAAAAATATATTTTATTTACTATATTAAGAAATACAACTGAGATAATATACACATTACTTAGACATTGTAAGTTGTAACATATAACACATGATAAGTAATGTACATTGCATTCTAATTTATATGTTTCAGAGTTTAAAATCATCATGCGTGGAATTCAATTTACAATTAAACGTGAGACATGTACTGCCATCTTGTATCGAATAGCATACTTATTTAGTATTAAGTTTTATATAATTTTAATAGATGGCGTTTAAAGATATGAACAAATGCGACTGAACGACTGGATTAAGTTTTATCGTAGTTTATTCATGTACCAATAGGTAGCGTTTTTATCAGTAAAGGCTTACATAAATTTTAACAGAGGGCGCTAATACTTGAATTGTAAATCCATAAAAGAACTAAAGATGGCGACATATTTTACCTTTTTACCAAAAAATGTATTAAAATACAAAACCTATAATCGTGCGGCAATATTGAAAAAGAGAAGGATGAAAATGTTATTATTACCTACTCATATAGTTTTATCTTATTAATATGTGCGCTAGACATACTTTTAACCTGGTACTCCAGAGTCCAGGAGAATATGAATTCCGACTTTAGACTCAGGTTGGTTATTTAGAACTTAGGTACGTTTATTAATCGTAATAGGTATATTGTTATTTTTTTTCAATTCCTAACAAACTCTATAGTTTAGCTTAATTACTCAAAAAGCACAAATCAAAAGATAGGTATTATATTACAATTTCCAACAAATATTAGATTAACAAGTCCAGATAAGAATTAACATTATATTATTAACATTAACATAGATTAGATAGATAAAGTACAAACTTTATAGCAATATAAATTACTTTAATCAAAATATGAATACACTATAAAGGTCTGTCTCATCTTTAATATAAAAAACCAAACTCAAGTCAAGTTTTTATTATTTATTTATAAAATTATAACATTACTTATATTATATTAGCATAAACATAGCTCAGACCACATTTGTTCAACTAAAAAAAGCACTGCGAGCGCTTTCAGCCGCTTTTTGAGGGTCTCGGATCTGCAAGAAACAGGAGCAACTCAGCGACAGGCTGACCCCGGCGAAAGAACAGACTACTCCTCGTAAGGGCGAGATGCCCGGTCTCCACTCAACAGTCCCCACGACCTCGAGCCATACTGGGCCCAGGTTCTCATCCTGAAGCCCGACACGAGCACAGAGGCGTTACTGGAGGCGCATAAATAGTGCCTACACACCCCTGTTTATGTTCCGCGGAGAGGCGTCGTCGGCGGCCTTCACTTTCACCCGCTCGTCGGCCTCCTTCTGGGACATTACTCTTTCACGAGGCACAAGGAGACCAGGACTCTTCGTCGCCGAGCATGACGGTAGCTTATTCTAATTCTAATTTTTTCTATATTTAAAAATTCTAATCTAATCCATGTTAATAGGTACTAAAATTTATAACATATAAAAATGAAAAATCTATTACAAAAAATGGAATGAAATAAAGAAACGGCCTGACCGAGCATACCATCTCGCTCGGTCGGAGATCTTCCTTTACGCCTTTCACCTATGATCCCACACCGTGCAAACACTTTACCATCTACAAGTATAGGGACGCTGCCCACTGAGTTTCTTGTCGGTTCTTCTCAGGAAAGGGCTAGGGTTTGAACCGGTGGTACCATCCTCCCCCTCTTCCATCTCAGTGGCTCCTCTTAGGCTCAAAATCATTCATCATCAAACTAACCAATTTAATAGTTGCGAAGCAAACCAAAAATTAAATCATCATTCACCTCTGAAGATGGGTCAATTATGCGCCCGGACAGAAAAAAAAAAATGGCTTGAAGCTTTTACTTTTATAGAATAGAGTAGAATTAATAAACATCATTGTATGAGATTCAACATTCTTTTTCAACGCGTAATTTGATTCAACGAATTAAACCTCATACAACGCATTGTTAAACAATAATTCTAATTACCAGAGGACGACTGAGCGTCCTGAGCAGTGCGAGGGTCTCCATACGTGCGCGAGCTTATAACTAAAGGACGAAAACGACAACATGGTTTTTGTTATATTTTTTTTAAACGATAATTTGAAAAATTCCTTCAATATTTTAAAGAGCATATGTATACTTAAACTCATCTACGGAGGAAGTTAAGAGGCTTCCGTTTCCGGTCCCGTTTGCCTATAAAATGTGAATCATATTAAGATTAAGATAGGAATATATAAAGATACAGTAATCATACATTGAAAACTAACAATAAGGTTTTTATCATGAACTATTAGGCCACCAACTTTTATTTTAATTTGTTTTGGAATTACTGAAAAAAAAATGAGATTATTGACGCCCCAATGCGTCCACTGCAATTTGCACGCCTCATAAGCGAAGCGTTGAGAGTGCTTTACTCTCGACATGTCATAAATGCAGTTTTCTCGAAACTGAAATTGGTTTTTATTATTTATATCGCACTTAGTTAATATCAGTGCACTTATATCAAGTCAAATAATATGTCCGGCACATAAAATATAGTTATTGAATAACAATTATTTAATATTTTTTATGGACGTCCGTGTTTTCTGTGTCTGTATGGCAGGGAAATTGGTCGAAACAATATCGTACCGGAATATGTTTTATATCATCTAAAGTAACACACTGCGGACTTTCTCAATTAATATGAGCGTTCAAGTGACGTTTATAAAAGCTAAGATACGAGTAACAAATGTGCATTTATATTTGACTGCATCTACGAATAAATAATAAGTCAGGAAGTCTAACTCAGAACAAATGACACATAAAAAGTGGACCTACTTCAAACCAAAACGACGTATGATTTAAAATACCAATCACTTTCGAGGTTACAAATAGACGTCATTGGTGATTTGTTTCATTTTTGAATAAATGCAGGTATTGGTCGGCGCGCATGCTGCAATGTCACCTATGACAGTCGAGTGATAGCTGCGTGGACGATGTCATGCAATAAGTGAACCAAGTCAATAATAAAACAATATTATTTAATATTTTACAATGATTTCTTTCGGCCGAGTCCACCGACGCGCCACAATCGTAACATACTGTTACTGACTCCCTGTGGGCCGTCCGGCACAGGTATTGACCAAAGCAACCATGCCTGGTGATCACCTGTGTCAGACGGAAGGTGAGGGGGGTTGTGCTTATGGCGCATCCAACGCTCGAGGACTGAATGCAAAGCAACCGTTAGGCTTTTGTCATACGACTGCCGTGCCGGGTCCTCCCCCCACCTCCGTATTAATGCTCCTGTCCTAGTCGGCGAACCCTAGGATCTAGTAAAACGTAAGGTTCTCGCCGGGAGCCCTCCTAACCAAGATATATGAATGCGTCTCGGCAAGAACCTCCGCCACAAATTCCCGCGGGGGGTCACCGGCTAGGTCAGTGGCTGTCACCCACGATACTGTTCGGTACCAGCCGGGGCTTATCCCTCGCGGTAAGGTGACCCGTCCACATGGATGCACAATACATCGCCATACTCCAGAGTATAGCTGCCTGCAGGCGGCGCTGGTTCCTTCGAGGTTCGGGAGGAGTCTGCCCAGCGCACTTGCCGCCTTCACGACCTTCAATCCCAATATTGACAAATGTGGGCCGAAGGTCCACCCTCCATCTCTTGATCTGGGGGCTCATCCTGACCCTCCCTCCTCGGATCTGGAGGGTAGCTCCCGAAGGGTGTCCTTTACGGCCGGTCCCGCGGAAGAGAAGGACTTTGGTCTTCTCAACTCTGACCCGACGCCCTAACCTCTCTATGCCGCTGATCACGAGGTCGAACCCGACTTTGGCCAGCCGCACCGCCTCCTTATAGGCTCTTCCCCGGGATACTCTTGTCTTTCAAGCTTAATTGTAGCTAACTACTTATTTTGCCGAATTAGATCGGCTGGGATACTAAAAGAAAACAAAGCAAGCAAAATGCACAATCATTTTTAAAATACCTCAATTACATCGATATACATTTAAATAATGATAAAAATATAAACATATTAGGTATATTATACATTTCATGAAGAATAAATAAATATATTGGTTCAAATATTGACTGACTTCATTTTGCATAGTATTGACCATCTCGGTTTGCTTATTACGTTAACGTATTTGAATATAATATAATTTTACTACTATTTACTAGTGAGAAGTAATCCCTGGAGGTTTTGATTTTGTATGGCTCCTGCACCACTTCACTACAAATGATGGCATGATGGTTAACAGCTGCAATTCATAATGAAAAAACGAAAACGTATGCGTAAGTTTGACGTGTGTTCGCTTGTAAGAAAAATGTCCGACTGATGACGCGCTGGACACGACTTTTAAGCCCCGCCTACTTGGACACGACTTTTGTTGGGTCATTTTTATAACGCAGTTACATTTCCTGACTTATTATTTATTCGTAGGAATGCATAGATTAAAAATTGGTCTCCGCTACGCTACGACACGGAGACCAATTTTTAATCTCTGTTAAAATAGAAAAAAGAAAGACTTCTTCGCTGTAATTCGTAACAGAATAACATCTGTCAGAAATAGAATGCTGGACAGCCCTAACGGCATAATAAGTTCGCTGGCAGACCTGACAGTGTCTTACAAAGGCCATTGGGTAACCGCCCTGTCACATCCACAAATTGAGTCCGTTTATAAAATTAATTAATATCTTTTTAATAATATCTAAATTAAATAATTATTAAATGTTTTGTTATTTCAGATTATAATTTATTTTTTTGAAAATGATTTAATGATAAATTCTAATTGATGTTTTGTAATTATCATAGTTATAAGTTAGTTATAAGCTTTTCTTTCTTTTTTTTTTTTGTATATGGATCTTTGATATCTGAGTTATGAATAAATAAATAAAAATAATTCGTTGCCAAGCAACTGATAGGCTCTTACAAATAATTAATTTTGTTATTGTAAATGAGGTTATAAGGCGTGCACTTTTGGATGAGCGAAAAAGCCTTGTCTAGAGGGGCAGGTCACAAGACATCTCAGTCCGATTGGCATCTACATTGGCATCTGTACAAAGCACTTGCATTACAATTAGCGTCGCTAATCTGTGGGAAGCTGCCGCCCCCATATCAATTACCGTGGGGTGATTTCCCTTGGCAGCGATTCCACCATCCATCTAGCACGCGGCCTGTCGTCACAGCAGTTGTTTCTGTAACACCATTATACATTAGTATTGTGTGTGGGCTGGACCGATATCAAGTTGGATTGAAATGGAGGAATTTTGCTTCTATATGTGACGATTTTAGTTTGGACGTTAAGGTTGTTTGAGGCTTGGTTGGTTGGTGTGATTTTTATTGCGGCATTAACAAAAGAGATTTTTAAGGATTTGTTAATAAATATTGTCTCTAGATGTACCTAATTGTAAATGAAAAAGTTATCTAATGTGTTCATTTTACTCGTCAATCGAGCAATCCACAAAAATGTTTTCAACACAAAGTGAAAGAACCAGAAGAAAATAGTCTAATTTTTAACCAATTTTAATGCCCTGCCAGAGTAAGAGGTAGTGCGATGCTGCTTTGCAGCCGAATTCGGAATTAGGCCGGCACGACCGGTTACATAATACCGGCGTAAAGTGACAGCTATTCTGTCGCGTTTCGTGCAGTTTGTGAGTTTCCGGTGGCCCATTGGGAGGATAGAGGAAAGGAGGGCAACACATCTGCATAGTCTGGTTGTGTGGATGTGTATGGGCATCGATAGTCGCCAGAAGGCTTCGACTGCTTGTTTTCCCTACTATGCTATAAAAATGATATTTACAGACACAAACAAACAGACAGAGCAGCATATAAAATTATTGGTATATTTTATTTACCGTTTAAAAGTACGTAACTCCAAAGTGTATTTTATATCGAAATTAACATATCGACATACTGGTTCTACACTTTAAAAACTCATCTTTCTCATCGAACTTCTAACAAAGGAGCATGATCTAAATGCGTTAGAGTCCATTAAACGTCCCTTTGTATCGCCGTGTAATTCGTTTACAATCCAATTGTACACCCTAACTGGTGTTAACAACGACGGACAACGTATATTAGATCTGGTTTTATGTGTTAAAAATAAATTACTGGACGAAACTATTGCCCTACAATATAAGAGCGTGCACGGTCATTTTGTGTTCTTCAAAATCTGTATCTCTACGTCTGAACTTAGATATTATGTTTTTATGATAGACAATTTATTTTACTAGCAAATTTTTATAACTGTTATGTTAATTAAAGGGTAAAGTACGAATACGATTTAACCACAGATATAACGTACCTACATATACCTTATATTGTATGGTATTTAGTGCTATTGATAAAAAAAGAATTAATTCTAAACATTTTTTTTACATTATTATCCACAGCCTATATATCTATCATAAAGACTAGTGAGATACGCCCGAGAAAATGATACGGCGGTTAATTATCACTACCACTTAAATTTAATTTGACTAAATTACATACATTTGAGCGACGATGGCCTAGTGGGTACGGGTTCGGTCCAGACCCCTCCCCACTGTGATGCATAGAAATGGATTTTTCTAAATTTCTATGTGCACCTGAACATGAGACCATCGCTTGCTCACCGGTGCAGGAAACATCGTGAGGAAACCTGCATGCCTGTTGAGTTTAAAGGTATTTGATGGTGAAATATGGCCCAAAACCCTCCTCGCCTGATTTTGAGGAGGAGACCCGTGCGCAGTAGTGGAACATATAAAGGGTTGATATTATTATATTTATATATTATACATACATTTAACGAATACATATGCAATATTATTAGGTAAACCATTTGCTTACCCACTGTTCTGATTGAGCTTTAAGGCCATCTGGCCGAAAAGTTTTCATACAAGTTTTTTACAAATGCATAATAATTTTCACATAAATCTTTGTACCCTTTAATAACTTATATAACTCAATTTGTATGTTACACAAGTATTATTTTGGCGGTCTTATTATTAATCGTAAATATTCGTCACATACGAGCTCACATTCGGAAAATCGCAATAAAATGACGATAAAGAGAAGAACCCCGAGGGAACGCGTTTGGTAGGGAGTACACCTGTGCTCAGAAACGTTTACACACTAGAAATGTTGGAAAAGTAAAAAGGTATAGATTCACAGAAATAACGAATTTATCAACACAAATAATATTACACAATTTATCAACCACCTGCGCTCAATAAGTGATAGCTTATCAAATCAGTGTTGGTATAAAGAGTTATTAGTAATATTTTGGACACACGCATTCGATGTAGAATCACACACGGCTGCAGTTTAGTACCAAGTTTTGTATAATGTTATTTTGATTGGACTCGAATATGTCAATGATGACGAAAGTGCACTGTGTCGCCGTCCTAATTTTGTTGTGTAGTATAATAATATGTGGAGTGTCTTCAAAATGTGTGATGCGGGATGAGTGTACTGTCATCGGTGGATTTGCTAAGCCGTGTCCTTACAATGAGGAAGCACCAAATTTGCTCGAAGGGCTAACACCTGAAGTGAGAACTGAAGTGTTGTCGATAATCGAAACGAGATGCCCAAACCTCTTATACGATGAAGAGGGGAGAAGAAAGGAAGACGATGATATCGTTGCATGCTGTAACTACGTGCAATTGCAAAAAATGGAAGAATCATTGCTTTTAGCGGATGGTATATTTGGACGGTGTCCGCGCTGTTTGAAAAATTTCGTAAGGCAAATTTGTGAAATGAACTGCTCGCCGAATCAGGAACGCTTTGTGGATGTAGAGGTTGAAACAGATACAGAGGGTATAGAATATGTCAACGAAATAAATTATAGAGTGTACGAGGACTTTATGATCAACGCACACAATTCATGTGCTGGTGTGATCGTCCCTCAAACTGGTATGCCAGCCATTAACCTTATGTGTGGTAACGCTCCAGTGTGTGACGCCGCGGCTTGGTTCCGTTTTATGGGGGACATGTCGATAAATCCAATGGCACCTGTTCAAGTGAACTTCTTAAGTTGGCCCACACGAAATGATTCGATGAACGCGGAAGCCCCACTGTGCCATGAGACCGCGGAAGGTGACATACCCTGCAGCTGTATCGATTGTATAGCCACTTGTCCCGTTGGTAATGAACCCACGTTACCAGATATATGCACTGTATTTTCAGTAAACTGCATAGGATTTTCGATTGGTATAATTATGCTTGTCGCTACTATTACAGTATTTATAGTCCTAACATTATTTGAGTACAAACGACTTAAAAATGCTCAATCCGAAACTGATAGCAAGAAATATAAATATGAAGTGAATGCAGTCACAAAAATATTTCAAAAAACATTTGAAAAAATTGGTGGATTCTGTGCCGGTAACCCTGTGATGATTCTTATGTTGACAAGTTGGGTAGCGTTTGGAATGTTGTTTGGTATATTACAAATTAATATGACGACTTCTCCCCTTGAACTCTGGTCAGAGCCAAGTTCTCGTTCTCGACAAGAACTTAATTATTTTAACTCACGATTCGGATTATTCTATCGAGCCTCGCAAGTATTTCTTACTGTAGACCTGCATGAGTTTATAGTAGATAATACTACATATGGCCCAGCTTATAGAGTAGAAGCAGTCGAAGAATTAATTCGGTTAGAAAATGCTATATTAAACATAGGTAGGGACGACGATGGTGTCAAATTAGAGAATGTATGTTTTGCGCCTCTACGAGCTAGAGGTGCTGAACAACGGTTAGAAGATTGTGTCACAATGTCCGTAGGTACTTACATACCCAATAGAATCGTTAATAACGATACATATCTAGCTCAAATACAAAATTGTCTGAATAATTTCCTTTCTTTTGACTGTATCGCGAGTTGGGGTGGTGGCGCCGACCCTGAAATTGTAGTAGGAGGTTATGAAAATAATATCTTATTGGCGAATACATTACTTTTGAATTTTCCAATCAATAATCATATTTCGGAAGAGGATTTAGTACCTGTGTTGGAGTGGGAGAAGAAATTCATAGATCTAATACACGACTACGAGGACAATTGGAAATCGGACTTTATACAAGTAGCTTTTGGAGCTGAAAGATCAATTGAAGACGAACTTCAAAGAGTTTCAGAGGCAGAGGCTATACCAATTGTCATAAGTTATATTCTTATGTTTATTTATGTAATTTTGGCGTTAGGAAATATTAGAAGATGGCAAACTTATTTAATTGACAGTAAAGTTGTAGTTGCAACAGTATCTATAATTATTGTCTTAATAGCTATAGGTTGTGCATTAGGTATATTAGGATATGCTCAAATTACTATAACTCTGTTAGCTGTTAACGTAATACCATTTTTTATCTTGTCAGTCGGTGTTGATAACGTTTTTTTGATGGTAAATACTTTGCCGGAAGTAGAAAGAAGCTTAAAAGATTATGACGATTATTCTGAGACTTTTAGTTTTGAAAAAAGAAAGTGTTTTGTATTTTCAAAAATGATGAGCAAAATAGGGCCTTCGATGTTTGTGTCTTCAATCACTCAAATTACTTGTTTTGCAATCGGCAGTTTAGCTAATTTTCCAGCCGTCCGAACATTTGCTTTATTTGCAACATTTTCATTGGGATTCCTTTTTATTTTTCAAATAACTACAGTCGTGGCGATATTAGCTATTGATTACAAGCGAGTCAAACAAAATAGATTTGACCTTTTATGTTGTATACAGAAAAAAATTTTAAACGATGAAGAGCCACTGCAAGATGGTGGAACTTACCAAAGTATTACACAAAGATTGATGGAACCATATGCAACGTTCCTCCTTAATTGGCGAGTAAAAATTATAGTAGCTATTGTATTTATGACACTTTTTTCGGTTAGTATTATATTAATCCCGCAAATAGAAATCGGGTTAGACCAGGAAATGGCTTTACCAAAAGATTCCTATGTATATAGATATTTATTAGCCGTCAATGAATTAATGGTTCTCGGTGTACCAGTTTATTTTGTTGTTAAAGACGGTCTTGACTATACTAACCCTTATCATCAAAATGTGATTTGCGGAAGTCAGATGTGTCGGGATGATTCTCTGACTACACAGATATTCTTAGCTACCCAATTCAGTGATATAACATATATAAGTAGGAGTTCAAACTCATGGTTAGACGATTTCTTCGATTGGGCTAGTTTGCCTGGATCGTGTTGTAAATACAACGTGACAGATGGTAGTTTTTGTCCCAGTTCAAGTATCGCTCCAGAATGTGTCTTTTGTTCAATCGATAGAGCTGAATATGCAAATGGCTTGAGACCTGGAGCAGAGGCATTTTTTAAATACATACCATTTTTCCTACAAGATACGCCTACAGATACATGCAGTAAAGGTGGTTTAGCTAGTTACTATAGTAATGTCAATTACGTACTTGATTCTCAGGGCAATGCAATTGTGCATGATTCTAATTTTATGGCATATCATAATAATTTGAAAACGTCCCAGGACTATATCAATGCCGTCAGAAATGGTTATGAAGTAAGTGAGTCAATATCGGCTGTTATCAAAGAACAAACCGGCACAGATGTTGAGGTATTTCCGTATTCTGTTTTTTATGTATTTTTCGAACAATATCTAACGATGTGGGAGGATACTTTGAAATCTATTGCGTATTGTCTTGTCGGCACTTTGGTTATTAATTTGTTAGCCACAGGATTTAACGTTACGATCTCTTTAGCATTAATGTTGTGTGTTATAATGGTTGTTGTTGAAATGATGGGAATAATGTATTTATGGAACATCCCATTAAATCCTGTGTCTTGTATAAATTTGATTGTTTCTATAGGAATAGCTGTAGAATTTTGCAGCCATTTGGCGTATGCTTATGCAACGAGCTCTGCGCCACCTAAGGAGAAAATCTCTGATGCTCTCAAACGTATAGGTGGAACAATCATCACTGGAATAACGCTGACTAATATTCCAATCGTTGTTTTAGCTTTCTCATATACAGAGATCATTGAAGTTTTCTTCTTCAGAATGTTATTTAGTTTAGTAGTTTTAGGTTTCCTGCACGGGATGGTGTTCTTCCCAGTGCTGCTAAGTTATATTAATGACATAAAATATAGATAACTAAGGGTAGAGAGTAAGAGCACTGCATAATAATAAGATCTTTTAATATTATTAAATCTAAGATAAATTGCACAATTATAGGATATTATAGTTTTGATTTGAAATACATTGAAGATAAAAAAATGGATTTTATTTCGTTTACCTTATTACAAATCTGTTTTATGTACAGGTCTCTCAATGTTTAAACAACTGACCTTATCTCTTTTTTGTTGCGATTATAAATGATTGTCAACATTGGGCCTGTTGCCATCTTAATCATTGTAATTTGACAGACCATCCACAAATTACCACATAGAAATACTCTTACTATGAAATAGATTCGTAACAAAATATGAATTTGCCCTTGGCGCTTTTGAGAATAATAAAAGAGTGAAGCTATTAATACTTTGATATGATTGATTAACAAAAATTATGAATTAGATAAAGGTATTTACATTGTATCCTACTCATTAAAAATAATTTGACTAAATAATGACTAGATTTGAATGACTGCAAAGAGCAAATCATACCGCACTAAACTGAACTAACATTATTAATATACTTAAATATTTGTACAAATTTACAAGACATAATTTTTTTACTATCTATAGACTATGAATCCTCTTTTTGATCTAATTGATTAAACTAAGACTTTCCCGCTATTTAGAGCTGTTGCAAGACAAATCCAACATGACATACCACAAGGAGCTATTCCTTCTCATATTACTGTTGATGCATCGGCGATAGATTTTTTATCATATTTTACATACAATTTTAGTATCCTGATATGCATATTTAAAGAAAATATAATTATTTCAACCACCTTATATGGGAGGTATCGGTATACTTAGGCATCTAAAACGTGATTGAGGTAAGCAATATAACATATAGCGAGCCGCAGTATTTCAATTTTCGATAATTTCTTGTCCGGTGGTAGTGTTGGTAGCAGCCGCCTGAGGGATGCAAATGCAGCGTTGAAAGCCTCAACCCTTATCCTTTCTCTGGTAGCATGGGCGGTCCGGTACTTCAAGGTTGCCCTTCGACGACGTCTTCTCTCCTCCCGGGAGAGCCCAGCGCATGGAGAACTGGATCCAGATAGATACGCCTCTTCCGAAAGCGCACATGGTTCCAAGCTTCTGTCTCTAAAAAAGAAATATATTGAATATTATTTGAGTATTTTTTTGTCTTACAGAGAGAGAAAGAGAGAGTATTCTTAGAGATTTAAAGTTAATTCTATAGTAAATATCTCGTTTTAAATATTTAGTTTTAACAATACCACAAATTACGTTCAGTGGAAAAGTAAATAATTCTATAATTTAAATCCGTATAAAATTAATCTTTATATGTCTGATAATTCCAAAGCTTTTCATTATCGTCTGTCTATCTCAAAATAAATAATCATGAGTAATCGTAAACTGTGTAATTTAATATTCACCGATATCAGATAACGAAAATTTTGGCGTATCATCATTTCTCGTCTTTGTTTTTTTGTCTTTTGCGCCGGGAACATCCCCTCCAAACGTCTGGAGAGTGCAATAGAGTGAGGTTCTCATCCTTGTCCCTTGTTCCCCCTGCTCTTTTGTCCCTTCTTCCTTTAAGAGGGATATAAAGAGCCGCTTCCTCGGTTCAATTGGCTTCGCCAAAGGTGCTTGGTTCACCTTAGGCTACTGCACCACCGCCACGACAAGGCTCGAACCATGGTGGGGATCATTTCTAGTCTTCTCCTAAGGAAATTTCAACATAAAATCCTATGGCGTCGCGCGTGACGTCAAAGTTTACACAACAAAAAATATATACTGTATACGGTATAGTACCGCAATATGAAAGATATTTTGATATTCCGGAATTATTGGTATATATAAGCAGAAATTATTGGTATTAGAAGCAAAAAATACACCCAACATCTAATATATAAACTTAAAATTACTAAATCTAAATTTATTTACTGACAACGCTAGAAATTAGAATACTATTGTTTGTATTGGAAACTATAACGTCACGAGCTCTTATTCACGTTTATTATCACGTTATCAATGGGTCTAATTTCGTAATTTTTTTAAAAAATATATTAATTATTCTTCTATATTTTGGAGATTCATATTTTGCATTAGTGTATATTTAATTGCCATCTATATAGATAAATATAATTATAATGTTTAAATATAAAAATATTTGCCAAACACAGGTATATAAATACTTAAATGGTAGCTTCAAAGACTAGAATTGTACAATATGTTTTGATTGGAATAAACTTATTACCTATTTTAAAAAAAAACTGTTTGTAATATTAAAATAACCGGTTTTTATTGAATGCATATGGATGCCTTTTTTACAATTTTTGCCAGTTTGTCTGTCTGTCTGTCTGTCTGTTTGTTCCAGCTAATGTCTAAAATGGTTGGGCCAATTTTGATGGGACTTTCACTGGCAGATAGCAGTAACTTAGGCTATAAAAATAATGATCATCATTCCGGGTACGGGTGTAAATCTAAGTTAACGCAAGGTGATAGTAATCCCCACCATGGTTCAGGCCTTGTCGTGGCGGTGGGGCTCAGTAACCTAGGGTGAGCGGTGCACCTTGGGCGAAGCTAATTGGGCCGAGGGGGCTCTTTGTACCCCTCTTATAAGAAGAGGGGACAGAAGAGCAGGGGGCAAGGGGTGAGGATGGGAACCTCACCCCATTGTACTGTTCCGACGTTGGGAGGGGTTGTTCTGTGGTGGTGGCGTCGGTCCCTTGCGGGACTGACTAGCCGTCGAGGTGCCCTGTTTGTTTTCTAGATCCGGGGCACCTCACCAAAGGCGGCATTGGTGGCACTCGCCGGGTTTTAGTGGGTAGAGCTGCGTCCATTTACCAGGTGTCGGGCGCAGCGAGTCCCACATACCCGCGTGGGGAGACCCACTCCCGGATGCCTCAGAGCATTTCCCGGCGTTAAAGAAAAAAAAAAAAAAAAAAAGTTGATAGTAATGAATAAAAATCTTCCATATTTTTTTTACTGTCAACTACCGTATTAAAAAAAAACATGCCTTCCAAAGAACGAAAATCTTCCTTAACGAAAAGTTACCTTTTTCTCGGCGCCAAATTTTCTCTGCCAGTAATAGGCAGGAGAGCTTCTCTGGGCTCAGCCAACATGCACGCTAGACCGTCTTCCATACTCCCAGCTGTCTCTAGCCAGCTCTTCATAATGTATCTAGAACATTTACAAAACATAAACTTTGGAAATATTCACGTGAAACATTTATTGTCGTACATTGTCAGTAAAATCGACGGATGACGTTTGCATTTCTTTATTTAATTTAATCTTTCGTTCCTATTTTATTATCAATTCTAATATTAACATAGATATTTTTTTTTATTTTTATTTAAGACCACGTGATTTATCGATGTAAAATGTCATTTCCATACATTTATTAGTTTTCTACTAGCGTTTACGATTGTAGAATGGCATCTTGGCTAGCCCACCTCATCTGCCGGGCGTTTTCGTTGACAGCTAACTTATCGTATTGAAATTACTTTTATGTTCTTCTTCGAAGAGCTTTACTACGAAAATATTGTACTACATTGAACCTACTGTGTTAATTGCTATGACATATAAACCTTTCACAAATGTAATGTTTCATTGGATTTCATTTAAAAGTTTGAACAAAATATATCATAGCCAGCCGTCGTGATGACATCTGAGAAAAAAAACAAAAACGGTTTTTCTTTACCGCTTACTCATATTCATGAGACTTTTATGATGGAGCGAAGGACACCAAAATGTTGTATTCCTTTTCTGTCCATTTTCTTATACTTACATCTCCTACGAAATATTTTCACAGCAAAGAAAAACAGAACCAAAGATCAACCCTTTGTATCCTCAGGCACGTTTATTTTGGTTGCGATCAAATCTAATTTGCCGTCCGCTGGGGTACTTGAGATAAATAATACATCACGCGTTCACACCTCACACTAAGCATGCTCTTTAGGGGATAATAAATCCGTATTTATTCTTTTTACACTAACCCCTACGACCCCCAAATAATCGAATCGAATTTGTAACCGTGTCGAATCGATCCGGAATGCCCCTTGACTTATGTCTTGCAAAAATTATCATGTTATATTTTACTATAACGTTCTTAAATATTTTAACAGGAGCGACCAATGAATCTCTATTGTTTATTATACTATTAATATTTCCGCCAGGAAATGCTTTTAGGTATGTGGGACTCGCTGCGCCCGAAAGCTGGTAAATGGACGTAGCTCTAACTACTAAAACCCGGCGAGTGCCACCAATGCCGCCTTTGGTGAGGTGCCACGGATCTGTTGAGCAAACAGGGCATCTCGACGGCTAGTCCCTCGGGGGACCGACGCCACCTCCACCCGCATTGTCCCGCATCACAGAACAACCCCTCCCAACGTCGGGGACAGTACAATGAGGTGAGGTTCCCGTCCTTGTCCCTTGCCCCCTGCTCTTTTGTCCCCTCTCCTCATTAGAGGGGTACAAAGAGCCCCCTCGGCTCAATTCGCTTCGCCCAAGATGCTGGGCTCACCCTAGGCTACTGAGCGCCACCGCCACGACAAGGCCTAAACCATGATGGGGACATAATATTTACCCTGGCAGGACTCAGATCAGAAATTGAAGATTCTGCACCTTGGAATAAGGCGTTCACTGGTTAATTGGTAAGATTTGAACGGAAACGTGTACAAGAAGTCCGGCTCGAACGTATTACGTAGATGTCAACCGATTTTTTTTTTTTATTTGTTCAAAACAAAAAAGGACAGTATATTTTTCACAAAAAAACCAGCCACGAAAACCTCACAGGGTTTATCTGTGAGGTTTTCGTTTATATTACAAATTGACAGTGCCGCCGGTTCAAAAATTTTAGAATCGGTCAGATGTTTTTTGTAATCGGTTTTAAAAAACCGGATAAAAATGAACCAGTGCAAATTTAGCACCCCATCGAATAATTTTCGAAATCAAAATGACCTTATAGGTCTACGTTGGGTCTGTATAGGTTCAAAAATTTTTTTCTTAGGTCGCCTATAGTCATTTTTCTTTTTTTTTAATTTTAATTGTATGTATTTATTGCTCTTCTTTCTGTTAAATTTTTCCCTCTTTCGATCAACTTCTGGAAATCTACAACCCTTCTTAACATAGATTAGTGGGGGACTCTAATCCATATTTAGTTTATTATGTACTTGAGATAAATTTAGTCATAGGATTTTTTTTTTATTTTCTTTTACGCCGGGAAATGCTCTGAGGCATCCCGCCTGAGGAGTGGGTCTTCCCAGGCGGGTATGTGGGACTCGCTGCGCTCGAAAAAGATGGCAAGTGGACGCAGCTCTACCCACTAAAACCCGGCGAGTGTCACCAGTGCCGCCTTGGTGAGGTGCCCCGGATCTGTTAAGCTAACAGGACACCTCGACGGCTAGTCAGTCCCACAAGGGACTGACGCCACCTCCACAGAAGGGTTGTCCCGCACCACAGAACAACCCCTCCCAACGTCGGGACAGTACAATGGGGTGAGGTTCCCATCCTCGCCCCTTGCCCCCTGCTCTTTTGTCCCCTCTTCTTATAAGAGGGATACAAAGAGCCCCCTCGGCTCAATTGGCTTCGCCCAAGGTGCACCGCTCACCCTAGGTTACTGAGCCCCACCGCCACGACAAGGCCTGAACCATGGTGGGGGTCATAGGATATCCTAAGTTTGGATTATTTATTTATGTTTAAAATGTGGTTATTAAAATTGTGTAGCCTAAAACCGTTCTCGATGATAATGGTTACACATTCGACGATTAGAGTGATAATAATTGTTTTAAATAGTTCTTATTTGAGTCACGGTATATCAAGGATTTAGATAAACAATATAACACCTGGTGGACAATTTGTTAGTTGCTAGGAGATAAAGACAAGACTTAGGTATTAATAATATAAAGAACTTTGCGCACTCGTTCTTAGAGGCCGTTCGGCCTTTTGAAACGCACCCACTGCTGCGTCCGTAAAACGTTTTCAGGAATAAATAAAAATCACACAGTGCGAGGTCAGGGCTATAAGCGGGTGTCCTAGTAATTCCACGCCAAACGTCACCAAATAGTCAATCGTTTGCTTGGCGGTGTGAGATGAGGTGTTGTCGTTTTTCTGTCGAACCTTTTCTAAGACAAGTGGAAACAAAAATAGTGTACCACTTTACAGCAATTGGTTTTAGAACTTCTAAAACAATTGTTGCGCAATGATCTGTCCTTCCGAAGAACGAGGCCACCATCTTTTTTCCAACGCTTCCAGCTCTCTTCACTTTTGTTGGCAACTCCTCTGAAGGAACCTCCCACTCAGCAGATTGTCTTCTAGTTTCAGGTTCATAACAGTAAATCCAGCCTTCGTCACCCGCAAGTACGTCGAACTATATTCTCTGTCAAATTGTGAGGTATCCACCGGGCACAATGCTTCATGACCGCAAATTTTTAATGAAGGATTTTGTCAAGAGGCCATGCTGCTTTGCAGCCGAATTGGGCCGGCATAACCGGGGTACCTCTCATTCACATAGCATCGGCGTCAAGTGGCAGCTATACTGTCGCGTTTGATTAGTATTCCTATTATTAGTCACCATAAGGCTCCGACTGCTCGGTTGCCTACTTGTGACATAAAAAAAATGCACTTGACTCATACCGATGCCTAAGCTTGTCCGAATCGTTGATGAGTTATACTTTTGTCAGTCTCTATCATACGCCGAACGACACTGATGCTGTCTATCTTCAGTCGTGACGTAGGTCGTTTGTCACGCAGATCATAGGTGAGATTAGTGCGACCACCGATCATGTTTAAACTCACTAAACCAGTTGTCAATAGTGGCATAAGATAGGGCTTCATCGTGAATGGAAAATCGAAATCTACTTTCTCGTTGACTTCAATGACATCGAAAGTCATAAAAAAATCATTGCACGAAAATTTTTCTCGCGTTAAATTCATGCTGACGTGACACAAACAAATTCATGAAATACATATAATATACACACTAATATTGGCACAGAGTTCCATTATCAAAATTTTAACCTTTTTTTATTATATCGTTTACAAGTGGCCAGTTCTAAGAATTTTTAAGGTGGCAGGAGAAAATTACAAGATAATGTTCGGTTTAAAGAAATTTATTCTCATAAAGAATTACAAAATTCACTTAAAATGAGAAATTTACATAGCATTTAATCCTAACATAATAACATATATGCGAACATGCTACTTACACCTTAACAATACACAAATATTATACTAGCAATAACTATCAATTACAACTATTAAATAGTGGGTAATCTTAAAATATTTTTTATCAAAACAAACAAGCATTGCATCGGTCGACTCGTGAACAAAGAAACTATAACTTTACACAGATCTGCCGTTCCTAGAAGTGGTAGCAATATTAATATAATTTTTATATTTATTTATTAAAATTGTATTTACTAGATTTATAAGCTAGAAAATGAAACGTTACCTCGTTTTATTTAATGTGAAGAATATTACTGTGATTTTATGTGATGTTTTATCAAAATATGTATATTTATTTTTAGATGAGAAGACTTTATTTAATAGTTTATTTTTATTATTTAATATTTTAATATTTATTATATTATATGCATGTAGATACATATTATATGCAAATATATCATACATACACAGTACACACACATACTTATTATTTGAAGTAATATGTAAATATGCTCCAATCATTTCCATGATCTATTAGATTTCACTATTACCATGTCATATGTACACAGACACCAACTGTCACGCGTATATACATATATACATACCACACATATATATGCACACATCAATATACATACACCTTTTTCTTTTAACAATGTTAAACTTATTAAGCTAATAAATATGATGTCTACTTACTTTTTATAAAAAAGCCGGGACTTGGTATCATGAATATCCCACAAAATATGTTTCAAAGACAAGAGCTTCGTCCACACGTCACAACAATCGAGATCACTAACACACCCAAACTGGTCCAGATGCCAGCATCCCCCTGCTTTTATTCCCTCTGTGAGGGGATGGGCTGCCCGCTGAGGGCGGCGCCTAACTCCATCCTGCTCAATAACAAGTCGTAGGAAAACACATTGGGCAGGTTACAAATATTTTCTCTAGATATTTCCGGGATTCCGTACCAAAATGACCAAAATAATTTTACAAAAAAAATTGAAGGCCGAGATTTGAGTTCTATTTTTTTTTCTTTTTGGGATTATCAAACACGCAGAAGCTAACTCAACCTGTACACAGGACATTATAACATAATATTATGCCAATGTAAGTACATTACAATACTTTATTTATTACGGTAAAAACTAAAAAGAGGATATACAAGTTATGATAAATCAAAACATTGTTCATCTTGCGCTTTTACTCGACTGAGATTTGTTTAAGGAATCTAAATTTTATCTGCGCCTATATTTGCTTATTAAGGCCTCGTTCAAACACGGCGACAACCGCACGGTTTCTAAATTCAAATTTGGCATGTAATCGTGCGGTAAACATATATATAAACTAGCTGTTGCCCGCAGCTTCGCCCGCGTTAACTGACTCAACTTAACTACTGTTAGTCACGGCGTAATGTCATATAGCCTTCCTCGATAAATGGGCTATGTAACACTGAAAGAATTTTCAAATCAGACCAGTAGTTCCTGAGATTAGCGCGTTCAAACAAACAAACTCTTCAGCTTTATAATATTATAGTAATAGTATAGATAAGACGCGCGCGGCTGTCGCCGTGTCTGAACAAGCCCTATTATATGTCACACATATTCATTTAACGATCAATGTCCTTAAAAGGCCTTAATTGCTACATTTCATTTAAACTGCCATGCTTATAGGAAGTAGAAAGTGACTTCTGTGACTCTCTGATTTTGTTATCGAGATTATAGGGATAGAGTAAGGTGAGTCTAGAGCGAAATATTTATAACGTCAACAAGCTGACCCAATTTGAAGCTAAGTAATAATTTTTCTGTATAGTCAAGCCAATAGAGAAGTGATTTTTTTCTTACAATAAGAAATATTCCATGTTATCAAGGTAAGGAAGTTATCATTTGGGCTTTCAGACTAAAACTCTTTGAATTTAGATTTTATAATTATTATCTCATACTAATTACTTTTTCTTATGTCCGATGCTAATCTCCTTTAGAGCTTTTTATATCGGTCGAGTGACATCTGCAGCATCTGTATCCGCCCTCTCCCGCCCGCCAATCCCGCTCGGCCCCGCCTCCCGGGACACAGGTGTATCCAACTGGTGCCTGAAAATCGATACCACTCGAAATAGGAAAATTTGGCTATGTTTATTAAGCATAGCCATCGCGATTGTCCTTCTACTAGATATGAATGCTTTCGAACACCAAAATATGTGTATAGTTTTATTTATTATTCTTATATTCTTATTATATTATTATGTATATTCTTTACCCTATAATCTATAGGGTAAAGAATATACAAATAAACAGCTAAGAAATAAGACGTGTGTTCTCTATCTATGTGTGGATATATGTATGGAAATTCAATTAGGTATATATACATTTCAAGATAATTAGGTTATATAATATATATATATAATTAGGTATCGGTAGAAGGGATACAGTGTGCCGCGTTCCCGTCTGCATGAGTACCACCATCTTGCTTGTTACTCCCGTCACACAGCTGTGTTTCGGAGAGGAGGGCAGAACAGTCAGTGTAATTACTGGCACAGAGATTTAACATCTTGTGTCTCAAGGTAGGCAACACAGAAATAAGTTGCCTGGACTAGTTTCAGGTTAAAACTAGTTTATGTTCATGGGCGACGTTGACCACTGACCATCAGGTAGCACGTCTGAAAAATATCGGGTTGAGCCAGTAATGTGTGGGTCTAGTTAGAGAGTGAACACTTTTTAAGTTGTTAATTGAAAATGTATTAAAATTCACACATTTTTGTAGACTAATTTAAAATCTCTCATGATTCACATATATTATGTATATTTATTATAAATTAATCTATGCTAATCTTTTAAGTCTATGAATGTAACATATTATGAGTCACAAAATTGTTACAAATTAGTAACACCTGTTATCTTTATTGCTCTTTTTTGACACAGGGAAGTGTATGCATGTAGCCAGGTCTCACACTTGGGCTGGGTATAGCCAAACTAAAACCACTGCGAGCGGTCTATATTGATGTTAACGTTTGGTACACAGGTGTTACAATTCTACGAAAATACTTGTACCTATAGCTAAGCATATTTTAAAATATGACACACCTAGATTTTTTTTTGCTATCGCAGATAATGCTTTTTACGCATGTAGCCAGGATCTCGGGTAGATCCTGACCCCATGTGGGACTCACATCTGGGAGTGCCCTAGCCGTAAACTAAAACCACTGCGAGCGCCTTCAGCCGCATTTTGAGAGTCCCGGATCTACACCTAGACCTAAAAACTTAGTATCTACTGAGAATTATGTTTGATCGTCGTGGCATAATTTCATAGAACCTCCGATATTATATGAACAACAAAGGAATAATAATACTTTAGTGCAAACGTTCATATTCACTAATAGAGTCAATTATTAATTATACTTTCTGTCTTATATTACTCATAGATCATTAAGATAATTAATATCTTAATTCATCTATTATCTATCTGTAATATATTTATTGATAAAAGTAACATTGTAACAGTTTCAAATAAAATTGATTTCACTTATCATTTCTTACAAAATATGAAGTTTGTTTTATAAGAAAGATAAGAAATGAAATCCACCAAAAAAGCGTCAGGGATCAAGTCCAAAACTCCTAAATAATCCTAGAAAATGACGCTGATAGAACAAGGACTTTTCTTGAATTAGAAAGAAAAGGAGTCAAGCATCAACAGTAAGTTTGTGATTTAGGTATATTTGTCCTTGTTTTAGAGATCTATTTCAATTATGTCCTGACTTTAGTTACTTTGTATATAAATATATTTTTACTTAAATATTTCAATTAATATATTTGTATAAAATCAACTCCCGCGGCCATGGCTCCTAAAAAAAGCCACAATCTTAAACCGCAACAAAATCCATAAAAAGTAATTTAATGAATATCCATAAATAGTGATGAAAACATTTAGAATAGGTACTTATTTCACTACATATACTAGCTGGTACCCACAGCTTCGCCTGCGTTAAATTAGATTTACAACCTTTGACGAGGACACTGCTGACCATACCCTGGCGAAGTGCCCTGCGTGGGCGTCCGAAAGAGCGGACCTCGTCGCTGAGGTCGGTGTCGATCTTTCACTCCCTGCGGTCATCCACGCGATGATCGCCAGTGAGAGTGTGATGAAGGAGGAGGCGGAGCGGGAGAGGGAGCGCACTGGTGCCCCTTCTCGCGGAAGAGCGCGGCGGCGACAGGCGGTCGCACCGCCGTGAGGGATGGGGGATCCGCCGCGCGCGGGTAAGTTCCAGGCTATAAGGCGGAGTAGGAGGAGGGAACACTATCCTCTGCCTCCTGAAGAGAGTACCTCCAGGCACATCGTCGCCGGTGCGGACCATATCATAGTTCCGGCACCGGGCTAGCACGACTAGCCGTTCAGCCGTTTTGCCAAACATCCAAACTTACAAACTTTCGCATTTATAATATTAGTAACAGTGTGCAAACAAAGATTGTACAAAACGATATCGACCTGAAAAAGTCAGCCATTAAAATAATTTCATGACGATTGTATTCAGCATAACATGCATGTACCATTCAGAGACGACCACCGTTTAATGTTTCCCAATATTAATGGTATTATAATCAGAAACATTTGGAAGGTCAGGGCTTAATTTTCAGTGACATAGCTGACAATCACGCGACGAGTAAACGAAAGTTGAACAATAATAATTTGTCTGTGTAATCACGATATGAATTGATGTCGAAAGAATAACCTTTTAAAATGTAATGTATATTGGTGCATTCTTAAGATATGTAACCATAATCTATCGGTAAAGGTTTCTTTGACTGAAGTTAAAGAGCTGTAGGTACTCATAACCTATTATCTATACATCTATACCACTATACAGATAAATAAAATTGGAGTGTCTGTAATATCAAAATAACCGCTTTTTACTAAATGCTTATGGATGTATACACGGTACATATACATAAATAACATTTTTTACAATTTTTGTCTGTCTGTCTGTCTGTTTGTTTCGGCTAATCTCTAAAACGGCTCGGCCGATTTTATCGGGACTTTCACTGACATATAGCTGATGTTATAGGGAGTAACATAGGCTATAAAAATAATCATCATCAATCCCTATACGGCTGTAAATCTAGCTAGCTAGTAAAGCTGCTGGCAACAGCCTAGTACTGTCTATAATTTGTGTTTACTATGTGTTGGATGCGTTCATTGAGAGATGCCTATGCTCAGCAGTGGACGGATAGAGGCTGATGATGATGATGTGATAGTGGATGGCCGATGGGACAATAAGGTTCAAGAGTGGAGGCCGCGTTTAGGTAGAAGAAGTGTTGGTCGGCCATTAACCAGGTCGGGAGACGTTCTCCGTGCAGTGGTAGCATTTTTTTATGTAACGTCGGGAAATGCTCTGAGGTATCCCGCCTGGGGAGTGGATCTCCCCAGGCAGGTATGTGAGACTCGATGCGCCCGAAAGGTGGTAAGGTGGACGCAGCTCTACCCACTAAATCACGGCGAGTGCCACCAATGCCGCCTTTGGTGAGATGCCCCGGATCTGTTAAGCTAGCAGAGCATCTCGACAGCTAGTCAGTCCCCCAAGGGACCGACGCCATCTCCTCAGAGGGGTTGTCCCGCACCACAGAACAACCCCTCCCAACGTCGGGACAGTACAATGGGGTGAGGTTCCCATCCTCGTCCCTTGTTCCCCTGCTCTTTTGTCCTCTCTTCTTATAAGAGAGGTACAAACAGCAGCTCCCTTGGCTCAATTAGCTTTGCCCAAGGTGCTGGGTTCACCTTAGGCTACTGAGCCCCACCACCACGACAAGGCTTGAACCATGGCAGCCATGGCAGTGGTAGCATACTTAATTTGACATTTAACGTAATACTTTTTTTAATGTTTATTGTTTTACTTTTTCGCGTAGACAGTAAATTCTCTGTCTACGCTTTTTCGTTTATATATTGATAATTTTTTGTCATTTATGTCAGTAGGCTATAGTGCCCGGAAGTCTGAAACTCCGTCTAAACGTAGACAGAGAATACTAATTAATTAATTCTAGTATTCTCTGTCTACGCGTCTAAAGGAGAGCCTACCCGTTGCCATAGCTACCACGCAGTTAGGCCGATAACAGTTTTCTATTTTCCAACCAGTTTTTCGTATGATGTTTTGACCTTTTTACAATGTTTTTGACATATTTATAATCAAGCCATCAATCTGTGATATTTTACAATTTTTAAGTGCATTTGATAGTGAAAATGGCGTTTAATTTCGACAGTGGACAGGTAAGTCTGAAAAGTCAATTTAATTATTACTACCTATTAACAAAACGATGTAATACAGGACATACTAGCAATCTGTTGATAACTAACTCCTTAGGCACGGAATATTTTATTACACATTGGTAATAATTTCTTACAGTCATTGGGCTAGCGTATCGGTGAACTATGACCCAAAACCCTCCTCGCCTGATTTCAAGGAGGAGACCCGTGACCAGCAGTGGGACATATAAGGGTTGATATTATTATATATACCTTGCCTGTCTTTCCGTGGGTCAATTGATATGGTCCCATATACACGGCACAACGTGGGTTCTATTCTATACATATATAACGCATCCGTACCGATTCAAAAAAACAATGGAAAGTACCTACATGTTATTATAGCTTAAACACTAGAACAGTATATAGACTTTCTTATAATTATTATCGGACCTTGAACAATTGCTCATGCGGCCAAAAAACAGTCCATAGGTCGAGCAAATAGAATTATCTAGACGTTTTCTACACTAACATGTCCACTAACAAAATCTATAATATAATGAAATCTGATATGAGTTGCATTCCACTTTTATCTTGTCTATTGTGTTTGATTATATTAATGTTCATCAATGAAAATGATACACGTTTTTTTTATAAGGATATATACCTAGGATATATACCTGTTGTTTTTCTTATTGTTGTAAAGATATTCCTGGTAGACATTTTGTATTTCTTAAAAAAATATATCTTTTAAAAAAATCATCCAACATAATAATGAATACTATAACCAAAGACTAAATTCTGAATAGACATACCATGTAGGTACGTGGGTAACACTGAAAATGTTTAGAACTGGCCAGTTAGAAACATTGAAAATGAAAACTTTTTTTGAATTTCAATTTTAGAACTCTTTGGTAACCTAATGTAGTATATTGCATTCATTTGTCATTTGTTTTTGTGAATTGGCGGCAAATCTAAAACTCTTGTTACACGTGAAAATGAACATAACGCGAGAAAATTTTCGGTCAATGATTTATTATGACTTTCGTTGTGGGCTTACTCAACAACAAAGCTATGATAGGCTGCGATTAGCATTTTTTAATGAAGCCCCATCTCGTGCCACTATTTACAATTGGTTTAACGAGTTTAAGCGTGGACGTAGCAATCTCAGTGATGATCCGCGTGAGGGACGTGCTTTAACAGCGACTACTGAAGATAACATCAGTGCTGTGCGACGCATGATAGAGGAAGATAAGAGAGTGACCTATCAGCAGATACGGGCAAGCCTAGGCATTGGTATGAGTTAAGTTCAAAAAATATTACACGAACATTTAGGCGTCAGGAAGCTTTGAACCAGATGGATTCCCCATATTTTAACCGACGACCAGAAACGCCTCCGCATGGACTGGTGTCGCCAAATCTTAGATAAGTTCAACGGCGGTAACTTAAATGCTGTATTTGACATCATCACAGGTGATGAAAGCTGGATATATTGCTACGAACCCGAAACCAAAAGACAATCAGCTCAGTGGGTGTTTCCTTTCGAGGATCGGCCAACTAAGGTAAAGAAAGGAAGAAGTCAAGGAAAAAAGATTATTGCCTCATTCTTTGGTCGGAAAGGTAATTTCGCGACAGTTGTGCTAGAAGATGGAAGGACAGTTACTGCAGATTGGTATGTCAATCGCTGTTTGTCTATTGTCTTGGAAAAAAATCGACAGCAGCGCCCACGAAGCAGGATCCTCCTTCACCACGACAATGCTTCAGCGCACTCCGCAAAACGGACTGTTGAATATTTGACTATGGCAGGTGTCGAGATAATGAGTCATCCGCCTTACAGTCCTGACCTGGCGCCCTGCGACTTTCATTTATTCCCAAGAACTAAAGATAAAATTCGAGGTATTCGCTTTACGAGCCCTGAAGATGCGGTGAAAGCGTACGAAAATGCCATAGAAGAGACTCCTAAGGAAGAATGGGCCCACTGCTTTTCTCAGTGGTCAGAAACGGAGATTACTTCGAAAAACAATAAAAGTATTGGCAACTTTCTACATTAAGCCGTTTTTCAATTTCTAAACATTTTCAGTGTTACCTAAGTATAAGGCTTTCAGTAACCATTGAAAACGAAGAAAAAGAAGAATCTGCAGAATTGATAAACAATAAACCTCTGAATATAAATTACTATTTTTAATACTTACATAATATAATATAATAAATAACATTCCTGAAAAAAAGCTTTCATAAAAATTGTTTTTAAAAGTATATAAAAAAAATTTACTGTTAATTTTTAGTTCAGTTCACCTGAATAAATGAATAAAAACCTTTGTTATTTTTGTCTCTAATTATTTTTCAATGATATTTCAAATATAAGCAACTTAAAAAATATTATTTTGTCGATTGATACAAAAAAAATATATTAAAAAAAAACGCCTGTTTAGGGAGAATAATTGATTACTTAAATCATTTTTGCTCAATTGTCTATTACACAAAACACAGATCAACTTGACTCGCCAGCTAATCCCGTATATTTTATCACCAACACCTGCGGACATGGCTTTCCCCTATTTTTTACAAAGGAACGTTTTTTTCGTTCTTTTTTTATTTGCTAACAAATTGTAATTCCCTTAATCCAACTCAGATACATCCAATTACACATAAACAGGTCTTGATACTCGTATGTTGTAGAATTCGTCCCATTTCTGTGGATTTAGGGTTCATAGTGCAACGACGGGATGGGTGGGGTTATTGAAAAGGGGGCGATCTGTTTGAATGGGAATGACTATTTTTCACGGCTTCGTATGTGTTTTTAATCCACGTTTGACGTCTGTCTGGGTCACTATTAATAGTTATCTTTTTACGCTATTATTTTTATTTGCAAATGGGATTTTAATGGCCACCTCATGGTAGTAGAACTTTTTTATAGCATAGGACGGCAAACGAACAGCCGAAGCCTTTTGGCGACTACCGACGCCGATACACATCGGCACAACAAGAGATTATACAGACGCGTAGCCCTCTTTTTCCCTATCACCCCCCCCCCCCCCCCAATGCGCCACCGGAAACTCACAAGCCGCACGAAACACGACAGCATAGCTGTCACTTGACGCCGGTGTTAGTTAGTTTCAAATCGCTACGGTGGTTTTTTTTTCGTTTCAACAATATTTTCAAGTTTTTTCAAAAACTGTTTGAACAAACTTCGGTAAAATCATAACTTAAGAATACAGATGCGATAGTACTGTACATGTGTTATGTTAATGACCTCCTGGCTGGACCGATTTTGATAAAAAATGTGTGTTCAGTTGGGTTCGAGAGGTGTAGATGCAAAATTCGGTCCAGTAAAAAATATTTGGTAAAGGAAAACGTCTTTCGGGTTCGCTAGCACTAATATGTTGAAACTTGAAGAGGTCTAATCTAATGTTGGTAAGTTCGGACTAAGGATGTAGGAGCTTATCTTTTTTTGTCCAGACGCATATTGACCCGGCGGAGTTTATCTTCGAAACTTCCCATCGGGTTTAAAAAATTCCTTCACCAGTATAATGCTATTTGATCACTGAGTAACATTAACTATATAAAAAAACATCATCAGGCCGCACACGGGTTTGAATCTAACGTGGGCAAGGTCACGGGCAACTGCTTGTCAGTCACAAATATAAACTAAGCATGTGCCACGGCGTGCTCTGACTCGCGTGACATGACGCGGAACCGGAAGGATGGTACACGTGAGGGAGAGACCTCAAAATACACTGACCTCTAAAGCGAGTATAAAAAAGATAGGCCATAAATACACCAACATGTATTGTTTTCTAATGTTTGCGCGAATTTCACTCATTATAATGAAACAATTTTTACGGATTTTATTGCGGTTTATTAAGATTTTTACAAGCCCGACGTTTCGGATACTTTACAGCAACCATGGTCACGGGAGGACTGAGGTGACAGATGTCCTAATGTTACAAATGGTTACAACGTGACCATGGTTGCTGTAAAGTATCCGAAACGTCGGGCTTGTAAAAATCTTAATAAACCGCGATAAAATCCGTAAAAATTGTTTCATTACACCAACACGTATTTGGTTGTATTGCAAAGCTTTTATAGGTCTATCTTACGGAATATATTTTTGGATGTTTGCATTGCAGTAAGGGCTAAAAATGTGTTTTATCTTTGCTATTCGTTTGCCGATACTAACAAAGATATGTATCTAGGTTCATTTTTTCGAATTCATGAGTTTTCTAATGTTTAGTAAAGAACCTGTTTATTGCGTAAGTTGGATAAGCAAACAAATGCGGTTTGATTCACATCTACAAAAACCTTTAATCTCATCGGGCTCTGGTTTCCTCACGATGTTTACCTTAACCGGTAACTTACTTATTATATTATATTAGGTACTTTTTCGGGTCCCCACCATGGTTCAAGCCTTGTCTCGTGGCGGTGGGGCTCAGTAGCCTAAGGTGAACCCAGCACCTTGGGCGAAGCAAAATGAACCTAGGTGGCTACTCTTTGTGCCTCTCTTGTAAGAAGAGGAGAGGAAACCTTTCCCCATTGCAATGTCCCGACGTTGGGGGGGTGGGTTTTTCTGTGCTGCAGGACAACCCGTCGGTGGGGGACCTTGGGGGACTGTCTAGCCGTCGAAGTGCCCTGTTGCTCAACAGATCCGGGAACCTCGCCAAAGGCGGCATTGGTGACACTCGCCGGGTTTAGAGGGTAGAGCTGCGTCCACCTTACCATCTTTCGGGAGAACGGGTCCTCCCTCCCCCGCGGGATGCCTAAGAGCATTTCCCAGAAAAATAAACAATCGGTTGCTGTAAAGTCGGTTTACTGACGATAGTTGAACGTGACAACGTCATAAGAAAATGGAACGCCTCACAGTGAGGTAACGCCGCATGCGTCATGTTTTTTCGTTCTTGCAGCCGGCTCCATCGAATTATAAGACGTCACGTCAAAAAAATACTTTTCGGGTCCTGGTATGTGGTCCAATATTAATTATGTCTAAACAATATCCTCTATAACACTTTTTTATTTCATTGTAAGAATGAAAATACTGAAAATAGACTGACTACAAGTAAACATTTTCTTTTTAATAAAATTAGATTGTTGCGTCAATTCTATTCACTTGTTTATTAATAGATTTGATTTTACAATAATATAAATATATTGTATAAGGTAACAAGTTCAAGGCCACAGATACAAAACTTGACAATAGTGCTATGTAAAATATAAAAATAGACATTGAAAACACGCATTTTACTGTTGATTTCAGTTGTTATAATTTTTTTTACTGTCTAATAATGTGACGGGGATAGGAGAGTACTTGATCACAGGTCAGATATGGGATTATAATTATGACCAATTTTTTTTCTTTTACACCGGGAAATGCTCTGAGGCATCCCGCGGGGGAGTGGGTCTCCCCACGCGGGTATGTGTGACTCGCTGCGCCCGTAAGGTGGTAAGTGGACGCGGCTCTACCCACTAAAACCCGGCGAGTGCCGCCAATGCCGCTTTTGGTGAGGTGCCCCGGATCTAATGAGTAAACAGGGCACCTCGACGGCTGGTCAGTCCCTCAAGAGACCTAGGCCACCTCCACAGAGGTGTTGTCTCGCATCACAGAACAACCCCTCCCAACGTCAGGACAGTACAATGGGGTGGGTTCCCATCCTCGTCCCTTGTCACTCTGCTCTTTTGTCCCCCCCTTCTTATAAGAGGGCTACAAAGAGCAGCTCCTTCGGCTCAATTTGTTTCGCCCAAGGTGCTGGGCTCACCTTAGGCTACTGAGCCCCACCGCCACGACAAGGCTTGAACCACGGTGGGGATTATAATTATGACCTAATTTACTCTTGGTTCAGTTGAAATCAGCGTCAGGAATATTTTTTCTGACACAACACTGAACAGTGGTCCTTTTATCCACACGTGAGACACACATACACTTTTTATTACAATATTTTGTTTTCAATTATTGTTTTTAATTTTATTTTTGTCTTTTTTTAGGTTCTGCGTTCAATATTGTGTCTGTGTATCTCTAGGTAGTGTCCCTCCTGTTTGTGTCGAATAAATGTTTCTTACTTTCTTTCATTCTTATAAACCCAATGATTTGAACTCGTATCGCGAGGGCGTTCTCCGCCATTGATCTTGATTTTGTACGGTGTAGGATAACATCATTAATTTTATAACTTGTTTGTCTGATCAAACTTTTAAATTCGTTTTTGAAAGATGTAGAAGCGTTTACACGGTTTTATAAGCTTTTTTCATGTTAGTTGGATAGGCAGACGATAACTGGCAGACGTCCCTGATGGTAAGTGGTCGACGTCGCCCATGAACATAAACTAGTTTAATAACTGGTACTAGTCCAGGCAACTCATATATGTGTTGCCTTTCCTGAGGCATAATATGTAAAGTCTCGGTACCAGTAATTACACTGCCTGTCCTGCCCTTCCCTCCGAAACACAGTAAAGCTGATTAACGGGAGAAACAAGCAAGATGGTGGTGCTTCTACTTACATGAAAATCTTCGGTCTTTGGAAATTATATAAGTATGCTTCTATAGCATATTTATTCGTAGTTTTATTAAAGGTTTCTTTAAACGTCATACTCTAAACCCTTTATAAGTTTTATGAAACTTTCAACAAACAAAAAAAGGGGTGCGACGAGATAATTCTAAATTATTGCGGGTATTTAAAGTTAGTCAAACAAGCGAGTGACGTATATGGGGTAAATAATGATTTGCAACCCCTTGGATAGAGACCATTATGACGAGGGATGGTGACGCCCTACACAATGACCGGGTGACACCTGATCAATGGGTGACGCTTTTGAATTTTTTTTAATATGCCTAAGTGTAACCAAATATAATTTGTTAAGTGTGATTAAAGTTTATTTAATTATATAATTTATATATTAATTTTATAATTTGTATATTAATTTTATAATTTGTATATTAATTTTATAATTTGTATATTAATTTTATATAATATTATGTATTTTTATTATTCACTAGCTGTTGCCCGCAGTTTTGCCCACGTTAACTTAAATTTACAGCCGTATCCGGATTGATGATGATTATTTTTATAGCCTTACCCCCAAATACTCAAACGAATCTCAAGACGTACTTAAACTCGTGTTGTCCCTCTTTTTTCTTTGAATCTGACACGTCGTAGCATGAGTATTTTATTCGTTTGAGTATTTGGGGGTTTGTCACTTTCACTTTTTGTTCACTTTGTTAATATCTATGCTGCAAACAGACAGTGCAATCCATCTTGCAATTTTGACAAAACTGAATTTATGCTTTGAAAAATTTATTAAACCGTTCAGTACATACTGTAGTTTATTACGGACAGAGTGCAATGTAATTTGAATATATAGAAAACATAATACCTCGACTATATTTATAATTCCAGTGGTATAGATATTTAATAATAAATATACACCACAAATTGCTACTATAAATACAGTTGTTTTATCCTCATTTAAAATTGAACGTCGGTAGGGCTGTGGGTAGTGGTTTGGTGATGAAACTTTAATATAAAACCATCGACACGCGCCGCGGCGTGTGCCACCCTTCATCAACTCTTTATGGTACTCCGTATGTATAATTTATGACGACTATATTTTTATGTTTTAATATTAGATGCGATAGATAAACTGACGGATAATTCGCGGTGTGGTAAGTAACAAACGAGTTCGCTTAGACCGCCAGATACCAGACCTTTTTTTTTCTTTATCGCCGGGAAATGCTCCGAGGCATCCCGCGGGGGAGTATGGAACTCGCTGCTCCCGAAAGCTGGTGAGGTGGACGCAGCTCACTACAACCGGCGAGAGCCACCACACCGCCATTGGTGAGGTGCCCCGGATCTGTTGAGCAAACGGGGCACTTCGACGGCTAGTCAGTCCCTCAGGGGACCGACGCCACCTCCACAGAGGGGTTGTCCCGCACCACAGCGACCCCTTCCAACGTCGGGACAGTCTCCTGCTCTTTTGTCCCGTCTTATAAGAAGAGGTGTACACAGAGCCCCCTCGGCTCAATTTGCTTCGCCCAAGGTGTTGGGCTCACCCTAGAATACTGAGCCCCACCGCCACGACAAGGCTTGAACCATGGCGGGGACCAGATACCAGACCTAAGCAATTTATCCTTTCGTAAGATGGTAGGTCTATGTAGTCATTATACATGCTTTGTCCTCCTTTGCTATAAAAAACCACGCTCTTTTTTCTTTAACACAGAAAAGTAGCATTTTCTCTCTTCAATAGGTCCCTCAAAGTTGAGGATCGTGATTCCCATCATGTATGTGTGTTTCTCCACCAGCTTAGATATTTGGCTTCATAGAGTGCTCTATTCACCGGTATTTCTAGGTAGGTACTGTGCAATCTGCTGGCTTACTCTAGATACTCGATCCTATTGAAATTTAGAATTGGGATCGAGAACTTGTCAATCGGTACTCTTGTACGCTACATTAGCGCATGATTTGACTCGAGTACAGTGGAATTTTATGTAACTAATTGAAATTGGTACATTTCTCAATCTCGTACATTTTTCGCACTCTTGACAATATTTTGACGTTGTACTTGTAAATTCGTCATTCGATCCCAAACTTGATTTCGAAGTCGACACCTCAACGTAGCATTACGAAGGAATTAACCAAGAAGGTAACCATGCACACACAGGCAAAAATGCTTTCAGAGGGATTAGTAAGATGTAAGATAGTGTAGTTATGATGTACAAATTTGTGCATCATGCACTTGCAATATTTTTTAAAGAAATTGTCTTAAATAATAAACTTTTGTCTTCAGTTTTTTGTTATTAGTTAAGGAAGGAATGGTCATGCTTTTTTTCTTCTGCATTCATACTTTTATCCTCAGTTCAACAAGGAATTACCATTGTCTAAGTGCGATTCGTGGCGTGCAGTAACCTAACTTGCAAGGGATCGGTCGTCTTGGCGTTGATTGCACTAGTGAACGGATTAAGGCTGATGATGAGGGACGATGAGGGACGATTCTCGTTCTCTGTTATAATAATAATAATAATAATTTTATTTGCCAGATTGTGGGTACATAACAAGTTAACAATAATTCAGTACAATCCCTTACACAATCGACTGTCACCGACAGTGTGCAAAATAATAATTATTCCTTATTCCTCATTTTTGTCCTCAGTTCAACAAAGAATCAGCGCCAAAGCGCCTCGGCAACTGGCAAGTTCCACGCTGGGCGCCAACTCGACCCCGTCCGGTCGAGATGCGGCCCGACCCGAAGCCGATTTGCGACCTGAACGGCCGCTTCTTGCCGGGCGCACCCCGCGGCAAGTCTCGGTGCTTCGGCCATTTCACCGGGACTTGGGATTTGCCAAGGAAGATCACGAGGAAAGTTGGTTAGTTTATACTTTATAGGTTTTTTTTACTGCCGAGCCAAAAGGCTTTTATGTTTCAACCTTCACAAATGTATGTATGTTTCTATGTATAACTATTTCTTTGGCACTCTTGGTGTATTTTAGTTTGAGATAAATCTTTACATTCGTATTAGGGATGTTTCGAATATTCGCATCCGCATCCGCAAATATGGATTTGAATTTGCATCCGCTTATTCCCAATAATAAATTAATCCACAATAAGGCGCAATTCACATGATATTGCTAGTTTCAAAAAATCTAAATGATATGGAACTCGAAATAGGTTTACAAACTAATAATATTTTTTTTTATGTGATAAGGAGGCAACCGAGCAGTCGGAGCCTTATTGTGACTACCGACGCCCATAGACATCTGCACAACCAAAAGTTACGCTGATGCGTGGTCCTCCTTTTCCCTATCCCCCAATGGGCCACCGGAAACTTTCAAACCGCACGAAACGCGACAGCATAACTGTCACTTGACGCCGGTATTATGTGAGCGAGAGGTACCATCCCGGTCGTGCCGGCCCAATTTGCCTGCAAAGCAGCATGGCACTACCTCTTACACCTTAATAATAATATGAACACGTTAATAGAAAATACTCTTTTAAAAGATATTTACATTTAGGTACGCCACTCGTAAAATTTCAAATTTGATATTCAAAATATCTGTACAATTATTAGTTGTTTGAACGACTCGTAGAATAAGTCCATGGCATACATTGTATATACAAATGTTTAAATTATAAAACTTGTGTATAACACGTGCAATTTGCGACTTCGTAACATATACTTCCTTATTTCGCATGTCGTGTTCCACGGTAGTTACTTTTAGCGGATATACCGTATGTCAACTCCTAAACTTAAAGCTCAGAGCATACGTCAGAGTACAAGTTGTATTTATTAATCTGTGACACGCGATTGACTTTTATGAGGTTATTCATTTATTAAGGTATACGATAATTGTGAGCTCCAAGTTGCAGTATCTTAATGTCGGGAAACATGCCATTTTATGGCTGAGCCCTTATTAAAGAGACATCTTCAGATCGATAACTTTTTTTCACATAATTTTCAATGTAATATGTTTTGTAATGATTACTGTATTTTCTTAATATTTGTTAGGTTTTAAAAACAAAATATGTTAATTGAACAAAAAAACCGCTACAATGCGCTTTATGCATCGCAAAATTTATGCTTAATGTAATGTTTTTAAATGATGTTCTTTATTTATGCCAAGCTGAAGAACTGGCTAAAGAGCCACCTGATGGAAGATTCTCCGACTGGCTGAACATGCACGTTCAAAGACCAAAGGCATTGGAGTCTTCTGCACGCATGCGTGGGAGAGATCGCGCCAAAGGAAAATACGACTCGAAGGACCAAGACGAGGCGTTTATAGTAAGTTGAGACTCTGACCGGGAAGGTTTAGTATGCGTTGTTAGAATTTTGAACTTAGAATATTTTAGTTACCAAAGGTTGGTGGTCTAATACATAGAGTCGGTACAAATTTAACTTTTCATAAATATTTTTGTTAGTGTAGTCAAGGCTAGTGAACCAAGCTTTGTTATTCGATCTGAATTAAAATGTTAGTAATTTCATCAAAATACTACTTGTACTTGTAATACTTGTTGTAATATGGATCTAAGTTCTCAGTGACACGTACGGCACGTTGTATGTATGTGGTTGTATAAAGGTGTTTCGCTCTTTTCTTGAGAGGTTGCAGTTCGATTCTAAAGCTTGATATCCAAGTACGTATGTTAAGTTATGGATATCTAGTGCCACTAATTTAGACTTGCCCTTTAGTTACTGCATCTACTCTCCCGTAACAATCATGCGTTTTACTCTGGTCAAAAGTCTCTGTTGTATAATAGTGCTTATCAACATAATTCTTAAAAAAATATATCAGGTTTACTGATAATATCTAATCTTAACTTTGATCCGGGCCGACAATCTTTTCTTTATGACCTGAAATTCAGCTAGGATGAATGACAGAAATCAAAAATAATGTTAAAATTGGTTTTCTCTAAGTTGTATTGTATTGCTTGCTACTGCAGTTGTCTAAAAAATTCAGATTTGGACGAAGAAACAAAAAGGTTTAGATGTCAGATAGAAACAATACACTTTTCGACTTTATTTTCCGAAGTAAGCCCATAGAAACAAAGTCCTATTTTATTTATTTAATCACTAATGTAATAAGCATATTTTCTAATAATGCCTCAAGTATTTAGTGATAGGCTATCATCACACCTGACCATCGACGATAAGGACTTAAGAATGATAACAATCTGGGGGTATTAATTTTTTCAACAAAATGACTGATTAAGAAGTCATCAGTCCGTCCTTGGTGATAAGTAACGTGTGGTGAAATCCTTTATGGCTGGCTGGGTTATGGATTAAATTGCTGCACACGAAAAGGTTCCGGGCTTTCGCCAAGACAATTTGTATATGGAATATAGATGTCTGGGGTATGCAGCCACCGCCCTGGCTGGCCTGGTCGGTGACCGCCCGTGGGAAGTCGTGGAGGAGGTTCTTGCCAAGACGCACTCCTAGGTCTCGCATAGGTGGTCTCTCGGCGAGAGCCTTACGCTGGACGGGATTACTCGGTGACGACGAGCCCTGGACGGCGATGGTCTCCTTGTGCGAGGCAGTAATGTCCAAGAATGTTTGCCCCCTCTTTTATAAAAAAGAAAAAACTGCTGATAAAAAGCGACTAAGCAGACACGCGGGTTTCACAATTTTTTTCCTTCAAAGATTTTGTAACTAGATGAAACTATATACCTAGTAAGAACATCTCAATTCATAATTAATACCATTCTGAAATGTAATAGATACCAATAAATATATATTTCCTTCAAATTAAAGTATTAAATTAATATTGCTATTTTTATGCATTTTATGTTTCGCAAAAAACGGGATGTGCAAATCCACGCATCCAAAACCACCCATGCAAAAGGCCGCACGGGGCAAAGCGCCGCTTTGACCTTTTGATAACCATAAACGGAGATTTTTCTTATCTCGTCTTAGGAATAAGAATAATACGAGTAATTAGTATTGCTAATGTATATTTTTTTTATTTCAGGACAACCAATGTCCAATTCATAAGAATAGACAGAAAAAGAAATTCTGGTGTAAACTATATTGAAGATAAATGAAATATTTTATAACAAGGTTTTCTATTTTATTTATTCTTTATTAAATTATTACATGTCTGTACCAAATAGAAGGATCAAGATATAGAACCTCATGAGTTAACTCAGCGTACAAACGAAGATCCCTTAGAATTTAATAAAAAAGTTGACCTCGTGGATAGTGATGGTAACGGCCCTTATATCCCTGGGGCCGAAACAGATGAAGACAAACGACACGAAAGTTATGACTTATTAGTCAAAGACGCGGTTGAACAAGTTCACGGACCACAAGAAGATCAAAATGAGAAATTTTGGCGTAAAGTAGCCGATAACGCGAGAGATTATGAGAGCGAAAGTGAAAATATGAAATTAGACAAAAAAAGTAATACACCAAAATTACCGTACGTGAGTGTGGCTCAAAATTTCAATTTTGCTAAAAAAATGCACACTGGAAACTTGGAACATGAACCCTTACCTGATACGTTAGGATATAGAATTTTTTCCAAGGTCGGTGAGCATAGAGATTCCGATATTATAGTCAAGCCGTATGCAATAGGGTGGAAAGGTTATGGCGCATCTGGACCCACCTGTTGTACTAAAATGCGTGTTCACAGACCGAAGACTTGTGAACCTAAAAAAAATACCGAAGAAAAAGGAGATAAGCAACGTCCAACAACATCATTTCATTCTTTAGGAAATCAATATAAAAAACAGCTATCATTGATGGATCTAGCAATATGTTGGGACTTTAAGGCTAATGACGCAAAACAAGAACCCAAACCGCCGAAACACATCGACGGATCTAACGGGTCTATGGCACCAGCTGTATTCACTATGGTGCATACGCCAAAGGAGGAAATTAAAGAAACACTGGGCGGACATGCTTACTCTATATTCAATAAAAATCGTATAGTTGACGAAGGGCGACACAGTGTTCCATACTTTGAAAAGGATATGACGAAAGAAAGGAAAAGAGACTCTTGTGAAGTACAGAATTGTCCCCAGCACGAACCTCGGCCCAAATCAAATAGTCGGAAAAGCTCAAATGAATCGCTGAAAAATGATTCATGCGACGGCAAAAATGGATGCGGTACGCATTCGAATCGAAGTTCTGCATCAAAATCATCTACAACGCGTAACGGTAATAAATCAGATAAGAATATCGAGAAAGATAGTCCAAATCAAAGTCTAGAATCTTACGATAAGACACCGTTAGCACGGGGTAAATTGCATCACAGTTCACCTAACGACTCCACGACAGGTAATCCTAAAAACGATGTCAACGTGAAACACAAACATTGCATCTCGTGCAATGATGCGAGACCCGCAAATGACAAAGTTGTAAAAGAGGATTACAAATTCGCTTTTAAAGCTGGCAATCCGAATTCCGTACAGAGTGATAGTTCGAAGGACTCCAAGGGTGTCAAAATTCCAAAGATGCGTCATCCGTATACGAAGAAGTCGTACACGATACCTACCTTAACGCCCCCTTTTACTATTTGGAGGGACGCTAACGCCACTGGCTATCCGGAACACTGGCGGTTGGCGAGTGTGTACCAGCACGCATACAAACCTCCGGAGCAACGTAGGAAACCTCTCATTGCTAGTGTATATCAATAAACTAGCAATTGCAGTGACGCCCGCGTTAACTTGTATTTACAACTTATTCCGGGTACATAATGATTATTGTATATACTATGTTACTCAGTGATAACGTAGTATTATACCTTACTTTCTTAAAAAAAATTCGCCAGTGAAAGAAGTTTTTAAATCGGATCAGTTGTTTCGGAGATTACCTCTTACATTCAAACTTAAAGACCTTACCTCTTACCTTGCCTTTATATTATACAATATAATTGCTCATATACATTTCTGGGACCATGTCTCAATGCTTACAGTAGGTAAATAAACCTTTAGCTTGGAAATCGGTGTTATCATTTCCTACCTACATTACAATGTAATCATTTTAAATCAGTTTGCATGCAATGACATAGAAGCCCGGGGTTATTCATTTTTATTTCCCTTTATTGAGACTTCAATAATAATAATTTGTGTTTTTTGAACAACAAAATTGAAAATTCCTTACAGTTGGAATAATTTTTATATTGAGATTTATCTATGTTATATTAAAGATGATAATTATTTAAAAATTGCTTTAATAAACTTCGAATGAACATTGGACAAGGTACCTACTTATATTAAATTTTAGGGTTCCGTTCCTCAAAATGACAAAATGGTACACTTATTGGATCACGCCGTTGTAGTCAGTCGGTCAAATCTAAACCTATATAGGTACTTCCTATTGACATAGAATCATGAAAGTTAAAAGGCTAGGTCTCACAACATAGCGGGTGAGGGAGCGCACTGGTGCCCCTTCTCGCAGGAGAGCGCGGCGGCGACAGGCGGTCGCACCGCCGTGAGGGACCTGTGCGTGGCCGGTCGGGGGATCTGCCTCGCGCGCGTAAGGTTCGTGCTATAAGGCACCCTTAGGTGTTCGGGGTGCCTTATGTGGAGTAGAAGGAGGGAACGCCATCCCCTGCCTTCAGAGGAGAGTGCCTCCAGGCACGCCGTCGCCGGTGCGGACCATACCATAGTTCCCGCACCGGGCCAGCACGATTAGAAGAACACCGCTGGGGTTTAGTGGGTAGAGTCTGCGCCCACTTTACCAACTTTTTTCGGGCGCAGAGAGTCCCACATAACCCCCGGGCTCCCCCGGGCTCGGAGGTATGCATCAGAGCATTCCCCAGCGGGAACAAAAAAAAAAAAAAAAAAAAAAAAGGTCTCACAACATGTAAAGGAAAAATCCTTAAATTGATATGAATAAAATTAAAACTATGAAGATTTCGATCTTGACGTTGGTATGTTTGCTGACCAAGTGTCACCAACACTCAAATAACTTCTGAATAGACAATATAAAACAAAAGATATGATGTTCAATATTTTATTTCCTTCTAAATAGTTAATGGTACCTATGTTATTCAGTTTTTTTCCTACAAATAGTTCACGGTAAAAACCTCTCGTACTCCATAAAGAACGTACATTTCCGTATCGTCTCCCAGGCTTTGTTGCAGTACTGGTACCATCCCTTCTCTGACAGGTTGGGCACGTTAGTGACCTGATGTCGGTTCACTCCGAGAACCATCCACCGGAGTCGTTTGGCCAGAGATTCGAAGGATGGATGACCTCGGTAAATGTCTCGGTTTTCTGTGAAAATATTTATGTATTGTACATAGGATTTGATGTATCATAGTTTCGAATAACTTTGTAAATTTAGAACCATGGAGTAATGAAGTAAGAACCCTCTCATATGATTAGTTGCAAAAGTGTCCATTTATAAGCTCTGGCAGTATAGTCCCTTTTTTGTTGACAATGGGGTAAATTATTTCACTATAACTTGGCCGCTGGTGCAGACTTAATGAAAGACTATTTAGTGAATAAGCCTCCCAAGAGCACTAGTAGTTTGTTCTTGACCAGTCGGATGCGTAGAGCGAAGTGATTTTTGTGGTTTTTTTTTCGGATGGATCTATGCTAACGGCCCGAAGGCTCTAATGCTACATCGGATTAGTGTGAGCCCATTTGGCTCACTTTTGGTTTCATTCCACAAAATATTATTAGATTGAGATAATTGAAAGACGCTGTTCATTTTCTATAATTCCCTGGCCATAGGAAAACGCGCGGCTAATGTGAAACATCGATGTTTATTAACATTTCAATTCATAATTAATATAAATCTCATAATAAAGTATGGTATTCGCAATAACGCGTCACGTAAAACAGCGTCATGCCGTTTGCAGTCATATTTGTATGTTACATCAAAAGTTATTTAATTCAAATCAAATTTTATGTCATGAGCATCGAGCACATAACCGGTTAGAGTCGTGATTAGTCACTGACGTAATAGCAATTCATCGTCATCGGTCAATCATCCATCAATGGCCATCAGTCTACCGGTGGGAGGGAAGCGCTGTGCCGCGCTCCCGGCTGCATGGGTACCACCATCTTGCTTGTTTCTCCCGTGAAACAGCTTCGCTGTGTTTCGGAGAGAAGGGCAAGACAGGCAGTGTAATTACTGGCACCGAGACTTAACATCTTATGTCTCAGTTACCGCTCTATTCCGGTTATATCCTCGATGATCAAGAATCAAATTCAAAGTAGGACATAGCTAGTTTAGAAGAAACACTTACCATAATCAGTATATACTTCAGGTAATAAGAACAAATTAATAGGTGTTCCACATGTGTCGGTGTTGTATGCTTTGCATACATTATCCACGTTTATACTGTTTTGGTTCGAGTCACTGTACATGTACATTCCTGAGTTCAGCTGCAAGTTTGACCGTTGAAATGCTTTACTGTAAAATAAAAGTGATGTTATAACAGATACCATTGATTTCATCATAATCATTATTATCAACCTTATTCCATCCACCACAGACTTCACAATGAACTCCACCAGAAGTGGTCCTTTGATACTTGTCTCGCAACTTTGACTAGCTGCTACATAAAGATTGTCATGTATCTAGATGGAGATTGAACATCCCCCCAAATCTGGCCTCAACAGTTGGTGTAGCTAATACTGATTTTATAATAAATAATAATGGACAATCTGACCATAAACGTGTTTGTTATATTGTAACCAAATTGCAATAAACCCAGTGATTATTTTCTACAGCCTCTTTTTTTATGTTACTTGGATAGACAACGGACAGACAAGTTACATGATTGTAAGTGGTCAGCATCATTCACGAACATAAATAAGTTAAGCTGAGACCCCAGGCAACTCATTTATGTGTTGTTTGTCCTGAGACATAAGATACTAAGTATCGGTGCCAGTAATTACACTGCCTGTCTTGCCCTTCTCTCTGAAATACAGCAAAGCTGTTTCACGGGAGAAAATAGCAGGATGGTGGTACCCATTCAGACGGAGCATAGCACAGTGCAACCCTCCCACCGGTATTTTATTAACAAATAAGTCTTAACAATTCAATCTATTTCTGGCATCACCGATAAAAATCTTGCATTGTTTTCACAGAATCTGGGATGAAATCCTCCAACTGACATCTGTTTTGCAATAGCAGTAAATGTGGGTGACTTTCCCCACTGCTCGTAGACTCTGAGCCTTCTACATTAGTATTCACTGTACTGGATGCGGATAATGAAGGTTTCAACATTTCTGCAGTTTGAATATATCTGGAATATTATAATGAGAACTATAGACATCCAGTGTATTAAATTCTCTACTCTTAGAGTATAATTTCAATTTATTAGCACATAAACAGTGTCACTGACGAGTCAAAATTTTTTTTACTTAACAAGAAATTAAATATCAAAACCAATAAAAAATACCTTATAAAGTTATAGTCAAGAAACCAATCTTGTACTGCGATGATTACATGGCATACAGCCATAAGATATGATGCTATTTGTAAGCAATCTACAGTCAAGATGTTAGCACTCCTAGCTGTTACAGGGTTAGCATTGGTATCTTCTAAAAAAGAGGGTGACCAAAGAGCTTGACAGTCTAGAAGTATTATTCTATCGTTGGTAACAAACATGTCTATACCTGGAAATAAGTAAATATATCTTTTATAAAATGCATAACAAAGAGGCCTATATACAGCAGTGGGAAAGGAAGGTCGATAGTGATGAAATAAAATGAAAACCATATTATGTATACTTTTAAAATTAAACTTTATAGTGTAAGAAATGATACTAATTCAGCTTGCATTATTTGACTCATATAGCAAGACAAGTACGAGGATAAAGTGAGAATATTATACAGATGTGTATGATGGTATCAGTTTTCTTTATACCATGTGTCAGGGATAGTGTTACTAAGATAACTACTATGTATGTGCATACATATGTAGGTATGTGTGTATAGGGTGTGTACCCTATATACATAGTAGTAGTGTAGTATTTAATATATGTATAATCATTTTAAATAGTTTTTAGTTTTTTATTTGAAGAACCAAAAGGCTTTTAATGTTTATTTTCCAACATAAATATATATTCTATACACAAGCAAGAATGACCATACCTTTTGTACAGTGTACACCTTTTTCTATTTGTTCAAAGTCTTGCATCTTAAACTTAAAAGTATTTTTACTTTCAACATTCTTACTTTCAGTAGGATCACTAAAATGTGGATTATCTATTTGATTTTCTATAGACATGATGTCATTTTGTTCAAATGTTGGCTCCATTGGTGCTTCACAGGATTGTAATATGTGAGAGGAAAGATCTTCATATGGTATGTTTTGGTTTAGGAGATTCAAGATCATTGATTTACCAACACCTTGTGTCCCTTTAAAATACAAAGATTAAGTATTATATTAGAGTAAGGAACAGGAAGAATATGGTTTTAAAAAAGTGCCTAACCCTTAATTAAAAAAATTTTTTTGGACTAAACATAGTGCATATTTTTAAATATGTTGCTATATTATAAATATTAAAAAAAAATGCCTATTCCATGTGATACATGAGGCTTTCAAAATGATAACGTAATTATCTTATTAATAAACAATAAAATAATAGATCTTATGCATCCCAAATAAAAAATATTTGTACATACCTAAAACTCCTACAACTAAATAATTGTTGTTAGAATCGTTCAGGAACTCCAAAGCTGCATTGTTAAATTCATAATTTTCATCTAGTAATTTTATAGGCTGTGCCATTACCCTGCATGGTGGACTGGACTTGTGTTCTGTAAGTATTTTTTTACATTAACACTAGTAATTTAACATAATCAATCAAGTCCAAATTAGATAAACTAAAAACTGAATGGAATCTTTCGGAAAGTTGCAGTTTTTTATTACCAATAGGAGGTAAGTGCTTGTGCAATGCATGGTACCATCATCCTGCTTGCTAGTCAATGCCACTTGGGCGAAGTTGACCACTTACCATAAGTTCGGTGTGGTGTGGTGTGGTGTTGTGTCGTGGAGTTCAGGGGAGCCCGTCTGCCCATTTGCCTCTACAACTAACATAGAAACATAAAAAGCATACCTTTCTTGTCTTTATTCTCGTTGTGAGCTATTTTAGGTGGATACGGTCGGTCTACGTCAGACTGCGCTTTCGGACTTACCGGCCGATCATCTTTAGAGGTGCTTTGCTCACGTGTTTTTAATATTATAGTTGGTTGTTTTTCTTTATCGCTCTTTTCTTTAACTGGATCCTTCACGGAATCTCTATCCGATCTAAGTATTACTGGTCGTCTAGGCGTAGTCCCACTACTATCCTGTCATAACATAAACATAAAATAAACAAACGCTATAAAAAAATATGTACGCTAGAACAAAAAATTCTTCAATTAATATTATTCAACTCACTTTCTTTTTTTTGTCTGCCATTATAATTATATCATATGAATTGATCAATATAATATATTTTTATTTCAAAAACCTAAATTTCTTCATCTTCTACTTCAACAAAATTCAATAACATATAAAACTAAAAAGAATGTCAACACCAGTGTTGCAAAAATGTAAAAATTTAAAATAGCCTGGAAATTGGGAGAAATCGGGAGAAATATTCCGAATTAAACAAAAGTATTCGATGTTAATAATATGTCCCGTTGTTTAGTTTTCATTGAATTTATGGATGAAAATATCGTTTTTGCATTTGCAGATAAATGTGGCAAACTCAAAACTTTAAAAACAAAAGAACAAACGTTTGCCAAATTTTAAAATCAAGTGATTATTATTATTATTATTTTCTTTTACGCCGGGAAATGCTCTGAGGCATCCCGCCTGGGGAGTGGGTCACCCCAGGCGGGTATGTGGGACTCGCTGTGCCCGAAAGGTGGTAAGGTGGACGCAGCCCTACGGGCTACCCATTAAAACCCACCAATGCCGCCATTGGTGAGGTGCCTCGGATCTATTGAGAAAACAGGGCTTCCAGCACTAAAGAATCATAGTGATAAAGAATCGGCTTGATTCTTTGGCGCTGCGTAGAGATGTCGGATCGCTCTTCATCTTCTACCGCATTTACCTTGTTGGCTTGGTGGAGGGGCTGCGAAGTGTTGGTGGGGATGGCTTGGCTTATCTTGGCTCGTGGCTATGGCTCGTGGCTTGGGTCTGGCTAGTTGTTTGGCTTTGGAGGCAGGAAGCGTTGACTGACGTCACATCCATTACACAATATATACAGCGATAACGTTTTACAATTAGAGAAATTATTACAATGTGTAAAACGTTGTTTTTTTATTTCCCGTTATTTATAATAATAATCTATGGCTGGCGGTTTTCTTTGGTGTATGGCTTGATCTGTTGTAAAATGTAATTGATTGACGAATATTGTGGTGGACTGTCCTAGTAGCGGCACACGGAGAAACCATGGAAAACCTCATTTCCATGGTTTCTCCGTATTACAGACTAAATATTGTATTTTGAATAAGGATCGTCATTGGCTGTCACTGGTGCAGACCATATACAATATATATATATATATATATATATATATATATATATAAAAGAGGAGGACGGCGGGAAGTGTCATTGCATGCGGGTGTATTTTTTTGGTTTCTCGTTATTTTGTGTTTTGCCGTTTCTCCAAGGCCCAGATAAAATATTGTTAACACGACAAACTTTGCAGCATGGTCTCTGGTCTTAGCCGGTTCCAACAGCAACAAAACTAACAAGAAAAAGACCGACAGTGACAACTGACAACCGATAAGGAATGGCGGGAAGCATCGGGACGTGCGGTTGTGTTTTTTTGGTTTCCCGTTAACTAATTGTTATTTTGTGTTTTGTCCATTCGGAGTGGTTTTCTATAGTGTTTGTTTTAAAAACTTAATCTTTATATATTGTGATTGGTTGGCGAATATTGTGGTGGACTGCCTTGGGTGGATGGAATGGAGAATGATAGTTGATTGATGGGGGCTAGAGGGGCGAAGCCACGCTCCTTGGGGTTTCCCGCCATTTCTCCGTATTACAGACCGAATATTGTATTTTGTATGGCTAATAGCGTAGTAGCTAATGCCTTTAAATGAAAATATGTATGACAACTGATAAGTGACAGCTAAAATTGAAAACCAAAATCCAAATTCCGAATTGTTGTAATATGTATGTACATACCTGCTATTTGGACGTTTATTAATTACGATTTAAAATATAAATTAATTTGCTAATGGTTCATCAAATTTGTTTGATTTGTTTAAATTTAACTCTTTAGGCTATAGTGTATAGTTTGAGTGTTAACATTAGTGGATAAATTAAATATGCTGAATATGAAAAATATTTTTGTATTATCACTGGCGTGGGTAGCCAATTTAATTTTGATAGTAAATGCTCAAAATGTGTGTACAAAGAAAGGTCCCTGTTCTTGTGAATTTAGCAACGGTACAGGTATAGATCTATCTGCAAGTGCGAAGGCGATATTTTACACGACACAGACATACGAATTGAAGAACAATGGCACGCAATACGCTTTAAGTACATATTATTATCATCCGTGCATAGACGAAATACCGAAACTGAACTCTTCAACTACTGGAACCTGTGGAGGTCCTTTATCGGTAAATAGTTTAATATCTTTCCAAATTCACACTTGCGCCATACTTTAAATTACGACTAAAACTGGTTTAGTTTTTATTACACCGATATGGTAATTTCAAATTGTATCATCGTTACTCAATTGTAGCTAGTAATTATTAAATTATCTTTTAAAATACACAAAAAAAATGTATGATTTTTACTTTAGTTAGTGTTAGTACAAGCACAGAATAATTAATCGTTCTAAGTACAAAAGGCTCTGAAACATGATTTAAATCAATAGTTTTGCTACAATGCAATAAAGTTCAATTCCAATCCAACCCAAATGCTAATTATCTACTCAGATATTTACCTACAAAGTAATCTCTTTCTACTGCATATGCCTTTTCTGACCAAGCTAAGGCTGCCTTCGTTTAAAGAATAAAATCATTGTCATCATCATCATGTTATAATACTTTGTGATTTATGTTGAGAGAAAGCTGGCCTGCTGAAGGTCAATCTCACCTTGTCATAATATAATGTATTTGTCACATGTGAAATTGTATTCTATTGTAAGTGAATAAGAACAATATTCCTTTCAATGTCCAGAACTAATATTTTGAAAACTATTTTTTAGTGATTATCTATTTTTATTCGTATGATACACAAACAGAATACCTAATTACTAATAGTACTACAGATGTTTTTGTTTTTGATTCATTTCTCAATAAATTTTAAATAAATAATGAATCAATATTTATACATAATGTTGATGCCTATTAATTAAGAAATTATGGAACCTTGTGTTATGAAAAAAAAATTAAATTGAAAAAACAAGATTATTAAAAGTTATTACCCAGCACATGGCATTCTTAAAATTTTCACCATCTGGATGGGACTGCCCTCTACTTGTAGCTTTATACCTAAACTGCGGAGTGTGCTAGCCTGGTACAAGTATAGTTTGACTAGAGTGTTTTTTCAGATTTGCCGATATGTGAATAAAGTGGATTTGTCAGCCAATAATACGTACAAAAGAGAAGAGACTTATGAATTTATGGGGAGTAACAATGTATCCGATTTCAGCTCTGATGGAAAGTCATTAATTTACTATAATGGTCCATCGTAAGTATTTTCTCTGTATTGTATACTCAACCTTTCTGATTTCTTTAAACTAACCACAAATTGACGTCGAATTGTAATAAAGACCTCTAACTAGTATTACAAATCTCCTATCCCAGAGAAAATAGATCTACCACCCAGTTTGAATTTTCTTTTTTTGTGTTAACTACATATACTGATAACTTAATATTAAGTTCTAATTGTATTATATCTTGGATTAAATTCAAAGTAGTGAAGCTGCAACTTACCTTAATAAATTTTGGATAAATACATACAAATATTTCATTAGTTGTTTGTCCAAAAACACTAGTGAAGCAGTGAATATTTTTTTATTATGCTTATACTATCAGTTGTTACAATTAATATTACTATCTGTAGGTCGACTGTGGTGATGTTGGTTTGTGCCCAGACAGACGATCAAGTGAATGTGTATTCATTGGAAGAACCAAATAGAATTGTAAGTATATTTAATAAAATAATTAATGTGTAATGATAAGAAAACAATTTTATTATGTAACATACAAAGTATTGCTTTATTTATGCTATAATATTATACCTAGTTGACCTTTTTATAAACTCGTATGCGCTTAACTCTGTATTATTATTAATTTTGTGAGACTTGTGATTATATTTTTTATAGCAATGTCTATTATTGCTAAAATAGGGGAAAACAAAGTATTTAGTATTCTGAATGAAAGCAATTTTCTTTTGAAAATAATCACAAATGAAAATGCCAATGTCATCATTTGGCAACACAGCATTGTAAAGTAGAACTGCAATTGCTATTGTAAGCTAAAAATAATAAAAATCATCAGAATGGAAAATGGGAAATCACTTATTATCTAAATAAGATGTTTAATTTTTTATCCGACTACGCCATCTTATTTTTGAGTGACAGTGGCTTGATCAAAATTATAAAAAAAAAATGATTATAAAGGATTTTTTAAAACCTGTTGTATAAATACAGAAAAAAACCTATCTCATATTAAATAGTGAAAATAACTATGTTAATTTGGAATCTAAAAGATTTTTGTTTTTTTTTTGTTTTCCAATAAATACTATGTTTTTTCTAATAATACACTTATCTTTATTTCAGGTGTTATCATTTTACTCAGTTAATGCTTGCTTAAAACAATTAGAAGAGCCAGGACGATCATTGGGGTCAACACTGTTGATTATCTTCTTTTCGTGTGTAATATTTTACCTAGTTCTGGGTATTGGTACCAAGAAATTTTTGATGGGGGCTACAGGCTTAGAAGTTATACCAAATTTGGGATTTTGGTCAGATTTACCAAATCTAGTCAAGGTATATATTTTTTTGCTTTTCTCAAATCAATATCATCAAACAGGAAGTCGAAGCCTTTTAGCGACTATCAACGCCCATACACATCCACATAGTTTCTATTTTCACTATCCCCCCCAATGCGCCACCGGAAACTTACGAACTGCACCAAACGCGACAGCATAGCTGTCATTTTACGACAGTATTATGTGAGCATGTCTTACCATCCCGGTTATGTTGGCCCAATTCGTTTGGTTGACATGGTTTGACTATAGGCCAAACCATGCTCCACTATAATGGGTCTTATTATCATGGTCACATTCTTAAATAGAATACAAGATTGTATGTAAAATTCAAGTAAATCCTACCTAATGGCAACTTAGGAAGTTTTGCAAGTATAAACATGTGACTAATGTATTAAAATAAATTTCAGGATGGCTGGAGTTTCATGTTGAATGGCTTCAAGTTACCAGCGAGAGGAGCAGGACCAGTGACTTCACCCGACCCCAACAGCTACGACAGCATATAACATCAAACTGATGACCCGCTCGCCGAAGGTCAGCTTGTATTGATTGAATAAACTAGTATTTTGATTTGAATGTTTATTCAGAACAATTAATTTTTTCAATGATCAAAAATTTTATAATAATAATATAAAGACAGTCGTTAAAATGTGCAGGTACGTAATAAAATTTTTATTTCCCACAATATCAAAACTGAAACTTTAACTTCTTTCTTAGATTTTTTTTAATATTATATAATAAGATTAACAAGTATTTGATTTTATTTATTATATCAATGTAATCTCTTGTTGATTGGTATTGTCTATCATACTCACATAATCAAATATAATAAATAGTTTATAAAAAAGCTGTGAATTTTTTTGAATATTAAATAAGATTATTACTAGTATTTTAGACATATTATATCAATGTAATCTCTTTGTTGATATTATCTATGAACTATTTCTAAACATGTTCTATTCTATAAATATATTGTTGCCAGTTTTAAAAATTAGGACGACGTCATCACAATGCGACAATCGCTTTAATGGCGCCTTTTCTGATGACGTCATCCAAATATATCATGGCTGCCAACAGAATTGATTGATTTTTCATGTTTTTTTTTTTTTTTTTTTTTTTTATGTTAGTTGGGTAGGCAAACTGGCAAACGTACCACCTGATGTTAAGTGGTCGACGTCGCCCATGAACATAAACTAGTATACCTGGAACGAGCCCAGGCAACTCATTTATGTGTTGCCTCTCCTGAGACATAAGATGTTAAGTCTCGGTGCCAGTAATTACACTGCCTGTCTTGCCCTTCTCTCCGAAACACAGCAAAGCTGTTTCACGGGAGAAATAAGCAAGATGGTGGTACCCATGCAGCCGGGAGCGCGGCACAGCGCTTCCCACCCACCGGTGAATTTATTACATTTTCTACTAAATCATTGTAATGTAACCAGTTGCGGTAATGTTATTGCCATAATCATTAGTGCGTGAACTTCTTGCGTTGTGTAGTCTTTATATAACAATGCTATTACTATGCTAATATGAAAGAATTTTGTCATATTTAAAATTCTGTAATACATTTTTAAAATAGAAATAAAATGTATGATTACTCAAATTATCCATACCACTAAAATGAAGTCTTATTCATAATAATAAAAGTAATACTGTTCGAATTATACTGTAGCTATGTACGGCCTTAAATTAATCAATGGCTTGAATATTATTATGTACTAGTTTAAAATTGCCATTTAAGATTTACATTATTTATATAAATTTAGTCTCATTGAATATAACTCATAAAAAAGCTTTCCAAACTATAACTTTATAATCTCATTTAAACTGCAATGTAAATGATCTTCCTGTTATTCAATATTTAAGAGTATCCGAATATCTTCTTAGTAATGTTATAATTAATTAAACTATATAAATGATTGTAATGAATAAATAATATACATGCCGAATAATAAGTAATATACATGCCGTGCAGAGTGCAGAATATCTAGAATTGCAAATCCTTTGATGTACCTATCAAAAGTGTTCTGCACAGCTGTATATAAAAAAGAGATATATTTTGAAATCATAGTGATAGTTTTTCTAAGACAAGCTTTTTATTTGAACTGATGATAACTTTACGTCTGATTTTTCTGTTTAAATTTTTACAAATTTCTAAATAGCGATTTCTTTACGATGATTTTGTACTTTTTATATAGTTTTTAATGTGTACATGAGGTTAAAATGTATTTTTATATTGATTTTTATACTTAAATACTTGCATTTGTATTTTATACAAACAAGTTACACTGAATATTGTAAAAATTGTATTAACATATTTTGTACTTTTGAATACTTACCATAAAAATATTCTACTTATAAAATTAATGTTTTACATTTTTAATACTACCACACTATCAATATAATTTGACACCAAGCGAATGTAACATAGTGTGTTCATATCTTCGACCAACAATTATAGCAACTAGATGTTGGATCGGCGCAAGAAATCCGTCTCACTAAATAAGGGCTCACTTGTGAAGTAAGTAAGAAAAAGTACTTTCGGTAAGTAAATAAATAATAAGTTATATTTTAAGCTTTAAATTAACAAATTACATGAAACTTCGAACAAAATTACAGATTTTAAACCACAAATATTTACGCGTGTGTAAGAAAACGAAACATTGTAGCTTGCAAAACACACCTTAAGGTTGATTTCACACTGTAATGTTTAACTTATGGCTTTTCACTTTTAAGTGACAGCAGGAGTCATTTATTGCTTTGTTCGTTTTTATGTGACGGAAGATCGTAAGTATTAGATAATATTTTGAATATTTGTGACTTTATTACTAGGTGCCATGGTTGTAATTAGGTTGAACTTAAAACTGTTTAAAAACATTTCTCTTCATTTTTAAGAAACAAATGTAGCCCTGTAAGTAAAAGTATATATTCACGTGGACAGTTTTTAGCTTTGATTTTATACGTGACACGCGGTATGTAGTTGCTATTGTTGATCGAAGGTTAAAATTGACTTTTTGTTAAAATACTGTGTAATGAATTAATGTTATTCCTTTTTTTTATGTATGTATGTGTAATGAATTAATGTTATTCCTTATTGTTTATGTTCCTACATTTTTCCCAAATTTTTGCAAAAAGTACACAAAAATTAGTTGAAATTAAAGTAGTTTTATTTAAAAAAAATGATCTAATTATGTAATTTAAGAAATCTTCAATGTAAAATTAATATTTTTTTACCAAACTTAGCGACGGAACTATAGTCCGACGAAATTAATCAATATCGCTGTATTCTATGATCTTCTATAGGCTGACCAGAAAAATAAAAACCCTCGCCATATTGCGGAAAATTCCGGAACTAATTTCTGTATGAACGATACTATGCGTCACCGTATAAAAGATACAGTGGCGACACCACGCAGGGTTTATATATTTCTGGTCAGTCTATTAATAATCAATACCAATATTTATACCGTGTTAGTTTTATATTACATAGTTAGTAAGTGTAGGTAATTGATATGATGTTGTGGTTTGTTAAAATTTCTCTTAGATATTTTCTTACCATATTTAGGTTTTGTGTTTTTGTTATAAATATACTCTACCACACTGATTTTCATTTTAATTTGACCAATTGTATAAAAATATGTACATATTTGTTGTTTTGGTTCGGACGAAATGTTTATTTTCATTTGTAACACACTTTGATGTTCACACCTTTTTTTTTCTTTTACGCCTGGAAATGCTCTGAGGCATCTGGGTATGTGGGCCTCGATGCGCCCGAAAGGTGATAAGGTAGACGCAGCTCTACCTACTAAAACTCGGAGAGTGCCACCAATGCCGCCTTTGGTGAGGAGCCCCGCGTCTGTTATGTTAACAGGGCACCTCGACGGCTAGTCAGTCCCGCAAGGGACTGATGACCTCCACAGAGGGATTGTCCCGCAGCGCAGGACAACCCCTCCCAACGTCGAGACAGTACAATGGGGTGAGGTTCCCATCCTCGCCTCCTGTCCCCCTGCTATTTTGTCCGCTCTTCTTATAAGAGGGGTACAAAGAGCAGCTCTCTCCAAGGCTGGTCTCACCCTAGGCTACTGAGCCCCACCGCCACGACAAGGCTTGAACCTTGGTGGGGTGGATGTTCACACCTGTTCTATCTAATTCGAGACGATCCCGGTTGTTTTAAATGTTGGCAGTATTATGGTTGTTATATTTTTCAATTTGGTGTAGTAGTGACATCGAGCATATCCTTACTAATATTATAAATGTGAAAGTAACTCTGTCTGTCTGTCTGTCTGTCTCTTCTTCACGCCTAAAGCACTGAACAGATTTGGATGAAATTTGGCACAAAGATAGTTTGAAACCCGAGAAAGGACATAGGATAGTTTTTATCCCGGATATCCCACTGGAACTGGATTTATGCGGGTAAAACCCCGGCCCTGTCTTTCTTCTGAACTACGGAATAGATTTGGGTGAAATTTGATATGAAGATACTTTGAAACTTAAAATAGGACATAAAATAGTTTTCATCCTAAAAATCCCTTGGGAACATGAAATATACAGGCAAACCCCAGGACTGTCCATCTTCTAAACAACGGCACAGATTTGGGTGAAATTTGATATAAAGATACTTTGAAACTGAAAGTAGGACTTAAAATAGTTCTGTCCTGAAAACCTCACGGGAACAGGAACTATGCGGGTAAAACCTCCAGACTGTCTATCTTCTAAACCACGGAACAGATTGGTGTGAAATTTGATATGAAGATACTTTAAAACTTAACGTAGGATATAAAATAGTTGTTATCCTGAAAATCCCACGGGAACGGGAAATATGCAGGTATAACCCCGGACTGTCTATCTTCTAAACCACGGAACGGATTTGGGTGAAATTTGATATGAAGATGCTTTGAAACCCAACGTACGATATAAAATAGTTGTTATCGGGAGTTACGCAGCTAAAACGCCGGGACTGTATATTTGTTAAACCACTGAAACAATTAGAGTGAAATTTGATGTGGAGATAATTTGAGACCCAAGGTAAGATGTACATGATGATGTTACACTTTAACAAGAAGTTTTTTAATAATAATACACAAAATGTAGATCACGCTATCTATTACAAGATGCGAATCCTTATGAGGGTCGCACCTTTGTATTGCACGCCTTTCAAATGAATACTGTATCCTGTATGTAATATAAATTATAATTGTTTGTAAATTGGAACCATATTATAAGAAAAATAAGATTTAAAGAAATACTTCTTACATGCGGATGAAGTCGCGGGTAAAAGCTTTGAAATAATATACGGTCTTACATAAAAAAAAAAATCAATTTTTATCTGTCTGTTTGTTCCGGGTAATCTCTGAAACAGCTAAGCCGATTTTGACGAGGCTTTCAGTGGCAGATAGCTGATGTTATAAGGCGTAACTTTGGCCATAAAAATAATTATCATCAATCCAAACGGCTGTAAATCTAAGTAAACGCGAGCGAAGCTGCGGGCAACAGCTAGTTATTATTATAAAGGGAATAGAGCGGTAATGTTGTGTTTTGTATGAAAACGTATTCCGCCACAGTGCTGCGAAGCTGCGCCGGTTCTGTGTTCTGATTGGCTGACAGATGGCCATTGATGGTTGATTTGAAAAATATGTTATTGCAATTTAAAAAGGGATGATAATAAAAGTCTGTATCAATGCTCAACTAAGTAATTTTTATTTTGTTTTCCGATGAAAATCATTTCAATTCATTCTTCTTAAAACATAAATCCGAGCTGAAACAAACATAGAATAATTTATTTCTATGCTAAACTTTCAATTACAAAAAGGTATATCTAATATTACGCAAAAAGATATATCTAAATATTTATTTTAATAGGTAGGTACTGAATTTGTATTGAGTTGAAGTAAGCTGAAGGTAGGGTGGGGATTTGTTTTGGTTTGAAGTTTCACAAATATTTTGTAAGGTGCTCTTAAATATCTTCATATTGACTTATAAAGTTTTTGGTATTAATTCGCAGCCTAACGAGAGACGCGGTTGAGTACCAGGCCGAACTTTGTTTACACTGATAATGTTAATAATATTCATATTGTAATATTAAGTTACAGTCGCTTGATTTAAAGCAAGCGGGTGGGCCATATTTGTAGTTGTGATGCTACAGACGTGCATTCTTGAGTGCGTAGCTACAGGGAGCCTATCAGCGTACTGAACTGAACGCTCCCGAGCTTACGCACGCATTGACAATGTGCATGTACATTTACAAACAAGGATGGGTCACCCGATTTCGGGAAATAAAACCTTTAGAATTCATCACCACCATTCCGATCCCCATCATTCCATGTCTAACTTCTGTTAGTCATAACCTTTAATGAACCCAAATTCACTGATTTCCAGTCACAATAATCAGAACACGGTACCAGATTAATACTGTGACCATTCAGCATGTTGATGCTGTACCTTAATAGATTTCTCTGTCAGACACTTCGCCAAAACAGCTGCTCTGTCACAACCGCTCTCGCCGTCGCTGAAGGTTTCTTCGTTCACTAAAATGTATATCAACTGTTAGGTACAGGGATAAGCCAAAAAAAAAACGAACTAGATTTTTCGGTACCTATCCAACGATATGATGAGTGACCTTAGTCTCGCTAATTAGCAAACGAGTCCTTCCAGGATTATATTTATTTTGCTGTCTAACTCTACGTTGCGTATCATGAAACAAGACGACAGGTCTCGGTGCGAGTTCTCCACCACAGTTCAATCCTTGTCGTGGCGGTGGGGCTCAGAACCTAAGGTGAACCGGGCGAAGGAAATTGAGCCTAGGGAGCTGTTCTTTGTACCCCGCTTATAAGAAGAGACTGATACTGACTAGCCGCCGAGGTGCCCTGTTTGCTCATTAGATCCGGAGCACCTCACCAAAGGCGGCATTGGTGGCACTCGCCTGGATTTATTGGGTAGAGCTGCGTCCAATTACCACTTTTCGGGCGCAGCGAGTCCCACATACCCGCCTGGGGAGACCCACTCCCCGGCGGGATGTCTCAGATCATTTCCCGGCGTTAATGAAAAGAAAAGGTCTCAGTGCTAGACGTACCTACCTATGGAAAAACGACTAAAAAATAAATACGGTACTATCCTGCTTCTTTTTTCCTAATACACAAAATAATGTAATATAAAATATTAATAATATAATTATTATAAAACTGGTACAATAAAATTAAAACCGACTTCAAAAATACTAAACTAAAAAGTAATAAAATAACAGTTTCTTTAATATTTGTGCTTACAGCATATAATCAACTTAATCTTCTACTAATGTACAAACTTTGCGTTTACCACGTCATTATAGTTACTTTTGGAGTCGGTGTCAGCCAAGGTAGGTAGGTAGATAATGTACAGCAACAAATACGACACTGACTCCAAAAGTAACTATAATGACGTGGTAAACGCAAAGTTTGTACATTAGTAGAAGATTAAGTTGATTATATGCTGTAAGCACAAATATTAAAGAAACTGTTATTTTATTACTTTTTAGTTTAGTATTTTTGAAGTCGGTTTTAATTTTTTGTAAAATGTTTTTATTTCTTAATTTTTAGTGATTCCGAAATGCGTCGTCTTGGCGTTCATTGAAGGAGGCATGTTCAGCAGTGGACGGATAAAGGATGATGATGATGATGGTGATGATGATGATGATTACGATGACCGCGACATACTATGGTGTGCTACCAAAGCATCCTATACAATTGTTACTTCGACACGTAATAAAATGATCATATCATCAAGATAAACAAAACCAACCAAATATGCTTATTGGGAATAACTAAAAAACGGCTTGTCAGATCTTAATAAAATTAATATTGGACCAAATTGGAAACACCAGCTTTCAAACAAAAAAATAACCATCGAAATCCATTCACAAACGGCGGAGATATCGTGTCACATACATACAAAAAAAAAAAACAAAAAAAACCATACAGACGAATTGAGAACCTCCTTTTTTTTTTAAGTCGGTTAAAAACTATTGTTTACTTAAATGACCTCTGAAATATTTTCAACTAAAGTTCAAGCGATCTTCACTCATAATTAAACCACTTTTAACGGATTCTATCGCGGTTTGGTATGATTTTTACATTCTCGGCATTTCGGATACTTTACAGAAACCATGGTCACAGGAGGACTATGACCCTAAAAGTTCATAATATAATCTTACTTGTATAGAACGCGATGTAGGTATACCTTTTTTGCATTCATCATATAATTTCCGTGCGTTCTGTAGTTTCGCGGGGTCCGTATATTCCTTTTGCGACAGTTTGTACGCCTCCTCGTCGTCGAACATGCCCTTATCGTTCATCTGAAATTATTCCAATAACTTGTGAAGTAAGCAATATCACGCAAAGAATAAGCTCGTTGAAGTGGCAGTGGGCTGGTCTCACACTCAGAGAACGGATGGCCGATGGGCCAATAAGGTTCTAGAGTGGACTGTTGAGGCCACGTTTAGGCAGACGAAGTGTTGGTCGGCCATTAACCAGGTGGTTAGACGACGACGAAGACGATCTCCGTGCGGTGGCCGGTCTGTGTTGGATGCGAGTAGCAAGGGATCGGCCGTCTTGGCGTTCATTGAGGGAGGCCTATGTTCAGCAGTGGACGGATAGAGGCTGATGATGATGATAAGCTTTCACTTCTATCGGTATTTCTTTTTTTACAATAATAATGCCATTATTAAAAAATAAAGAAACTTCTTACCCATTTGATTCTTTTAAAGACACATGCCTGAAGGCACTTGGCGTTTTTGGTGTCGGGTACCTTATGGTTCTTCATCATTTCAAACTCCTCCATGGAAACAGGGAACTCTTTATTACATTCAACTGCATTTTGGATGAACCACATCTTTAGCTCTTTATCTGAGCGGGCCTAAAAATTCAGGTTTTTGTAATTATGAAAGTGTGAAAACTTTTAGCATACAATAAATATTAATTCATTTAACACAAATATTATTTATTTCTTTGATTAAGGTCTACTTACTAATGTATTTCCAATAAAAAAACAGCAAACAAAAATAATTATGTTCGACATTTTCAAAGCTATTCTAAGTGTCCGCCAAATATCCGCCAAATCAATCTTTTATAGTAAGCACAAATAAACATAATGTACTTTTAATCTACAGTAAAATTACTAATAAAAAATAAATAATGTAATTTAAATCATTTATAATCGTATAAAGCTATACTATATTGAGCGGGTATTAATTATTACCTAAAATTTTGCATCCTGCAATTAAAATACGATTTTACATAATATAATAAAGGTACATACATATTTTCAACCACAAAAACTTAATTCTGTGATGGATGCAGTAGTTATAGATAGTACAAGATAACTCAATGGTCGTAGGTTAGTTCGTTTCGGGGGGTAGTATAAGTTATCAATTTGGTGAATAAAAAGACCGTCACTTAGTGGTATGTAGACTTATACCTGCAGTCTTAGTATAATTACACTACCTACAGTATACTAAAATATTTAATACGTAGAGAGGTGCATACAATTTTTAAAGCCATTGTACAAAGTAAAGTAAAGTACACAACATTGGTACTACCGCCACCTTCCTTATTGATTCTACAATAAGTTTTTCTGTATGCCGAATATATGTATTATGAAACAGGTTATGTATATTAGAGACCTAAACCTTGGGTCAAGGTACCGTTTTGTATTGATTAATATTTTTAATTTATCTTTGGAGATTCTCAGGCTTTGATTAATGGGTAAGACACATTTTTAACTACATATATGTTTGTGTCGTAATAAATAATAAACATTGCGTAATACATTTTATTTATATGCATTTAATACATTTGGATAAGGTATTTTGTGTTCTTAGTTCATGAACCCCAACTGAAAAAGAGAAAGAAGTTTTAAATTAAGACAAAAAATATTTATATACATATTTCGGACTTGTTTATATTTTCATTGCTATCATATTTTTTTACAGTTTCTTTATTTAACAAATAATAAAAACGATCAATGAGCAATGTATGTATGATATGTAAACTGAATCAAGTAGATTTTTGTTCTCTGGTTGACTCACTAGGAAGCCCTGTGCTGAGCCAGTCAGTTTTTTCTTTCGGCTTTTGTTCAAATTTAAATTAATACCTATTAATAATTCTAATTTAAAATTTGTAATTAGGTTTTCTTTATGTTTAATACCCTTCCAATTTTTTTTGCACGTTTACTTTTTTTTTTTTTATGGTAGTTGGATAGGCAAACTGGCAAACGTACCACCTGATGTTAAGTGGTCGACGTCGCCCATGAACATAAACTAGTATACCTGGAACGAGCCCAGGCAACTCATTTATGTGTTTCCTATCCTGAGACATAAGATGTTAAGTCTCGGTGCCAGTAATTACACTGCCTGTCTTGCCCTTCTCTCCGAAACACAGCAAAGCTGTTTCACGGGAAATATAAGCAAGATGGTGGTACCCATGCAGCCGGGAGCGCGGCACAGCGCTTCCCTCCCACCGGTAGTTTTATATTTAAGTTAGTCATCCATCCTGCCAACTTTGCCTTAATTATGACATTGAAGCAATATAATATAATTATTTACTATTTCACTGCTAGAACTTACCTTTATAGAATATTCAGTTAAACATTTAGCTAAAAGCGATGCTCGTTCACAACTAACGTCGCCGTCGTTCAGTGTCTGTTCGTTCACTAAAGTATTGGAAGTAATTAAAGAACATGCAAGTTTTAATGACAAGAAATACAAATTAAACCCATATATTGGCTATATATTGGTTTAATTTGTACAGACGACCTCTGTGGCTTTGACGACCTCTGTGGCTCGGTGGTAAGCGCGTTGGCGCTCAAGCCGGAGGTTGCGGGTTCGAATCCCGCCAGGGAAGAAAAATATTTTTTGTGTTCCTGTGTCATGGGATGTGTATTAAATATGTGTATTATATAATAAAAATCTTAAATATATGTATAGTATAAAAGTATTAAATATATTTCCGTTGTCTGGTACCCGTAACACAACTTCGAGAACTTACCACGGGACCAGATTGACGTGGTGTGAAATCGTCCATAGATATTATATATATTAAAAAAAAAAAAAAAAAAAACTTTTGATAATTGTCAAAAAAAATGTTTTGCTTAAGGCTCGCCACAAAGGGTTTTTAACACAAGTTCTTACGAACTTACCGTGGTAAGTTCGTGCCTAGACCGTCTAGGCACAGTCTAGGTTAACGTCGTGTGATTGTTGGTTAAACGGGCGATCGACCACAGCTGCAGTAAAAATGGGATTATTCCTTTTAATTTTACTTTGCTACTTATAATGAACTAGCTGCTGTCCGTAGCTTTTCCCGTGTTTACTTTTTTACATTACCTCGTTAGGGGCCATCCATAAATTACGTCACACGAATATCATGATATTTGCACCCCTCCCCCGTCCTTGTCACGGATGGTCACATTTATAAGACCCCCCCCCTAGTGTGACGTCACATATTTTGCAATTTTTACATAAATATATATATTTTTTTAATGGCATAGTAGGGCAATGAGCAGTCGAAGCCGTTTGGCGACTGCCGACGCCCAAACACATCCGCACAACCAAAGATTATGCAGATGCGTTGCCCTCCTTTTCCCTAACCCCCCCCAATGGGCCACCGGAAACTCACAAACCGCACGAAACAAGACAGCATAGCTGTCACTTGACGCCGGTGTTATGTGAGCGAGAGGTACCACCCCGGTCGCGCTGTCCCAATTCGGGTGCTAAGCAGCATGACACTACCTCTTAACATATTAAACACATAAATCGATAAATCAAAACAGCAGTTCCGAAATTAGTTTTATTTTTGCTTTAAATTATTTTTTACGTTCGTTTTTTAATTAGTTCACAGTACCTAGTCTTATGTGACGTCACAAAATCTGGGAGCCCTCCCACCCCCTTGTCACATAATGTCACGGACCAGGGGAGTCCGACGAAGTGTGACCCCCCTTAACCTGTGACGTAATTTATGGACGGCCCCTTACTAATTCGTAGTACATATATAAAAAAAGTTTAAGTTAAATTTAATGTTAATAAATTATACTGTATACTAGCAGACCCGGCCACGCGTTGCAGCTGTGGCTAAGGTATATAAAGTGTGTAAGGTATTCGGGATTCGAACCCGCAACTTCCGGCTTGAGCGTCAACGCGTTTACCACTGAGCTACATAGGTCGTCAATTAATAATAAAGGTCTAATCTTTCTGTATAAATGAGTTTTGGATTTGACATAATCTTGAGAATTTGACATCTGCATACAGTAACAAAATATAAACATTTAACTTGCAATACATAACAAATTTTGATATCAATAATTGAGATACAAACTCCACCTCCCAAGTTGGACCAAATTACAAATGCTTACAATTTTTTTTTAACATTGGTTCAGTAGTTTCGGAGTTTATCGCGAACATACATGGTGACACGACATTTATATATATATAGATTAACACTTAGGAGATATGACAGTTAGTGTAATGTTGGACGAAACTGCAGTTGGCACATAGCCTACAAAATTGCATTAAAAACGGTTCAGTAATTTAGTAGCTCATCCTGGGCATCAAAGTGAAGGGACAAACTAGCGGATGAGTCACCTCGAAGTCAACTTACTTCGACCTTCTCATCCGATAGGTAACTCCTAATTCCTAATCCTGTCATAGCGGACGTCACTATCAAGTTATCTAGTACATCTAGTACCTAGAATAGGTAGTCGAGTAGAATAGGCGGTTATTCTGTTAGATAAGTTTCGACTATTAATGGGATAGAAAAGGCTAGTCGCTGGATAAGCCTCGGCGAAACGGACCACCAAAGTCACCGGTGGGCGGTGACTGTTGCGCGCTATCGCTAGTCGCTACCAAGCCCATAGCGGACCGGCTACACATGTGCAGTGCCGTCTATACAGAATATTATATGAAAAGTGCTGCCGCTACCATCAGTGACTGTGGTGGCCTGTTTGCGCCAAGCCTAACGTAAACACTTCATCTATGATTCCACAAGTACCTTTTTTACATTCGCCGAACAATTTCCTCAAATTGACACGCTTTTCATTGTCTGTGTAGTCTTTCTCAGTCCCTTTGTACGCAGCGACATCATCAAACATACCTTTATCATCCATCTGCAATGAGGAACAAGGCATAGATTTAAGGATACATAGTCTTTCTCAGTCCCTTTGTACGCAGCGACGTCATCAAATATACCTTTATCATCCATCTGCAATGAGGAACAAGGCATAGATTTAAGGATACATAATAGTCGAACATGTAAATCTGGCAAAAGTGCCAGGGACTTCCTATCCTGAGACGTAAAATAGTAAATCTACCGCTAATCACAAAACCTGCCGCAACAAGGAAATGGAGATGTTACACCCCACCATGGTACGAGCCTTGTCGTGGCGGTGGGGCTCAGTTGCATAACGTGAAACCTTGGGCAAGGCCAATAGAACCGAGAGAGCTGCTCTTGGTACCATTCTTATAAGAAGAGGGGAGTGGACAAGGGGCGAGGATGGGAACCTCATCACTCTGTCCCAACGTTGGAAGGGGTGGCGTCGGTCCCCTATATATATAGCATAGGAGGACAAACGAGATGTCGAAGCTTTTTGGCGACTATCGACGCCCATAAAAAATCACATAACCAGATATGCAGATGCGTCGCCCACCTTCTCTCCAATCTCCTCCAAAGGGCCACTCACAAACCGCACGAAACGTGCCAGCATAGCTGACACACACACACGCCAGAATCATGTGAGCGAGAGGTACCGCCCAGCTAGCTTACTCTTGACACGCGATTCTATTAAAATTTTGTATTGGGATCGAGAACTTGTCAATCGGTACTCTTGTACGCTACATTAGCGCACGATTTGACTCGAGTACAGTGTAACTAATTGAAATTGGTATATATTTCTCAATCTCGTAATTTTTTTGCACTCTTGACAATATTTTGACGTTGAGGTATCGACAAAATATTGTCAAGAGTGCGATAAATGTACGAAATTGAGAAATACCAATTTCAATTAGTTACATAAAAGTTATACTATCGATATTGTTAGTGCATCTAGAGTTCAGTTCCGCCTATCAATAAAATTAGTCATGAATTTGCTTTAAAATTCTCAGGTTTTTTTTTATCAAAGCTTACTAAATATTATCATTTTTAGTATAAAATCTTACCCAATTAGTTTTTTTGAAAACACACGCTTGGAGACATTTGACGTTTTTGCTATCTGGAAACTTGTGTTGCTTTAGCATTTCGAATTCTTGTTTTGTGACTGGGTGTTCCTTATTACATTCCATCGAATATTGTATAAATAAAGACTTTACACTTTCAGTAGCTCTCGCCTGCAAAATAAATAAACCTATAAATACAAAACAGGGACTGCCGACAGAAGTGAAAGCATAGCGATTTAGCACTCAGCAGTGGAGACCAGCTGCAGCTGCTGACTGTGTCTTTCTCGCTCGGGCACACTCGGCGATCCCGAGTTCACCCGATCGAGCCTTTCACCTCCGAGCGTGACGGATCAGCCTCACTCACAGGCTACAAAAATCTGTGTGCAGTGCGCCAAAAGAAGTTTTCACTTTAAAAGCATCTTGGGGCCTTGAAGTCGGAGATGATTGTGTTTTCGTGCGCCAAATATAACCTACTTTTCTTTGAAAGATTAGTTTTATTTATTGACTGTAACCTATGGATGAAAAGAAGTGCAACTGACCGTACATCGTAGTGCCTTGACTACATGCAGAGGCCACACTCCCTCGAGCAACAATCCAAGTGGAAAAAATATATTTGGTTTTAATGTCACTGAAAATAATGTTCAGCTGGGCTGATGATTATGATGATGATAATGATGAGTTGAAATTTCTGAGGCCTCTCAAGAATCTATCTCATGGGCCTGCCTAAGGCTACCTAGGCTAATTCATTTGTTTTATTAACAAAAAAATACTTACAGACGCCATAGCGACGAAGAGACAAAAAAATATAAATGATAGTGTCGACATTTTAAAACTTTCAATTCAAGAAATACTTTTGAAGTGTTTTTCATATCTGCGATTCTCGTTAAATATAATTTTGAAAAACGAATTATATCAATCATTTATATATCTGATATACACTAAAATAGGTAATGGTTTTTGGGATAAAAATCAACAGGTAAAATGCCATAACATATTTGATCATGGTGTTATTAGACAACGATTACATATACATATACTAATGGTATACACATTGTTGTGGTTGCGTATAGGTACATTATGAACTGAGTCCCGCTGTCGCAAAACCGGTGGGAGGGAAGCGCTGTGCCGCGCTCCCGGCTGCATGGGTACCACCATCTTGCTTGTTTCTCCCGTTAAACAGCTTTGCTGTGTTTCGGAGAGAAGGGCAAGAAAGGCAGTGTAATTACTGGCACCGAGACTTAACATCTTATGTCTCAGGATAGGCAACACATAAACAAGTTGCCTGGGCTCGTTCCAGGTATACCGGTTTATGTTCATGGGCGACGTCGACCACTTACCATCAGGTGGTTCGTTTGCCAGTTTGCCTATCCAACTAACATAAAAAAAAAAAAAAAAATTGTGTTTAGATGTGCGATAATAATTAAAGTTGTAGGTGTCTTCAAAGATCGACCTTTATCTTTACTACTGTGATGATTTTACAACAACAATAAACAACCACGCACTAAATTGCGTCTTAGCTTAGAGCATCTTTAAATTTCAGACTAGCGTTTGTTCAGCCGCTGCGACAACACAAGGCGTACTTATAGAGTTGCCTTTCATTGGAAGATTTTTTTTTCGGATGGATCTACGCTAACGGCCCGAAGCTACATCGGATTAGTGTGAGCCCATTTGTCTCAATTTTGGTTTATAAAAGTGGGGGGTTGCTCCCCGCCAACCGTGCAGTCTGCGACCACACGGCCTCCTTTTCTCGTATTAACTATATGAAATAATACGAGAAAAGGGGAAGACAAAATTTTGACGTGCGCGCATGCTAGGCCTACTGGCGTCGGGTTGGCATTGGAAGATATATATCTGATTTCAATAGGTAAATAAAGGAGTATCATTTATATTGAACATTTTAAAAGGTATTTTTTATACTTTTCCTGCACATAACAATTTTCCATTGTATTTAAAGGAGTTATACGACTGAACATTCTTACTCTAGATCTACATAGATCAGGAGCTCATATTTAATCAAATACAATGAAGAATTGTTCTTCTCTCCCGCCACTTATGGTTACGATACTAGAGAGGTATGCATCATAGGTGACGGGTATAGTAAAGATTGTGTACAAAAGAATAGTATTATACGAGAGGTAGAGAGTAAGATTATACAGTATCTACATGAGAGTACAATACTCTATTTTAGAGTACCCGCGGTTGACAACCCAAGTTACTAACGCTTTTAACCGCGCTTTCGTTACTTGCGAACACTGCCTCGTCTCTGCCTGATTGGGTAAGAAATAAGCAGAATAATGTTCATATTTCTTCCTAGAAATAGCGTTTCTATGTTCCGGATAATGACAGGCTTAGAACTGGATAGGAGCGCCCCCGTCTATATGGATACCACTATTCTGCTTATTTCTTCATTTCTTCCTTCAAAAGGTTTGGTGTGTATCGGAAATAAGGGGAAGAAAGGAAATAAGTCACAGAGTCATACCATCTTATGCCATATGAATGAATTATCTGGCCAAGTCCCAGGTGAACTTTTTTAAGTTCATGGACGATGCTGACCATTTTTAGGGTTCCGTACCCAAAGGGTAAAACGGGACCCGATCGATTTTTACATACACACATTTGCATCATCTGCCCGTTCGCCTATCCAACTAACATAATAATAACTTAAAAGTAATAAAATAATCGCGTTTCTTTAATTTTTGTGTCTACAACTAATAATCATCTTGTACTTCTACTAATGCACAATTTTTGCGTTTACCACGTCGTTATTGTTACTTTTGGAGTCGGTGTCAGCTAAGTTAAATAGGTAGTAGACCAGGTACAGCAAATAATACGTTACCATCGTCCGTCACCGGTGTCGTATTTGCTGCTGTAGGTACCTAACTACCTTGGCTGACACCGACTCCAAAAGTAACAATAATGACGTGGTAAACGTAAAAATTGTGCATTAGTAGAAGTACAAGATGATTATTAGTTGTAGACACAATAATTAAAGAAACGCGATTATTTTATTACTTTTAAATTAATTTACTTTTTGAAGTCGGTTATAATTTTTGTTTAAAATTTTTTATTTCTTAATTTTTGGTAATTCATTAAAGAAAGACGTACAGAGATAGACATTTTGGCATATTTACCCGTATGAAGTTAGCCCAACAAAAGCTGTAAATCGTCGAGGACTTCCCTCGACTGTCTATGGTCTCCATCATCAGACCTGTAATGGCACGTATGACCCATAAGGGTGCAAAGTTCTCATCAGTATAAATTAATTAAGTCCAATCACAAGGTAGCTACTTTAAACTATTTAGGAGTTCCCTTAACTGAGGTTCGTCTTCATCATCAGACCCCCCAATCACAGTCACAACCCATCAAGGTGTAAAGTTCTCATCAATACAAATTAATCAAGCCCAAACACAAGGTTATTGAAGTAAATCGTCGAAGAGTTCCCTCGACTGTCTTCCAGCTCCAGCATCAGATCGACTCTAGACCTTCATTAAATTGTAGTGCTTTAAAATGCTTATCTAAAAAAATATTAAGCGCATTAGTTGTTCCTACGATTTTCGAAAGTTTCCCTCGATTTCTCTGGGGTGCCATCATCAGATCCTGGTTTCCTTATCATGGGACCATTTGGCAAGTATACCCTTTCAAACAAAAAAAGAATTTTGAAAATCGGTCCACAATTGACGGAGAAATCGGTGTACATACATAAAAAAAAATACCGGCCGAGTTGAGAACCTCCTCCTTTTTGTTGAAGTCGGTTAAAAATCTAGTATTTAACAAGAAATTCAGACTCACATAGTACACTGGAAATTAAAACTATTTTATTTTTATTGACTTGTGTGTTACGCTGTGGTGTTACAAGTAAATGCCTAAAATTAACAAGTCATGCTCGTATTACATAATCTCAATACTTATCAAGCATTTTTCTTCAATTGCGTCTAATCGCTGGTGACGCTAGGAAGACGGTCAAATAACCGGGCATTACGGCGGGCGGAAAAATACGTTGGTGATATGATTGTAGGTTACATACTAAATTCCAGATTATTTTTATAGCGAGTTACGTGTCATCGTCATCATCATGTGGCCGATGTGGTGCAAGAACCTAGAGCTATATTGTAGAGCTATATTGTAGAGATATACTGTAGAGCTATATTGTAGAGATATATTGTAGAGCTATATTGTAGAGATATACTGTAGAGCTATATTGTAGAGATATATTGTAGAGCTATATTGTAGAGATATATTTTAGAGATATATTGTAGAGCTATATTGTAGAGATATATTGTAGAGATATATTGTAGAGATATATTGGAGAGATATATTTTATGGGATGCGAAGGGTCTGGTATCTTTTGTTATGAACCTTCTGGAGTATTTTATAACAAAAAGAAACTGCAAAGCCTTATCCTACTAATATTATAAACGCGAAAGTTTGTAACAATGTATGGATGTATGTTTGTTACTCTTTTACACAAAAATTACTGGCTATAATTTATCCAGTGAAATCGTGGGACGCTGTTAGTTTTATTAGGTATATATCTTGGATATACAGATTTAAGTTGGACAAACTGACATCGAATCAAGTACAAGCTATAAGCAGCCTAACAGGAGCTAGGCTTAGAAGGATTTAAACTATTTAAAACATGATTTTTATCATTGTTTTATTTCGTGGTGTTAAATATCCCGTTTGAAATAGTTTTTTTATGCAAATAACACTGTTAATTGAAAAACCAGTAATAATATATTTTAACTTTAAAATAAAAGAACATTACATTCTTTACATTTATTAGGGGAAGTAAAATACTTCAGAATTAAACTCGTAAATACATTTAGTTATGTGAAAAGCAACCTCGCAGATGTCCTTGTATGAGTCCCCTGAAAAAGTATTGTAATTAGAAGACTTATAAGATGTTAAAGATCTGGTCATATAATTGCCCCGGCTCTTAGAAGACAGGCTCCCATAAGCATCTCTGAGGCATCCTGCGGGGGAGTGGGTCTCCCTACGTGGGTATGTGGGATTCGCTGCGCCCGAAAGGTGGTAAGATGGACGCAGCTCTACCCTCTAAAACCCGGCGAGTGCCGCCAATGCCGCCTTTGGTGAGGTGCCCCGGATCTAATTAGCAAACAGGGAACCTCGACGGCTAGTCAGTCCCTCAAGCCACCTCCACAGAGGGGTTGTCCCGCACCACAGAACAACCTCTCCCAACGTCGGGACAGTACAATGGGGTGACGTTCCCATCCTCGCCCCTTGTCCCCCTGCTCTTTTGTCCCCTCTTCTTATAGGAGGGGTACAAAGAGCGGCTCAATTTGCTTCGCCCAAGGTGCTGGGTTCACCTTAGGCTACTGAGCCGCACCGCCAGGACAAGGCTTGAACCATGTTGGGGTAACACACTAACTTATATTAGAACGTATTTGAGATCAAATTGCGGCTCGCTCACAAATCACAATAATATGTATTCATAATTCATATGAAGTTACATATAATAATAATAATATCTATGGACGCTTTACACCAAGTCAATCACAATAATGTTAGCTTACTTCAATTGAAAAATAAATTGTCTTAAAAACATCGAGCATACCGGAACCTAGCAATGTGAGCCATAAGAATCCAAACCTGGTAGAAGCATTTCCCGGCGTTAAAGAAAAAAGAAAAAAAGGATGATTATGATAATGATACCTGAAGAACAAATTTTTTTATACCTGAATTTTTACATCCTGTAATCGCTGCTTTAGCAGGTTCCTTTATTTCATCAGGTAACAGCAGGTCAGCCTGCTTCATCGCCGCATCATAATTTAATTTAGGCCCTTTCAACTGAAAATAAGTTTTGAAATTTGTGTTAATAACTTTTAGTTATTTTTTGTTAACATTCATATTTATGTACATACATCATAACGCTATTTTGTCTACGGTGTTACAATAAAGCTCAAATCATAATTTGGAGATTTAGTCTTGGTTTAAACGGACCGGTTATGAAAGAAATGAATTTATGGATGTTCTATTAAATATTATTAAAAAATAAAAATCGGTTTTCTGTAAAGTCGGTTTACTGACGATAGTTGAACGTGACAATGTCATAAGAAAATGGAACGCCTCACAGCGAGGTAACGCCGCATGCGTCATCTTTTTTCGTTCGTGCAGCCGGCTCCATCTAATTATAAGACGTTGTCACGTCAAAAATCGGTTGACTGTGAAGTCGGTTTACTGACGATAGTTGAACGTGACAACGTGATAAGAAAATGGAACGCCTCACAGCGAGGTAACGCCGCATGCGTCTTTTTTTTTTCAGAATTATAAGACGTTGTCACGTCAAAATTTGGATATCGCGTGTGTGCAATCGCTCTTATTCTTGAATGTCATTACACCTATAAGTATAATAACTTATGTATATAGTATGATCATCAGCCCCATCTTCCTTTCTACTTTATTGAAATTCAATCAACGTCGCAGCCGTAAAGAGGTAACAGACAGACAGATAGAACTCATTTACGTTTATAACATTGGTCATGTATGGATTGTACGAACCGTGCCGGCCATTTTCATGATGCAAGCCATGTAACACATCACTTCCTTATCTTCTGTAAATACCCCTCGAGCGATTGGATCTATTTGTTCTGAAATCGTCAATAATATCTTAAATAATAAGTTTTATTCTAATATAGCTGTTGCCCGCAGCTTCGCCCGCGTTAACTTAGATTTGCAGCTGTATACGGATTGAGCTATCTGTCAGTGAAAGTCTCGTCAAAATCGGCCCAGCCGTTTCAGAGATTAGCCGGAACAAACAGACAGACAGACAGTCAAAAATTGTAAAAAAGGCTATTTTGCAGGCTATATATTAGATATTACAAACAGACACTCCAATTTTATTTATCTGTATAGATAATCATCATATTATTATATAACATCTAAACTGACTTCATTCACGACACCGCAGAACATAATCAATAAAATAAAGTCTGTTGTCACAAGGACATAAATACAGGTAAATATGAAAAATCTATGAACATTATTTATTTATTTTTAATAAATATATTACACGATTCGAGTCGATTTTACTGTTAAAGTTTGCCAAAGATATTTAAAAAATGAAAAAATCATACTGTACCTACCATCCGTAACATTATTCTTTGGTTGACAACTTTTTCTCATCGTCTTACCGGTGGATTTTATTTGTTTCATCGTCATCTGGAAAAGTAAATGGATGAAAAAAAAGAGTGAAAGTATTAATTAGTTGCTGATTGTATTTGGGAAGTGTGCAAAGATTTACGATTCTACAAATCGAATCAAAACGAAACATCTTTGGATACTTGAAAAAAACAACCCTTATATTATGTACTGCTGCTAGGTACGTGTCTCCTTGTCGAAATTAGAAAAGGAGGGTATTGGGCCTTGCTTCACCCATAGTGCATATCGGTCCAATACGGGGCGGCAAACTTTACACACCCTTCAAGTCTTTCAATCTCTTCAGATATGCAAGTTTCCTCTCGACGTTTTTTGTTGACGTTGACGTTGACGTTCAGGTAAATTCCATAGAACACAGAATTGAAGGTGCTCCAGTTAGAATAAAATTTTTGGGTGAAATGGTCCCGGTAATGAGGACTGATCACCCGTCTGGCCTCGCTGGTGTCCCCACCCTTAAATAATAATAGAATTAAATCCAGACTTATCATTTTTAAGCTTAAGTACTCACCCCACCATCATCGATCGCCTTCGCCTTATTCATATCTCATATATCATTTACATTTAAATCATATTCATACATATTGTTTTCTAATGTTTACGCGAATTGCAATATTTTTTTACGGATTTTATCGCGGTTTATTAAGATTTTTACAAGCCTGACAAAAAGCCCGGTAAAAATTGTTTCATTATAATATTCATACATATTAGAATCAAATTCTCTCCTCTCAATGAACTCTCAAGTTTAGATACTATTTATATACGATAAAAGGAGAGCGTTAGGCAATAGATGTTTATGTTTATAGATTTACAAACAATTTAGAGAATTCTTTAGCTATGTAAATAAAATATACGATTATTATAAATACTTACCGCATCGCAAACAACTATTAGAGTCAACAATTTGATAACATCTATGTAAATGGACATGGTTTCTGAAAAAAAAACCATCTGTGCGCGCTTATTTAAAGATGGCTGACGTTTTAATTGTTCAACATAAAACAATAATTTGCACCTGCTAAGTGTAACACTGGTGATCTCTTATAAAGCGTGATATAAAAATTATAGAGAACAGTCATCTTTATATAGGACTACCTGTTGCCCGCAGCTTCGCATGCGTTAACATATGAAATACAGACGTACCCGGACTGATGTTTATTATCTTTATAGCCTATGACACTCACAAATAATGTGGTTTACTATTGGTGAAAGAACTTTCAAAATCGTTTCAGTGGATCCAGAGATTACCTCCTACAATCTCATCAACTCACAACTTTACCTTTTTATAATATGTATTAGTATATAAATAGTATAGTTATAGGTTTCTTTGTATTTTCGAAACGAAAATATATCATTTTTAGTTTTTTTTAAACATAAATGTCTTCCTGAAAATAATTGTTATACATTAGTAAGTATATAAATGTGTCGTTTTTTAAACCGACATAATATTATGTCGAGCCAGATTCTGAGTTGGTGAAGTTGCGTTGGAATATGTTAACTATTATTTCTATAGAAGACACTAGCTGCCCGCCCCGACTTTGCACAGGTGCAATATGTAATGGAAAAAATATATCTACTAATGTGTAAATACTGTTTAGCATGTGACATTTCTATAATTATAATTAATCAGTGATACTACGCACTTGATTTTATTTTCTCCTAAAATATTCATTACAATTATATGGTGTATATAATAAGTTGCATAAAATACTTAAATACGGTATCAGTCTGTTTTAGCTTTTCAATGGCCGCGATGTACGTGACAATTTTCTTAGAAGATAAAATGCGTCATAAATATATAAAAGCTATCCTTAACATGACCAATCCTTTTATTTCAACAAATTTAAGCAAAACCTTGAAAAATGATATATTAAAATCTGCCTCTTAAATTAATATTCGTCGAGTAGTTTATTTTAAGAAGATGAGAGAGAAGCGACTTTATTTTATGTTAAGATTTTCATGTCGTCGCCGATCTATAGATTTGTTTTTAATTAGCAAACTCCTCTAATAAACATAGATGGGTGAATGAATTATAATTGATCTGTAAATTTTTGCTGCGACTTAGACGGACTGACAATGAAATAGGGCTGATGATCATCCTAATGGAAAAAAAAATTGAAATGAAAACACGGGTTAAATATTCACATTTATTAGGGGAAGAAAAATATTTGGGGATTGAAGTTGTAAATGCATTTTGTTGTATGGAATGCTGCCTCGCATATATCCTTGTAAGATTCCGCTGTAAAAAACATATTTTATTTATGACAGTACTAAAAAGTGACAGTAGTAGTTATTCTAAATGTATATAGATAGAATAAAGAAATAATAAAAATCCCCACCATGGTTCAGGCCTTGACGTGGCGGTGGGGCTCAGTAGCCTAGGGTGAGCCCAGCACCTTGGGCGAGGCCAATTGAGCTGAGGGGGCTCTTTGTAACCCTCTTATAAGAAGAGGGAACAAAAGAGCAGGGGGCAAGGGGTGAGGATGGGAACCTCACCCCATTGTACAGTCCCGACGTTGGTAGGGGTTGTTCTGTGGTGCGGGACAACCCCTCTGTGGAGGTGGCGTCGGTCCCTTGCGGGACTGACTAGCCGTCGAGGTGCCCTGTTAGCTTAACAGATCCGGGGCACCTCACCAAGGCGGCACTGGTGGCACTCGCCGGGTTTTAGTGGGTAGAGCTGCGTCCATTTACCACCTTTCGGGCGCAGCGAGTCCCACATACCCACCTGGGGAGACCCACTCCCCAGGCAGGATGTCTCAGAGCATTTCCTGGCGTAAAAAAAAAAAAACTATTTCTGTATTACAATTTCACTAAAAACTTTTATTTACACATTTTTTTACAGATAAAAATCACTTCTAGTAGTGAATATAATGCATTTGTAGAAATGAGAAAAGAAATTTATATTTCAGGTGTCAAATCAATGAAATCAATAAAAAAATCGGTTGTCTGTAAAGTAGGTTTACTGGCGATAGTTGAACGTGACAACGTCATAAGAAAATGGAAACGCCTCAGAGCGAGGTAGCGCCGCATACGTCATCTTTTTTCGTTCGTGTAGCCGGCTCCATCGAATTGTAAGACGTCACGTCAATTTTTTTTATTAAAAATAGTACTAATACAGTATCTTTTTGAACGTCAATTGAATCTACCACCGGTTCCAAGGTAAGCCCACTGAGAAGAACCGGCGAAACAAACTCAGTGGAACTAATCTTTTCAAATAATATATATTCTTGGGAAGGAACGCCTTATTCCCAGGGTGTGGTATCTTCCATGAAATCTTTTACTTTTTATGGTGGTGGGGTGTATGGATAGACCCCACCATGGTCCAGGCCTTGACGTGGGCGTAGCTAATTGAGCTGATGGGGCTTTTTGTACTCCTGTTATAAGAAGAGGGGAAAAAAGAGTAGGGGGCAAGGGGAGTGGGTGGGAACCACACCCCATTGTACTGTCCCGACGTTAAGAGGGGTTGTTCCATGGTGCAGCACAACACCTCTGGAGGTGGCGTCGGTCCCTTGGGGGACTGACCAGCCGTGGAGGTGCCCTGTATGTTCACTAGATCCGGGGCACCTCACCAAAGACGGCATTGGTGGCACTCGCCGGATTTTAGTGGGTGGGGCTGCGTCCACTTAGCATCTTTCAGGCGCAGCGAATCCCACATACCCACCTGGGGAGACCCACTCCCCAGGCGTGATGCCTCAAAGCATTGGGGTCCCCTGCTCTTTTGTCCCCTCTTATAAGAGGAGTACAAAGAGCCCCCTCGGCTCAATTAGCTTTGCCCAAGGTGCTGGGCTCACCCTAGGCTACTGAGCCCCACCGCCACGTCAAGGCCTGAACCATGATGGGGAATTTAGTTATATATAAGCCAGGCGAAGATGATTTTGATTTGGTTTGTTTTATCAATAGATATATAAAGTACATACACACTTTCCGACAAGCCGTCAGAGCTGCTTTAGCAGGTTCCTTAATTTCATCTGGTAACAAGAGGTCTGCCTGTTTTATAGCGGCTTCGTAGCTTAATTTACCATTTTTCATCTGAAAATTATAAATTATGTGAAAAATTGGCTGTAGGGGGACTCCCAACATAATATTATATAAAAAATCTATTATTTACTATTTAATACAATGACTGAATAGGAAATGCCCGCGCAAACACAGAGTCAAGAGCGACGGCGTAATGGGCATCATGACATGACAGCGTCACGGCATTGACGGCCTAGGCGCACCAACAGATGTTTCATCATCATCATTTCACATCAATAATTATTAATTATTATTTTTGACGTTCCTATAGAATCGGGATAAAGATGGAACCAACCTACCAACTTTGGAATATTTTGTGATTGATGACAAAAGTATTGACTTGTTACGTACCGTGTTAGCCATTTTCATGATACAAGCCATATAACACATGACTTCTTTCTCTTCTAAAAATATACCTTCACTGATAGGATCGATTTTCTCTGAAAACAATATGTGAATTATTAAACGTTTCTTAACTCTAATTAAATTTATGATTAATACAATCATACCCCAAACTATTTCTCGATGAGGAATGTTTTAGGACACTGTTACTCGAGACACCTAGATCAGGAGACTTATTATTAAAATATTAGGTTATTTTTTCGGATGGATCTATTGCTAACGGCCCAAATGCCCTACATACCCTACATCGGATTAGTGTGAGCCAATTTGACTCACATTTTGTTTGTAAAAGTGGGGGGTTGCCCCCCGCCAACCTTGCAGTCTGCGACTACACGGCCTCCTTGCGTCGGGTTGGATTAAATATTAGGTTGCTATATATATCTAATACGTACAGTTTAAGTTAAAAAAAAGTTGGAATTTCATAAAAAAAATCATAGGCATCTAGTAAAAACTCAGGAATACGATGAAAATGGCAGACTTCACCGGTGGGAGGGAAGCGCTGTGCCGGGCTCCCGGCTGCATGGGTACCACCATCTTGCTTGTTTCTCCCGTGAAACAGCTTTGCTGTGTTTCGGAGAGAAGGCCAAGACAGGCAGTGTAATTACTGGCACCGAGACTTAACATCTTATGTCTCAGGATAGGCAACACATAGATGAGTTGCCTGGGCTCTTTCCAGGTAAACTAGTTTATGTTCATGGGCAACGTTGACCACTAACCATCAGGTGGCACGTTTGCCAGTTTGCCTATCCAACTAACATAAAAAAAAACTAAATGACTCAATCTTGTTTTCAACCTATTTGCCCACATTATGTTATGTTTTTTGTGACATACATGAGCAAATACTTTTATGAGTTTCATATTATACTTTACCATCAGCTACATTGTTTTTGGGTTGACAACTTTTTCTCATCATCTTCGCAGTTGATTTTATTTGTTTCATTGTCATCTGTAATAGAAATATAGAGCAAAGTATAGAATCATATTTTTTCAGTTGATTATAATTATAAGGTTACCGCTGGTATTATAGACCAGCGAATCGCATTTGGTGGTCGCGACCTGGAACCAGACCACGAAAAAAAATTACCGGGTCGCACCATTGCCTCCTTATTTTAAGCAAAGAGCTTGACTGATGAGACAATAGAGTCAAAAACTAAACAGCTTTATAGTTTATTTTTAAGAAATATGTTTTATTTTACCTGATATTTCTGGGTGTTTAATTGAAAACCCACAAAGGGAATTGTACATTTACCGGGCCATAGCAGAACAAAGTTTGCAAAACGCTGCTTTAGACTATCACCATAGTTGCCGATGGTTTTTTACTTATATACTACTACTATATATACTAATTGACTCTTGCTTCTATTCGCCTTTTCTTTCGAATTACTAATCTTCTGTTTAAGTTATCCAGGATTTCTCAAAGAGGGGTACGCGTACATTCAACGGCGGGGGGTTCGCGACAAGATTAACGTAATGGTGTATTGATGACTAAAAACTAAATATGTACAGAAATCGACTTGATACCGAGTCAGGATTAAAGTTAAAATTGTCCATAATTTCCCCTAGAATTGAATTAATTTGCGACAACAAAAAGCACAACCATCACATTAATATAAAAACATATTTCTTTTAGCACTTTTATTTTATCTTTTATTAAAATAGAAACCTTATGTATTTTCTTTATCAATAAATTTATTATTTGGGAGGATGAAGATTTAATTACTTTAGTTGTCGTCTCAAAACTTTAACACGCATTCGTGGGGACGAAACTTTGAGAAACCCTGATCTAATCGATTAATATTGTGAGTAATTTACATAATTCGAATATTACGTTTTATTTCAAGTTCAAACTTTTGAAATAAGGAACATAATAGTAACCTTATAATATATTAGATCCATAATGAAAAAAATTCGAAGCATATAAAATTGATCGAATGGATGCCACTAATTAACTTATATGCCTGTAACTCACCGCATTGCAAATCGTTATAAATGTTAACAGTCTGACCGCGTCAATCAAAATGGACATTGTTTCAAACGAACAATAATGTCACTCGCTTTTATTAAGTTGGATAATTGATTGATGATGAATCGACAATTAGCACATATTGAGGGTGTGACTAGTGACTCCATGATGGACGAGTTCACAAGAATTATTTATTAAAGTAAAGTATTTCAAATTGGACTGGAACTTTAGGAGTTTGAATAAATAAAACAAACTCTCTAGCTCTATATAGTACTAGCAGTGCTCCGCTTTTTACCCGCGTACTTCCGTGAGCGACGATGGCCTAGTGGGTATGGGCTCGGCCTCTTGAGTGAGAGCCAAGAGGTCCGGGTTCGATCCTGACCCCCTTGTGATACCTAGAAACAGGTTTTTCTTAATTTCTACGTGCATCTGAACACGAGACCATCGCTTGCTCACCGGTGAAGGAAACATCGTGAGGAAACCTGCATGCCTGATGAGATTAAGTTTTTGAAGGTGTATGAAGTTCACCAACCCGCATTGGGCCAGCGCATCGGTGAACTATGGCTCAAAACCCCCCTCGCCTGATTTCGATCGAGATCCGTGCCCTGCAGTGGGACATAAAAGGGTTATTATTATTATATTATATTATATTCCACATTGGACTGGACCTTAGGGAGTTTAAAAAAAAACAAACCCTCTAGGTATATTATATATAGTACTAGCATCGCCCCGCGGTATCACCCGTGTACTTCCCATTTCCGTGGGAGTCAGAGATAAATTATAGCTATATGTTATTCTGATATATAAGCTATGTTATTGTAAAGTTTCATTAAAAGTCGTTCAATAGTTTTTGTGTGAAAGAGTAACGAACATACATCCATACGTTCTTACATCCCTACTTTCGCGTTTATAATAATGATATGTAGGATATAGTGGATAGTATAAAATTATGTACATTATGTAAGTAGTATATAGTGTTTAGTATTATATTTATTATTGTATTTTATTTAATGTTCTTTGGATTGGCAAACAGGCAGACGTGCCATCTGATGGTAAGTGGTCGTCGTCGCCAATGAAGATAAACTAGTTTACCCGGAACTAGCCCAGGCAACTCATCTATGTGTTATCTATCCTAGACAAAGACATAAGATGTTAAGTCTCGGTGCTAGTAAATTCACTGCCTGTCCTACCTGGAGAAACAAGCAGGATGGTGGTATCCAAGCAGAGGGGAGCGCGGCACAGCGTAACTGGTGTTGTCTCTTTGAAAACTTATTAAGCAACCGTGTAATTCCATAAATTAAAATAAGTGCGTGGTTACAAAGTACACATGTCAGAAGTGAAACTTATTTGGCTAAAACTAATTTTTAAATCTCGTTTATAATCTAAAGCTTTAAATTTCCGAGACTTGCGATGCGACGTTCGCTTTATCTCACTCTCTCTCTCTCGATCTTTCTCACTCGCTTGCTCCCTACTCTCACTCTATGGCTATGTGCTTCATGCTACGTTCGCCCTTTCTCACTCTCTCTCTCAATCTGTCTCAATCACCCTCTCCTTCTTCTTGGACAAAAACGTTGCAAATTTTTATGACGTTTCATCCGTAAAAAATTTACCGAAACGGATTTTACTAAATATTCGGTTACTTTCTAGAGTTAACTATATAGCATCCTGATACAAACTAAATAATAATTTTGCTTTACATAGCAATAAAGAGGTATTACAGTAATAGTATTATAGTAGCCGAGATATTAATTTTTAATTAAAAAAGCTCCCAGCTTTGCATGCGTTTACTTATATTTATAATAGCCTATGCGATAATGCAGCATTGTATTAATGGAAGAATTTTTGGAATCGGATGATGGTTTCGAAGTTTATCTTATATATCTTACTAATCCAAATCCAAATTATTTACATATAATACAGATAGAATACTGCTTTAAACTAGTTAGACGATGCGGCGCCGTTGTAAAAATGAAACAGTTAAAAAAAATGTGGTCACCCTACATGTAATCTGAAATTTCAGTGGACATAAACGGTTACAGAACGCCCCGTGGCACTTATAATTAATTTACTATGCAGTTACTTCTGTCTTTATATTTAAAAATATTAATAGGAATGTTTTTTATGCCATAAGTAGGCAAACGAGCAGTCGGAGCCTTACTTTGACTACCAACGCACATAGACATCCGCAAACCAAAACCAAACCAACCAAAAGTTATGCAGATGCATTGCCCTTCTTTTCTCTGTCCCCCCAATGGGCCACCGGAAACTCCCAAATCGCAAGAAACGCGACAACATTGTTGTCATTTGGTCGACGCCAGGAGGCCGTGTGGTCGCAGACTGCACGGTAGGCGGGGGGCAACCCCCCAATCAAAAGTGAGCCGAATGGGCTCACACTAATCCGTTGAAGCATTAGGGCCTTCGGGCCATTAGCATAGATCCATCCGAAAAAAAAAAAAAAAAAAAAAACCGGTCGTGCCGGCCCAATTCGGCTACAAAGCAGCTTGGCACTACCTCTTACAATTAGGCAGCACTAGCAATACCATAGTATCTAAGAGTGAATTAAACAGAAAACGGTAACATTATTTAGTACTAGGTAGCGCCCCGCGGTTCGCGGTTCTCGTAGGAATACGAGGGTAAAATATGATCTTTATTACTTTCTAATAATGTAGTTTTCCATTGGTTAAAGAATTTTGTTATCTATTTTTTTACATTTAATAAATCGCTTTTAAGACCTTCGCTTTGGAATATCAGTTAGGACAATAAAACATATTAGACACTTCAATTGTCCATAAAATTTAGTATGTTATTTATCGGTTGTCTATACATCTATACAAATAAATAAAATTGAAATGTCTGTTTGTAATATTAAAATAAACGTTTTTTATATGCATTTATATAATATATGGATGTACCTAAACACGGTACTTAATTATATCAAAATAACATCTTTTACAATTTTTGTCGGTCTGTTTGTTCCAGCTTAAATCTCTACAACGGCTGGGCCGATTTTGATGAGACTTTCACTGACAGATAGCTCATGCTATAAGGAGTAACTTAGGCTACAAACATAATCATCATCAATCCGGATACGGCTATAAATCTAAGTTGCCACAGCTAGTATTACAATATTATTATTCAATGAACAACATTTATATGGGGTGACGCTATTATGTACATCCCCACAACAATAAAACGTATTTTGTATTAATCTTCGGTACGGTAAACAGACACCTGGTGGTAAGTGATCACCGACATCAGATAAGCAGATGCTTCGGCAGTCTTTCAAATTTTTTTAGAGCATATTATGAGGGAGAATGTCTGTCTAGGTTGTTTTTTGTTAGTTGGATAGGCAAACTAGCCAACGTGCCACCTGATGGTAAGTGGTCGACGTCGCCCATGAACATAAACTAGTTTACCTGAAACGAGCCCAGGCAACTCATTTATGTGTTGCCTATCCTGAGACATAAGATGTTAAGTTTCGGCGCCAGTAATTACACTGCCTGTCTTGCCCTTCTCTCCGAAGCACAGCAAAGCTGTTGTAAAACCCATGCAACCCATGCAGCCGGGAGCGCGGCACAGCGCTACCCTCCCACCGGTGGAATACTGTAATTCATATCAAACTAACTTTTTTATACATTTGAAATTTGTAACATTTAGTTCGAAGGTGGGTAACAAAGCATAAAATATAAAAAAGTTGAGAAAAACAACGGATGAGTTAAGTAAAAGATAGATAAAGTGCCCTGCTGCTATGCCAAATTGGGCCGGCACGACCGGGGTGGTATCTCTCGTTCACATAAAACCGGCGTAAAGTGACTGCTATGCTGTCGCGTTTCGTGCGGTTTCCGGTGGCCCAATGGAGAGGATAGGTAAAATAAGGGCCACACATCAGCATAACTTCTGGTTGTGCGGATGACAAGGGGGTCGGTAGTCACAATAAGGCTCCGACTGCTCAGTTGCCTCTTAATGACATAAAAAAATTAGAAATCATATACATTTAAGTCCGTTGTAACATACTGGCACATTTTAAATTTTAATATTGATTGATTAATTATTTTACATTAGAAAAGAGTAAGTAGGTATATTAGGTAATACAAGATGGTAAAGGCTGGTGATAAAAATATATGTATCAGTGAGCCTCATAAAATCAACCTCTTCGAGGGCTCGTAATTTAAACTGATTGAACATGAGATCATTACAAGCTGATGATGTTGTTGAAGTCATCACATATGTTTAAGGTGCTAAGTAGACATTACATCGTTTGTTATCTAACGCCAACTTGTGGTTACAGGCGACACTAATGTTATGTTTGTTTGTCTCCCTGCTATCAATCAATCACAGGAACTGTACTTAGTATTGAGGTCTTAATATAAATAAAGATACGTCCAGTTTTGTGCCGTTTTATTTGATCATCCGCTGAAATGGAAGCACTGAAAATAGTATGCGTGTTTGTGTTCATACATTTCTTGTGTGGGGTGACTTATGCGGTGAGATATTTTTGGAAATATTATATACAGATATTATATATTTTTTTAATAATACAAAAAAAAAATTACGTCATACTAGCGTACACAACGAAATGTTTACGTAAGTTAAAAAAATTGATATCTTAGAACAATTTCAGATGATTTTCTCGAAAAAAAAATAACTAGTATATACAATATAATATTATTAGTTGTAGTCGGTTAACTTACAACACATACTGTACACAACTTTTTTTTTCTTTAACGCCGGGAGATGCTCCGCGAGGGAGTGTGTCTCCCCCGGCGGGTATGTGGGACTTGCTACGCCCGAAAGCTGGTAAGTGGACGCAGCTCTACCCACTAAAACCTGGCGAGTGCCACCAATGCCGCCTTTGGTGAGGTGCCCCGGATCTAATGAGCAAACATGGCAACTCGACGGCCTTCAGGGGACCGACGCCACTTCCACAGAGGGGTTGTCCAGCACCACAGAACAACCCCTCCCAACGACGGGACAGTACAATGGGGTGAGGTTCCCGTCCTTTGCCCGTTGCCCCCTGCTCTTTTGTCCCCTCTTCTTATAAGAGGGGTACAAAGAGCAGCTCCCGAGGTTCAATTGGCTTGGCACAAGGTGCTGGGTTCACCTTAGGCTACTGAGCCCCACCACGACGACAAGGCTTGAACCATGGTGGGGTGACGCACGGAACCCTAAAAAGGAACTAATATAAACATAATAATATTATTATTTGTAGTCCGGTAACTTAGATTATGTACTGTACAAAACCTGGCGTGTAGTTAGACTAGCATTGAACGAGCTGCTGTTTACAATATTCTAAGCATGTTTGTATTTCTGTAACAGATGACGAGAGCGCAATTAAAAAATTCAGGGAAGCTCATGAAGAAGAGTTGCATGCCAAAAAATGATGTCACTGAAGGTAAATAATATAAACTCTACAGGATTTTGGGTAGTTAATTATTATAAGAATAATAATTATATTTTATCTACACTCATATCGTAATGTTGCAAGTTTAGGCCAGAAAATAAAATTACGACACACTTTTTCACCACGAAGCTATAAAATGTTCAAAAGTTAACTTTATGATACAGGTCATTACAAGTATCTGTGCTTTTTTTTCAAGCACACTTTTATTTTTTCAACTTATTTAATTTAATACAGCTATGAATGTAAAAAAAGGGGATACGCACGCGCAGTTTGAACTTGTGAAAAAAGTGGCGCCACATCTTCATTTTTCCACCATACGAAATAATTTTTCCATATTTATTGTCTGTTGGTGAATTATTTTTGCTTCAGAATAAAATTGACACAAGTGAAAGTAGTGATGAGAAAAATAAGGGAAAATAAAATTAGTGAAGATAAAATAGTGTATGCAACTGCATTTATTTGGGTTATTAAAACACTCGTATCAAACTATTATACGATTCGGTTTCGCCTTTAATGTGATAAACAGACACTCATGTTTTACTACCTCCTTTTATATGACAGTCGCATAAACTATTACGATTGTAAGAGGTTAGATGACATAAGCATGAGCAGCATGGCACTACCATGCTGCTTTGTGTCCGAATTGGGCCGGCACGACCGGGCTGGTACCTCTCGCTCATATAACACCGGTGTACTTTACACCGGTGTTGTGACAGTTATGCTGTAGCGTTTCGTGCGGCTTGTGAGTTTCCGGTGGCCTATGGTGGGGATGGGGTAAAGGAGGGCAAACGCATCTGCATAATCTCTTGTGCAGATGTTTATGAGCGTCACCTAAGGCTCCGACTACTTATTTATCCCCCTATGATATAAAAAATGATTTATTTTTAATTAGGACGTTTAGAACATTATATGAAATTGAGTATGAACCTAGGGGTTTAGTTTCTGATGTTCTTATCTAGTTATTTTGTACCTTTCCAGAACAAATTGGTGAAATAGACAAAGGAAAATTCATAGAAGATAGAAATGTTATGTGTTATATCGCGTGCATTTACACTATGACCCAAGTTGTAAGTGTCTTACTGAATTATGTAATAGGGCAAATATATAAGTGCGGCTCTACATTCTCGGTCGAGAGCACTCGCTCGACCACCTATTATAAATAAATGACAGGCGGAGGTGGGCGGGCGCTAACATCTACACTCTCGCCACACTCTCGTGCTCGTCCTGCCTCGGGGAGAGTGTAGAGCCACACTATGCTTTACACAAAACCTGCTAAGGCAGTTGTGTAATTAGGTTCGTCTAAATATGAAAAAAAAAACTCTCTTCACGAACTCTTTATGGTTTGCTGGTAGAGATCTCTTGTAGAGATAAGCATGTATCTTAAGTATATGTTATATAAGTTGTAATATTTGTTTTTTTATGTACATAAAGAATAAATAAAAATAAATAAATAAAGCTTTTCGTTCTAACGACGTTAATAATAAAAGTTTTATTAAATTGACACATCAATATAAATGATGACTAACATCCTACTTCTTTAACCAACTTAGTGTCTAGAATGCACTAGAATATAAGTGATTTTAGGTAAAAAATAACAAGTTGAATTATGATGCCGTGGTGAAGCAGGTGGATATGATGTTCCCTCCTGACATGAAGGACGCGGTAAAGGCTGCAGCGGAACATTGTAAAGATATTGGTAAGTATTTAGAAAAATCGGTGACGCAAGAATCTCAAGATTTTTCTAGAACTAAGTGCATAAAAATCATAGCAAAATATATCCTATCATAAATTTTTATGCATTTATATACTTTTGCTTAGTTATTTATTTATAAGAATAAATATTAATTTCGCCCGGATATGTTGAGTTACATCACCATCAGGTGCCATATTAATATAATGAAGTTCGGAAGTCAGTTCGCAAAAATTTCACTACTTGTAGAAGTAGTGAATGTTTTTGTGAAAAATTCCTTGGACTGTAAATTTCAAGGAATTTTTAACATGTTATATATGTTATAAGACCCATTTTTCACATCCATACAAGAGAGCGGACCAAGCATAGCATATCATCCCCACCATGGTTCAGGCCTTGTCGTGGCGGTGGGGCTCAGTAGCCTAGGGTGAGCCCAGCACCTTGGGCGAAGCCAATTGAGCCGAGGGGGCTCTTTATACCCCTCTTATAAGAAGAGGGGACAAAAGAGCAGGGGGCAAGTGGTGAGGATGGGAACCTCACCCCATTGTACTGCCCCGACGTAGGGAGGGGTTGTTCTGTGGTGCTGGACAACCCCTCTGTGGAGGTGGCGTCGGTCCCTTGCGGGGCTGACTAGCCGTCGAGGTGCCCTGTTAGCTTAACAGATCCGGGGCACCTCACCAAGGCGGCACTGGTGGCACTCGCCGGGTTTTAGTGGGTAGAGCTGTGTACATTTACCATCTTTCGGGCGCAGCGAGTCCCACATACCCACCTGGGGAGACCCACTCCCCAGGCGGGATGCCTCAGAGCATTTCCCGGCGTAAAAAAAAGCATAGCATATCATGATGCGGTGTCTTTGATTAAAATACATTTTGAGGTTGCAATTCCAAATAAGACTTTGTTATTTTGTGTAAATCAACTTTTGCTTGTCCAATTCTACACTTTACTTCTTCCAGGTGACTTGAATTGGATGTAATATGTATATAGATCTTGTATATATCATGTCTAATCAATAGATTTTTTTCAGGCAAAAAGTATAAAGATCTTTGTGAAGCTTCATACTGGACTGCAAAATGTATGTACGAGTTTGATCCGCAAAATTTTGTATTTCCTTAAATTATTTTAAATATACCTAAATCGAGTGTTAAATTATATTTCATTTACCCAATATTATTACATATTATCTTATAGTTAAGGATTGTTTAATAAATTATTGAAAATAAGATATTGACGTAATCACAGTATAAAAGTATAGGTACACAGGGAAGAAATATAAATTTTATGAGATATTTAGACCTCATAAAGACTAACATTTAATAATGACATTATAACACATTGTGCTTAGTATGTGTGTGTAAAGTTTATTTTATGTCATAAGGAGGCACACGAGCAGTCGGAGCCTTATGGTCACTACGTGGTGACTACCGACGCCCATAGACCTCCGAACAACCAAAAGTTATGCAGGTGCATTGTCCTCATTTTCCCTATACCCCAATGGACCACCGGAAACTCACAAACCGCACGAAACGCGCCAACATAGCTATCACTTTACGCCGGTATTATGTGAGCGAGAGGTAAGCCCGGTCGTGCCGGCCCAATTCGGCTGCAAAGCAGCATGACACTACTCTTACTAAATAGTTTTACAATTGTTATTAGTATTTAAATTAGGAACATTGATTTAATAAAGTATTGGAATATAGCCTAATTGTAAGCTTTTTAAACTCTTTATTATTATATTTATATTTAACAAGTTCACAAAAGAAGAAGTCATAGAAACAATCTTATACAAGGATTTTGACCAAACAGTTTTTTCCAAAATTTCATTTTTATGTCCTTGCTTATGATAATGACAATGGATCACATTGAATGATGAAGCGACTAATAGCTGACGTTTATATTTCGTATTGCTAATTTTACTTCACTGTCCCTTAATAATTTTGTGATTTAAGCACTACTTACCTAAACGCATAATCACGGGTTTTGGAGGATTGCGGTTTTTTTGGCATCCTCTAAACGTCGTTGGATACTAAACCTATGATTAACAGAACAACAAAATAAAATGCTTCCACGAGAAATTTATTTGTACGTCTCTGTTGAATGCGGATTGTGTGTGTTTGGAACGTTTATTGTCCAAAAAGGTTTTATAACTGAGAAAATATCAAGTTTTTTGGATATGATTCGATGGATGTTCGTATTGCTTATAATTAGTGGAAATATCATTACATTATTTTGTGTAAGTTGTTTTATCAATGTATTAGGTATATTTAAATTAATTTTGCTTATGATTCTGTCATGAAATCACAAAAATAGACCCACAATAGACCCATTTTACCTTCATCTAATAGAACATTTATTGTAACAGCACCGCTAACACCAAATTGCAGACATTTGGTCCAAATTTCAAGATTGAGAAATGCGTCAAAAAGGGCGACACGCCATCTATTATTTACTTGCACCTTGCAGGAAGGTTGTACTTGAATTAAAAGTGAAGGGCGTAGTGGTCGGCGATAGACGGTTAACAAACCTTCGCTTCGCTGATGAAATCGTTACTTTCTCAGCGTCGGCTATAGAACAACATAACTTGCTTCAACAAAGTTGAGCACACCCTTCCGATCCTTACCTACGGCACACAGCCTTGGATATTGACTAACGCTTAAGTTTGCTAATGCGCGATGGAGCGCAGTATTTTTGGAGTCAGACTAACCGACCGCATTAGGAACACCATCGTGCGCTCCAAAACTTTTATTGTGGGCCAAGAGAAATACCGACTAGGTTCCACTTAACAGGGCTCTGAGACGCGATACACCTCAATGCTTTTAGAAAAGACTGGAGTAGTATAGCTGTCGATAGACATGCGTTCAAAGAGGGAGGCCTTTGCCCAGCATGGGACAGTATAGGTTGGGGAAAAAAATCTCTCGATATTATTATCATTCAAAATTATAGCTCTAATTTATAATATTAGGTAAAATAATATTTTCATTACTATTTTATACTTTTGTGAAAACAATATTATAATATTTATGTATAACAATATAGATGACACGGCAACAACTAAAAAACACTGGAAAATTAATGAAGAAGAGTTGCATGCCAAAGAACGACGTAACTGAAGGTATGTTAAAACTACCTATAGACTTTGGTAAAATAAAAATTATTATTAATGAAGTTTTTTTTATCATAAAAACAGACCAACAATAAAGTATCTTTTTATAACTTGTGAAATCTTAATGATGATACTGTAATATGTTGCGGATAAAATGTATGAAGGTAAATTGAATTTGACTATTGTAGAGCAAGTCGGTGACATAGAAAAGGGGAAGTTCATAGAAGAAAGAAATGTAAAATGTTACATAGCTTGCGTATACACAATGACTCAAGTTGTAAGTTTGCTTTCTTTTATTTGTGCACTAAAATTATAAATATGATTGTTATAAATATTTTAATGAGTGAATTAGCGTCATAGCTTCATTAGTTTTAAGTATGTTTGATCAGTGTTCATTGTTAAATCAATAATATCTACTTTAAAAACACAAAGCTTTTACACAAAGAGTGTAAAATATTATTTTACGTTTTTATGATCAACGAGGCTTGAGAATCAGCTGTTTTTTATTTGTCGGTCTCTATTAATATTAAAATCTACTTTTTATCTGTATACTTATTCGTTTATAATTTTTGTAGTGTAAAAGTTATTTAAATCGATTTTACTACTTTTATGGTTCAGAAATCCACATAGTGTAACAACATGTCCCCTCTATAGATTTTACGCCGCAGGCAAAAGTGACGCAGTTTATGTACCTACAAAACTTAATTAGAATTTATTCTCTATTTCAAAATTTATTAATAGTTAAATAAATAGTAAAGTATAAACAAACAGGTTCACACTTTGGCTTAAATTATCATATTATTAGCGCTGCAGTAAGGTGTACGGACTGCAGTACAGTTCAGTTGAACAAAGTGAGTGTTCGGAACGCGAAATCAAGTACTTAGTAGTTAGTACTTATATCTATGCAGAAAACAATGTGCTCAATTTAAAAAAAAAAGTTTGTATCTATTTATCTACTACTTGTACACAATTGTTAAATAAACCTGAATTTAATGTGCAGGTAAAGAATAATCGATTGAATTATGAAGCAGTGCTCAAGCAGATAGATGTGATGTTCCCTCCCGATATGAAGGAGGCAGTAAGAGCTGCAGCCGATCACTGCAAGGATATCGGTAAGTATTCTCAGAGTATCGGAAGGCAGATGAACTTTGATTCAAAAGGCAAGAATCCTCGGGAGGGATTGAAAAATGGTCATGATGTGAGGAGAAATATTTTATTTTAAAATTACATAATATTGTTAGTTATGAAAAGAAATAATGATGAAAAATAGGTTTCAATGTATAAGCATTCCCATTTTTTTTAGTTTTTGCTCGAACTACCTACATATATAGATAAAATTAGTTTCAAATCTACGTATTTGTGCATATGCACTTCACGCATAAATCGCCATTTTTTGCTATAGTAAATCTAATATACAGAGTGTCCCGTAAGTAGTGGACCAACGGGGTGTGGGTGATAGGGGGAACTATTATCTACCAAAACCACTAAAAATATTGTTCTAGGTCTTATACCTTTGAAGTTATGATTTTTTTTAATAAATAGGTGAAATTATCGTCCTATGTTTCTCTTGTTGTCTACATTTTATAATTTTACGAAATCTATCACTTATTTTTTTGTTATTTTTATTCTAGGCGGTTAATAATACATAGGTCTTTCTAATTAAAATCGTATTTAGGTGTAATTATCATAAGCATGAAAATTAAAAAATAAAACTAGTGCAATTTTTACATTTCAAGATGTTCTATGTGGTGTTTGAGCTAAGCTGGTGTAAAAAAATGTATTATAGCCTAGTGAAACTTTATTTTAAAAACATCTACATGTCATACCAATTACAAAAAAGTATAACACAGTGGTTTAAAGTATTTAAAAGATGTTAAATTAGCTTAAGGATTTTAAATCTAAGAAATCGTCAGGTAGACAATGTGCAAAATTTTAATTAGAAAGACCTATGTATTATTAACCGCCTAGAATAAAAATAACAAAAAAATAAGTGATAGATTTCGTAAAATTATAAAATGTTTGTACATAGGACGATAATTTCACCTATTTAAAAAAAAAATCATAACTTCAAAGCTATAAGACCTAGAACAATAATTTTTAGTGGTTTTGGTAGATAATAGTTCCCCCTATCACTCACACCCCGTTGGTCCACTACTTACGGGACACCCTGTATAAAATTTCCATGTCACAAGGTTAGTTACCGTACTCCTCCGAAACGGCTTTACCGATTTTTACCAAATTTTATATGCGTATTCAATAGGTCTGAAATCAAAATCAATTTTTTTTATTCAAAATAGTACTAATACAGTATCTTTTTGAACGTCAATTGAATCTACCACCGGTTCCAAGGTAAGCCCACTGAGAAGAACCGGCGAAACAAACTCAGTGGAACTAATCTTTTCAAATAATATATTATATTATATAACAATTTTAACATCTTATCTTGAAATGCCCGGGAGGAACGCATATTTCCAGGGTGTGGTATCTTCCATGAAATCTTTTACTTTATAATATGCTTTACCACACAAACGCTCTTTAACAACTTTTTTGAATCTGAGAATCGGCTACTATCTATTTTTCATACCCCTTAGTGATAAGGGTGGTCAACCCCTCAAATTTTAAAAGTTAACGCAGGCGAAGCGGCGGGCAACAGCTCGTATATTATAATATCTGAAATTGTTAAGAATTTTTGTAAATTATATCACGTAAAGATCACGTAATAATAAATGAATTTTGAAACTTAAAAGTGTTTTCGAGCAGTAACAATAATTATGAGATAAGGGGAATTTGGCCTCAAGATTTTATCTAGTATAAATGATTTTTTCAAAATTTACATGGTAAATATCCTATTTTAAATCGTTTTTTTTTTATATTTCAGGTAAAAAGTTCAAGGATGATCTGTGCGAAGCTTCTTACAGAACCGCGAGGTGTATGTACGACTTCGATCCCAAAAACTTCGTGTTTGCTTGAGGTTTTAATAATAAAAATGATTGAGATATTAACTGTTTTATTTTCAATATTTTATGCTTCTTGTAGTTATACTCGTTTGCGTTAGTTTTTTAAATAAGTATATTATTTTAATTTTATTTCTGCATATCTGTTATCGTGTTTTTTTTACTAATGGTTTTAAACTTTTTTACAATTAACTTTCTTATTTTCAAACGTATAAAAAGTAATGCAATGATTTGTTGTGTCAATAATAAGTTTTGGTCTTCACATGATTAAGGCGCGGTTCCACGGCGGGCAGAGGCTATGCACGTGTGTTAAAATGTCAATAGCAAGAAAATTTCAATGAATGCGTAGCGTGTCCGTGGGTTGCAGTGGAAACAATCACATACATTTTCTTGCAAAACGAAACTTTACAAAAGTGCATAGCCTCTCCGTGCACCGCGGTGAAGCCGCGGCCTTATTAATATATAAGGTAGTAAGAAATCCATTTAAATAATGAAGACATGAACTTTGTGCCTTTATAACATTGCTTGAGACAAGCAATGATATAAAGGCACAAAGTATATAAGTGCAAGTGGTAAGTGGTCAACATTGTGTTATAAGTGCAAGTAGTAAGTGGTCAACATTGCTCATAAACGAATTCACCCTGAATTCTGAACTGATCCCAAAAAACCTATCAATGAAATACCCAATATTATATCACCATTCTCGTTTAATTTACCTCCAGAACTCCTTCTGGATTGCCCGTGCCCAATAATGGGATATAAAATATGTTTATCTATTATGTACTATGTCTGTGGTATGTCAACAGGTAACGTAGAATTAGTCACAAAAATGCTATGCATCATGCTCTGTGTATTTTGCAGTTTCACGCTGTCATTATACTGACTTTATATTGCTTGTGAAGCTGAAAAACAAACAGTATCGTTCGTTCTGCCTGTCAAAACAATGTATTGGAAAGTTTTTTCATTTTTATTTGTTGCTGGTATTGTTTACACCACAAATGCTGTAAGCTTTTGTACATTATACATCTTGATAACTCTATCAAAATCAGACCTGCGATTTAATAAAACTCATCAGTGCCCCGCGGATTCACCCGCGTAATTTCTATTTCCGTGGGAGTACAGGGATAAATTATAGAATATAATATTCTGATGTATAGTTGCTATGTTATATTTTATAATAAAGTTTCATTAAAATCCATTCAGTAGTTTTTGCGTGAAATAGTAACAAACATACATACATATATCCATACAAACTTTCGCTTTTATAATATTAGTAGGATGGTTAAGGAGGGTAATGCTAATGCTCCGCGCATGACGCGCCTCCCTCTCCAGAGGGAGGGATGAAGGCCGGCCCTCATGATGATTAATTAAATTCATCCGTAAAAGATTCGTCGACCGTATCGGATTTGACTAGTCCAAATCCTGCTCTCCCGAGCAGCGCGCGCGATGAAGCGCGCCCCCTGCGGGGCGCGCAGGGGGGCGTCCCCCTTTCGAATATTTCTTAAGTGAGCCATCTGCTCATTTATTGTACCGATTGAGCTTAGAGTCCATCAGGCCGAAAAGTCTAGCCCTTCCGAGAAAAAGGCTAATGATAAATAAGACGAATTGGAATATTTTACCAAAATATAGATATATTGATTGTAAGTATCGACGATGATTATCGATATATTACATCGATAAAATAGTTAAGTCATAGAATAGAGATGTGAATATATAGTGCCTACATATAAACAGCTCGGGAAATCAAAGTCAATAGACCAAAAAGTTGGGACAATGATCTCCGTGTGGCTAAAGCTAGTAGTGAGGTGTGAGGCAGATGATCGGCCACCGATAGAAAAAGGATGATAATGATCATGATGTAGAGACTAGAGCTTTAGTGAACTACAGCGGAATATCTATCAGAGATAGGGCACAATTAGTAATTATAATTAGCGCCATAGATAAAACAATATTTGAAGCCAAAAATGTGATATTTACAGCTCTCTAAACAGCAGATGAAAAACTCCTTGAAAATGTTAAAAAAGAGCTGCATGGGTAAGAACGACGTGACAGAGGGTAAGTTTTGTAATTTTTTTAATGACAATTGGATAGTTTTACTTTTATGGATACTAATCTTAAATGGAACCAATGTATATTAAAAAGTCTTTCAATAAAAATGAAAACAATAAAAGTGTGGGATGTAGGTGGGAAGACCGGAGATCGAATCTTGATTCTTGAGTCTTCTGCTTGAGTCGCCAGTGCCAGAGTCCTAGTGAGTCGGGGACTGTACTTGCTGCTGCACGGGCTCCAGTGAGTCAGAGTGCTGCCGTGAGGGTCCGATGCTACGTGCTTACCAGGAGAGATGTGCTTGCTGACCGGTCGTGTATTGAGATTGCCCGTTGAATCCGATAAGGGTTCGACCAGGGCCGCGGTGCGTTGGGCTGGTTGGTCGAGGTACCCGATGAGACTGAAGCTGGCTAGGCGTGGTGCGGAGGGGTGGGGAGTGATATAATATACGATAATGAAGTTCAGAAGGAGGCGTTATTCTATGTGGGTAGTAGGTCACCAATGTGGTAATGGTGAAAGCCCCAAAGCGAGATGGTATGCTCGGCTAGGCCGAAGCCCACTTGCTATCAATTTAGCTGTTGTATGTATAGCGACGAGCTGTGGAACTTCGATAGCGTGATTCAGGAATGTGGCGCTGATTGGTCCGCTACAAAAGTTTGGTCATATAGAATTGTTTTTCTTTTAGAATTAAATACCTAATATTAATAATTCTTATTTATACAGATTTGGTCGGAGACATTGAAAAGGGGAAGTTTATCGAGGACAAAGGTGTTATGTGTTACATCGCTTGTATCTATCAGATGTCGCAAATAGTAAGAACATTATTTTAGACAATAATATACACTTTTTTCTAGCAACGATGATCTAATCACTAGTGGGTATGAATTCGGCCTCTGAGGGAGAGGTCTAGGTTAGGAATCCCCTTGAAATGGAGATTCCTAAATTTATTTGTACACTTGAACATGAGAACATCCCTTGTTCACCGGTGAAGGAAAACACCGCGAGGAAAGCAGCATAGCCTGATTTCGAGGAGGGGCCCTTGCCCAATAGTGAGACATGTAAGGATTGATGATGATGATGCCACTTTAATTAGATGGGGCGTTGAGCAATTAAGCTTTAGTAAATTCTCATCGCCTCACCTCCTCTCCCAAATTTCGACCACCTTGTTTCCGCTCTCCAGTCCGTAACTTGGATGCCGAGTAGTAAAAGAAGATCTCTTAACTATATAGCCTTATCAAGATCAGATGAAATCCCCGTTAGCTTTACTCTCTCGTTATGGAGTGGCGAACACATACAGGAATGTGCAGTGATGGTAGGTCTTCCACTAGGTGGACCGACGACCTGGTACAGGCTACAGGAATCCGCTGGATGCGGGCGACGCAGGACCGGGTGCTGTGGAGATCCTTGAGGGAGGCCCACGTTCCAGCAGAGGACTTGTTTTAGCTGTTGAATGATGAATGATAATACACTCCACGTATACGATAAAGAGGAACGGCATCCTCAACCGGATATTAATCTATCGATACAGATAAATAAAATTGGAGTATCTGTTTGTAATATTAAAATAACAGCTTTTTATTAAATGTATATTGGATGTATACAAAATATTTTTTTTACAATTTTTGTCGATCTCTCTGTCTGTTTGTTCCGGCAAATCTCTGAACCGGCTGGGCCGATTTTGACGGGATTTTCACTGGCAGATAGCTGATGATATAAGGAGTAACTTATGTAGTAAGGAGATTATAAAAATAATCGTCATCAACCAGGATATGGCTATAAATGTAAGTTAACGTAGGCGAAGCCGCGGGCAACAGTTTGTGTTTTATTAAAATATATTATAGAGCTTAATCTTTCAAACCATTAAAAATCTAAAAAAATGAGGCAATTATTAACAATGATGGTTATATTAAATTATCATGTTTTTAGGTTAAAAACAATAAACTGAACTATGAAGCCACGATAAAGCAAATTGATTTAATGTATCCTCCTGAACTGAAGAAACCCGTGAGAGTTGCGGTGGAGAAATGTAAAGATGTTTGTAAGTACATATTATTATACTACAAACTAAATAGTTATGCTTCCGTCTATCACAGCGCTGGCGACACGCAGTGTCATGTCACATAATATATTGTAATAATAATAACAGAATATGTATTCCTAATTATTGTGGATTTAGTGGCCCTATATTACGCTGCCTGTCTTGCCCTTCTCTCCGAAACAGCAAAGCTGTTTGACGGGAGAAACAAGCAAGATGGTGGTACCCATGCAGACGAGAACGCTGCATAGCGTATCTCACCTACCGGAAAGTTGTTGCTAGTCCTCGATTTTTTTTGGATTCAATTCACCAGAAGTTATTCGACATAGACTTTTAACCATATTATGTGGTTGTTGAAGACAACGATGTTCTTCCTCATCATTTCATGCCTTATTTTTTCTGTTAACAGCCACAAGCTACAAAGATCTTTGCGAAGCATCGTTTTGGACGGCTAAGTGTGTGTATGAAGCTGATCCCAAGAGTTTTATTTTTGCATGATTTTTCATGTATTTTATGTTTTTTTATATCAATAAATAATGCATTTTTTTATTCATTCATTCATTAAGGTAAATTTAAGATAGGAATATAGGTATGTACACATAATACCTAATGTTTTAAGTAAACCAGATTACCTTACGATTGAAATGGAAAATTAAGATATCATAAAAAACTAACTAACTAAAAACTTTATCGGTTTACGGACGATAATTTTACGTGATAACGTCATAATGCGTCACAAGCAGAACGCTTAGGCCGATCGTGCCTCTTCTTTGCTTGTTCCGCGCTCTCACTTGCACACATGGCTCTGGCGGAACGTGACACTAGTTTTGTGCGCAGCCGGCGTTCATCGATTTATAAGACGTTATCACGTTATAAAAACCATAATGGTGAAAAAAAAAACATAATAATATGGTGTTTGTCCATCCGCCGATTGTGTGTTGCAAGGAAATTAGATTTTTTATATTTCTGAGAAGATTAAGCAAACAACTTGAAAAAGGTTGATTTGCAAAAAAATCCAAATGCGTGTATGACGTATGCAAGTCACGCTTCCTCGGTGCCTCGGTACCGTCGCACATAGGTAATAATGTATAACTAGCCAGGTAGGTAATTATATCAAGGTCTTGCTGGTCTCGCATCGCGTATTAGTGTATGTTATTACACATGATCTATTATCTGAAACACTAAGATGTTTTTTTTATGTTAGTTGGATAGGCAAACTGGCAAACGTGCCACCTGATGGTAAGTGGTCGACGTCACCCATGAACATAAACTAGTTTACCTGGAACGAGCCCAGGCAACTCATCTATGTGTTGCCTATCCTGAGACATAAGATGTTAAGTCTCGGTGCCAGTAATTACACTGCCTGTCTTGCCCTTCTCTCCGAAACACAGCGAAGCTGTTTAACGGGAGAAACAAGCAAGATGGTGGTACGCATGCAGCCGGGAGCACGGCACAGCGCTTCCCTCCCACCGGTATGTTTATATATAGATATACCTATAGACATTGATGTCTTTTGTAACGGAAGAAAACCATGAAAATCTAATGTCAATGTCAAATCCTTTTCTTCTTCTTTTATTTTCGGCTAACATAATATATTTAGCAACATAAACTAGTTTGTGTTAATGAGCGACGCTGACCATTTACCATCGTGGCTCGTCGGCATGTTTGCCTGCAAAACATAAAAACCTAATAACAATAATGATCACGCCAAGGATACTGGCTTACACGATAAGGAAAGATAGGGAAGAGCCAGGGCCTCTCTTCATGAATCTTCACTAGAATAAAATTCACATTACCGAATTTACCTAATGTTCTAATATAAGTGGTATGAGGGATAGAGACCACCATCCTTTTCCATTTTCACAGAGAAGCTCAGTGTTGCTTGTAAAACATACAATACAAACATGAAAGTACTGTGTGTTTCAAATGAGAATAGGACGGACTTAGCGCCATATTGTGATGTCATAGCTGTCAATTCAAACCAGTTAGGTAGAGTGGGCAAAAAAGTTTTATTTAAATTAGATTTATTTACAGAGATTAAGTGACAAAAAATCAATCAGAATCTAGCTCTTCAATTCCGCTCATCTCTGCATTTCTGTCCGAGTGCGCGTCAGATACGTGTTAACGTGTTTTTATTTATCCCCGTAGCCAAAAGAACTCACTTAGTCAAAGTGACCAAAACCAGACTTGCATTTTTCAGTGTTTGCAAAGTGGTAGCGTAGGTACATTTCACGAGTCAAACTTATATAAATTTCTATTAGATCCTCACGATGAAGCACATTAAAATAACGGCAAGATAGCGACCGGCGTCCTTATTTTCTTTAATAATTTTGACATGGCTCCAGGACCTTTGCGGCAACAATGAAATAAAAAAATGATATAGTATCGTTTTAAAAACGAGTTATGACTTTAATTTTTTAAATAATTTACGACTATTTAACGTTTTTATTCAATTTCGATTTAAAACTATTAATTACGCAAATAAGTTTTTGTGCAAACCGTACTTTTCAAGTATTATTTGACAGATAGAGGTCATTGACGTTCCTATTCTTATTTGAAACGCATAATACATACTGGTACCGAAGTCCGAAACACACTGTCAAGCTCGACAACATGGACGGGTTGTCTGGGTATGGACCAACTTGAATATTTTGCCTGTGTGTACCATGCTGCATGGAACAGAAGGTTTCGAGTAAACGTGTAGACGTTTACTCGAAACCTTACAGGCTTATTAAAAACCACTTTTTTCAAAGCTATCCTATGGGGTTCCCGAGAAATTATGTCACGTTTCAAGTGGTTCTCCAGTTTTTTAGCAGACAGGAACATCAAGGTGGTAGTCGACGGTGCATGCTCGGACCTCAAGCCTGTTAATGCTAGTGTTCCGCAAGGCTGTGTACTATCGATCTTAAATTGTTTCTTCTGTATATAGCATAATGATATGCTGCAAACATTTTTTTTTGTTTTACGCCGGGAAATGCTCTGAGGCATCCCTTGGGGGAGTAGGTCTCCCCAGGTGGGAGGGGTGGTCCCGCACCACAGAACAACCCCTCCCAACGTCAGGCAGTACAATGGGGTGAGGTTCCCGTCCTCGCCCCTCGCCCCCTGCTCTTTTGTCCCCTCTTATAAGTGAGATACAAAGAGCAGCTCCTTCGGCTCAATTTGCTTCGCCCAAGGAGCTGGGTTTGCCACGCCAGCTGCCACGACAAGTCTTAAAGTATGGTAGGGATATGCTGCAAACTAGTATTCAGTGTTATGCAGACGACAGCACCAGAGATGCCCTATACACAGATGGAAATAAGTCGATGAGAGACGGCACAAACTTGTCTTTGAAATTGAGTCTCTGTTAGCTTAAGTCTCGGAATAGGGGCGACTGAAGTGAGTCCAATTTAACCCCAACAACAACATGTTTGCGCGTTTACCGCAAAAAAATCAGCCTTCGTCGTTCCTTACAGTTTGAAGGCACATCTCTAACCGCCTCAGCCAGTATTGGAAGACTTGTTGTCGACATATTGAGCAATGTGGCGAAGAAGTATTTTATGCCTTTCCCCCACCTACAATTATACAAGGCAGGTCCGACCTCACATGGAATACTGCTGTCACCCCTGGGCTGGAGCACCACAATATCAGCTCCTGACATTGTACGATATTTTTAGCCGGCAAATGAAACGTCCAGAAATGAGACGTCGTAATATGTTTTTACATACGATAAAATACAATTAACTACAGTTTGTTACGTTTTATTATTGTTTTTGAAATAAATTTTATAAGATATTAAAACTCTGATTACGTCAGAGGCAACACGCGGGTCGGGCTATTAAGCGTCCGGACATTTAAAAAAAACAGCTCCTTCCATTTGACCGCGTTAAACGCCAGACGGCTTGAATCATTTCATTTCATTCTCTCCAAACTGATACGACTTAGGGACCTTTAAGTAAAAAGCATACTCATATTTGTAAGGCCGGCAACGCATCTGCTAATGATGTAGCAGGTTCTATAAAACATTTCAAGCATACATCTTTTTAACGAACCCGCTAACATAATATGTATAAGGTATATAGATAATATGTATCATCATCATCATCATCATCAGCCCCTATCCGGCCACAATACACCAATTATTTCAGCATCATCGTCATTATCATGTATGGATAATTATTTTATTTATCATACAATATGGTCACTTACACAAAAGCCTTGTCCTTGCTTGTGGCTGGACTATGTCAATCTACATACACGTCAATTCCAAGTGAAGCGTTAATATTGAACGTGACATAATTACTATCGGTGTTATAATTAAGCTTATAATAGTCTATAGGTACCTATCTATATTACCTGCGGTACCAATTTGCATGGGGCCTGCTAACAGTTTCTATGTGGCTCCAATATATGATATACACACTCAATATCAACTAGCTATTAAAAATAATGAAATAATGGCCTAACTTGGCCTACGATACAAAAAGTGTTATGTTTGACTAAACTCGAAAATCAGCACGAGATTTTATTTTTCATTTTGCCGAGCTCAAAATATTACAGCAACGTGTTTTTATTGAGTGTTATCATGGTCATGTGTCATATTTTTTATTCAGTCGACCATTGTTGCGTGGTCTTCGTTGTAAGCAGTAATTAACGTAATTCCTAATCTTTTACATACACAACATAGCTTGTTCAGAGGAAAACTACTGTAGGTACCTACATTTTTAACGATAGTAGGTATATTAAATTGTTAATAGTACACTATTTTTGTCTTCTACCTGACATATTACTATGTTCTAATTATATATGTACATACCTATATCACATACTATTCCTCGCTGTTTCAAATGCCCTAAAATTATTTATTGAAGTGTAAACTTCTTTTAAAGCGGTACGCATATTTTTAGATGAGATAGAATCTCTGAACTCGCGAGTCGCGACATCGCATACGTAACGTTGGAGACGCAGTTTGACGTTTATAGGACGTGGACTCACGACACCGCACGCAGGCCTCTGGAGAAGCATTTTGACGTTTATATGACGTGGACTCGCGACACCGCACGCGAGCCGCTGGAGACGCAGTTTGACATTTGATTTATTTATATAAGATTATGCAATATTCCTTTTGCAAATTGTGTTGCTTCTAAATGACAAGTCACAATGCTTCTGGAGTCGGCCAGGAGGCCGTGTGGTCGCAGACTGCACGGTTGGCGGGGGGCAACCCCCCACTTTTATAAACCAAAAGTGAGCCGAATGGGCTCACACTAATCCGATGTAGCATTAGGGCCTTCGGGCCGTTAGCATAGATCCATCCGGAAAAAAAAAATTGCTTCTAAATTATGTTATGCGCCCATTTTGTGCGCCCTTGAAATTGTATAGGTTGTCATAATTTTTTACAGGCTGTATTATAGGTATTGAATTTTATTGTTTTGTTTTCACTTCTATCGACAGTCCCTGTGACTGGTTGGGTTTTATAACACTAGCAGCCCCACGCGGTTTCACCCGCCTACTTTCCGTTTTTATTACAGGGTCAAATTATAGCCTATGTGTTATTCTGATGTATATTATAGAAAGTATAGCTTATATTATTGTACAATTTTATTAAAATTCATTCTGTAGTTTATACGTGAAAGGGTAACATACATCCATACAACCAAACTTTCGCATTTGTAATAAAGTCCCGGCTCCACCGCGGTGCACGAAGAGGCTACGCACAAGTGTTAAGCTAATATTCGCTTTGCAAGACAATGTATGTGATTGTTTCCACGGACACGCTAAGTATCTAATGACGTCATTGATACATACGTGGCTTACTCTAACTAATAGGCGCTTACATAGCTCAACGCGGAACATTGTAGCTGCGTCGATACATTTGTTCGACAACGAGAGTACACTAAGAACTTTCTCAATTATTATGAGCGTCCCATTCACTGTCGTTTCATTATTATTATTATCTACTAGCTGTTCCCCGCAGCTTCGCCCGCGTTAAATTAGATTTACAGCCGTACGCGGATTGATGATGATTATTTTTATACTTAGCTTAAATTACGCCCTATAATATCAGTTATCTGTCAGTGAAAGTCCCGTCAAAATCGGTCCAACCGTTTCAGAGATTAGCCGGAACAAACAGACAGACAAAAATTTAAAAAATTGATTTTTTGATGTAGGTACCATTTATACTTTCATATGTATTTAGTAAAAAGATCTTAATTTGAAATTACCAACATACACTTCAATTTTATTAACTGTATAGATAAAACATTAAGATACGACTAACAAATGTGCATTTATATCAAACTGTTTATTTGTTGCTTAGCAACTGACAAGCTTTTACAGATAATCAATTTTATTGTGGAAAATGAGATTATGAGGCACGCACTTTTCCAAACTTTTTTAAAACCTTTAAAATTTGAGTATTAATGTGCTGAATAAACAGTCATAAGCTCGATTATCTTTATATTATATAAAAATCAATGTTGTAATTTTATAACTCAAGAACGGGCTCACCAATCCCAACCAAATGTTTAGGCTTTGTTCGGACTATTTAGTAGATGGTTTATGTAAAGTTTGCACAAAATCGGTCGAGCGGTTCTTCATTTATCACATTTTTTTAATTCAGTAAATGGCGGATCATTTTGATAATGGAGATTTTGCTGTCAAATTGAAACTTTTTCAGTTGGGGTCATATTGAAACTTTTTTCAGTGTTGACAGTACAACATTAAGTTTTAAAATACTCGTAGCTATCAATTAATAATATATTTTTTTGTTTGAATAAATTAATTTGATGTTCCAATTTTTTTATATTTCACTTTATACGTAGCGAAGCACGAACCGGGCCGATAGTATTAGTATAGATTGTAATACAGTCGCTGAGGTGCTCCTGTTGCCTACATATCCGGGACCCTCTAAAAGCGGTTGAAGGCGCTCGCAGTGGTTTTAGTTTGGGTCCTATACACAGCCCAAGTGTAAGTCCCACAAAGGGTCAGGAACAGGTACCTACATGCATAAAGCATTTCCCGGCTTAAAAAAAAGATTGTAATATATCCTTATACAGCTATATTTGAATTTAATAGCTATGCCATTTCAATGCAACAATTTTGCAATGATAAGTGGGGACATATTGAACTTATTACCCATAATTAGTTCTGGAAGATATACACCGAACAGACACTACATCGTAAGGAAACCTGCAAGCCTGAAGGGATCGAAAGTATTTGAAGATGTGTAAAGATCAACAGTCACCACACCGCATTGGGTCAGCGCAAAGATTAACTGTCGCCCGATTTCGAGGAGTGCCCAGATGTAGGATATTAAGAGCTTGATGCTTCTTTGGAACTGAATGTACCGCATTAGCTTGTCAATTAACATCGAAGTCCATTCGTGAACAATAACTACTGTTTTGTCATGTATTATTTGAAGTAATTGCTACATATTATTTTAATATTAATTTGTAACAAATTTGTTGGTACAACAGTCAGTTTTAATATAATAATACAAAAAGCTGAATAAAGCATGTAAGCAATATGTATTTTTTGCAAACGACAGCAATTACAAAGGGTTATGCAGTTAAATATTCAAAAGTCTTTTTCTTAGTTACATAAACAATTTTCAAATTCTTTTTTTAGTTATATACATATAAAAAATCTAGCGGTTCCCTGCAGCTATGTGTTAACTTAGATAGCCGTATTAGGACTCCCGATGACTGTTTTGCAATTTGTGATATTATGTACCTCCTTGCCAAATTTCATGAAAATCCATTAAGTAGATTTCGCTTGATTAAACGACATTAATAACTTAAGGTTGAACAGGCAAAGGCATTGAAAATTGAATTTTATTGCCAATTCTGAATTCCCCGCAATATAGTTTTTGCGAATATTTTACGCATTGATGATACACGGCACAGCTGAGACGAGATAAAGATCCAAGGAAAAATGTGGATGATTATGGTATATAAAGGCGGACTTCGAGACGTCCACATCACAAGGAGTACCGGATTTACCGACTAAACATGAAGGGGTTACATTTTGTGCTGTCTTGCGCAGTTTTACTTAGCATAGGCTTCCAACATGCGGCCGTAAGTTACGTTAATAATTACAATTAGTCACAATAAACTATTATAAAGAAATAAAATTATTGATTGTTATAACATTTTAAATACACTGGGTCAACTATTTTACAATTTTATCGTGATCATGTCTGTAAAAAGTAATCTTATTACAATTCATGGTATTCATATAGAATCAATCATATTTTTTCATGATTTCATAAAAATCGTAATTCAGAGGAAACTAAGTATTCCGTGTTTTATAACGTGTTGTTTATAATAATAATAATAATTTTATATACTTGTAGAATCGTCAGGAAATTTCTGTCGATAGATTAAAAATAAATTTAATATTTAACCAAAGAAGTCTTGGTCAAAAGCCCGCATCTTTGGGTATACCCCAGAAATGGGAGAATTATTAGAAAAATTGAAAACCAAAATAATAATAATAATAATAAATCTTTATTTCAGAATTGTTTTCCATATAAATTTTGTTAGTAGGTTAATTTATGCATTTTTCATTTTTTTTTTGTTTTAGTATTTGAATTGATAGAGAAATGTAAGGTTTTCTTAGTACAAATTATTTGTTAGTTATTCACTTTGTAAAACCTATAACATATTATAGGTAATATTTCAACTTGAAAAAATATAAAAGTTTTATTTAATTTTCAGGCATTGACTGATGAGGAAAGGGCAAAAATCTTATCTGACTTCCTGCCATACATTACTGAATGCAGCAAGGAGTTCAGCGTTACTGAAGAGCAAATAAAAGCTGACAGACAAGCTGGCAATCTTAATAACTGTCTGATTAAATGCATTCTTAAGAAGATCGAAGTTGTGAGTAATTTATTTTTTATGATATGATTTATTTTCTTTTACGCCGCTAAATACTCTGAAGCATCCCGCGGAGGAGTGGGTCTCCCCAGGCGGGTATGTGGGACTTGCTGCGCCCGAAAGGTGGTAAGGTGGACGCAGCTCTACCCACGAAAACCCGACGAGTGCCACCAATGCTGCCTTTGGTAAGGTGTCCCGGATCTGTTAAGCAAACGGGCTCCTCGACGGCTAGTCAGTCCCCCAAGGGACCGACGCCACTTCCACAGAGGGACAGTACAATGGGGTGAGGTTCCCGTCCTCGCCCCTTGCCCCCTGCCCTTTTATCCCCTCTTCTTATAAGAGGGGTACAAAGAGGCTCGCCTTTAGCTCCGCCCAAGGTGCTGGGCACAGCCTAGGCTACTTGTGCCCCACCGCCACGTCAAGGCCTGAACGATGGTGGGGTTCATGTGCTGCCTATCCTACATGAGGATAATTCTGGATATTAACGGATCCTTAATTTCTAAGTTCGTAGTAAAAGCCGACGATAGTATGAATATATCAAATAAAACATTTTTGTTACTCGTGCGCTTTTCATATTGATTACAAAGAATCCAATACAAAGAACTAAAAACTTAAAAAAAATGTTTTATTAGAATTAGTACCTGGATAATAGTAGTAGCTACTAGCTTAGCTACTAGCTTAGCTGAACTAGTAGCTTAGCTCGGTATTTTTTTTTGGGACTACTCAAACGCCTCCTTTTTGTTTATGTTTCAAGTTTATGTTTAAGTTGATAAAACACGAATAAAATGACATTTTCTAAAAATGATTCCTAGCTAGATCGATTTATCGCCCCCGAAACGCCCTATATACTAAATTTCATGAAAATCGATGGAGCCGATTCCGAGATTCCAATTATATATATATATATATTTATATATATATATATTTATATATATACAAGAATTGTTCATTTAAAGATATAAGATATACAAGAATTGCTCATTTAAAGATATAAGAATAAGATTATCTTATGACGTAGGTGGATGCCTATGTCATAAGATAATTTATTTTATACTTTTTTAGTTGTATAACTATAAGACAAAAACAAAAAGTTTTATTATATTTTTACTTACTTAGTCGTAGTGTTTTATTTAATGATCTTTGGGATAGGTACATTACATTTCCTTTTCATAAATTTATTATGTGAGGTAAAATATCATACTTAGGCAGGTAGGCATTTATGTAAAAGATAAATGCCTCGCAGGATTAATCCAATAAAGCTAAGGTTGCTAGAATTCAAGAATCTGAGGAGCAGACACAAGTCAGGTTTTGGATGTCTTTTTTTTTTTGTCTTTAACTCCGGGAAATGCTCTGAGGCATCACGCGAGGAAGTGGGTCTCCCCACGCGGGTATGTGGGACTCGCTGCGCCCGACAGCTGGTAAATGAACGCAGCTCTACCCACTAAAACCCGGCGAGTGCCACCAATGCCGTCTTTGGTGAGGTGCCCCGGATCTAGTAAACAAACAGGGCACCTCGACGGCTAGTCAGTCCCGCAAGGGACCGACGCCACCTTCACAGAGGGGTTGTCCCGCAATACGGACAACCCCTCCCAACGTCGGGATAGTACAATGGGGTGAGATTCACATCCTCACACCTTGCCCCCTGCTCTTTTATCCCCTCTTCTTGTAAGAGGGGTACAATGAGCCCCCTCTGCTAAATTCGCTTCGCCCAAGGTGCTGGGCTCACCCCGGGCTACTGAGCCCCACCGCCACGTCAAGACCATGGTGGGGGGTTTTGGATGTCTGCAACCATCCAAGGAAGGGCGTAAATAGCACAGTGTCTTAAAATTCTCTACCCATTATTTATCATATTTTCCAGATCGACGAGAAAGGATTATTCAACGCTGATAAGGCTATCGAACTTTCTAAGCAGCATATTTTGAACGCTGAGGAACAGAAAACCATACAGGATATTATAGTGAAATGCTCTGCAGGTAAGAACATTTTATAATCATGTCTTGTAATGGCCGTAACAAATGACAGACGAGGATTCTAATGTTACTTATGTGGGGTGACCTGAAGAAACTAGTGATGGCAATAACGGCTGTTTAACAATAATAAATTATCCTGTTGTTATGTTGTAGCGGCTGTTGTTCTAATGCTGTCTGTTATCCTGTTATTTTGATTTTATACGTTACTTTGTAGAACTTTTTTTTTTCTTTTACGGCGGGTAATACTCTAAGGCATCTCGCGGGGGAGTGGATCTCCCCACGCGGGTACGTGGGACTCGCTGCGCCCGAAAGCTGGTAATTGGACGCAGCTCCACCCACTAAAACCAATGTCGCCTTTGGTGAGGTGCCCCGCATCTAATAAACAAACAGGGCACCTCGACGGCTAGTCAGTCCTCCAAGGGACCAACTCCACCTCCACCGAGGGGTTGTTCTGCACCACAGAACAAACCCTCCCAACGTCGGGATAGTACAATGGAGTGAGGTTTCCATCCTTGCCCCTTTCCCCCTGTTCTTTTGTCCCCTCTTCTTATAAGAGGAGTACAAAGAGCCCCACCGCCACGTCAAGGCCTGAACCATGGTGGGGTACTTTGTAGAACTTCAGTGACGTTAAACAAGCAAAGCGTTTAGGCGATTTAATTATAATGTAGAATCGAATATGACAGTTGACATTTTACATGTTAGCTTTGTAATAATATTAAAGAAGAAGCAACAATCTTCCTCTATTATTCTATCTCCCTCTCACACCTAATGTATGCCTATTGCGAGCCTATTCTTACAATGGTAACGCAACGGCGTCATCGTTTCAATAGAAGTGACATTTTACATCGATAAATCACGTGGTATTAAGTGCCATTTCCATACATTTATTAGTTTCTAATAGCGTTTACGATTGTAGAATGACATCTTGGCTAACCCACCAGGCAATAAATAATTTCGTCAACTGACAGCAGGATAACTCAGAATTTAATAATGTATTATTCATTACATTCAAATAATGCATTACTACAACTATTGTTGTAATAATGACCACCACTTGAAGAAACCAAATAAGAACAAGTAGAAGTTGTAGAATCATAATAGAACGCTTCAGTAAATACTTCAGACTTAGTGAAATACTAGGAAGAAATAATGAGGGATACATCTAAATAATGAGGGATACATCTAAATAATGAGGGATACATCTAAATAATGAGGGATACATCTAAATAATGAGGGATACATCTAAATAATGAGGGATACATCTAAATCAACACAGATAGAGGTGGTCCTAAAAAAGAATCTAAAGTTTTTGATCCTAAAATGGCCTTAGGAATAGTGGCAAAAAATTTGAAAAATATAAAAGCATAATAAATAACATACTTAGACGATTCTTATTGAAAGTGTACAAGATATTTGAAGAGAACTTGACATTTTTAATCGTATTTCAGTAAACGAACAGGCAACTAGTGATGGTGAAGAGGGGTGTGATAGAGCCAGGATGTTGGCAGAATGCGCAATGCCATACAAAAACCAGGTATGATTCATAAAATGTATACTAACATAGTAAAATTCATTAAATAATAAGTAATAAAATTCAAGTAAGTATATTAAGTATAGCCTGACAAGAAATATAAACCCTCGCCATATTGCGGTAAATTTGCGGTTGTAAACCGGTCAGGTAAAAAATTTCTGGTCAGGCTTTAAATAAAATTAAAGTCAAGTGGAGGATACGGGCGCAAGACACGTTGAAGTGAGAAGAACACATACTGAGAAGAACTAATTTTACTGATACGTCAATGCGCAAATGTTTGATACTTTTCCATTTACTACACTATTTATATAATGCATGTTATCTGAAATGAATTTTGACGTGACAACGTCTTATAATTCGATGGAGCCGGCTGCACGCACGAAAAAACATGACTCATGCGGCGTTACCTCGCTCTGTGGTGTTCCATTTTCTTATGACGTTGTCACGTTCAACTATCGTCAGTAATTACCGACTTTACAGACAACCGATTTTTTTAAGAATATTGTATACCATGTTTCTTAATTTGAAACATAAGTAAAAATTTGCAGAATTTTAACATAAAATTTCAATTTTATTCAGTACAGTTCTGATCCCATTTATCCTGTTGCGACTGTTTACGTCTAAAAACGATTTGACAGATTTTTCACCACCTAGTCTTTATTGGTTTTATCATTTTATCACAAATTTATTCGTTTAATCGTCTTCTAGGTTTTTCGCTAAATTTATATTCACATTTTCCCGCGGCTTGACCTGCTCCAAAATTTAAAGTCTTCCTCAATAATTGGGCTAAAGAATTTTTTACATCCGGTCGTCAGTTTCTTCTTTTCCGCTTATTTATATTTATATAGCTGTTAATACAGCTACTTATATTTATATAGCAGTTAATACAGGTGTGAAAGCGTCCATAGATATTATTATTATTATTATTAACATTATATTTTTTTGTTTTCAGTTCGTACCCGAGGCTTAAAGGTATAAATGTCAAAAGTTGAATTATGAAGGCACTCCATGACTACATTGTTTTTAAAATTTTATAATTATTTACAAATAAAGTTGTATGGTTAATTTTATTTTATTTCGTTAATTAATTTAAATATGTAATAAGTATTGTATTGAAATGAATATAACCAATCATCTAGATTCTAGGTGCTTCAAAACACGAGAATCTGATGGTAAGTAGGTACCTACAGCGTCAAGATTACCCAAGGTGGTTAAGGAGAAACTAAACGTTTCTGTGCCAGTCTTTCTTTTTTTTCCTTTTACGCCGGGAAATGCTCTGAGGCATCCCGCTGGTGAGGGGGGCTCCCCAGGCGGGTATGTGGGACTCGCTGCGCCCGAAAGATGGTAAGGTGGATGGTAAACACGGCGAATGCCACCAATGCCGCCTTTGGTGAGGTGCCCGGAGCAAACAGGGCATCTCGGCGGCTAGTCAGTCCCTCAAGGGACCGACGCCACCTCCACAGAGGGATTGTCCCGCACCGCAGAACAACCCCTCCACACAGTGACTTTTTTTTTTTTTTTTTTTCTTTAACGCCGGGAAATGCTCTGAGGCATCCCGCAGGGGAGTGGGTCTCCCCACGCGGGTATGTGGGACTCGCTGCGCCCGACAGCTGGTAAATGGACGCAGCTCTACCCACTAAAACCCGGCGAGTGCCACCAACGCCGCCTTTGGTGAGGTGCCCCGGATCTAGAAAACAAACAGGGCACCTCGACGGCTAATCAGTCCCGCAAGGGACCGACGCCACCTCCACAGAGGGGTTGTCCCGCACCACAGAACAACCCCTCCCAACGTCGGGACAGTACAATGGGGTGAGGTTCCCATCCTCACCCTTTGCCCCCTGCTCTTCTGTCCCCTCTTCTTATAAGAGGGGTACAAAGAGCCCCCTCGGCCCAATTAGCTTCACCCAAGGTGCACCGCTCACCCTAGGTTACTGAGCCCCACCGCCACGACAAGGCCTGAACCATGGTGGGGCTCCACACAGTGACAGTGCAATGGGGCGAGATTCCCATCCTCGCCCCATTGCACTGTCATCCATTTTTAAAAGCATATAGACATGTTCCTAAGTACCTAGTAAGAACTGACTTATGTAATCATCAATCACTACATAGTATAAAGCAAAGTCGCTTCCCGCGTCTGTGTGTATGTTTGTATGCTTAGATCTTAATAGATAGAGTGATTCAAGAAGAATGTTTATATGTATAACACATGCATAATAAAGTAGATAAACACAGATAATTTTAGAGGTTTCGAATGTGATGTCGCAAATAAACACATTTTTTTGCGCTTACATTGCAAACGCTGGCTGAACCCTATCGGATAGATCAAAATAATGTACTACGAGGGCGGCACTGAAAATTTCGGGAATCAGAAATGCAGAAATCATCCAATCAACACACTGTTTTTGTGTTAAACCACTTCGAAAGTCATAATAAATCATCGCTCTAGAATTTTCTCGAGTCAATTCCATTTTCTCAACGACTAAACAAGTTTGACAAGACCTTGTGACAAGACCGAGAATCTTTTTTTAAATAAATAAATGGTATTCGATTTTTAAAACCAAGCAGTTTTCAATTAAAAAGATTTTAATATGACAGGAACAGTAGAAATATTCCATTCCCGATACTTTTAGTGCAGCCTATGTACATTATAGTACAACTCCAAAAGGTCTACAAAAAGTCTGCGATGGCATATGTCTATCTCTTAAAGATAACATACTATATCCATTTTAATATTTAAAAAAATGGCAATTATAAAGCGGTAATTGGAAACGTATTTACACAAATGTGGTATTAATCCCTATCATTTTAAATGCATTAGCTAACTTGAAAAGAGCGGGCGCTCCAGACGCCGCGCCTCGCTTCCGAGCCGGACGGAGTTTCCGTCAGACAATGTATGGTGGAATTGTATAATATCCAAAATATGCCTAATACGGTTGTAAAAGTAGTATAGTGGTATAGTGGTAGTATATAATATGTAATATTTTATTGCCCTACAATATTTCTGATTCCTATTAACGTATCCCTCGGGCTCCCTCAGATCGTATCAAAGGGTCATTTAGTCGTTGCCGCTGCCTATCCTGGCTATACAGGAGTTGCAACTGCAGCATTGGGACCGAATGGTGGGCCTAGCCCAAACAAAAAAATATAACTTTAGCCCGCAGCTTCACTTGCTTAGGTTTACAGCCATATGTGGTTTGAGTATGACTACATTTATATATTATGTCACTCGGTAGCTAATAACGTAGCACTATACTGCTGAAACTTTTTTTAAAGGGGTTGATTAGTTTCGAAGGTTACCTCAAACATACAAACTTACAAATGCCAACAGGTTGCTAAAGTATACTCCAGTTGCCAACGTCCCGCTGTTGAAGATAATAATAGAGAATATCAATATAATAATAGCATTCTCGTTACCCCGAACGATTATAGAAAATATAATGATATGATTGTGTTTAAATACGTTATTACCGGCCGGGAAGCAGTCGCTCTAGTTAATTTACCCAAAAATAGTACGAATCAATATTAATAAGCATAACCAGGGTTACTTGTTCAAATATAAACAACTGTTGGAAAGTTATACTGCTGTAGAAAGACCCTTTGTAAGTCTAAAGTTTGAAATAAGTCGATGGTGCAATAGCTTATATTTTACGTGGCATATTTTTAAGGTGCACATGGCATTGCTGTCGATTTGAGCCGGCACGACCGGAGTGATACCTCTCTCATGTAATGCTGGCGTAAAGTGACAGCTATGCTGTCTTGTTTTGTGCGGTTTGTGAGTTTTCGTTGATCCATTAGAGGAACAACGGAGGGAACGCATCTGCATAACCTTTGTTTGTGCGGATGTGTATGGGGGTTTATAGTCGTCATACTCTGTCATTTATCATTATTATATCAATATTTTATCATTTTTCCCACTCCCATACTCCCAAATTATTCAATCGATATGAAAATCCACAATTTTGAGGGTATCCCTCTAGCCCCGTTAGCAAGTTGACGCTGTGAAGAAAAGTAATGTGTAAACACACGGATTTAAAAGAGGACGTAATACAAGGATTGTAACTTGCACAGATTGATATATTTTTTACTTGAGCAACGTCAAGGATTTTGAAACAAAAAGTTACATAAATCATTGTGCTGACGTTTTTTAATCCGGCACGTACATACAGTACATTAATTGCAACGAGCAAATAAACGGAAAAGAGCGGTAATGTTATGTGTTTTGATGATTCGCCGATAGGACGTAGACACAGATCACTGGTTGGTTGAATTGCTATTACGTCAGTGACAAACCACTGACCAGTTTCGGATTTTTATGGCTCACATTACTCTCTCCGGTTATATGATCGGTTATGTGCATGGCGTATACTATATAATATCTACTTGTATGAGATAGTGAAAAGGTAGGTGTTTAAGGTAGGGAAAAACAGGGCAACGCGTCGGCATATAATCTCTGGTTGTACGGATGTGAAAAAATATCTACGTGTTTACCAGTAGGTGCATATATTACTTGCTTATATAAATTTTAAAAACTATTTCATTGACTTATGTTACTTGTATACGGAGCCCTCAACACACAAATATGAATTAAATAGTATCATACAATTGATTGAAACTGATAACTATAATATACATATTATAAAATTCAATAACAATAACCACATAAATAGAGGTATTTTATTTAATATGGCACTTGTATGTTAAGTTATTACGAAAATGTACAAAATAATGAATATCCTTGTAATTTTAATATTCGGATATTGTCATGTAAGTATTCCAAACTAGTATTTTAGAAAATTCTAGACTAAGCTAATTTTAATGGTAGGAGGGATGCGCTTGTGCCGCGGCACATTTGCTTGGGTTATACTTTCATGTTTATATAAGGCATATGCCTTCCGTCAAATAGCTTTGCTATGTTTAAAAGAGCAGGGCAGCCAATGTAGTTGGTAATGGTAGCACCGAGGCCTACTGGCCTCGGTGCTACCATTGCTGAAGATAGTAATCTTACGTCAAAGGAAAGGCAACGCATGAAATTCCTGGAGAAATTCCAGGTGTGCACCTGGTATTTCTCTAGGAATTTCATGGGCGACGAACGACGAATTTCATCGTTTGTGTTCATGGGCGACGTTGACTGCCATAAGGCTTGTTCATCGGTTTGCCCGTCATACTGAATTAAAAAGCAACTTTACAATTTATGTCGCTTATTGGAAGAAATAATATTATAATAATTCTTTATTGACACTTATTCAGTTTCGTTTTTACAAGTTCCTATAAAGTCTCTGACACCTAAAAAAGGCTGAAATTCCCATATCTCAGGATTCAGTGACTTTTCCCATATATGCTTTATTTTTTGTAACAATATTATCAAGAAACCAAAAGAAGAGGCAAAAATTGTTTGTTCAATGTGTATAATATAAAGATATATACTTATTCAATATCTAAAAATTAAGATATAGAAATGAAATACATAAACATAAATATAATAAAAGAAATAATATAAAAGCGTGTAAAAGTCAGTGTCATGGCGCAGGCGTAACATTTTAAAAGTGCAGATTAAATTTCGAGTCCGTGCTGTTATAAGCTCAATATGTGGAAGCCAACTTAATTTATTGTCCAGTACGATACCAAGGTATTTAAAACAGCTTCGGATTTCGTTAAGTTAATTCAACAGCTTTTACGCTCGTGGTCACATGCATGCATATTGAGTTTTATGGCAGCTATATAAGAATTTACATAATTAAATCTGCAGTAGCTTCTGCAGCCCAGATTCAGCAATATCTTGAGCCTCAGCCCAAGTTTCCGCATAAAAAACTAACGTCGTATCATTAGCATAGATAAACAGTTTTCCATCTGTTAGTGTCATATTACATAGGTCGTTTACATAAATAAGGAAAAGACTTGGGCCAATATAACAACCTTGCGGAACTCCAAAGATTATATTTACGTCATAACTAATAATATTATTTATCTTTGAACAAGACCATTGACATCTTCGACACGACATCTTCAAAAAACCAGTAGGGCTAAACTTCTCACTCCAATATTTTCTAGTCTATCCACAAGAGTAGGTATCGAGATGGTATTAAATGCCTTGGCAAGGTCAAGGAAAACACCAATGCACTTTTGTTTACTGACAAGTTTCTTTGTAACATACTTTGTCAAGCTTCCCACGGCATCATCTGTCGATATTCTCGACAAGCCAAATTGGGCGCTTGATAAAATGTTGTAACGATTGAAAAACTGTATCAACATTTTCAGCATCTTCTCCAGTACTTTATTAGATAGTGCTGGAATACAGAATGTTTTTTTATGTTAGTTGGATTGGCAAACCTACCACCTGATGGTAAGTGGTCGACGTCGCCCATGTATTAAATACATCCTAATGTAATTTATATTAAATAATCTTAACACCAGGGTTTGCCCGACCAAGAGAAACAGAACATTCTAGCGGCGATGGTACCTCATGTTCAGGAGTGCAGTAAGGAACACGGAGTCAGCGAGGAAGAGATCAAGACCGCCAAAGGAAAGGGCAACCTTGTGGACCTACACTCGTGTCTGATGGGCTGTATTTATAAAAAGATTCATGTGGTATGGTGAAATAATAATTTTAATTATTATTATAATAAAAAAGGGATTTCATGTTATTTCCCATTATGATTGGTAAGAAATATAAACGTAGGTAATGTTAAGCCGCGATAAATCTGCAAGAACTAGTTTTATTACAATTGACTAAAATATTAATATTAATACAAATTAAGCCTTCTTAATAATCTGAACAATTCTAAAGAATCTTAATTTATGAAATAGAAATAATAATATAACAATTTATTTGATTTACTAAGTTTAACGGAAAGCTGGTACGGAACTGAAAATCAGGAAGCATCTCACAACAATGTTTATTTAAACTTATATTATAATACAACTTACAAAAAAACTTAAAACTTCCTTGTATTGTTATACAAACCTTAAAACTCTTACTAATACTTAAAACATACAAAGAATCTGTAATATAAAAATAACATAGTGGATATATTATAATTTTTATTAAATTTTGCAGATTGATGACAAAGGTTTCTTTGATTTGGAAAAATCTGCTGAGCTCTATAAGAAGTATTTCTCCAATGAGAACGACCAGAAAATGATCTCTGAACAAATCAATTCATGTGCCAAAGGTATTTGGAATAACAAATTCCAATAAAGTTATTTATTATATGTTAATAATTGTTATTGAAGCATTTCCTTTTAACAGTAAATTCTTCTTACAAATATTTTTTTTTGTGATGTATGTTCTTATAAATATATACATGTATTTTCGCGTTGTTTTGTTTCAGTAAATAAAGAGACAGTTAGCGACGGCGAAGCAGGGTGCGAGAGAGGGCGACTTCTAAACGACTGTCTGATGCCATTTCAAAAAGAGGTAAGTACCTACTTAGGTGCTATATATATATATATATATATATATATATATATATATATATATATATATATATATATCGTACGATATATATATATATATATATATATATATATATATCGTACGATGGTCCGATCAGAATCAATATATAAATATATATGTTGATTCTGGTTGTTCCATTTGAATCTGGTTAAAAAACTTTGGTGCAAATAGTACTATGGTATACAGACAACAATAGGGATGTTGACAGTTTTCATATAAAAATATAATTTTGATGTTAATTGGTAGTTTATATGATAGAATTCTGAAAACATACAATATTTTCCCTTATTTTAATTTGATTAAATTCATATTTTATAAATAAAATGTAACAAAATTTAAAATAGGTCACGTGATAATAAACGGAAATGACGTCACCTGTTCCTATTTAGCGGAAGCAAAAGAATACTGACGGACTTTTATACACCATTTTCCGTACGCAGTGCATATTGTAAAAACTAATTTTCAGGCGTTTTGACAGTGTACACACACATAGGTACCGTACAACACTTATAAAACTTAGAAGCCATTTTTATTAACGACAACTAGAATCATTTTATCACTTTTACGATGTTTATCAACATATGACGTCACGTGACAAGTGTTAGCGTTTTGGAACGAAATTTAAAATGCATTATAAAATACAAGATTTTATAGGCATTAGACGTATTTAAGCAAAAGTTGATAATATTTAGGCCTCAATTAGATATTTATAAATGATTTAAAAACATTTCTGAAAAATGTCAACATCCCTATTTAAAATATCGATTGAACGATTTAGGTGGAAGTCGTATGAAAACTCAACAGTCGAAGAAACAATATATTCATCCGATTATCATATTATGAATAAAAAGTATTAATCGTCCGATAGACGGATGAATGGACACTTCCATAGTTTTTTAAACGACTTCAAAAAGGAGGAGGTTATAATATGTTCGTGTGTATATATTTTTTAAGAGAAGCACACAGAGCTTAAGAGCAAGTTCAGACACGGTGGGAAAAACGTTATTTCACGACCTTGGTGACGAATAAAGCATTTTGGATTTTTCATCATTAATATATAATTGGTATTTACACTGTAAGATATATATGTAATTTGTATATATTGTGACAATAACAGCTTTTCTTTTGTTGCAGTTCTTCGCGATGCCCTAGTCCACGAGCTCATCGTAAATTGAAAACTTGGTGAAGGTCTCCAAAGGGTGCAATATAATTAAACATTGTTTTACAATAAAATCGCATTGTAGAAAATAAATGAAAAGCAGCAAAACATATTTTTTTATATTGTCCTTTTTTAGCGTTTAAGGCATTTGATATTGTATTTTTTTTTCCTTCTTTTATTTTTCTCTACTTCAAAATACAGTATTAAAATCAAACAGCATTCCTGAATTCGTGAACATATTATAAATATATTTTGAAAGTGGAAAATTTTATTTCTTTACGTTCATCAAAAAGTTCTCCGGGTACCGGTCAAAGCGACTAATGTATTCTGGAACAAAAGATGGTAAGTTTCTTTTGTCACAAACCTACCCTTCTCTCCCAAACACAGCAAAGCTGTTTGAATTATACTCATGCAGATAAGTACGCAGCGGAAGGTGGCAGGGGCGGAGGACTCGCCAGGGTGTCATCACTGCGACAGCAGGGAACCACACCCTGGCGGAGTGTCCTGCTTGGACGGATCAAAGGGCGCCCCTCATCGCTGAGGTTGGCGCGGACCTGTCGCTCCCTGCGGTCATCCGAGCGATGACTGCCAGTGAGAGCATGTGGCAGGTGGTCCTCTCCTTCTGCGAGGATGTGATGTCGCAGAAGGAGGAGGCAGAGCGGGAGAGGGAGCGCACTGCTGCCCCTACCCGCAGGAGGGCGCGGCGGCGACAGGTGGTCGCACCGCCGTGAGGGACCTGTGCTCGGCCGATCGGGGGATTTGCCGCGCGCGTGTAAGGCCCGAGCTATAAGGCACCCTTATGTGTTCGGGGTGCCTTAAGCGGAGAAGGAGGAGGGGACGCCATCTCCCACCTCCAGAGAAGAGTGCCAGATGGCACACCGTTGTGGCCCGGTGAGGACGTCCACAGCTCCCTCGCCGGGTCACCCAGACGAAGAGGAGAACACCGCTGGGGTTTAGTGGGTAGAGTCTGCGCTCACTTTACCATCTTTTCGGGCGCAGAGAGTCCCACATAACCCCCGGGCTCCCCCGGTGGTATGCTTAAGAGCATTCCCCAGCGGCAACAAAAAAAAAAAAAATATATATATATAAGTACGCAGCACAGCCCTCATTCTGCAGAGGTAAATTTGTCTCTTATTTCAATTTATCTTGATTGTTATGAAAAATACTAACACTTTGTGAAAAAGACTTACGTCGTAATCATTTTAAATAATAGTGATGTTTTAATTTTCATCGTAACACTTAATGATACTCTGGTAAATTTATCCCAAAGTTTAAATAAATAAAAATTTCAGAGAAGTGATGTGGCTATAAGGCGGGTTTTTGACCCTAAAATATTTAAAAATTGAAGTATATCAGATATCTATAATTTTTTTCATAATAAAAGTGCTTGTACTCTAAGATTAAAATCATATCTTAACCCTTTTCATGGAATTTATTTCTCATTCAGACCAGAAAATTAGAGCCTTTTTTAATATTAGAAAAATGTGCCTATTCCGTTTCAACTACAACTTCAAAAAAGGCGGGGGTTATTCATATTATATTATACTAGCTGTTGCCCGCAGCTTCGGCCGCTTTAACTTACTCAACTTAAGTACTGTTAGTCACAGCGTGATTTTATAAAGCCTATAGCCTTCCTCGATAAATGGGATATCTAACACTGAAATATTTTTTCAAATCGGACCACTAGTTCCTTAGATTAGCGCGTTCTAACAAAACAAACAAACAAACTCTTCAGCCTTATAATATTAGTATAGATTATGGGCTTCGATATTTTCTTCAATATATTTACAATTGAATATAATATGTAAGTTACAGCTAAATAAACGATGCTGACATTGATAAAATTTTATATGTTTTAATGCCTTTTTTTATTTAACGCCGGGAAATGCTCTGAGGTATCCCGCGGGGGGTGGGTCTCCCCACGCGAGTAAGTGGGACTTGCTGCGCCCGAAAGGTGGTAAGTGGACGCAGCTCTACACACTAAAACCCGGCGAGTGCTACCAATGCCGCCTTTGGTGAGGTGCCTCGGATCTAATGAGCAAACAGGACACCTCGACGGCTAGTCAGTCCCCCAAGGGACCGACGCCACCTCCACACGCTTGTCACGGTTGTCACGCACCACAGAACAACACCTCCCAACGTCGGGACAGTACAATGGGGTGAGGTTCCCGTCCTCACCCCTTGCCCCCTGCTCTTTTGTCCCCTCTTCTTATAAGAGGGGTACAAAGAGCCCTCTCGGCTTAATTAGCTTCGCCCAAGGTGCTGTGCTCACCCTAGGCTACTGAGCCCCACCGCCACGACAAGGCCTGAACCATGGTGCAGGAATCAGGTGCTAATCCTGTAAAATGATGAATGGTATAAAACGCAACGCAAATATTTTAGGGTTATTTCAATAAGGATGAAGGCAATTGTTAAAATTGCGTTGTTTTAATATGGACTTGAAGAACATTATTGTTTTTTCACCTAAAGTGGCCTAAGAAAAAAGTGAATAGATCTTGTATTTAAGCGTTTGTCGCAAGAATGATGATTGTACTTAACGCAATAGAATATATAAGAGTAGGATAGTGGGTACGACATAGTTTGTACATAATGGTGTCTTGGAATATAATTTTTCTTTGCTGCGGATTGTTTATAATTGCATTAAAGAGCGTACAAGTAAGTTTATTTTGTTCATATTTTTACCCTCTGACTTAAAAGGGTTTTACCCTATATTAGTGTGACCCCTTTGTGTGTCTATATTAGTTTGACCCCTTTGTGTGTCTGTCTGTGGCACCGTGGCTCTCAAATCGTGACAACGGATTTGAATGCAATTGTTTTATTTGAGAACAGGTTTTCTAGGAGGTCCTTAAACATGCTTTATCTAAATTGTTTAATTCATTTCAAGGCGATAGCTTTTTTTCGTTAAGATGGTTACCGTTTTTTTTTTAGGGGGTGAGTGACAAAGAAAGAAGTGCCTTGTTTTCTTCTCTAATGCCTCATGTACTTGAATGTAGTGGACAGTTTGAAATTGGGACCGATATCGCGAAACTTCTAGAAAATCCCACAAACTTAGACGATGTCAATCCATGCCTGGTGGCATGTGTTATGAAGAAAATGAAATTAGTAAGAGAATTATTTCTGAATTTAAGTAATATATAATATTTATATATTTCTTTTAATATATTTTTCTTACTAACCCCTAAATTCTAGGTCTATTTTAACAGTACATATACGACTGAAATAAATCAAGTACAAAATCTTTTTGATTCCATTTCGGTAACCAAACCATAATATAACTTTTTTTCTCTTTTTTCTTTCACACCAAAATATTTTTTTGAAGTGATACTATTTTGCGCGCATGAGGGTAAAATTTTGACGGATGAAACGTCACGACAATGTGCAACGTTTTTGTCCAAGAAGAGGGAGAGGGTGATTGAGACCAATTGAGAGAGAGTGAGAAAGGGCGAACGTAGCATGGAGCACATAGCCAAGGAGTGAGAGTATTTTCACGTTTTATGCAAAAAAAAAAAATCATATGCTGTAATACTTATAAGATCCAGCATTAAATGATGACGATGGTTTAGATCATTGACATTAAAACCAATATGGAGATTTGTATTTAAGACCTTCATTTATTTTAGATGAACAGTAAAGGATTGTATGATGCTGAAAAGGCAAAGAAAATTAGCAAAAAATACTTCACAGGCGACGACGATCTGAAAAACGTCGACAAACTTGGGGACACGTGCTTATTGGGTAATATATTATAATAAACTAGTATACTATATTTTTTATCTCGTAAGGAGGCAACCGAGCAGTCGGAGCCTTAAGGACTACCGACGCCTATAGACATCCGCACAAATAAATGTTATGCAGATGAGTTGCCCTCCTTTTCCTATCCCCCTATGGGCCACCGGACTACCTCTTACAGTATGGAACTATCTCTTACAGAATAAAAAAAATATTGAAAGACTGTTGCATTTGGCCAGCACAAATAAATTGTGAACGTTTTACAATAATTATCTTTCCTCTCCTGTCCCTTAGGTTGTCTGGTAGAAATCGCTACTTTAGCGATAAGGCCGCCTTTTGTGTACATTTTTTTTCTGTAATTTCCATGATTGATGTATGTATTCTTATGTACACAATAAAGTATATTTTCTTTCTTTCTTTTTTGACATTTCAATTGACTAATAATAAGGCAAATATAATTCCGGTAGGAACTTTGAATTTTTCGGGATAAAATTTAGCCTATGTGTTATTCTTTTACATAAGCTATAATAATACTACCAAGTTTCATCAAAACCCGTTCAGTAATTATGTCGTGATTGAGCAACAAACATCCGAACTTTCGCATTTATAATAATAGTAAGATAAATAAATAAATATTAAGAAAAGCTCACCCCCTCAGCCCCTTTTATCAATAAATTCTCTGAATATCGTTCAACTCTCAAATGGTTACCAATCCATCTTCGCAGGAATTTGCAACACGAGTTGCATCTACTTTATAATGTTGTTTTTGACCCAAGGACCCCAGTTTACTTGAAAGAGATGTTTACCTTTTCGTCAGATAACAATTTGAGAAAGAAAGAAAGAAAAAGAACTTTATTGACACACATACGAGACAACAACAAATATAGTTTTAATGTATAGAAAATAATATACACTATTATATGGACTTACTATTTTAAATTAAACCATCGTGTGCCTCAGGAATGTGCCAAAATGGTACAGTTCGGCATAAGCCAGATTACCATGTTAAAAATGGTATCTGACAACCGCATCTGAGAACTACTCGGTTTCTATAAAAATTAAATGTTCAACCTCAAAAGACGAATTTTTTTAGCAACTCCTTTGCTGCCACATCTGATAATCTTTGGAACTCATTGCCAAATCGAATAAAACAAGCGAGTCTTAAGATTTTTAAAGGACTCCTCAAAGAATCTTTTTTTTCTACCTTGTCTTTTTTTTTTAATTTCACCTATCTACTTTCTCTTTTTTCGGTAATGTTCTTCGTTTTAAATCTATCGTACGATATGCAATCACTATCGACGTCTAATTATAAGTGTTTTTCATAGTATTAAAATTAGTATTTGCCCAATTTTTGTGCACACCCTCTCTCCTTAAAAAGTATTCTTTCAGTGGATGGTTACCTGGAAGAAATCGCTTTAAAGCGATAAGGTCGCCTAATTGTACAACTCCTTTCTTTTCTTTTAATTTTTTTTGGATGTGTTAATGGTGTGCAATAAAGTTATATTATTATTATTATAAATTAATATATTAATTTCATAATTTGTATGGGTTGCGGATATTAATTATCCATCTATAATTGTTCCCGCTGGGGAATGCTCGTATGCATACCACCGGGCTCCCTCGGTCCCGGTGGTAAGTATGGGTTATGTGGGACACTCTGCGCCCGAAAAGATGGTAAAGTGGGCCCAGACTCTACCCACTAAACCCCAGCGGTGTTCTCCTCTTCGTCTGGGTGACCCGGCGAGGGAGCTGTGGACGTCCTCACCGGTGCTTGGATCTACCTACCTACTACCATCCTGCTTGTTTTTTCAGTGAAACAGCTTTGCTGTGTTTCGGGAAAAATACAGGATGGGCAGTGTAATTTTACAGTGACCGAAACTCACCATCTACGTCTCAGGATAGACAACACACAAATGAGTTGCCTGGGCTAGTTCCAGAAGAACTTGTTATGTCTTCATACCGTCTTAGGCTACGCTTACCACTTATCAAAGCCCATCTGTCTAATGCCCATCCAATTAAAAAAGTTTGATGTATAGGAAGGACCAAATTAAATGTTTCATAAGATATTGATATAAAAGCTTTTAATATAAATGGAATAAAGTAACATCTTCCAAGGGATTTATATTTACCGTCTACAAAGGGGATTTACCTAAAATTATAATTTCAGTTAACGAGAAGGAGGTGTCTGATGGCGAAAAGGGTTGCGAGCGAGCGAAACTGTTGCTCGACTGCTTCATGCCGCACAAAGATCTGGTAAATTTTCTTTCAAACACTTAATTTGCTAGAACTAAGGAACTTACAGATCGCCGATGGGCCAATAACGTTAAAGAGGCTACGTTTAGGTAGACGAAGTGATGGTCGACCATTAACCTGGTGGGACAACGATCTCCGGCCGGTCTGTGTTGGATGCGAGTGGCAAGGGCTCGGCCGTCTTGGCGTTCATTGAGGGAGGCATATGTTCAGCAGTGGAGGGATAGAGGCTGAAGATGATAATGATGAAAGAAGTTATTAATATTATGGATTCCCCATTAAAAAAAACTATTACCCGCAGTTTCACCCACTCGAAGAGCTAAGAACAAATTCTCAAAAAATAGCCTATTATTCTCATAATAGACTATAAAATGCAAACAGATTGTTACAAATTGGACTGATCCGAGTTTAATATAATTTAATATTATTAATAATATTACATTATCTTATATTATTAAGTAAATAAAGTTCGTTTTATTATGTTAGTAAATAATTTTATTTCAAGAAAAAGAATTGGATTTAATCAACTTTGATTTTAAAATTAATAAAAGCTTTATTTTTGTAGTAAAAAGCCGAAATGTTTTCTTAATTACGTGTTTATTTGTTTCAGTTTCTGCCATCAGCTTTGAAGGTATGAAGATAGGACACGTATATGATTATCGTCTACGACTCTCGCTATGCGCATCTGATTTTGTTTGATTGGGTTTTATTAATAAATGCATTGTAATAAAATGATATTTAATTTAATTTGGAATCAAATACCTGTTGATTACAAAACATATAGCTAGAAGAATAAAGAGTTTATTAAATAGTAAAATATGATTTTTTTGTTGTTGTAAAGTTGAAAAGACAAAGACCTGTAAACGCAAATTAGTAATTAGTTTCTACTTTGCTTAATTTAAAAAAATACTTTCACTTGCTACTTGTGGCGCCACCTATAATCTGTCTATAATTTGTCGCGCAACACCTTAAATTGTCACTTTTCGACGGACACTTTTCATACTCAGAGATGGTTCTCCTTACTTATATACTCCATGGTCTAAACAGATCACCGATAAGCAAGCGATGATTTCAATGTCAGGTGCAGGGGTATTTTATTAATGTAGGTACAGACACATTTTTATTTAGAAGACATAAAATTCATATATTAAATTATATTTTATTATAATGGTCACACCGAAAATCGATCGTCAATTGGATTTCAATTTCAATTCAATCGAAAACTCGATTTAGTCAAAAGTAAGTCAATATGTCCACATTAGAAGTGGATTAAATTCGTGTTATTGTGAGATTGGGATTGAAATCCTGAATAAGCATGCTAGTCTGACACGAAAACATACTTTTAGCATAGGATAGTACGTGGTAAAATGGTAAAATAAAATTGTGGCTCATATTTATTAAACGAGCAACATTGGTTCTACATCTGTACATAACAATTATCAGTGATTGCACACGCAATTATATAGTGTAAATAGCGTGCATAGATACAACAGATAAAAACGATACACAATGAAATTAATAACACCACTGTCCAAGTGTTGCCAGAGCTACCAATTTATACAGATTTTTGAGGCCCATTTTATCAAATTGGAACTATTTCTACCTATTTTTAGACTTATTTGAAGATTGTATACAAATGTTTTAATTTTTTTTATTCTAATTGGATAGGCAAACATGATGGTAAGTGGTCAGCGTCGCCCATGGACATAAACAAGTTAACCTGAGACTGGCCCAGGCAACTTATCGAGGTAGACCTGGATCATGCGAAATCATTAACCTACGTCATCAAAAAAGGCCACTTATTCATGTGTTGCCTATCCTGATACATAAGATGTTAAGTTTAAGTGCCGTACATCGCCTGTCTTGCCCTTCTCTCTGAAACACAGTGAAGCTAAACACGGTAGAAAAATGCAGGATGGTGGTACCCATGCAGCCACGGCACGGCGCAACCCTCACATCAATAAAGCTGATTGAATTGCATCATTCCTTTCAAAAATGTATCAATTTACTTACTACAGGTACTTTTATATGTACCTACACGACACTTTTATGATATATTATAACACTTAACTCCTTCTAATCAGTATCGCAATCCCCACCATGGTCCAGGCCTTGTCGTGGCGGTGGGGTTCAATAGCCTAGGGTGAGCCCAGCACCTTGGGCGAAGCGAATTGAGCCGAAGGGGCTCTTTGTACCCCTCTTATAAGAAGAGGGGACAACAGAGCAGGGGACAAGGGGCGAGAATGGGAACATCACCTCTTTTTACTGTCCCGACGTTGGGAGGGGTTGTTCTGTGGTGCGGGATAACCCCTCTGTGGAGGTGGCGTCGGTCCCTTGAGGCACTGACTAGCCGTCGAGGTGCCCTGTTTGCTCATCAGATCCGGGGCTTAGTGGGTAGCTGCCTCCACTTACCAACTTTCGGGCGCAGCGAGTCCCACATACTCGCCTGGAGAGACCATCAACTCCCCCGCGGGATGCCTCAGAGCATTTCCCGGAGTAAAAGAAAAAAAAGCCTACTTATAAGAGCTGCTCCCTCGGTTTAATTAGCTTCGCCCAAGATGCTGGGATCACCTTAAGCTACTGAGCCCTACCGCTAAGACAAGGCTTAAACCTTGGCAAGTTTTAGTGGCAATAATAGCACTGCCTCTGCGGTCTAAGCTATTTGATGAAAAAAATAGAGGAGCACCTCTTCAAAACATAAATATTCTTTAATTAAAAATTAGTTAATAATAATATCTATGAACGCTTTTACACAACGTCAATCTGGTCCCGTAGTAAGTTCTTGAAGAACTTGTGTTACGGGTACCAGACAACGGAAAAATATTTAATATTTTTAATCTATAGAATATAGATATATTTAAGATTTTAATGAATAATACTCGTATTTAAAACTCACCCATGACCCAGGAACACAGAAAACTTTTTGTTACCTCGCGGGATTCAAACCTGTAACCTACGGCTTGAGCGCCAACGCGCTAACCATTGAGCTACAGAGGTCGTCATTTCAACATTGATTAAATGTTGTAAGAGAGACTGAGCCCCTACCTAGACATATTTCATCATCATCATCATCATTAGCCTCTATCCGTCCACTGCGGAACGAGGCCTCTTTCAATGAACGCCCAGACGACCGATCCCACTCGCATCCAACACGGACCGGCCACCACAGGGAGATCGTCTAATAATAACATACCATAGAAATATTATATCTGTGATATCTTATGTTATTTTAATATTACAAATATCTTCAAAGTTTGTATTTTAATATTTGTTTAGTATTTAAGTTATTTAAAATATTATTACGATACTTAGTAATAAGTAAATAAATACCAAAAGTGTTATATATGGCACCGCGCCGTTTCCTACGATTATTAAAAAAATCGAAAACCTCCTTTTATAATCGATTAATTAGAAATAAATAACGACTTTTACGCAGCATAAAGGTTTTTACACATATATTTTCTTATTTTAGTAAAAAAGCTTATCCCGAGGATGGAAAAGCTCCCGCTGCTTTGGTGTGTTACATTACAGCAATATTCACAATCTTTTGATGTTAGTTGCATAGGCAAAATGGCAAACGTGCGGCTTAAGGTAAGTGGTCAATATCTCCCAAGAACATGAAGGAACCCTGGATGAGTCGTAAGACGTAAGATGGTAAATTTTTATCATCATCATCAGCCTCTATCCGTCGTCTGCTGAACATAGGCCTCCCTCAATGAACGCTAAGACGGCCGATCCTTTGCCACTCGCATCCAGCACAGACCGGCCACCGCACGGAGATATTCTACCCAAACGTGGCCTCCGCACCTTATTGGCCCATCGGCCATCCGTTCTCTTTGGTGTGTGACCAGCCCACTACCACTCAACGAGCTTATTCTTTGCGTGATATCGGTAGCCTTAGTGTTCTCTGGCAGATGTCTTCGTTTCGAATCCTATCTTAAACACCCAGCAGCACGCTTCATAGCACGTTGAGCTACAGCTGCTTGTCTTGTCCTTTAAGCACAGCAAAGCTGTTTAACATAAGATGGATGGTGTTGTCCGCGTAGGCGCACGATACGAACATATCCCACCCAGCAGTGAATGTCAGACTAAAAGGCAATTAGGTATTTAAGCTGTCGTTTCCAGAAAGTCTAATGACGTTCAACTTTTTACCGCCTGATATTTTGCAACCGAATGATGCAACATCGTTAAACTATTTTTAACGACTAAAGCGTAGACAGATATTATGATTATGATTACCGTATCTTCATAACCTCTATGACTTAAGTGTTTGATTTTTCAGGGATCTGTATCAACGCACCTTTTTTTTATAACGCAGGGAAATGCATTTCGCATGTAGCCAGGTTACCGGAGTAGATTCATCTATGTGGGACCGCAATTAGGAGTGCACTACCCAAACTAAAACACCTGCATGCGCCTTCAGCCGCTTTTTGAGCGCAGCTGGGCCTTGTTCCTCACAGTAAGGTTACCCAGATGGGTGTACCATACGTAGTTATAATTCCGGAGTATAGCTGCCTGTAAGCGGCGCTGGGTCCTCCGAGGTTCCGGAGGAGTCTGCCCAGCGCACTTGCCGCCTTCACGACCTTTGGTCTCAACATTGAGAAATGTGGACCATTGATTGGCCGAAGGTCCACACTCCGTCAAGGATGAGCCCCATATATTTGATATGGGCTCATCCTGACCCATACCCCTCGGATCCCCCACTGGAGGCTTCTCTCCATATCCAAGGGGTCCTTTATGGCCGGCCCGCGGGAGAGAAGGACTTCGGCCTTCTACGCTCTGACCTGAAGCAATAACCTCTCTATACGGATGATCATGAAGGGACGTGGTGTAGAATTAAACAACTGTGCCCCATGGGTTACCTTTTATTACTGACTAATAAATGAATACACATTATAATTAAATGTTGTTATACAATAGTAAATGTACGTATATAGCTACACCTCAATCACGAAGTCGGGCCCGACTTCGCCCAGCCACGCCGCCTCCTTATAGCCTCGTCCCCGGGCGTACATGAGCGGCGAGTGGTTTATTCATTTATCTCCTGGAACAGCTTTGCTGTTTTCGGAAAAAGTAGGATAGGTAGAGTAATTGCTGGTACCACATGATATATGTCATCTTATATCTCAAGACAATCCTATAAGCGTTGGGCTAGTCTCGGGTAAACTCGTATGCTCATGGACGACGTTGTCCATTAACCATTGAATGGCTCGTTTGCCGCTCGTTTGGTACTATGTTTTTCCTTTGTCAGTTGCGCAGAGGTTTCTAAATATCATTATTAATCCTACTAGTATTATAAACGAGAAAATTTGTATACATATGGACGTTTGTTACTCTTTAAGATCAGAATAACATATGGCTTATAATATAATTTATCCCTGTACTCCCACGGAACTAGGCAGGCGAAACCACGGGGAGCTGCTAAGGCGATATAGTAAATAAGAGGTAGTACCATGCTGATTTGCAGCCGAATTGGGCCGGCAGGACCGGGGTGGTACCTCTCGCTAACATAACACCGGCGTCAAGTGACAGCTATGCTGTCGCGTTTCGTGCGGTTTGTGAGTTTCTGATGCGAGTTGGTTAGGGAAAAGGAGGGCAAAGCATCTGTATAATCTCCGGTTGCGCGGATGTGTATGGGCGTCGATAGTCGCCAAACGGCTTCGACTCCTCGTTTGCCCTCCTATGGTATATAAAAAAATATTTATAAGTCGGCACAAAAATACCACTCTTATTAATTTTTCGTCCAAGCATTTAAGATGCGTTCAAAGGGTACAGGAGCGGAACAGGCTCTATCTGTAATGAGTATTGGTTACAATAAGCAATGCCCAAGAGTTTTCCAAACGAGCGTAATTTTTTGAGAGTCGCGTAAAATATGTCACGGAATTTACTCTAACATAATGCATTCGGTTTCATACTAAAGCGAAAAGTCTTGTGCCACACGGCGACACAAGAATATATAAGTAATTATTATAAATTTGGCATATTAAAAAAGTGTTTTTATTGTTGCAATAAAACGGGTAAACCCCGTCATCAGAGTCAGGGTTAATGAATTCAGGAAGGTAGTAATTTGGAAAATTGTCGTCTTCATTACGCGGGCATTAAGACTTGGTGTTAAGATAATCTAAAAAAAAGTGCTCGCATCTAATTGTATATAAGGTGTTGCGCCGCTTGAAGTAAGACATCTTATTCTAACCCACTGAAGAGTAACAGGCTTAGTGTCAAAATAAAAATGGTGTCTCTAAAGTTTTTAGTTCTTTGTATTGGATTCTTTGCAATTAACATGAAAAGCGCACGAGTAAGAAAAATGTTTTATTTTATATATTTATACTATCGTCGGCTTTTACTACGAACTTAGAAATTAAGGATTCGTTAATATCCAGAATTATCCTCATGTAGGATAGGCAGCACATGAACCCCACCATCGTTCAGGCCTTGACGTGGCGGTGGGGCACAAGTAGCCTAGGCTGTGCCCAGCACCTTGGGCGAAGCTAAAGGCGAGCCTCTTTGTACCCCTCTTATAAGAAGAGGGGACCAAAGGGCAGGAGGCATGGGGCGAGGACGGGAAGCTCACACCATTTTACTGTCCCGACGTTGGGTGACAGTGACACATGAAAGTTATCGTGATCTTAAACATTAAAGGCCCCAAGTGCTACACTAAGCTAGTTCTACCCTAAGTCCCTTTTGAGAGCACAGTAAATAGGTAATTTAATACAAAAAAGTAAAGCAGTAAGTTTATTAACAAATGCATATATTTTAGAAATTCATTAGCTTTATTTTATTCATTTACACTTACGTGAAATGAGTATATGATATACATCGAGCATATAACCGGAATACATTCATCGAACATATAGCGGTAATGCTATGATATGTTATTGTTTTTGTAAAAACAAATTTCGCCAAATTCCGCTGCGACGGTCGGTTCTGCGCTCTGATTGGTCGACTGATGGCCGTTGATGGATGATTGGCCGATAGGACGTATACACAGATCACTGGTTGGTTGAATTGCTATTACGTCAGTGAAAAATCACTGACGAGTTTTGGCATTTTATGGCTTACATTACTACTCTATCCAGTTATATGCTCGATGAGGATAATTTGATGATGACATACGAGAAGGTAGTTTAATAAAAGAGATCTCGTCCCAGATTCAATAGATAACATGGCCGTTGGACAGTTATCAGTTTATGAATATATATACAATAGTATATTTTCTATAATCTTTGTTAAATAAACTTTCCTGATGTTAATTAAAGGAGTCCTATTGCAGTGGACGCAAAAAGGTCGTTAATTATGATAATGAAAACTTTACTCCTCAGGCTGTGACTGATCAAGAGAAGAAGGAAGTCCTGGCTCTGATGACACCACACATTGTCGAGTGCAGTTCGGAGTACGATATCAACGAGGACTTGGTAAAGGCATTAAAGAAATCAGGTGACTTTAGCGAAATTGAGCCTTGCTTCTTAGCGTGCGTTTTGAAGAAAGTAAATCTGGTAAGTTCTCTCCGTAGATAGCACAGACAACTTACATCTTTTCTTTCTTTTACATTTCTACGTGACACATGGAATAATTAATATGCAATGACGAGTGGGCAATATGGCTAACCTCCTTATTTTGATTGTATACAAATGTTTCTTCTATAAGTATGAATCCCGCCAAGTGCAGTGCATTTGTATGATGACTATAGATGTCTGCAGCGGGTCGTGGGCGTGTATGTTATATCATCATCATCATCATCATCAGCCTCTATCCGTCCACTGCTGAACATAGGCCTCCCTCAATGAACGCCAAGACGGCCGATCCCTTGCCACTCGCATCCAATACGGACCGGCCACCGCACGGAGATCGTCTTCCCACCTAGTTAATGGCCGACCAACACTTCGTCTACCTAAGCGTGGCCTCCACTCTAGAACCTTATTGCCCCATCTGCCATCCGTTCTTCTGAGTGTGTGACCAGCCCACTGCAACTTGAACGAGCTTATTCTATGCATGATATCGGTTACCTTAGTTCTCTGGCGGATGTCTTCGTTCCGAATCTTATCTGTCAAAGAAACACTCAGCATAGCACGCTCCATAGCAAGTTGAGATACGGCAAACTTACGGACCAGTCGTAGATTTAGAGGCCACGTTTCAGCCCCGTAGGTCATCACGAGGAGAACGCATTGGTTGAAGATTTTCGTCTTCAAACTCTGCGGTATAGACGACGTGAGAATATGGCTTAGCTTCCTGAATGCTGCTCATCCCAATTGAATCCTCCAATCGGCTTATGTTATATGTATTTATATATATTTTTTTTAATTTTCGTGCCTAGTACCCATAACACAAGTTCTTACGAGCTTACAACGGGGCTAGGTTAATGTGGTGTGATTAATGAATGGATTAGTGTGTTTTTGACAACTTCAAAAAAAGGAAGGAGGGAGAACGAAAATAAAATATCTTTCTATCACCATCGTAACAAATAGCCTAATTTAATCAGGATAAAGTTACAAACTAGTGGTGCAGAACACACAAGTGCTATACTTAAATCACACATTAGCAGCAAAAAACCCTTGTGTGTTTTTTGCTGCTAATGTACCTTGTCTTTGGATTGTTTTTTTATTTGGCAAATAAAAAAAGTAAAAAACTAAAATTATTTTGATAAGGATATTTAATTAATAATTATTTTCATTGTAGTTCGACAGCGAAGGCAAATACGACGGGGATAAAGCGAAGGAATTGGCCAAAAAATATGTGTCCAGCGAGGAGGACCAGAAAAACATTGGTGACGTCATCGATACATGCACCGAAGGTAAGATAATCTTGAAATGGTTTCCTATTTTTTGTTTATTATTTTGTAAAGGCATTTATTCCATACTTCCAGCCCTGGTGGGCCGGCAGTTGTTATTGTTGCTAAGTAAGCCTTTTATCATATCAAATCGGCCGGCTGGTTGAGTGGTCAGACTATACTGGTCACTTTACGCAGCGGTCGCGGGTTAGAATCCCGCCACGGGCGGGATATTTTGATACATACATATAAATAAAATTGGAGTTTCTGTTTGTAATATTAAAATAACCGCTTTTCATTAAACGCATATGAATGTATACACGGTACATATACCAAAATAGCATTTTTTACCATTTTTGTCTGTCTGTCTGTCTGTTTGTTCCCGCTAATCTCTGAAACAGCTTTTGACGGGATTTTCACTGACAGATAGCTGATGTTATAAGGAGTAAGTAACTTAGGCTATAAAAATAATCATCATCAATCCGTATACGGCTGTAAATCTAAGTTGGCGAAGCTGCGGGCAACAGCTATTATATTATAAAACTATAAAAGCGGTAAGCACCTGAAACAATATTTATATAAATAGAAAAAAAAAGATATTTAAATTGTTTCGGACGCTTCGTCCAATACCTATTATCTCCTATGGTTTTTAAATTATTTTACAACATTCCTTGTCAAGAGAAAATCGCTGCAACTTGTGTTTAAGCGTTAAGCGATAGCTTTGTATAAATTATGAAATGCATTAATATATTTTTTTATTAATCTTCGGATGTTTTACATTTTATTTAATTTCAGTAAACGACAAGGAAGTAAGTGACGGTGCTAAGGGATGTGAAAGAGCAAAGCTGATCTTCGAATGTATGGCGCCTCACAGGAGTCTTGTAAGTTTCGGCTTTGTTTCGCAAATTGATAAACCATTACCATAGATAACTCTATTTTTATGTTTGGTACAATAGTCATGGGAAACTTACTATTAAATATGTTAAAAAACTTACAACTAAAAAAAAATCTGTGTGTACTTATGTACACGCGTTAGAAGTTATACTCCGAAAGATCCAATAGAAAATATATATATATATATATATATATATATATATATATATATATATATATATATATATATATATATATATATCCTATACATCCTATAGAAAAATACATAGTACAATTTCATTACACTGTAACCGTTTTGCTTATTTTGTAGTTAAAAACTATATCTTCTTTTGACGTCTATACTGTCATTATGTAAAAAAAAAATATATAAAGTAATGTTGACTATATCTAACTTCAGGGTGTCGGTTTTTCGTGACGGTGTGCGCGCGCATCGTAAAAATTTACTCTTATCATTTTTCCCTAACGCGCCAAAAGAAGTATAACTTAAAAAAAACCAAAATGTTTAATACTACAATAATTGTCAATTAAATGACAGTTTACTAGTAACAGTTCTCGAAGTTTCATGAACGCATCCATAAAGTTACATGTGTCTTTTTATTACAACGATTAACGAAATAATAAAGTTTTTGTTGATTTGCACAGGTCCTAGGATTAAAAATTTCTATAATTGCTAGGAGAAATTAATTAATCAAAACTTACTCACTTTAAGCTCACTTTTTTATTTACCTATTCGAATGAGGCAAATTAAGTTTGAGCAAATGTTTTTATAACAACTTTATGCAATGTTACGGACTTTCACAGCCAATCACTAATATTCTAATTTGGATATAAATATTTTAGCTCTAACATTTATTAATAAGTAATAAAATATATTATTTCTTGCAGTTCTGGTCTCGCTAGTGTAAAATACAGAAGAACATCGTTGAAAGAAAAATGCTTCTTTAAAAAAGTTTTACGCATTGTATTTCTGATATAATTATTGGGTTTAAATAAATAATGTAGCAAATTCATAAATACTTTTATTTAAATTTTCAACGTCTATAGTAACCCGCTCCTAGTTTGTGCTAAATCGTTATTTTTCTTTCATCATACTAAAGAGAAGTTGAAAATGTTTTCAAGGGACTTGACGTTTTTAATGCGGTGCCCAATACATATCTGGTTTTTAGTATTTGAGGTATTTCGTTCATTTCTCTTTTTTTATTACTTATTAGTGCTATACTTATAAGTAAAAAAAAACCGACTACAAAAAAGAAAAAGTACCTGGTCTAATAAAATAATTGCATTTCTTTAAAGTTTTGTGTCTACAACTTAAAATCAACTTATTCTTCTATTAATGTACAATCTTTGTGTTTATCACGTCATTATTTTTACTTTTGAAGCCGGTGTTGTATTTGTTGATGTACCTTACCTATGTAGGTAGGGAACCGACCTTAGCTGACACCGACCGGAGTTATGCCCGAACAAACATAAAAAACATACAAACATCCGAATTTACCTCCTTCTTGTTTAGAATTCGGTTAATTAAAATAGAGAAATGAACGAAATACAACACGAAATACGAACATTTTAGTGTGCCCATTTTCAGCACGAAACTTTGGAAACATGGCAGGGCTGTATCACTTCAGAATTTTTTATATATGTACTTGCATTTGAGCTCTTATAACGCTTATCACTGAATTAGCTGAGTTAACACAAAAATTGCTAATAAGTACCTATAAAATAAGGTTACAATTAATTATTATTAAATAATAAACGCATAGTAATAATATTTATTATTTATTACGAACTACAAAATAATGACACTTGTAAAACAAGAATAACTAATTTTTTTTTGGATTTTTCATTGCGAAATAAAATTAAAAAAAACATGGTAATACTTTCGGTACATAAATGAGCAAAAATATTCTTTTTATCCTTTTCTCGATTGCCATTTCCATCTCGATTAAAACTCGAATTCAAACTGTAACAAAAAAAGTTATTGAAGAAAATTAAAGCAAAATAATATACACCGTGTATATTTAAACTTTCTCTAGTCCAAAGAGTTAATGACCTGCTTATTCGTATTTATTGTGTGAAATGGGAATACACATTATGAACAATATAAGTACTCTGGCAACGGAAACAGAAGGTACCTGAAATATGTTTTTGAAAGAGGACGTGTTTTGATGGTTATTATTATTAAATTGGTGATTATTATTTACTTCAAAAGTAAAGAAACTGAGAGGTTCGGTTGACTACCGTTTTCCCCCTCGTCGATAAAAAACTAACATGGGATGACGACTTCTTCGTAGTAGGGCGGAGGATCGGCATGTTGATAGACAGATGTGAAAATGATGATGGTAATACAAAGTTCTAGATTTTCTGCTGTACTGTACTGCTGTGTACCTTTTTTCGTAGGATACCCATCTAATTTTAAGCAAACCCCAAGATCAATTATAGTACAGAAATAAAATGTTACCAAAAAAACTACTACCTAGAGATTAAAAAATTAAAGGATGTCCAGTGATGGAAAATATGACGTAATCAATCTTTTTTTGTTTACGCAGGGAAATGCTATAAATATAAAAAATTAAGAAAAAAACAAACTCACCCTCGCTGCGTTTTGAGTCAAGCATTCGAACGCCATGACAGCTCTCTCACAACCTTTGTCTCCATCGGTCACGGCGTTGTCATTAACTGTGAAATATTCATAAGTAGGTAGAGACTTTACGATGTATAAATGTGATAATTTTAGAATTGATCGGAGAGGACTGCATAAGATTTGTCCAGTGGTAATTTGATGGTAAGACAACTTCATATTACACCAAAGCCCGTCTCCTGAATCATGACGTCACGCTGCAAACGCTTGAGTTGCATATTGTACACGTTGAGGAAATAAATCATAATCGTCAAATATTTCTATCCACTGGAAAGTCATTCATGTAGTTTTGTATTTGTATTGTGGTATTTATTCATTTGTCTACCTAAACGCGGCCTCCACTCTTTAACCTTATGGCTGGCCATCCGTTCTCCTGAGTGACCAGCCCACCGACACTTCATAGTTTGTCGGTCATTAACCAGATCTCCGTGCAGTGGCCAGTCCGTGTTGTATGCGAGTGGCAAGGGATCGGCCGTCTTGGCATTCATTGAAGGAGGTCTATGTTCAGCAGTTGACTGTTTGAGGCAGATGATGATGATAATTTATTCATTATAATTAAGCTCTTACGGATTTTATGGCGGTTTATGTAGAATTTTACAGGACGTCAGTCCTACCGTGACGATGATTGCTGTAAGCTGTAAAGTATCCGAAACGTCGGGATGTAAAATAAACCGCTATAAAACACATAAAAGGTATTTCTTTAGAATGAGTGAAATACGTGCAAATATTAGAAAACAATGATATTATTTATTGTTGTAGCGTTGTATCGGTTCCAGAGTTATATAATGAGCAGAAGTAACCTTATGTTTTTCTTAGTGTTGTAATTATTTAGGAAATTGTATATTGTATTATACTTACTGTGGTAACAAGAGTGCAGATAGTCACTTAAAAGCTGGAGTTCTTCGTCTGAATTGAATACTTTTTTTGCTAAATTCAACACTGTCTCCTTTTCGAGCATGCCATCTTTATTAATCTGAAACAAGGAAAAATTTTCTTTTAAATGTATATAAAATCAAGTGGGTTCACATGGTACTCCATCCTGTATTTGAGATATCTAATGTATGTTCAAGATATATACTAGGTAAACAATAATCCGACAAATTTGAAAATGTACTCCCATTTTTGTCTAAAAAAAATTTTTTTTCTCCATCCCTAATGCATTTTACGAAGTTTCTCTCGAGAAGGAATAATAGACCGAATTTGTACCTGGCTTCAGGACTATACTGTCCTCCCCACCATAGTTCAGGGCTTGACGTGGCGGTGGGGCGTAGTAGCCTTGGGCGAAGCTAATAGAGCCGGGGGGGCTCTTTGTACCCCTCTTATAAGAAAAGGGGATAAAAGAACAGGGGCAAGGAGCGAGGACGGGAACCTCATCCCATTGTACTATCCCGACGTTGGGAGGGATTGTTCTGTGTTGCGGGACAACCCCTCTGTAAAGGTGGCGTCGGTCCCCTGAGGGGCTGACTAGCCGTCGAGGTGCCCTGTCCCACATACCCGCCTGGGGAGACCCCCCAGGCGGGTATGTGGGACTACCTACACTACCTACTATACCTACTGTCCTGCTAATTACATGAAAGTCTGACAAGAACATGGTCATCGAAGAAGGAGGTCATCATTTCACACAAGCGCGACGAGACTGGGAGGTCTATGAAGACGTTTTAAGTCCTAGGTAGGTACACATTGAACAATATTATTAGCGTACAACTCTCTGTAGGTAGACGATTCATACAAGATACCCTAACTTTGTCAATCATGACTTCATACTTACAACGCCGATTTCTTTGAAGATACAAGACAAGAAGCACGGCACATTCGGTCCAGATCCCATTTCCTTAGCCTTCAACTTCTCGCCGTCCTCCGCGGTGATAGCAAACTGTTTCAAACAAGTCATTTCTAGCATTTGGAAATGTTGTTGTATTATAGATTTTTGGTCTGCGCTTATAGCCTGCAAAATAAAATGATATAATGACAAGATTTTGTATCATTAACTTGTATTAAGGTAAAGGCGCCTAATTCCGCGGTATTTTCGCCATAGCTTGAAAGAAAATAAAATCAAGGGTTTTTATAACATTCTGTGAAATTGGATATTATGTACCTTATTTTTGAAATAAACTCACAGTTTGACTATACATATAATAATTTCTTAAAAATGTATTTATTTGTTTAACAATTTATGTACACTAAGATAGTTACAAAGAAATAACAAATACAAATAATGCAGGTACAAAGTCACAATGTAAAATTACGTAAAAACATGAAAAAGTCCAAGGCACCTTATTCCGATGTACAAATCCTAATTGGGATGCATTTGGTTCTCAATTCCGAGCATATAAAATATAACCGAAAGGAAGTGAGGAGGAGAGGAAGAAAGTGAATCTGGAAAGATACATGATGTCCAAAATTTAAAGTTAATTATTATTCTCTTTAAATTTTAAGCTATATTTGTTTTATATGCTTAATTAACTACGGCATGTAACACTATAATATTTTTATAAATGATTCGAGAAACTCTATAAACACTACTGGCACTAAATTTATTGCTGTAATAGCATTTTGGAGATCTTCTTCCGTGTATTTTTGACGTGACAACGTCTTATAATTCGATGGAACCGGCTGCACGCACGAAAAAACATGACTCATGCGGCGTTACCGCGCTCTGAGGCGTTCCATTTTCTTATGACGTTGTCACGTTCAACTATCGTCAGTAAACCGACTTTACAGACAACCGATTTTTTTCTTGATTTCTTTATCCGACAATCCTGAGCGAAGCTCCCATGAAGTTTTTTCTTTGTAGGTATAAATAAATGAATAATAATTTCAAAATGATATTGTATAAAATTATTACGTTTATTCAGAAATGTGTAAAGATTTACAATTTTATTAATAAAAAAAGAAAACATAATGCGTTTTTGGTTCCAACGTTTTCGTTCTAGAAATTTCGAACTGCAGAACAAGCTTTGGTCTCTGGCCGTCCCCCGTGGACGTGGACTTGGACGAACCAAAGTTGATACTGAAGAATTGAAGGCTATCAATTCTATAACTAAACTATAAGAGATATTCTATAAAAATATTGCAGATTACGAAATCCGTATGTTCTTTTTTTGTTTTTAGCTGGGGAATGGGTTTAGGTATACCACCGGGCCCGGGGGGCTTGGGGTTATGTGGGGTTACTCTAAGTGCCCGAAAAGATGGTAAGGTGGGCGCAGACTGCACTCACTAAGCCCCTCCGGCCCCTCTGGGCCGATCAGACACGACGAGAACACCTCGTGTCTGGCCGGCCCAACGCGGGACGCGGGCATGTTCAATTTAATATTGTAACTACTTTCAACTTTGTATAATACTGTTTTAATACTTACGTCAGTTTTTCGTTCAAACAACACAAAATAAATAATACAAAAATATATTACTGTTTTGAGATACATTTTAATTCAATTATCTACGAGTTATGACTACAGTAACGTCGTTATTTTTGGTAATTTTTGTCAAAAATCTACCTTATAAAGCAGATATAATATCTAGTTGAAGCCGTATCATTAGGAAAATTAGGGAAAATTTAACAATCATGTCTATGTACGCCTTAGTAATTATATTGTTAATGTGACAAGTCATCTTAAGAGTGAATATTGTTAAAACAACATTTTTGTAGTCGTCTAGAAGTGGAAGGACAAAGAATTCAATATTGCAGCTTTTTTTACAACCGACGCCAGGAGGCCGTGTGGTCACAGACTGCACGGTAGGCGGGGGGCAATCCCCCAATCAAAAGTGAGCCGAATGGGCTCACACTAATCCGTTGAAGCATTAGGGCCTTCGGGCCATTAGCATAGATCCATCCGAAAAAAAAAAAAAAAAATTGCAGCTTTAACTTTATTTGTTTCAGAATGATCGTTTTTATTTTAATATCTTGAAATGGATGGATCTTAATTTTAATTCATTATTTGCTTTTCTTTTTTATATAAAAAAATATTTTTATAATCATTATAATAGTATCTAGTTCCTATTTAAGGAGACACAATATACCAGGTGTATTTGGAACGCTTGCGAAGATTAAACCCTAATAATATACTATTTATATACTATAAAATGCATATAACCATTTATCTCAGAAACCTTTTTTAAAGAAAATTTTAGGACTTGTGTATTTTGCAAACCCGCAATGACGCGCGCGGTGCGAGAGTTCGTTCACCTCGTGCATGCGGCGAACGCTATCAGCTGATTCAGTCCACCAATTACATTGCTATTTAAAAAAAAAACATTATTTTAAAGCATTATCATCAAATTCCTGTAACATTATGTTTACTAAACCGACAAAAAATAAAATAAAAAGGCAACCAAAAAAAAAAAAGAAAACGCGTTTTTTTCACTTGTATCATGTCAGGCTATGCCAACACTATCATACCTCTTCGTTTTCGCAAGCGTTCCAAATACACCCGGTATTTGTAAGGGCTACGGAATTAAATCATTTAAGTATTACGTTGAGTCATCGTCATTGGCGACCATTGAAAACCATCGTCACACATCAAATCGCGTAAATCGTTACAAATCAGCGACAATTGGTATAATAATAGGGAAGTACCCACGTCCTAACCTTTATGACTCTGTGTTAGCGACCATTTTGTTTAGCAATATAACACAATACCATGTTATTTCCTGCCCATGATTATCCCTTGCATTTTATAATGTAACTTATATAAATGTTATTTGGATTTTCACACATTTTCACGTTACATTTTCACAGAGGTGTTGCACGATGTTTTACGTGAAAGTAGTTTTTGTGTCATTCTTTTTGACATGCGTGTCGGTAGGTTCTTGTTTTAAGGCTTCCAAATAAAAGAATTGCCTAAGTTGTTGAGAAGCTTATAATTTTTGGAAATTGTGGTAGTCTTATCATAGAAATATCTTGTGATTAATGGTATCATATTTTCTTATTTTTGATGGACCAAAATAATCTCTGTTCCTGGGTGATCGATAAAATATGTGTATAATATAATAAAAATCTTAAATATATGCATAGTATAACAGGTAACATAGTATAATAAATAGTATAACCCTTTAGCCAAGGTTCCGAAGATACTGGCAGCGTTCCCCCTTTGAAATTGAAATGTTTGATCCCAGGGAATCAACATGGATGACCTAAAACAAAAATACGCGGAAATCATCATGAAGTGCGCCACCGACTACCCCATTACCGCCAGCGACATAGAATTGCTCAAGAACAAGCAGATGCCGGATAACGAAGCCTCCAAATGTCTTTTCGCTTGTGCGTACAAGAAAACGGGAATGGTAAGACATGGTTATGATCACCAGATTCAAAAAGAAAGAAAGATAAATATTTTATTGTTCACAACAAAAATCTAAACATAATCACAAAGTACTTTCACATAGATGTAAACATTGCGAACAATAGAGGTAGCCATTCAGCATTGGCCACACCATTACAGCAATGGTGAACGCTGATTTTCAGTGACTCCTCATTGTCACTCGCCACTCGAATACCATCTGTGAATGAAAAAATAGAATTTTTAGGTTATTTATTAAATTTTTTATAAGACGAGTTAAAAATACGCATTCGTATACTGCGTCGTAGATTGGTTAAATATTTATTTAATTTGGACACAGAGTTTGTTACTTTTTTTTTTCTTTAACGCCGGGAAATGCTCTAAGGCATCCCCCGGTTATGTGGGACTCGCTGCGCCCGAAAGCATGGTAAGTGGACGCAGCTCTACCCACTAAAACCCGGCGAGTACCTCCTCCACCTCACCAAAGGCGGCATTGGTGGCCAATTCCGCCTTTGGTAAGGTGCCCCGAATCTAATGAGCAAACAGGGCACCTCGACGGCTAGTCAGCCCCTCAGGGGACCTACGCCACCTCCACAACGTCGGGACAGTAGATAAATGTTCCTCTTCTTATAAGAGGGGTATAAAGAGCCCCCTCGGCTGAATCAATTCGGTTCGCCCAAGGTGCTGGTACCTTAGGCTACTAAGCCCCACCGCCACGTCAAGGCCTGAACCATGGTGGGGAGAATTGTTACTTTCGATTTTTTTTTATGTTAGCAGGACAGGCAAACTGGCAAACGTGCCACCTGATGGTAAGTGGTCGACGTCGCCCATGAACATAAACTAGGTAACCCGGAACGAGCCCAGGCAACTCCTTTATGTGTTGCCTATCCTGAGACATAAGATGTTAAGTCTCGGTACCAGTAATTACACTGCCTGTCTTGCCCTTCTCTCCGAAACACAGCGAAGCTGTTTCACAGAAGAAACAAGCAAGATGGTGGTACCAATGCAGCCGGGAGCTCGGCCATCAAGTCCTTTTATTTTTTAGTATACCTATTATGCGGTAAACTCTAGTTAAATTATATCTCTACCTTTGAAAAAAAAAAATTATTTTACAAAATTCAGAGTCTTTTGAAATTAGGCTTAAACGAACTTCGATCACGTCATCATTCGATCACATTCGATGTCATTAAATAGTCGTCAATCAACTCGAGAGCACAAAAAATAGTTTCCGGCAAACACAATTGTGAACACTTCCACTCATTATTTTAACTGCACCGTGTAACTGCTATTTTATATGACCTCCAAATACATCACATTTGACTCTGTATTTTTTACACGAGTCATTTTTGTTACTTAGTTGTTTTTTGTCAGACTTTTTATACCTTCTGGGCACTATCTCATAGTACAGTTCTAGCTTTGTTTTGTAGTGTTCTCCTTTTTTCTGGATGTCTTTTACATGTATTTTTTTTTTGTTATTTAGGTGTAACGTAACTATTTCGACGAGATTGTCAAATTATTTAATGAGTGGCTAACATGATGAAAACATCTTCGACATCAGTATCATCATCATCACTGAAAATCATAAAGCTATCATTCTATCTCTGACAATTTTCCTGTTAAACGGCAGATGCAATGAAGCGTCCAACATCAATTACGTCCAGTCCAAAATCATCCTCGTACTAAGTGCTATCACTAAGATAAGCTCTTCTTCCTTTTTTTTGCTGACGCAGGGAAATGCTTTATGCGTGTAGTCAGGTACCTGGGTGGTTAATGATTCTGTGTCACTCACATTTAAGCAGTAGACATATTTTCCTTCAGTCGCTTCAGTCGCTTTCTGAAGGCCCCGGATCTGCAGGCAACAGGAACAGCTCAGCGAGGCATATTATATTTTAGCAGATATTTATGATTTTATATTTAGAGAGGGGATTCAACAAAAAAAACGAAATCTTAGCTTATACATTTTCTTATGTCTTATAGAGGCAACCGAGCAGTCGGAGCCTCATGGTGACTACCGACGCCCATAGACATCCGCACAACCAAAAGTTATGCAGATGCGTTGCCCTCCTTTTCCCTTCGCTCCCCAATGGGCCACCGGAAACTCATTAAACGCGACAGCATAGCTGTCATTTGACGCCGGTGTTATGTGAGCGAGAGGTACTGCAACGCAGCATGACACTACCTCCTACTAATGAGTAATAATTAATATTAAGTATTTTTTAGATGAACGATGAAGGACAATTGTCTGTGGACGGAGTGAACGATCTAGCTCGTCAGTACTTGGCCGATGACGTCCAGCGTTTGAAACAAGCTGAGCAGTTCACTGATGCATGCAAACATGGTACTTTTTGCTTGTTAAGGTTTTAATTTAGACTGATTTCGTAATTTCCGTGCTAGTGATATAAATATAACTTTAAGAATATATTTTATAATTTATCGCAGGGAAATCCTTATGGATGTAGCCAGGATCTTCGGGTAGATCCTGACCCAATGTGGGACACGCACCTGGGAGTGCCCACCCTAACTAAAACCACTGCGAGCGCTTCAGCCGCTTTTTGAGGGTCCCGGATATGCAGGCAACAGACAGGATCACCTCAGCGACAGGCTGGCCCCGGCGAAGGCCAGACTACTCCTCGTAGGGGGGGTCTGCCCAGCCGCTACTAAGCAGTCCCCACGACGTCGTGCCATACAGACCCAGGTTCCCATCCTGAGCCCGACACGAACACAGGGGCGTTACTAGAGGCGCATTAAATAGCGCCTCCTACGCACCCCCGTTCGTCGCCCGCGGGAGCAGGCCTCGTCGGCGGCCTCCTCTCTCACCCGCTCGTCGGCCTCCTTCTGGGACATTACTGCCTCGCAGAAGGAGACCATCGCCGTCCAGGACTCGTCGTCACCGAGCATCGCGGTGATGACGCTCGGCAGAGACAAGTACCCTCCGATGACTGATGTCAGACTGTGACGCAGCGCCGCCCATCTCGGACACACCTCGAGTGTGTGCTGGGCCGAGTCCACCGCCGCACCACAATCGTGACACACTGTCAACGGCTCCCTGCGGGCAGTCCGGCACAGATACTCACCAAAGCAACCATGCCCGGTGAGCACCTGTGTCAGACGGAAGGTGAGGGGTTTGCGCTTACGGCGCATCCACCGCTCAAGGACCGGACGCAGAGAAACCGTCAGGTTTTTGCCATACGGCTGCCGCACCAGGTCCTCCCCCCACCTCCGCATTAACGCCTCTTGCCTTAGTCGGCGAACCCGCAGGATCTCGTCCAGCGTAAGGCTCTCACCGAGACACCTCCTATCCTCTATGACATAGGAGTGCATCTCGGCAAGAATCTCCGCCACGAGCTCCCACGGAGGGTCACCGGCCAGGGCAGTGGCTGCCGCCCACGAAACCGTACGGTACCCCCGGATCACTCTTACCGCGATGACCCGCTGCGCCGACCGCAGCCGGGCCTTATTCCTCCCGGTAAGGTGATCCGCCCAGATGGTTGCACCGTACGTCGCCATACTCCGGCAGACTACGGAGTATAGCTGCCTGCAGGCGGCGCTGGGTCATCCGAGGTTCAGGAGGAGTCTGCCCAGTGCACTCGCCGCCTTCACGACCTTCGGTCCCAACATTGAGAAATGTGGGCCGAAGGTCCATCCTCCGTCAAGTATTTTAGCTAGCCTAGTTTATTGCTGAGAACTATAAATTCATCAAAGAATACAATATGCTTTTCGTTATAGATCATTAAGGTCTGTCCTCATCGTAATAGTCGCAAGCATGTCGTCAGGACAATCTTGAGAATGATATTATTTAAATTACACTTTTTAGTTGAGGTCCTCCAAACCTAAATCCTGAAGGCTGAATCCACTGCTGGGACGTTGGGAAGTGCGCCAAGAACGCCAACATAATGATCATAATTCTGTATGCCAATAGAGTATCATACAGTACGCACAACTGGCCAAACTGGCGTTGACTCATTAAATGGTGTCGCAAAGAGATTTTATTATTTTTACTCTGCAAAGCGCATTGCTCAAAATTATGCAAATAAATTCATTCCGGCGAAGCTAGTTTGCGCGTACTGCTAGAGAAGAAGGAGCCCGTCATATAGGATTCTGGATAGTATAAAAGAAAAACAGATAATTTATATATAATTTATAATAATAATTATAAGTTATAATCATTTTAAGTACTGTATATTTCAGTGAATGACATGCCAGTACAAGATGGCAACAAAGGCTGCGACAGAGCGGCTTTAATATTCAAATGTAGCATTGAGAAAGCCTCCCAGGTTAGTATTATTAATAATCACTTTGTTCACTTATTTCGTATTATTTACGAAAAAAGAAAGTATTATCGCCAGGAACACTCACTTATTTCGAAATTAATACGACTCCTTACATTATATATTGTTTTGGAACAAAGCTTAAAGCAGAAGCTTCGAAAAAACCAAAGAGATGAAGATTTGATATTTATGATTGTGGTTACAGCGTCTTCTGTCCAAGTGCTAAAACATTCGTAGGTATATGTGGCCGTAACGCAATCACTATCGGCTAGTATTCAGTGTTTAGGCTTTAGTTTTTAACTCATAAATGCACCTTATTTTTTGCCTACTAATTTACCTTTCCGTTTCAGTTCGATCTGATATCATAGAGGCCAATTGAAAAGAAACAATGAAAGAGAACTCAATATAATTCAGTACAAAATTAGCCCACCGCGAAGCAATATTCCACCTACACTTGACCAAAACAGTTTATGTGATTTGATCTACCATTGATTACAAACGGGATATCCGGTCAGCACCGTCATTATGATGAACGAATGTAGCATAATATTAAAAAAGTGAGCTTTAGTTGGAGTTTTTATTTATATACCTAACTAAATGAACTGGGACTATAATAACAAACCTAGGAAACATTTATACTACACTATCCACATTTATACTACACTATCCACATTTATACTACACTATCCACATTTATACTACACTATCCACATTTCGTAGTTTTAGGGTTGGTACCTTAAAAGGAAAAAACGGAACCTTATAGGATCGTTTTGTTGTCCGTCTGTTTTTGTTGTGTCTACCAAGACCCTTTTTGTCAGGAACGGGTGGACCTAGCTAGTTAAAATTCATACTAGATACTGCGGTCTATATTCCCCATTAGGTGTATAACAATGAAGGTCCTGAGTCAACACGATAAAAAGATATATGGGCAAATTCCCTAATATTTTTTTGTTAAAGTTTTGTTGTTTTGTCCGACTCGCAATTGGCCCGTTTTTTATTATTATTTATTTATAATATTAACACTACTGACATTCGTGACCGAACACTTTTTTGTTCTAATTTTATCAAATTGCGTGCTTACCTGTACGCGGAGTAGTCCAGTCGGGGCAGACATAAAACTAGCCTGAAATACAAAAAAAACCGGGGGCGTTTTTTTTACGTCAGGGGGACTTGTGAGAAATTAATATATTTTTTTAACACTTTGGATACCGCAAATTTTTGCTCCAAAATTAACGATCTATTTCAGAAAAACGAAAAAATTGAACTTTAAAACAAGATGGAGGCGAATCATTTACCGGGATTAGTTAGAAAATCGAGATTTATACTTCCAACCACCCTTTTTCTTTTTCTTTTACGCCGGGAAATGCTCTGAGGCATCCCGCCTGGGGTGGCTCTCCCCAGGCGGGTATGTGGGACTTTTGCGCCCGAAAGATGGTAAGTGGACGCAGCTCGACCCACTCACACGAAACACACGCCTCGACACACACGACCCACACACCACGAAAACCCGGAGAGTGCCACCAGTAAGGTGCCCCGGATCTGTTAAGCTAACAGGGCACCTTGACGGCTAGTCAGTGCCGCAAGGGACCGACGCCACCTCCACAGAGGGGTTGTCCTGCACCACAGAACAACCCCTCCCAACGTCGGGACAGTACAATGGGGTGAGGTTCCCGTCCTCACCCCTTGCCCCCTGCTCTTTTGTCCCTTCTTCTTATAAGAGGGGTACAAAGAGCCCCCTCGGCTCAATTTGCTTCGCCCAAGGTGCAGGGCTCACCCTAGGCTACTGAGCCCCACCGCTACGTCAAGGCCTGAACCATGGTGGGGACCATTTTTTTCTATTTAAATGTCTGCCCCGACTGGACTAGCCGATCAGGCATCCGCCGCGCGCGCGTAAGGTCCGGGCTATAAGTCACGGCCTTATATGTTTAGGGTGCCTTAAGCCGAGAAGGAGCAGGGGAAGCCATCACCTTGCTTAAGAGGAGAGTGTCCATAGGCACAGCGTCGGGGAACGGGGTATTTTAATGATTTTCCCAGTGTCAAAAAAATGTCCTACTTCATCCTCCTAAAACCTTATTTATTTAACTTAAAAACATAAAGATATTTCTCAGTAAAATTGGAAATCAGGCTTACAACACACACACTGAGGTTTTTCCGTTGTCTTTCACGTTAGATAGGCAAACGGACAGACAAGACATATAAGTAGTCCCCGTCGCCTATGAACCCAAGCGAGTCCATCCCTGACGTGATGTTCAGCCCATGCAACTCATTCACACGTAAAAACAACAAGACTGTCTGACTCCATGGACCCAGAGACGGGAGCGTGGCCACAGCGCTTTACTCACGTTGTACATGTCATTTCGTGTCAATGTCGTGACGTTACACTCTGACTGCATTAAAAATTAGATTATTGTAAAAACTACGCTAGATACCATCTTATTCTATGGCAAGCCGAGGTTATTTAAATAATAGTACACTTATTGGTCTATTTGAATGCATTATGCTAAAACTCATCACGATAGTAATTTAGATTATGATTTCCCTAAATTATATAAAAATATAAAATTAATTTTAGTTCAAACTATGTTCAGGCACAATATGCAGGATATGAGCTTATTATAATCAAACGAGACTTAATCGTATTCCAGATAAATAAATAGATATTTCACACTGATAAGAAGGAGAACGTCCATATAATACGAAATCATAGTATTTAATTTATTATTCATATTAAAATGTTCTTTAAAGTGCCGCGTCAAGTTTGGAGCCCGTTCCTAGTTTTTGCAATATGCGGATATGTAATTGTAAGTATAATTCATATATGTTTATTTTTTTATGTTAAAATACCATAGAATCTATAACAATAGTGTAAGAGAATATCATCTAATATGCAACAAAGAAATCTAGACCGCTAACTTCGTGACGTCATATTTGGTCAAACGTATGGCATGTCTTTGGTAAGCTGGCTAAGATAACCATTAAACTATATATATATATATATATATATATATATATATATATATATATATATACCGGTATTTATATATTTTGTACAACTAGTCCTTTGGTGGGATTTTTTAAAGAATAGGAGGGCAAACGATTACTCGACGCCTTTTGGCGACTAGCGACGCCCATACAGACCAGAGATTATGCAGATGCGTTGCCCTCCTTTTCCCTATCCCACCAACAGCATAGCTGTCAATTTACGCCGGTGTTATAATATGTATCTATCACCCCGGTCGTGGCGGCCCCATTCGGCTGCAAAGCAGCATCGCACTACCTCACAAATCAAAAAAGCGTGAGAGCATTTTGTGTATGTAATTCGCATAGGTAACTGATCTCTAAACCAGCTAGCCATCATAATAAATTATGCTCAAATCAAAATACATCAAAGTAATAAATGACCTAGAATGTTCTTTTAGATGTGAGGCATTTTTCATTACAGGCTTTGACGGATGAGGAAGCGAAACAAGAATTTCTGAAAACTTTATTACAATGCACGAAGAAGCATCCCGTGGAAATGGCCGACTTGTTGGCGTTACAGAAGCACGTTGTACCGACGAAGACGGATGTAAAATGTCTTCTCGCCTGCACGTATAGGGAAATTGGCTCCGTAAGATATCAATAAATGTTGATCTCATTGTATACATTTATCTTATCGAACTTATAGGACAGTGCAATTTGTACATAAGATTGTTTTATATTAATTGTTATTTAACTCGGAAATCTATATTATATACTTATTAATACATATTATAAAATAAATAGGTAATGTTTACAAGTTTGGATATATGTATAGGAAATCAACCTTAAAACTAAACATCTGACTTAAAAAGATATTTCACCAACATAATGTTACGGAATCACTGAGTGGGTAATATATGCTATCGGGCCCCACCATGGTTCAAACCTTGCCGTGGCTGTGGGGCTCAGTAGCCTGAGGTGAACAGCACCTTGGGCGAACCCAGAAAATTTAAGCGATGGAGCTGCTCTTTATACGCCTTTAAGAAGAGGGAAAAATATTGCAGGGGGACAAGGGACGAGGATGGGAACCTCACCCCATTGTACTGTCCCGACGTTGAGAGGGGTTGTTCTGTGGTGCTGCACCACCTCTCTGTGGAGGTGGCTTCGGTCCCTTGAGGGACTGACTAGCCGTCGAGGTGCCCTGTTTGCTCAACAGATCAGGGGCACCTCACCAAAGGCGGCATTGGTGGCACTCGCCGGGTACAGCTGCAAGCGTTATACGGCCTTATATGGCCCATAATGATCCTGGTTATGATGTTGATGATGATAATGAGATACGTTCCAAATTACTAAAGACAAATGTTTCAGCTCGACAAAAGCGGCAAGTACAATCTTACCAATGCGTATATGATCGCTGAAAATATGAGGGAAGGTGACGATAAGAGAGTTGAAAATGGCAAAATGATGGCTGATGTTTGTGCTAAAGGTAATTTTATTATTTTTGAAAATAAAATCAATCATTCTTATGTATTTGTGTCTCTAAGATAAGGTAACGATAGATGAAAGGTTGTGCTTAAAAATACGAAACAAAACCCAAGTCGGATGAATCAAACTCAAACAAACATCACAAGAGCATGAAATGGCTGAACAGATTTTTCCAAAACCTGTCTAAAGGCCACAATTGTAAAATTTGCTTTTAAGTAAAAGAAACCACATATAAATCAGTTCCTTCGTTTAATAGCAACAGTGCCACAGATAGACACTCATAGTGGTATGACCTCACCTTTTTTTGCTTCGAGGATTAAAAAGTGACCAAGGTTAAAGTTGTAAATAAGAATAACTATCTAAAGTTTTACTTTTGCAGTAAATGAAGAAACTGTTAGCGACGGGGATCGTGGTTGTGAAAGAGCTGCTTTGCTCTTCAAATGCACCTTAGAATCTGCACCTAAGGTAATTTGTATTACTTAATTTTTTTATCTTAGTTAGGAAAACTGGAGACTGGAGACGTACCACCGTGGTAAGTGACCAGTGCGTCGTACATGAACAAAAACGTGTACAAGGAGCTCAGGCAAATGATTCATGCGTTGTCTTTCCTGAAACGTACATATTAAGTTGGTAAGACGTACATAATATACAGTATAGGTTATTTTAAGGCTTTAACATATTTTGTTCCATATGTTTCCATTCTTGTAGAAGCATAAAAACCTAAAACATAAGTTTGGGTCTTATTTGAGTAAAATTGTGATACTCATTTCAAAAGAATGTTTTTGACGTGATAACGTCTTATAAATCAATGAAGGCCGGCTGCACGCACGAAAAAGTGTCACGTTTCGTCTGAGCCGAGCCTGCAAGCGAGAGCGTGTAACAAGCGATAGAGAGGCACTCTCCATGTTTTCTTATGACGTTATCACATAAAATTATATTCCGTAAACTGACAAACCATTTTTTTTTTGTTTTAGTTTGGATTTAAAATCGACTAATCTGCAGTTTTCAAACACTTTTGAAGATAGACGGCGCGGCGCTTTGAAACTACACAAATATATTTTATCCTGCGATTTTATTGTATGTTAATAAAACTGTAAGCAATCGTTGTATGTTTCATTTGTTACTCTGGACTTCTATATAAATCAATTTAAATTTATTATTTCAATTTCTGAAATATTTCCCAATTTCAAACCTTAATTTACTGACAAGCGACTGGGTTATCCACCATTTGTCGTCATCACTGAAAACATTTCAACATCACATCACTAACGCATCAGCAGACGACTATGAGAGTTGTAGTCTCTTGTATTGTTAGAGCAAGTAAAAAGTTAAAAAAACGTTGACTCCACTACGTACAATAAAAAAAATGTCCCGGACCATTATAAGATATTGATTGACACCTTGTTCAATTAATACTGAGGTTTAGGTGGTATTATTTCTATGTTTGTGGCTCTCGGTAAATATACCGATCAGTATTAACTATTATGGTCCAGGGTACAGGATCCATTTTTGCACTTGATTACTATCAAGCTAATTTTCCGGGAGTATATGATAGATATTACCAATTGATAATTCTCAAATATTTATTAGTAACTTGGTTTTTTTTGTTAAATCATTATGTAAATTATTCGAATAAATATTTGTCCTACAAAATGTATGGCTTGATCAAAGAGTCCCCTCCTTCCACCATGTAGGTATCATGTATCAATAGCGAGGTCATGAAAAATTATTACTAACCAGCTGTTTGTTTTTTCATTCCCTTAGAAAAAGTAAAAGAATAAAAATTATATAATATTTATATCATTTAACAGTCATAATATTGTCCTAAAAATTGCGTGGTACGTTATCCCGATCCTACGTTCATCATAAAATCGACATAGGTATTTTATCCTTGCTACCTCTGTTAGCTACCACAATCGAGAATTTTCACAGGAAATTGTTGGGCGTCTCATCAAAATGAAGGGGCTCACGGAAAAATAGCTTAATAGTAATGAAGTGCAAAAATGGACCGAGGAACCAAATCACAAAAATCACCAATTAATTATTCATCAAATTTTTAAGAATTATCAAGAAAAGTAAAATAAAAGTGTTAATTTTTTTATATTTTTATTATATACACAAATTTTGTACACATACATACACAAATTAGGTTTTCAAAATAAATATAATTTCTGCGCCACCCATCTCGGGTACACCTCGAGGGTGTGCTAGGCTGAGTCCACCGCCGCGCCACAATCGTGACATACCGGCTCACATTGGGTCGTCAGACACAGGTATTAGCCAAAGCAACCATCCCCGGTGAGCACCTGTGTCAGACGAAAGGTAAGGGGTTTGAGCTTACGGCGCATCAACCTCTCGATTACTAGAATCACTGGACGCAAAACAGCTGTTAGGCTTTGCCATATAGCTGCCACGGCGGTCCCTCCCCCCACCTCAGAAAATTCACAACTGGCATAATGTCATATAAGGATCAAACCGATCTGAGCGGATCTAAAAGCTTAGCTAATTACTATGTACGAGTAATAACCATGCCTGCCTGTAATCGTGAAAATGTTATATCTTTGTAAACATAATATCTTACTTTAATAAATTACTGTACCTGGATGACCGAGCTTTGCTCGGTTTTTTTTTTTTTAAATAAAATGACATTTTCTAAAAATGATTCCTAGCTAGATCGATTTATCGCCCCCGAAACCCCCTATATAATAAATTTCATGAAAATCATTGGAGCCGATTCCGAGATTCCAATTATATATATATATATATACAAGAATTGCTCATTTAAAGATATAAGATAAGATTTTTGCGCCTGTATACGCTTTAAGCAAATTTAATAAAGTGTTTCTGCCAACACAAACTTACTTATTTAGGCGCACTTATTTATATATCTAACTTGGCCCTAGTCCAACAATAAAATGACAGGATTTCCTCGTAAGGGGTGAAATGAATGGGGAGAAAATCTCATATGGCATGACGATTTTCGTTTTTTTCCCAGACATAGTAAATCTCAGACTACAACATATATCTCACTGTTACTATTCGATCGACACCGAACGATGATTCTAAAGCTATATAATAATATATGTACCTAATAAAACCACAATGGATATTATATCCCTAGGACTGGACAGTATAAAAGGCCACCCCACCACAGTTCATGCCATGTCGTAGCGGTGCGATTCAGTAGCCTAAGGTAAACCCAACACCTTGGGCGAAGCCAAGTAAACCGAGGGGGCTCTTTGTACCCCTCCTATAAGAAGAGGGGACATAAGAGTAGGGGGGACAAGGGGAGAAGATGGGAACCTCATCCCATTGAACTGTCCCGACGTTGGGAGGGGTTGTTCTGTGGTGCGGGACAACCCTTCGAAGAAAAAAGATCCGGGACTCCTCATCAAAGGCGGCATTGGTGGCACTCGCCGGGTTTTAGTGGGTAGAGCTGCGTCCACTTACCATCTTTCGGGCGCAACATCAGAGCAGAGTCCTGGGAATACCCGCCTGGGAAGTCATCCCTCCCCCGCGGGATGGCTTAGAGCATTTCCCGGTGGAAAAGAAAAAAAAAAGAGTATAATAGGCCACTATATACATTACAGAAAAATCTAGTTTATACTCTGGTATACTTACAGTCAATAAATTTAATAAATAAATTTACAGAAAGGGAAATAAAATTTAAAATAAAACAACTTTTACGGATTTAACGCCGTTTTTTAAGATTTTTACAAGCCTTCCCGTAACAATGGTTGCTGTAAAGTATCCGAAACGTCAACCGCGATAAATCCGAGTGAAATTCTCGTAAACATTAGAAAAATCAATTTCAAAAAACACACCCATGACCCGGTGCAGATTAATTCATTCAATACATTATTCATTTAATACAATTTATCTGCATCGGGGCGGGATCCGAACGCGCGACCACTGCAGTGTGCCCAATAGCCTATCCACTCGACCAAACGACTGCTTGTATGGGATCAGCATGTTTCCATATACAGAACTAGCTATGGCCCGCAGTTATGCCATGTTACCTTAGACACACAGCTGTGTTCGTGATTATTTTTATAGCCTGATCTGAGATAGAAAATGTAGCATTTTTTGGTTGTCATTTTTAATTTCAATGAGTGGTTTCGGAGATTACCTCATACATCCAAACTTACAAACGTTACCTCTTCATAATATTAGAGATGATGAAATGTATCTTACTTTCACACTGAGTAGAAATGCAAAGAAGTAGTTTCGGTATCCCCACCATGGTTCAGGCCTTGTCGTGCCGGTGGGGTTCAGTAGCCTATGCTGAGCCGCTGCACCTTAGGCGCAGTTAATTGAGCCGAGGGGGCTCTTTGTACCCCTCTTATAAGAAGAGGGTACAAAAGAGCAGGAGGCAAGGGTCGAGGACGGGAACCTCACCCTATTGTACTGTCTCGGCGTTGGGAGGGGTTGTTCTGTGGTGCGGGACAACCCCTCTGTGGAGGTGGCGTCGGTCCCTTGGAGGACTGACTAGCCGTCGAGGTGGCCTGTTTGCTCATTAGATCCAGGGCACCTCACCAAAAGCGGCATTGGTGGCACTCGCCGGGTTTTAGTGGGTAGAGCTGAGTCCACTTACCAGCTTTCGAGCGCAGCGAGTCCCACATACCCGCGTGAGGAGACCCACTCCCCCGCGGGATGCCTCAGAACATTTCCCGGCGATAAAGAAAAAAAGAAAATTTCAGTATATATTCTGTCATGTCATTTAAGGTTGGTAATTTATAGTAATAGTGATTGATAAAGGCACTTAATAAATCTAGCTTTTTTTTTTTTTTCTTTTACGCCGGGAAATGCTCTGAGGCATCCCGCCTGGGGAGTGGGTCTCCTCACGCGGGTATGTGGGACTCGCTGCGCTCGAAAGCTGGTAAGTGGACTCAGCTCTACCCACTAAAACCCGGCGAGTGCCACCAGTGCCGCCTTGGTGAGGTGCCCCGGATCTGTTAAGCTAACAGGGCACCTCGACGGCTTGTCAGTCCTGCAAGGGACCGACGCCATCTCCACAGAGGGGTTGTCCCGCACCACAGAACAACCCCTCCCAACGTCGGGACAGTACAATGGGGTGAGGTTCCCATCCTCACCCCTTGCCCCCTGCTCTTTTGTCCCCTCTTCTTGTAAGAAGAGTACAAAGAGCCCCCTCGGCTCAATTAGCTTCGCCCAAGGTGTTGGGCTCACCCTAGGCTACTGAGCCCCACCGCCACGTCGAGGCTTGAACCATGGTGGGGACTTAATAAATCTAGCTAGTATCATTAACAGTAACAAAAAATATGTTTTGTAATTTAATTGGACCTTAATATCATGATTACGATTTACATATTATGTGATGTTTAGTACATTTTGATGCGTATTTGAACGTTTTTAATTAAAAAATAAATATAAAATAAATTGCAATAAAATACGTCAGATAGTAGGAGAGCTGATCAACATCTTGTACCTAGATGCGGATAACTTGATGGTTATGAAAAATAAGGAAATAATATCGAATGCTTCGGGACATTCATGAAAAGAGCATAGGTACTCATATTTGAAAGGCAGGTATCGCACCCGCTAATGATGTTGTATATAGAGAAAACATGCATAGGGGGTGGAAAAGATGATGTGAATCATAAAGGAGTTACGAAACAGATCTCAGTCAGAATTACAGTAACATAGAGGATACTATACCATTACAGTAACATAGAGGATACTATACCATTACAGTAACATAGAGGATACTATACCATTACAGTAACATAGAGGATACTATACCACGCCAATCCGAAATAATTGAATGCAAACAAGAAAGAGAGAAGAACCGTTAGAAGCAACAAAAACTAAAACCGAATTCACCAAAGGCGGCAGTGATGGCACTCGCCGGGTTTTAGTGAGTAGAACTGCGTCCACTTACCAGCTTTCGGGCGCAGCGAGTCCCACATACCTGCAGAGGGAGACCCTCTCCCCCGCGGGATGCCCCAGAGCATTTCCCGGCGTTAATGAAAAAAAAGGCAGTAATGTGAGTGCTTTTTTGGTGTTTTGAAATTCCAGTGATTTGACATTGACGTAATAGCAATTCAACCAACCAGTGTAACCAATCTGTATGCACGTCCCATCGGCTAATCATCAATTAATGGCCATCAGTCGGCCAATCAGAGCGTAGAACCGACGCAGCGTCAAAGCATAAATTTGTCGGAATTTGCTTTCATACAAACTCTATTCCGGTTATATTATGGTCTCTGAATCACTGATCAGTTTCGAAATTGTATGGCTCACATTACTGCTCTATCTAGTTAGCATGCTCGATGACTGATAGACAAAGGCTGCTAATAATCTAAATATAGGTAGTAGAATTGTCTATCAGCTCTTAAACTATTATTAACTTCATTCAGCATTATTAAAATCGCATTTACTCTGTATTAACTAATGTTAATATTATCTAAAGCAAATGCAACTATAAATTCGGCAATAAAATTGTATAAATTACATTTACTTGATAATATTGTTATAAAATTGTCCATTATGTTGAAACATTTTATTTTATTTATATTTTTCAATTATGTTAGAGTAAGTAGCATTTTTTATTTACTTTTATTTGGCTACTATATAAAACCTAGTCAGTCATATTTTCATTTCAAAACGTTTTCAAAGAAACCTGTTTCACACTTCAAAACTGTTCATTATAATTATTTATCTTGCACAACACATTTGCTCATAAAATAATCAACAGAACATCGGCGACACAGCTTATTAATTTAAAAAATAACTGGTGGGCCAATATAGCTCTAGAATGGCGCACTCAGCTCCTAACATATGTTAACAGGCCCTTACTGACGAACAAGGGAAGGAAATGTTCCTGAACCATATTTTAGAATGTACGAAAGATAATCCGGTTGAGATATCAGATTTGGATGCCTTGCAGAAATTGAAAACTCCGACGACAACTGAAGCCAAATGCCTTCTAGCCTGTGCTTATAGAGCTCTTGGCACTGTAAGACAATTTCATTATTTATAATGTTCTGTGTTTTTGTATAAGGTACACGTAATTTGACGACCTCTGTGGCTCAGTGGTAAGCGCATTGGCGCTCAAGCCGGAGGTTCCGGGTTCGAATCCCGCCAGGGAACAAAAATATTTTCTGTGTTTCTGGGTCATGGATGTGTATTAAATATGTGTATTATATAATAAAAATCTTAAATATACGTATAGTATAAAAGTATTAAATATATTTCCGTTGTCTGGTACCCGTAACACAAGTTCTTCGAGAACTTACCACGGGTCCAGATTGACGTGGTGTGAAAGCGTCCATAGATATTATTATTATTATTATTAATTTTTTATCAAAATATTTACGAAAGAGGATAGCTTCAAATACCTTAAAGGCTAAGCAAAATCTTTTTCAAACTCAAAAGAACTTTATATAAGTATTGTTCAAGAAGCAAATCGTTCTGTTGGGCTCTTAGATCAACAACAACCTTTGCCCTTTGCCTATTTTTTTCGCTGGAAGATGTTCTTAGGCATCTCGCGGGGGATCCTACTCCGCAGCCTGAATACATGAGGGCGCCTTATAGCTCGGACCATTAACAACCTTTGCCCTAGTTTCAAAGTGTTCAAAACCGTTAAACCTGTTTACCTGTTATGTATGTATATATTATGTTAAATTAAAGCTAGTGAAATGGTGGATTTTTATATTATTTCCATATTTGATTGAAATATTTTTCTGTTTAAATATAATCTGGATTTATTTGTATATAAATTGTTTGAAATATTTATTTAAGCTAACAGCTAAAGGTACATTTGACTTAGAAAAGGGATACGAAAAGGCAGAACTGATGAAAGAGGGCGACGAGAAGAGATTAGAGAATGGAAAGAAGTTGGTGGAAATGTGCACTAAAGGTACTATTAATTCTTAAAAGTATATAAACTTTGAGCTCTCTACTCTGCAGTGTATCGCTTAATAATATGATAATATCGTATCGGTATTCTTGGTTCTTCTATTCTATTCTATTTGCATAAAAATGGGATGTGAGAATCTTCAATGTATGTCTATAATTCAATCAAGTCTTCTTTGTATAGGGTAGAGCCAAGGAGCACCATCTCTGTACTTGTGAAAATTGTCCGTAAAAACTACTGAAGTCATAACAACAACTAAGTTCATATCGTAGTTTTTCCGTTATTCGAAGCAGGATATACTTTCTAACCGTTAGGTACTAAAATTATATAAAACGCGATATTTACCATGCTACATTTTAAACATGGTAAATATCCCGTTTTAAATAATTTTAGTAATGAAAATAACCATGTTAACTTAAAATCACTTTTTAACCGCCTTCTAAAAAGGAGGATGTTCTCATTTCGTTTGTTTGTTTATTTTTAACTTTCGCCCCATATGAGATGGTTCTTCTTGTCTCTACCTTCCATAGCCTTCTTACATCGAATGGTATGGTAACCGATACTTTTTATATGGCTAGCGACTATGGCCAGGCGTGCGCGCATGTCTGCCAAGCTTCTTTACTGTCGAAACTCACAATCTTATTTCTCAGGGTGTCAATCCAAGAATGAACTTTAATTAAATTTAAGTTATCAAGTGGACTGGTCACACACTCAGGAGAACGGATGGCCGATGGATCAATAAGGTGCAAACATGGAGGCCGCGTTAGGTCGACGAAGTGTTGTTGGTCGACCATTAACCAGGTGGGAGGCCGATCTCCGTGCATCGATCCATGTTGGGTGCGAGTGGGATCGGTCGTCTTGGCGTTCATTGAAGGAGATCTATGTTCAGCAGTGGACGGATAAGTGCTCATCAAAAGGCTCGTATGTTGGTATCTAAATTTATAGGAAAGAAATACTTTTCAGTGAATGACGTCGCTGTTAGTGACGGAGAAAAGGGTTGTGAACGAGCAGCTCTTATGTTTGACTGTATCGTCAAGAACGCACCCAAGGTATGTCTAGTATCGATAAATAAGGTACCATGGTCCATGACTCATTCTCAACATCAGCTTGATATGAATATATGAAAAATACTTACTCTGATAATACCTACTACACTAATACCTTTATAATGAAATAGTGTGTAGTAAATAAATTCAAATGTGATTTTAATACATACTTAATCTGTTTGTAAATAATGATGAAATTCGCAAAAAGCAAGTGTTTTTTTTCATCGCTGGTTCTGTGCTCTGATTGGCCGACTGATAGCCATTGATGGATGATTGGCCGATGGGACGTACATACATACATCAATATGTAGCGGCCACTAACATTCATCTGGCACTCCATTGTTACCTTCTAAGACAATTTATTTCTTTCAGCTTGGATTTAAGATTGACTAAAATTCAGTCGTCTAATGATCCTCGATGACACGACCTGGCCTGGGCTATAAAGACGGACAATTCGATGCAACTTTGATTAAATAATAATACTTATGATTAGTGCTTATTGCTTACAGTGATAATAAATATTTGAGGGTTATCTGCATTTTATTTAATTTTCTGTGATCTTGCTGACTATTGGTCTGCAAGAATTAGATCGTCCTATCTAATATATCTACGGAGCAGCTTTGCTGTGTTTTAGAGGGAAGAGCACAAGTATGATAATGAAGTATGATGATACTCATATCTGAACGGCCGGCAACGCACCTGTTAATCCTCTAATGTAGCGGGTGTCTGCGGATGTCGCTTTTCAATTACCATCAGGTGAACCGACTGGCCGTCTGCCCCCCTCTTCTATAAAAAAATGAGGTCTTTCGTATCATCAGATTGCTAACTAAAATTGACAGTAGGTACTTATACATACATTATACATATACGTACCGTATATGTATAATGTATAAAAATTACATTGCACATTAGTTATATATTATATGCCTTAGTACTTTTTACTATAATAGGTATGTATCCGACTTCAGTTTGCCTTTTTTTTTCTTTAACGCCGGGAAATGCTCTGAGGCATCCCGCGGGAGAGTGGGTCTCCCCACGCGGGTATGTGGGACTCGCTGCGCCCGAAAGCTGGTAAGTGGACGCAACTCTACCCACTAACACCCGGCGAGTGCCACCAATGCCGCCTTTGGTAAGGTGCACCGGATCTAATAAACAAACAGGGCACCTCGACGGCTAGTCAGTCCCCCAAGGGACCGACGCCACCTCCACAAAGGGGTTGTCCCGCATCGCAGAACAACCCCTTCCAACGTCGGGACAGTACAATGGGGTGAGGTTCCCATCTTGCCCTCTGCCCTCTGCTCTTTAGTCCCCTATTCTTATAAGAGGGGTACAAAGAGCCCCCTCGGCTCAATTAGCTTCGCCCAGGGTGTTGGACTCACCCTAGGCTACTAAGCCTGAACCATGATGGGGGACGTCAGTTTGCCTGTCACTACTTAACCTTAATATAATTAATTTCTTCTTAATTGTCTCGATAAACACCTGCTTCTAAAAATTTTAGAAATAAAGAGACGAATTTCATGAGAGAAGAAGTAGCTTTCATGCATCTCCCCCCCATGGTTCAAGCCTTGACGTGACGGTGCGGCTCAGTAGCCTAGGGTGTGCCACTTATTACCTTTCGGGCGCAGCGAGTCCCACATACCCGAGTGGTGAGACCCACTCCCCAGCGGAATGCCTCAGAGCATTTCCCGGCGTTAAAGAAAAATATATATTTATAGGCGTTTATATCGATAATTGTAAACATACAACCACTATGTAGGTGTAACGTTTATTATCAATATACAATAGGAAAAAGAAGAATATTATGTTCTGCTGGGTGGTATGTTCTCAGTAATCTTATATAAAGGAAGGGGCCAAACTTTGATTATATAATTAATCTAAGGGGCCGAAATAGAAAATCTTACATCCCCTTTCAAGACTACATTTTGTATCATCAGGTACCATCTTCATATTGATGTTTGGTGGTCAGTTCGTCAGTTTCCGATTGCTTTAGCAGGGCTCGGACATCCAATCCTGCATCCTGAGCTATTCTGACGGTTCTGTTGCCGCTACTTCAGACTGCCATTGTATTTTCACATTTAATGGCCATGACGCCTAAACGATTGTAGTACCAACAGTATTACTATAATATGGTGCTCTAGACGTGCTTCTTGCAAAACGTGTTTAAAAAATTGCGAAGGCTATCCATAAATACGAAATAACGTCACATGAATTTCATTATTTTATAAAAAATAAATATAAATATATAAATTCCCCACCATGGTTTAAGCCTTGTGGCGGTGGGGCTCAGTAGCTTAAGGTTTACCCAGCACCTTGGGCGAAGAAAATTGAGCCGAGGGAACTGCTATTTGTATGGAGCAATTACAAAGGCTATTTGTACCCCTCTTATAAGAAGAGGGGATAAAAGAGCAGGGGGACCAGAGGCGAGGATGGGAACCTCACCCCATTGTACTCTCCCCACGTTGGTAGGGGTTGTTCTGTGGTGCGGGACAACCCCTCTGTGGATTTGGCGTCGATCCCATGACGGCCTGACTTGCAGTCGATGTGTCCTGTTTGCTCAACATATCGGGGGCACTTCACCAAAGGCGGTAGCACTCTTCGGGTTTTAGTCGGCAGAGCTGCCTTACCACCTTTCGGGCGAGGCGAGTCCCATATACCCGCCTGGGGAGACCCACTCGCATTTTGAAGCATCAAAGCAAAGCAAGCAAAGGCGAAAACCAAAAAGATAAGATTAACTAATCTTCAATCTGGGCAAACCACAAAGCCAAAGGTTTATTTATTTATTTTTTATTTAATTAATGACATATATGAAGATACAATTTTCCTTATTGTTACGGTACTTTAGGCCAAAAACGTTGTCTTCTCCCGTTGCGGGTGGAGCAACGCTTCTCGATCGTTGTGCCCTCTGGTCGATACCATGTTATTTATCAATTTGGTTCATTTTATCCTTGTTCGGGGTCACCAATAAGGGTTAGTTGTTGGTTTATACTAAACAAATAATACTTGAATAAACGGCAAAAGAAAAACCATTTAAATATGTAATATTATATTGTGCATCAAAATACAATTGTTTAAGATACTAAACTGTTACTTAAAATAGTTACAGCGAAATTACCTTAGAACATGGGCGAACTTGAAGAGCCGTCACTCGCTATTATAAAAACGGCGGGTGACGGCTCGTTCTGTTGAACAATCTCGTAGGAGGGCGGAGCCTCGCAAGCGTATTCAATTATTGCTCCTTCTGTACTCGTCGCCTATGTATTTACTTGCAAAAATACGTACCTACGTGAACTACCTACGTGAACTATGTGATTTTAATTATTTTAACTTTTTCATTTTCAGGTTTGTCACATCCCTAAGGAAGAGTGGGAAAAGCGCTTTTCTCAGTGGTTCCATCGGATGCGTGGTTCCATCGGATGCAATGATGTATTGATGTGAATGAGCACTATATTGAAAATGTAAACTCGCTAATTTGTTTAGTTTTTAGGGTTCCGTAGCCAAAAAACGGAACCCTTATAGATTCGTCATGTCTGTCTCTCTGTCTGTCTGTCAGTCTGTCTGTCTATCCGTCCGTATGTCACAGCTATTTTCTGAAACTATACTATTACATATAAATATACTATACCTACTGTTGAAACTTGGTAAGTAGATGTTTTCTGTGAACCGCATTCAAATTTTTAAACAAAAGCCGATAAAATAAGAGATATAGCCGATAAGATAAAACTAAAAAAAAATGATGTTCATTACCATGCAAACTTCCAGCGAAAATTGGTTTGAACAAGATCTAGTGAGTAGTTTTTTTTAATACGTCATAAATCGTAAACCGCAATTTACCTTTCATTCAATCAACTCAAATATAAAAAAAAAAATATTTCATTATAATAAACCATATTTTTTGTTAAAGAGTCTACTGTTGTATATTATGTAATGGTACGGAATCCTTCGTGCGCGAGACCGAATAGCACTTGGCCGGTTTTTTAATTTTGATATTCTAATAATCAGTAGAAAAGAAATATTAATTAATATTTATTGAAATATTTTGCCCGATATTTTTTTGTTTTATGTTTTAAGTAACGCTTTCACGCGAAAACTACTTAACTGATCATCATGAAACTTTGTAGGTACACATATTCTTGTAATTGAAATCTTGAAATAACATAGGATACTTTTTATGAAAGAAAAAACTAAAATCTTATCCTGCGCAGACGAAGTCGCGGTCACCAGCTAGTTTTTAATAAATGAACAGAAGTAAATAAGACCTGGTTAGCTGAAAAACCCTCTTAAGGGGAAAATTCTTTGTTAAGCATTGATATCTGATAATTCCACCCGACGGTGACGCGGCACTGACCCGCCACTGAAACAAACGCCAGAAGGCCATGTGGTCGAAGACTCCACGGAGGGCAACCCCCCTCATTTATAAAATTAATAGGTGAGCCAACTGGCGCACCACAAAACAGATGTAGCATTAGGGCCATTAGGCCATTAGCTTAGTCCGTTCGAAAAAAAAGCATTGATATCTTTTGGCCTAAGAAAATACAACTGTCAAATAAATATTAATCAAAGAAAGTTGTTGAAGCAGATAGTTGTGTTTCATATTATGTTATGACGATTTTTTTTGTGTCTATTCAAAACACCCATTTGCGAAAACTTCTTTTTACATATATCACACGTATATGGCTTGAAACCCATGTGTGTTCTTTTGTGCTGGGTTAAGTAACTATCTTTTGAAAATTTCTTGTCACACTCATCACATTTAAATTCATCTGTATGGACTATCATGTGGTTCTTCAAAGAGGATTTGTGTAAAAAACTTCCCTCGCAAATATCGCAGCTGAATGGTTTCTTATCCGAGTGTGTTTTTCTGTGATCGTCTAAATAACATTTCCTTGTGAAACCTTTATGGCAAATTTCACAAACGTACGGTTTGTTCGCCATGTGAGTTCTTTTGTGCACAGTCAAATTACACTTTTGTGAATATTTCTTGTCGCAAAGGTCACAACTAAAGGGTTTTCCATAATGACTCCTCATGTGCCCTTTCAAGTTTCGCTTGCATGTAAACCTGCGTTCACATACATCGCAGGCAAAGGGTTTTTCACCTGTGTGAGTTCGTCTGTGTTCTAGCATAGCGTGTTTTTGTGTAAAGTTACGATCACATACGTCACAATTAAACGGTTTTTCGCCAGTATGTATTCTCAGATGTCTTAACATGTGGGATTTTTGCTTAGTGACATAGGGACAAAACTTACACATGTTTCCAAGTACACTAGTTTGTACTTTAAGAGGATACAAAGTCATTAATCTATTTCCGTTTACATTTTGAGTATTAGGTGCTATCACAATGTTTGAACACTCGGGTCTATAGTCATCTTCTAAAGAGGTTTCTTCATGTTCACTTGTCATTTGTTCATCATCCTCTCTGTTGATTTCTCCTAAGCCTAGAATTACAAAAAATACATCTGAAAAATAATATCCCACACATTAGGTACAAAGTTAAGACAAGGAAGTAAAGTGTCTTATAGTAGACAGAATTTTATTTAAAACTCGGTTGTCTGTAAAGTCGGTTTACTGACGATAGTTGAACGTGACAACGTCATAAGATAATGGAACGCCTCAGAGCGAGGTAACGCCGCATGCGTCATGTTTTTTCGTTCGTGCAGCCGACTCCATCGAATTATAAGACGTTGTCACGTCAAAAAAAAACTTGTAACTGTTACTGCTGCGAATAATATCAACAGACTATAATTATTATTATAATTTACAGTTTATTACATATATATATGTATTCCACACCCCAATTATCAAAGCATGTCATGCTGACATCCTTATTTATTATCTTATGTACTTTTAATCTAACAATAGTAAATTTTGCAAAAAGCTTTATAAAATAATCAAGTAGTTTATGTTCGAACTGTACTAATAAATATCATTAATATCTTGTTCTCATGTAAGTGGATATTGTATCTTTTGTGAGAATAAATTATTTTAACCTTAAACCTTATGTGCACTACTGTTTGCCATCACAAAATAGGCGCAAAAGCGTCGAGTTGCGGAAACCAGCCTGAACTCAAGTAACTCAAGTACTGTCTGCCATTGAATAACTTTACTTAAAACATTGAATTATTTTTATGAGTTTATTTTAATAAAATCTATACTAATATTATAAAGCTCAAGAGTTTGTTTGTTTGTTTGAACGCGCTAATCTCAGGAACTACTGGTCCGATTTGAAAAATTCTTTCAGTGTTAGATAGCCCATTTATCGAGGAAGGTTATAGGCTATATAACATTTATGGTGTGACTAATAGGAGTTAAGTAAGTTAACGAGGGCGAAGCTGCGTCCAACAGCTAGTAAATAATAAATGCATACTCAGATTCAAAATATACATTACAGATTATGTAAACAGATAAACATAACATAATTCAAGTATTGTTTTACTTGACCAGCTTTAAACTGTATGATATTTTTGGTAAGTTGAATTCAAATCATCATCAGCCAATTCCACTGCTGAACATAAGTCTCCTGAATCGCGCTATCGAAATTTCACAGTTTGGCACTATATAGTATACAACAAAATAATAGCAAGTGCATGCAAGCAACTAACCGAGCATACCAGCTCGCTCGGTCGGAGGCCTTTGGGGCTTTTTACTTTATATCCTACAAATAAATAGAATTAACATGATGTCTATGATTTAAAAGAATTCACGATGTTTGTTTAACCCCTGCTTATGGTGTGTGTGCTAGAAAAGTGTCCTCATTCATCTTACATAACTCAATTCTCCTCTTGTGATGGTAACATGTGACTTACTTTCAAACTCTATTGAGACTTCTTCGACCTCAGTTTTTATCCAGGTTATGGCGTTTTTAACATCATCGTGTTCACTGCTAATATCTTTTAATGTGTCATCAGTTACACCTTGAGTACACTCCAACCTTTCATCAGAGTTTTCTTGTTGTTCCATCTCTAAAAAAACATCTAGTATTAATTATATCTACATATACATACTAAGTTGATTTGAAGTAGATAACTAACAAAATTAGTATTAATAATGCAGTTTAAATTGAAAGTAAAAATAACATTAAGAACATGGTTGTATTCTGTCCATGGTCATTGTGGGTGGTGAGGAATTGGTTTTCATTTAAAGCCAATATACCGAATCGATCGAACCCACGACCCGTCCGGTTTAGCACTCAGGGTCACTAACCACTAGTGACTAGACCAACAGGCCAGTCAAAAAGTATGATATTTTTGTTAAAATTTTGAACAAACAATGTTTTGTTTAGCCACTGCTCATGGTGAAAAGTGTCCTCTTTCAACTTACAAAACACAGTTCTCCCTTGTGATAGTAACATGTGATTTACCTCCATACTCTATCGAGACTCCTTCGACCTCAGTCTTTATCCAGGTTGGGGCATTGTTTAGGTCATAGTGTTCACGGCTAGTATCTTTTAATTGGTTTTCAGTTACACCTTGAGTTCTGTCCAACCTTTCATCAGAGTTTTCTCGTTGTTCCCTCTCTAAAAAAACATAGTAGTCTTTTTATTATATCTTTATACGAGGAATTATTTATTATTTAATATGTATCCTCTGAATCTATGGGGGATTTCGGGGGCGATAAATCAATGAACGCTACAATGTCATTACAAAGGTAAATTTCGCAAATATATTAGCTCGGATGAGAAATCGGGCAGATTAGAAACCAGAAGACTTCCAGTTCTAGTCTCCAGTTCGAGTCTCCAGTCCAATTACATTTTTTTCCTTTGTGGGTGGTGAGCGGGAATGCAGCGGACTAATACTGATTACTGGTTAATGATAGTAATTCAGACCGCCTTAGCCAATGAAACAAACTTGCTTAATGTTGTCTGGTTCAATCCTAGACCCTTTGATCAACAATAACAACTAGATACCGTGTCACATACAAAATTGAAGCTTAAAACTGTCCATGTGAATATATAATTATACAGCTACATTCGTTAATTACAGAGAGAAATGTTTTAAGATAGTTTTAAGTTCAACCTAATTACAACCATAGATCCTAGCAATAAAGTCATAAATATTCAAAATATTATATGTATAATACTTACGACCTTTCGTCATATAAAAACAAACAAATCCATAAATTTCACTTAGAATTGAAAAGACATAAGTTAAAAATGTGTGTGAAATCAACCTTGAGTAGTAAATAAAGTATTTTTTCCCATTATATTACTTTGCAAGCTACAATGTATTGTTTTGTTTCTTTTACACACCCATAAAATGTAAATATTAACTAAGGGGGTTTAAAATCAGTAATTTGGTTTAAAGTTTGATGTTAATTATTAGTTAAAAGCCTAAAATAAATTGTATACTTCATATTTACTGAAAGTAAGACAATACGGCTGGTAATTTGCTTTTTCAGGCATTATTTTTGCAAGTTTTAAAAGTACACTGCACGGCATTTTGAGACATGTTGACATTGGCTATAAATAAGCGAACTAAAAAAAATATGAACCCACTTTTCAAGTGAGGTCTTATTTACTGAGACAGATTTTCTGCACCAACCCGATATCTAGTTGATATTGTTGATAGAAGCCTAGACCGCTTATAATTTAATATTTAAAACCCTATATTTCGTAATGGTTTTTATTATTATTGAGCATACTCAATGCTACAGTAATAAAAGATATGAATAAATATAAACTATTTGTAATATAAAAACAAATACCAAGCAGTCTCAAAAAGAGTTCTCAGTTAGTAAACTTGAGTATTTGAGTAGATTAAGATAAAAGTAATATAAAAGAGACTACTTACCATCTACATTCGAATTCTCTTTCTTCACCTCTACATTTGTTTCAATATTTGATTCAAATTGTGAGAACGATATGTTCACCATCTTTGATGTCGTCAGCTCCAACAGAGGCTGGTGTTTTTCCAAATCGACATCAATCTATAAAAGCCAGTATGAAAACAAGAATATCATTTTTTATAATGCTATTTTTAATAAGGTTTGCATGCTAACCATTACGACCCAAAATCAAGTTCATTTGTTACACTTTCACACAAACATCTAATTGGATTTTGATAAAAGTTTGTCAAGGAAATAATATTGTATGGAAGCACTAGACTCAAAATAAAGATTATCAATCCAGATATAGATATAACCTAAGTAAAGCAAGTCACTCCACCATGGATTTGAGCCTTGTGGCGGCGGTGGGGCCTGGGGTGCAATCCAGCACCTTGGGCGACCATTCAGATCTCGGGCGGCAGTTGGTTCTGGCCACTGCCGGCTAAGGCGCTCCCCGGTACATAGTGTACGTATACCCCGGGAGTGGTGGGCGCCATCTCACGTTGAGATGGGGACCACAAGGAAGAAAAAAACCTCATCAAAAATTACCCCAATCCCAAAATAAGCTCAGGTGCGCGGCGAGGGGATGTAGGGTCTCCAGTTCCTAGCGCACCGATCGAGGTGATTACGGGTTCCGCTCGACTCAAATGAGCAGACATTTTAATGAATTAGAGCAGAATTGAAAATAGTCCCCGGGCAGTCGCCAGTCCCCCGAAAGGGGGAATCCCGCTCCACGCCGAAATCGGTGGAGGTCTGCCGCACGTACTACTCACAACCTGCTTCGAGGGTTCTGTTATCCCGGACTCTCGCAACAACTACCATGGCGAACCACGAAGGACAACCGATTATGCTAGCGATGAGAGGACAGGATGGACGAATGTGACGGAGGAGATGAGCCAGAGCGACGGGAGTGTGTCGTCTGGCTCAGGTCTTCGTGGCAAAAGAGCGCGACACTCGTCATCGGAGGAGGAGACGGCGGCAAGAGGGGGTGCGGTGGCGCAGGCGAAGGCGCCACCTACGAAGGGGGGAAGGGGCCTGCCTCCAACGACCGGTCAGTATGTCGGTCTGGCCAAGGCCAAGCGGGAGTTGGCTGCGGCGGAGCACGAGGCCATGGAGGCGGAGGCAGAACGTGATGTCCTTGCGCTCTCCCGCCGCCTGGTTCCGCCCCCCCTGTCGGAGTCCTGGAGGCACGCCTCCTGTCCGAGCCTAGGCTTCGCCCGCCAATCGCAGCGGATCGTTGTGTGGCAGCAGTGGCAGCGGCGCCAGTCCCGGCAGTGAGCCCGGGGCCAGCCGCTACTACAAAGAAGACGTTGAAGAAGACGCCTCCCCAGCCGACGACGCTCATGCCACCTGCGAACCCGGGGCCTTCGGCAGCCCCTAAGAAGACGGCCAAAAAAAACAAGAAGGGCAAAGCGAAAGATGCCTCAGGACAGAAGGTCACCAAGGCAGCCGAGGGTGACGGTCCTTGGACCACAGTCACCCACAAGAAGGCCCCCAAGAGCAAAAAGCAGCCCAAGGGAAAGACGGCGCCGCCTAGAAAAGGTCCGCCGAAGCTCAAGAGTAGCCAACAGCTCTGTTGTGGTGCCACAACTTCGGCCGGACGCAGCCGAGAAAGGAATGAAGTATGCCAACGTCCTGGGTATTAGGCGATATCAAACATTCGCCTCCCGGACCTCGGTATCAAGCCGGGGCTTCACATGAAGATAGCGGCAACCGGAGCCCGCATGTTGGTCCTGCCTGGCACGGACCAGAAGGAGAAAGCCGACTCCTTGGCCGCCAAAATTCGGGAGTTGTTCGGCGACGACGACGTCATCAGGGTGTCCAGGTCTACCAAATACGTCAGCGCGCGTGTTTCGGGTCTGGACGACTCCCCGACGAAGGAAGACGTAATGGCGGCGATAGCGGCGGCGGGCGGTTGCCTACTCGTGGGTCTCGGCGCAGTTCCGACTGTTAGACATCCTCCCGCTCCGGTGGTACCGCTGCCAAGAACTTGTTCACATGGCGACATGCTCCTCGGCAACGGACCGCAGCCACCTCTGCTTCCGTTGCGGAGCTGAGGGGAACAAAGCTCGGGAGTGCTCAGCAACTGCCCCTAAGTGCGCGGTGTGCTCAGCTGAGGGTAGAGGGCATGCATCGCACCACGCCGTGGTCGGCGTCCTGGCGCCAAAAACAGCAAGGCTGACGACGGCCCTCCGGCCTATGGTCAGTCTGCCTACCCGACCGCGGGCAACCGCTTCGAGGTCCTGGCTGAGGAAGTTACAATGGCGTTGCAGGAGTAGTTGTACTGGGAACCTCCTGAAGGCGGAAAGACATGGCGGCGACTTACTGTCGCACAGTCACAAGAGACCTGTGCGCGGCGGATCGGGGGATCCACCGCGCGCGTGAGATGGTCTGAGCTGTAAGGCGCCCTCAGTGTTAGGGGTGCCTTGTGCCTTACATGCGGAGAGTACTGATGAGCACGTCGCGGCCGGCGTGGCAGTCTTTACATTTCCCGTGCCGGACCAGCACGACGAGAACATCGCTGGGGTTTTAATTTGGGTGAGTGTCCCACATAACCATCCATTAGGATATCCCCAGCGACAAAAAAAAAAAGTAAAGCAAGTCAAAAAAGAAAAACCTTTAAAGTTGTACTTAATATGGTCCATAACCAAAGGTAGATTTAGTTTAAGCAATTTCACAGCATATACATGATATAAATAATCACAGAAGCAATATTAAATACCTTCTCAGTCAGCTTATTATTCAGATAGCATTGGGATGTTTTGGCCAGTTGCATCAGTTTGTAACACTGTTGCATTCTTTTGTGACAAATAAAGCATAAGCAGAGAGACTCAGCTTCAATCTGAAAAAAAAAAACAAAAAGAATTACTTATAATGTGTTTCCTAGCACACTTCATGTAGAGTTCAGAACAGCATACTCTTACAAGCTTGGTTTCCGGTGAGCTCCCACCGATTTATTCTTTAGTTATTTAATATTAAACATTTATAATTGGATCTTAATTTTAATTCATTATTTGCTTTTTTTTTATATAAAAAAATATTTTTATAATCATTATAATAGTATCTAGTTCGTATTTAAGGAGACACAATATACGGGGTGTATTTGGAACGCTTGCGAAGATAACCCTAATAATATACTATTTATATACTATAAAATGCATATAACCATTTATCTCAGAAACCTTTTTTAAAGAAAATTTTAGGACTTGTGTATTTTGCAAACCCACAATGACGCGCGTGGTGCGAGAGTTAGTTCAACTCGTGCATGCTGCGAACTCTATCAGCTGATTCAGTCCACTAATTACATTGCTGTTTAAAAAAAAAACATTATTTTAAATCATTATCATCAAATTCCCGTAACATTATGTTTACTAAACCGGATTATACAAAAAAAAAAAAAAGGCAACCAAAAAAAAATTTGAAAACGCGTTTTTTCACTTGTATCATGTCAGGCTATGCCAACACTATCATACCTCTTCGTTTTCGCAAGCGTTCCAAATGCATCCGGTATAAGTTAATAATTGAAATGTGTCTGTTATTATTTCCAGTAAAAGTGATTAAAAGGGTGTGGGGTATAGGTAAAGCCCCAAAGGGAGATCCTCTAATAGAGTGAGATGGTATGCTGGGCCAGGCCTAAGGCGACTTGCTATCAATTCAGCTGTTGTATGTATAGCGACGAGCTTTGGAACTTCGATAGCGTGATTCAGGAATGTGGTGCTGGTTGGTCCGCCACAAGGGGTAGCAGCAAATATATTGGTACATGTAATAATAATGTTAAACAGTATTTATTGTTCACTCCAGTTCTAAACCGACCTCACAATAATCATATTTAAAAGTCTGTCAATGCAGTCCTGACAGTATGTTTAGAAGAGGGGCTTCTTCAAACAAAAAACAAACAAGGAAACATACATTGACTTGGTTCATAAAGAACAATATAAGTAGGCTTTTATTAAATAGCTCTAGACAATATTGAGTGGCATCAGTAGACCACCAACAAGCAATGAAATAAGAAATGACATTATGAATATGTTTATATAATGAATCTCATCTTTGTTTTCATACAAGTTGGCGAGTTTAACTTTTTTGTCATTAATTGAGCGAAGTAATAGGAATAAACGACAAATCAATATGTACTAAGAATGTATTAAAACTCTTAAAGATTACTTATTAACCAAACATATTCTAATCTAAATAAGATAACAGTGAAAAAAAAATATCTGGTAAAGTAGAGCTTACCTTAGAATCAATGATTTTCTCAAGAACTTGTTGCAAATGTGTGTTTAAAATATCAAAGGTTTGTCTATTTGCTGTAAAACATAGTAAACATTTCCCTTGTAACATTTTTAATAAGTAGAATGGTCACTTATACAAGCTGATAATAATTTAAGACTTAATTTTAAGCATAAATATTAAATTTAACAATATAGAATATTTATTAATTAAATTGTGCTATGAAGAATGTAAATAACGAATAAAGATACAGTCAATTTTGAATCTGGGTTACTGTGTCGGAGCCTCGGAGGTCTCGACTGACGACTCCCGATTGTTGAAAATTTTGTTACGCCTTGTCGCCTCTGGAAAGCGTCAAGTCAAGTATTATCATTGAAAGACGTGAGATTAAACTCAGTACATAGCAGCAGTAAACACAAATTGTAAATATGCGTGTGTTTTTAAATTTTCTATGTACTCTTTGTTATTATTAATATTTCATTATATATTTTGACTGCAGAAGAAGAATCAAATGAATTATGAATTTATGACACGTAACTTCTTCTTCTTCTTTAGCCTTAGCTCCAACATGGAATTGCCAGTGTCAGAGTGGATATTATAATGTTCGGTAAGTAAAGCCCATAGACTTAGAATAAACCATAAACATATAATATAACCATAGACTTAGAATATACACAATAGACCACCTGACAGCCCGAAAATGCTTGACGATTTTTGAAAAGTCAATGTGTGCAGAGCACACGCACACACTAACACACAGTGATGTATCTTTTACTATCGATACTCAATAGTACAGCCCGTTCGATAAATTGTAAACATTGTTGTTTGGGGTGAATTTTCCAGTGGTCAGATATGTTATGGTTTTTATAAGGGTACTTAATATACACATTACAAAGTTACATAATTATTCCTCAGTAAGGCTGCGTTTCCACCAGAGATGTGCGAGGGAAATGTGTCGTGCGAGGATGTGTAGCTGTGCTGTGGAAATTTGTTGGCGTTTCCACCAAAGCTGTGCGAGGAAAATGTGTCTTACGAGGATGTGTAGCGGAGCTGTGAAAATGCGTATTAATGTGCGGTGCGAACCGTGCGAGGATGCGTTGCGAAACTGTGTAATGTGTCTATGGACTGGCTACAGGACTCAAACCTCGCAACACATTCCTCGCAACACATCCCTCGTAAAACATTTCTCGCACACTCTTTGGCTGCTTTTCCAACAGAGATGTGCGAAGATGTGTTGCGAGGAATGTGTTTTTCAAGAACCAATAGAATCGCTTCATTTACCTTACCTCGCTCAGCACAGCTCTGGTGGAAACGGCTTAGCGGTGCGAGGTTTTTGTACGTACAAAAAAAGCGAGAGATGTGTGCGAGGAATGTGTTGCGAGGTTTGCGACAAACTGTGTCAGTACTCAGTACATGTACGCATCCACGTACGACACATTTTTCTCGCACAGCTTTGGTGGAAACGCCCACACATTTCTACAGCACAGCTACACATCTTCGCACGACACATTTCCCTCGCACATCTCTGGTGGAAACGCAGCCTTTCGCTTGTCTTGTATGCTAAAAAACCTAGCTCCGCTAAGCCGTTTCCACCAGAGCTGTGCTAAGCGAGGCTAGGTAAATGAAGCAATTCTATTGGTTTTTCAAAAACACATACCTCGCTACGCATCCTCGCACATCTCTGGTGGAAACGCAGCCTGAGGAAGGTAAACTACATATTCCTAAAGAAAAGTTATCTGACGATTGCAAAAACAGTCCTTAAATTATTTGAGATAAAAGTTAAATAAATATTGAAATAAAACAACACGTAATATATTATTTATTCTCAAATGAAATATCATAATACTCTTATACACTCATACTTACTATTTATATAAAATAATCACTTTTATTATGTAGTTAGGTAGCTACTTTATGTATTATTTGTTTCAAATGATTTTAACAAAAGGAAAATAATAAAATTAGGGAATGAATCGATCAATATTCAATGGACGCTTGATCCATGACTTGCTACACAAGATTTACACAACCTAAGTATATGAGCAGTTATTATTTTAACGTTTACTTTAAATTTATACAGTTAAAAACTTAAAACAAGTCATTTCATTAAAGTTAAAAAAAATGGGTAGATGTTACTGTCCTTTAAACAAAATAATCTTATTCAGGTGGTTCCTTACAGTCTCCTTACTCAAATTAAGTAGCCTATATTCGTATTTGAGCCGAATATCGAACAGATGTCTATAATACTTCATTATTAAGTATCTTTGCCCACTTAAAACTTATTGGTCCATATTGTGACTCGTCAAGCATAAAAACAAGTCGGAATTATCTTCCAATATTAGAAGTATCTCTTTGCAAATTGTATTGTTGGGATTCCAACCAACACGCTCAGTTAATAATAGCCATTTTCCTCTAATTATATGATCTTGAGGGAATCTGTAATACAAAATGATTATGATTCATCGCTAACAAGCAAACAGTTCCAGCTTCGCTTGGGTCCAATCAGCAATGTATAATACATTGCTGATTGGACTTCTCTGACATATATTGTCGGAGAGGTCCAATCAGTCCAATTGACAATATATGTCGGAGAGGACATTAGTACGGGAGCGGATTTGACAGCAAGTGCCGGAGAATGGTGGTGCTGCAGTGTCAATTCAAAAACTTGTGTTAGGATTGGCAAGAATATGGGCTGGACGGCCGAGGCGTAGGGATGTTTGTATTACGTCATAGACACACCCGACTACTGCCTTAAAAAAGCGAGGTCTTGTTCGTAGAGGGGCTATTTATATCTGCGACCTCAAGGATGACGGAAGTCTGGCCAAATCACTATCGGCCATGTTAAGTTTGTTAATTAATGTTGGGCCAACCTCTTCTTAATTGTGTAGTAGTCTGTAGTAGTATTTATGATATTGTGTGAGGTTCGTGTATGTGTATGCATGTGCAGTGTGGGTAAGGACGGAGGTGCTTTATGCATGCACATGCACACGTACCTACACATTACTTCTGGCCCTAAGATTGTTACTGTTTTATCAGAATGTAATAAAATTTGTTGTTATTATTATTTAAAACGCATTTCACTTCTGATATTCCAGTTACATATAAACCTTGCTCTTGATTCACTCTATAATATCTCGAAAGCCGTTTTATTTTTTGTTGTTTTTAGATTAGTTTCAAATTAATGATATATATGATATACCAATAAGCATGTCGATAAATTTGAATCAAGCACTAGCGTATATGTATATAATATTGATGAAAATTAATCTTCAAATATTGTGTAATTTAAGAACAATTGTATCCTTAATTACGTAAAATATGAAAGTAAATAGGACGATTGACATTATTTTATTTGAAGTAGAGAAGAAAAGATAGAATATAGCAAAAAATAAACACATCTTAGCAATTAGGACATGAAGATGAATTACCTGTGAAATGCATAATTTTTACGATTGTTTCTATGATTCACACAAGTATCACTATATACATCTTTATCTTTTTAAATGCAATAGTATTTATTGCAAATATTTCTGGAACAACGAAATAAATTGGAAATACTGAGAGGCTCTTTTAACGCTTGGTGACTTTGGCGGACCTGTCAAATAAAAGTGGTTACACTTGACATTAGATTGCTCTCTCTTTTCATCTTATTATAATTCCATAAAGGACTGTCTTCTCTTTCCAACTCTTTATTGGTCTAATAAATTATATGTTTATGAATATAACAGTATATTCGAAGTATATGGAATAAACTGTCATATAGATTATAGACCACCTGACAGCCCGAAAATGCGTGACGATTTTTGAAAAGTCGATGTGTGCAGAGCACACTCACACATTGACACACAGTGTCCACACACATAGGCACCGTACAACACTTATAAAACTTAGAAGCCATTTTTTATTAACGACAACTAGAATCATTTTATCACTTTTACGATGTTTAACAACATATGACGTCCATTATAAGGCTCGCTTAAAATATTTTATAAAATTTTAAATTTAGTTTATTTTTTAATTAATCCTCAAGGTTTTTTTTTATTAATTTAGGTTGGAATATAATTTAATGATATATATCATAATCAGCAGTGGACGCCGGACGGATAGAGGCTATTGATGATAGATGGATGCTTATGCTGGCGATTAGTTGTTAGATCCCTTTAATTTTAGGGATAATTTAATCATGTTTCATGACCTATTTTTAAAATAAACTATTTTTGGTTTAGAAAAATATTTTTGTTTTCATTTACTTAGTCGTAGGGTTCTTCTTTTAGAGAAGCAGTCTCGATTTCGAGGGCAAGACTAGACGCGCGACTGGAGGGCCTCGAGGCCCGGCTCCTGCCGGAGCCCCGCCAGCGCCCTCCACTCGCAGCAGATAAGAGAGGTGCGGCCCAAGACACACCGACATCAGTGTCAAATGGCAAGAGAAGAAACCCTGAACCGGAGCCCGCGGTGTCAACCTTGGTGCCCCCAGCAAATCCAGGCCCAACTCGGAAGAAAAATAATGCAAAGAAGTCTGCCGCCGCGGTAGAAGCAGCAGCCACAAGGCGCGAGGCTGGAGTAATACCAGTAGCCACCCTGAGGCTTCCTGCCAAAGAGTCATGGTCGAAGGTGACTAAGAAAAAGGGCAAGCCACAGCATAAGGTGGAAGAAAAGAAAAAAGCGCCTGAAAGAAAGAAGCAGAACAATAGCGGGAAACTTCGTGCCCCTAAGTCTGCAGCCGTAGTGATCACGTTGCAGCCGGGCACAGAGGAACGGGGCATCTCCTATAAGGACATTTTGGAGAAGGCAAAGCAGAGGCTCGATCTATCTGAGCTGCAAATCCCGGCCGTCAGGTTCAAGCTAGCAGTTACCGGCGCTCGTATGTACAAGGTCTCGTGGGCTGACTGCAAAGTGAAGGCGGATGCTCTTGCCGGGAAGTTGAAGGAAATAATGTTGGAGGAGGATGTCCGCATCGCTAGACCCCAGAAGAGCGCCGAATTGCGCATTACCGGACTGGACGACTCTGCCATATCTGCAGAAATCGCTGAGGCAATAACCAGGTCATCGTCCTGATATTGTATTGATATGTCGTCGCCTGCACAGCCGACCACATCAAGGTCGGCGAAATCCGCTTAGATCGGAGTGGTCGCGGCTCGGCTTGGCTTAAATGCCCGGTTGAAGCAGCGAAGGAGGTGACGGCACGGAATACTAAGTTGTCTGTCGGGTGGACCGTGGTGCGCGTCACACTATTATCCGCGTGCCTCCATGAGGTGTTACCGATGCCAGGAGACCGGACACACGCGGGCGACGTGTGCCTCTGAATACGACCGCACGGATTCTGTTTCCACTGCGGCCAACACAACTGCGCAATGCCAAAACGCGCCCCATTGTGCGTTGTGCGCAACAAGTGGCAAACCGGCGGAACACAGTGTGAACAAGACCTGCGGGAAGCCTGCACCGAAGTAAGAGGTGTAGTAAGAGGTAATGCCATGCTGCATTGCAGCCGAATTGGGCCGGCACGACCGGGGTGGTACCCCTCGCTCACATAACACCGGCGTCAAGTGACAGCTGTGCTGTCGTGATTCGTGCGGTTTGTGAGTTTCCGGTGGCCCATTGGGGGGGATGGGGAAGAGGAGGATGGTGCATCTGCGTAGCCTTGGTTGTGCGGATGTGTATGGGCGTCAGCGCCGCAGCAAAAAAAAAAGAAGAAGGTAGCTCTAAAAAGACCCTAGCGCCCTCGATAACAGCCACAACATACACGGCTACTTCTCGGACTGGAGCGGAACAAATGGACGCCCAATAACGGCCATTCTACATTTCGTGCAGGGCAACCTGAACCACTGCACTCAAACTCAAGATCTCCTGGTTCAGACGATAGCGCAGTGGTCAATCGACATCGGCATAGTCACAGAGCCGTATCGCGTCCCAGCCAGAAGCGACTGGGTCGGAGACGTAAATGCGTCAGTCGCGTTGGTCTTCGGCCCCAAAATAGCCCTTCGATCTTCTAGGAACACGATCAGGGGGCATGGATTCGTCGTAGTCAAAATCAGGGCCCTCACTGTGGTGGGGGTTTACTTTTCTCCTAACCGGCCTCTGGTAGATTTTGAGGCATTCCTCTTGTAGATGACTGCTTTCGTTAGTGCAGTGCCGGGCCTTTTATTCGTGGCCGGAGACTTCAACGCGAAGTCAACGCTCTGGGGATCCCCGATGGCAGATGCAAGAGGCTCGACCTCTTGATCTGACCTCTGTTCATGGACTGGCTAGCCTTCACGGGACTAATTCTGGCCAATCGAGGTGCCGTTGGCACCTGTGTCCGGCAATTAGGCGAGTCAATAGTCGACCGGCTTCTGGAAGAAACTGAAACCCTCTCGGACCACAGATACATCCGTTTTGACGTATCCACTCACTCGTTGGAACTTAGCCACCCAAGTATACCTGGCGGTGGTCCAAGGTGGTCCCTCAAGAGGATGGACAAGGAGTTACTGCTGGAGGCGGCAATCATCGCATCCTGGGCTCCACTTCCAGCAGAGGGAGAGGTGGAAGAGTGCGCAGACTGGCTATATGAGGCGATGCGTAACATCTGCGACGCCTCGATGACACGCACGGGATCCTTCAAGCCTCAGCGCCAAACATACTGTTGGCGTCCTGAAATAAGGCAACTCAAGCAAGACTGTGTAGCAGCCCGGCGTGGCTACACAAGATACGGGAGAAGGCGCAACAGGGACCAGGCAGTGGAGGACAACATCTATGATGGCTATCGAACGGTGCGACGCGCCCTACGCGCTAGCATTATGAAAGTGAAGACGGAAGCTTGGGAGGAGTGGCTAGAAACTTTGGAGCAAAATCCCTGGGGCAGGCCGTACAATTGGGTAAGGCAAAAACTTCGCCCAGCCGCCCCACCGCTCACCCAGAATTTCCAACCAGATCTTCGCAACACCGTCGTCTCGACCCTGTTTCCATCCAGGACCGAGTGGTACCCGCCAACAACAGCAATACGGAATGAAATATCAGGCATCCCCGAAAAAGAAGTACCACCGATTTTATCCTCGGAACTAGCCGCAGCAGTTCTGAAATGGGCTTGAAGAACACGGCCCCCGGCCTCGACGGCGTGCCGGGACGCGCTTGGGTCCTGGCGATGGAGTATATGGAGCCGCGTGTACTAGAAATTTTGAACAAATGTTTGGTCCAGGGCCGACTACCGCGTCGTTGGAAGTCAGGGAAACTTGTGCTGCTGCGGAAGAAAGGGCGACCAGAAGATCAACCGTCTGCATATCGACCTATTGTATTGCTCAACGACATCTGCAAGATACTGGAGCGGATCATCGTGGCGCTAATCAACCAACATCTTGAGCGCGCTTGACCAAACTTGAACGAAAACCAGTACGGATTTCGTTCTGAGCGAGTAACTATAGGCGCGTTACAACGCTTGCGGTCGATCGCCGAAGAAGAGTTGTCCCGGAGTGTCGTTCTGGCTGTGTCTCTGGATATATCCAACGCCTTTAACTCGCTGCCCTGGGAAACCATCAAAGAAGGCCTGAGACACCACTGCGTGACGAGGTATCTACGCAACATCATCAGCGATTACCTCTCGGCGCGGTCGGTTCAGTTTCTGACACAGGAAGACAGAGTGTCCCCTGGGACCTAGACGCCCAGTCCCTCGCTGACGTGTACTGGCGGTGCGCATAGGTCCGCGCGGAGGGCAGTAACCCTCTACTGGAAGTCGTACGTCAATGGAGGGACTCGGCAAGAGAGAGGGCCATAGAGTTGTGGGCAGAGCGGCTGGAAGAGCCCCAAGTCAGTGTAAGGTTGTTGACGGCCATCCACCCAGTTCTGAAGCAGTGGATAAATAGGAAGAGCGGCGCGCTCTCCTTCCGTCTAACACAGATGCTGACGGGGCATGGCTGCTTTGGCTGGTATTTGTGTGAGATCGCGGGGCGAGAAGGCACCACGGGCTGTGGACAGGGACACGACCGAGCACACCATAACGGCCTGCCCCTCCTGGACAGGACAACGCGCGGCCCTAACGACCGCCATTGGACTTGACCTCTCACTGCCAGCAATAATCTGCGCCATGCTGATCATTGAAACATCGTGGGACGCAGTGGACACTTTCGCGCAAGATGTCATGTTCACTAAAGAAGTGAAGCTTTGCTGTGTTTCGGAGAGAAGGGCAAGACAGGCAGTGTAATTACTGGCACCGAGACTTAACATCTTATGTCTCAGGATAGGCAACACATAAATGAGTTGCCTGGGCTCGTTCCAGGTATACTAGTTTATGTTCATGGGCGACGTCGACCACTTAACATCAGGTGGTAACTAACATAAAAAAGCTAATATAGCTAATGTTACTAGAATTCAAGAATCTGAGGAGCGGCCTTAAGTCCGTCAGGACGTTTTAGATTCTGAATCAATCCAGCCAAAAATTAAGGGCGTAAATATAACAGTGACTTAAAATGCTCTATCCGCGAGCGAAGCCAAGGGCAAAAGCTCTTATTTATTTAATTTCGGTACACGAAGAGTGTTCTCGTAGTAGCACTCTTCGTATTACGTGGTATTACCCTAACGACTAATCGCGAAAATTTCTCATTTATCCATTCCGTTCCATCCATCCATTATCTCTCTCTCTCTCTCTCTCTCTAGTCAAGAGATGAGCAGAGAGCATGCTAGCCCAGCAGGAGAGGTGTGTTCTGTCAAGTGTCGCCAGTGTGGTGATATAGCAGTGAACCGCATGTAGGTATATAAGACGTATCTCTGGACGGATAGAAGCTGATGATGATGTTGACGATATCTTAAATAATATTAAAGATAATAATAGTGCTTTTATGAAAATAATTGCGCACTTTATTGCATGTACTACAATTTCATCGCTATTTTGGAAATATCATGGTTCAACATCATTATTAAAGTTAATAACTTATATTATATGTATACGTCAAATATAACGAATACCTATGTATAAAACAGGAAATAGGTTTAGAAGATTAACATCGTTACACCGAAACTGAGCACAAAAAGATATGATTATTGATAACCTCTATATAAATATAGATTCAGTTAGATAATTCAGTTCGATAGCTTTTTTGTTACACTACAATGTTGAAAATGATGAGGACAATTATTTTATCTGTACTGCTTACTAGTGTTAGAGTAAGTAACCTTGTTTTTGGTTTTTCTTCTTATTTATTTATTATTATTATTTCTTTTATAGGATTAACAGTTAAGTTACCAATTTAAACTGAAAATTATATTATGGAGGGGAAGCTTGTACCTCGCTTGCTGCGTGGTTTATACTATAATTATGCTTGTTTCTATCGGAAAGCGGCTCTGCTGTTTCGGAATGACGGAGGACATACTGGCATCTTGTTTCTCAAATAAGTTGCTTAAATATTTTTTATGTCATAAGGAGGCAACCGAGCAGTCGGAGGCTTATGGTGACTATCGACGCCCAAAGACCTCCGCACAACCAAAAGTGATTCAGATGCGTTGCCCTACTTTTTCCTATCCCCTCCAATAGGACATCGGAAACTCACAAACCGTACGAAACGTGACAGAACCCCTGTCGTGCCGGCCCAATTCGGTTGCAAAGCAGCATGGCACTAAACGTAGTGATTACATTCTCTGGGACTCTGGCACTGCCTCTTACAACATAACATAAAAAAAAACTAAAATTATTAAATGACGTGTACGCTGGGTATTGAAAGTAATTTTTTAATATTTTTTAGGCTCTAAACGATGCAGAGGGGAGGAGAATGTTTGAAGAACATGTCAAGAAATGCGCAGACGAGAATCACGTTGATTTGGCAAATTTAACGGGATTGCAGAAGTTGGAAGTACCCACAAAAACTGAAATAAAATGTCTACTCGCTTGTACTTATAAGGCTTTGGGGACGGTAAGCTATTGAATGAAATAAATTTCTAGAGCAAAAGAATAAAGCAGCAGTGGTTCACGATAACCCGGTACATTGATGAACAAGAATGTCAGATTCTATTTGCGTCTTTTGCAAACCGCATTGTCTAAGTCTTGTAAACTGAGCCAAATAATTCTTAATTTAATTATAATTGTTAGTATAATATATTCGTATAATAGGTATGAATTTATTGTAGGATTCCTGATTTTACGTTATACTCTCGAAATCAGGGAAATCAGTACTTTCGCTTGGATGCTATAACTAAATCAATGTTTCACGGTTAATATGTGTGAATATGTAAATAATTTTTATTTTTAATATTGTAAACAGCTGAATGACGAGGGAATGTATGACGTTCATAAAGCTTACGAATTTGCGGAACTGATGAAAGATGGAGATGACAAGAGATTAGAGAATGGTAAAAAAGTTGCAGACTTGTGTTTAACAGGTATACAAATCTATTATATTTTATACATTTTATTTATCTATTTTTTCTTATACAGTCAGGATAAATAGCTACTTACCATATTTTGGAACTTTTTAATGAAATACTACTGTAATATTTGTATACCTACATGTTATGTAAATCGCCAAATTTTTCTATATTAAGATTCATCAACTTTTATCAAGTAGATTTAGTACTAGACCTTTAGGTCCTGATTTCCACCATCCCTGGTGAAAATCATTATTATCGCCGAAATGTATGAACGCACTAAACTATAGAACCACTGCATCAAATTAGATAATTCTTCTTTGTTGTGTTGTTTATTGTTGGGGACAAGGTTTGTATAAAAAGTGATGATGACGCTAAACATTTTTAACGACGTTTGCCGGGTTCAGCTTGTATAAAATATGTTTTATAATTATTACCCAGACCATTTAACTACAACATTTGTGGTCTTACATCAATGAATAGTCGCTCGACTAGTCAACCAACCAGTCAGCCAACTAGTTGGCTAACCAGTCGCTCAACTGGTCGATCTAATAGTCGACCAACAAGTCACTCAACTAATTGACCCATTAGTCGACCAACCACTCGACCAATTAGTCGACCCACTAGTCTATCAACTATTTGATCAACCAATCGGCGAATCACAAACATGAATCACAACAAATCGAAACTAATTTTTTTTTTAAATATTTTTAAATAATATTTCTAGTTAACGACGAACCTGTCAGTGATGGTACACAAGGTTGTGACAGAGCCACGTTGATGTTCAAATGTATGATCGAAACAGCTCCTAAGGTACGTGTACTGTTATTTATTCTGTGGGTACGTTAAGAATATTGATTGCTTTGGTTGTTATTATATTGTATTGAATATTGGATGCTTAATTTCTACAATTCACCTTTTTCATGGTTTTACCTACACGTTGGAAAGGCAAACTGGCAGAAGTGCCCGATTGTAAGAGGTAGTGCCATGCTGCTATGCAGCCGACTTGGGCCGGCACCTCTCGCTCACATAACACCGGCGTCACGTGACAGCTATGCTAACGCGTTTCGTGCAGTTTGTAAGTTTCCGGTAGCCCATTGAGGGGGATAGGGAAAAGGGGGGCAACACGTCTGCATAATCTCTGGTTGTGCAAATGTGTATGGGCCTATTTGCCCTCCTATGCTATGAAAAAAATGGTAAGGTCAAGTGGTCATCGTCCAGGCAACTCATGCATACGCTGCGTATCTTGGAGGCGTCTCAGTGCAAAAATTACATTGTTAGTCCTGTCCTTCTTTCCGATATACAACAAAGTTTTTTTACCGGAGGAAATCATCAGAATTTCCTAGTAGATTTTGACCTATAAACGAAAATTTGTTATTACTAACGTTACTAACTAAAAGTAATGTGAAGTAAATGATATGATGATACCTATATTTTCAATTTCCAAATTGAAAATACTGATAAAGTGGTAGGTAAGCACGAACTTCCGATATTATACACCATATATTCGTATGGGAGAAGAAAATTTATTTTGTGTAAAAACATTAAATCTTATTTAAATTGAAAACTATTCATGAATTTAATAATTGATATATTTTTACTTTCCTTTGCAGTATGGATTCAAACTTGAATAAAATTTGAAGAGATTGTTTGCTGAGTTTCATTAATTAAAATAAACATAAAGCTTTTTCCAAAATGTATAATTGTATTCGAGCATTTTAAGTTAATTTATGAGTATTTATACAATAAACTGACCCAGCGCTCCCTTACATCGAAGTAAGGTAAAGTAAGTTTACCTTACTTCGATGTATCCAATTTATAGATAATATTATGCTCTAGTTGAAATATCTATTAAAAAGCGTACTGTTTGTTGTTTTATATTTGGTTAGTAATAAACTTATACAAATTTTGTGTTCTATTTTGTATAATATTTATAGTTCTAAGTAAACACAATAACACCACAGCGTAAGGAACTTCATAATATACTATGATAACACTTTCTGTTGAACAGATTTTATGGTGGTTATATATACGGGTAAATAAAATTGGAGTGTCTGTTGTAATACCTGCAATACATGTTGGTCGAGCTTAGGCCAATGCGAGCGTAGGCAAATTAATACAAGGCAAGCGCTACTGCCGCCCTAGACGTTTGGCAAACCAATGCCAATGTAGACAAGTTTTGAGTAATGCCCACACGTTGGACGCTACCAGTTTGTATTATGCATTGAAATAATATGGACGTCGTAGTAGTTATTGCAGCTGCTGCTGTTTAGAGAGAAAAATAATGACGTGGTACATGAAAAAATTGTACATTAGTAGAAATCCAAGATGATTATTATGTTGTAGACACAAAAATTAAAGAAATGCGATTATTTTATTACATTTTAGGTAATTTATTTTTTGAAGTAGGTTTTAATTTGTTTAAAATTTTTGTTTCTTAATTTTTTGTGATTAATTTAAAAAAAACAGACAAAGATAGACATTTTGGGATATTGAACCGTATGAAGTAAGCCCAACAAAAGCTGTAAATCGTCAAGGAGTTCCCTCGACTGTCTTTCAACTCCAGCATCAGATCGACTCTAGACCTTCTTTACATTGTAGTGCTTTAAAATGCTTAATTTTAAAAAATTAAGCCCATTAGTCGCTCCTACAATTTTCGAAAGATCTCGTTTTCTCTGGGATGCCATCTCAGACCCTGGTTTCCTTATCGTGGGACCATTTGGCAAGTATACTTTCAAAGAAAAAAATATTTTTTAAAAACTGGTCCATAATTATTAACGGAGAAATCGGTGTACATACATAAAAAAAAATACCGATCGAATTGAGAATTTTTTATTGAATGCATATGTATGTATACACGTATGTATGTTGTATGTAGTATGTATGTATACACGGTACATATACCAAAATACTAAATAGTCAATTTTACAATTTTTTTCTGTCTGTCTGGCTATCCGTCTGTTTGTTCCGGCTAATCTCTGAAACGGCTGGGCTGATTTTGTTGGGACTTTCACTGACAGATAGCTGATGATATAAGGAGTAACTTAGGCTATAAAAATAATCATCATCAATCCGCGTGCGGCTGTAACGTACGTTTACTTAACGCGGGCGAAGCTGCGGGAAACAGCTAGTACTAAATATAAACACAGTAACAATTACCCCCGACCCTCTATTACTCACAAAATGTCGAAGTAAAGGTAGTTTAAAAATATACCTCTATAATATAATAATAGTTCACATGAGTTCATTGGAGCAAGTTTTTTCAACACCCTCATCTGCGCGAGAGCCGAGACCCGAGGGCCGAGAGGCGAGAGTACGCACAGAGAAAGATGCAACTTCACTCGAGATAGTCATTAGTCACGTCGAGACTCGAGAATCGAGACGTGCTCACGAACTTCACTCATGACTTCGATACGGGCGACTTCATTTCATTGATGAAATGATGACGTTTGAACAAACAATTGATCGTTTACAGTTGTTTTGTCAATAATTCGGCAGATTCGGTTTGCTAGTGTTATAGTTTTTATCGCATGAATGTGTCAATTGTGTTCGAAACCGGTAAATTATTGTGTGTTTGTTAAGTGTTTGTGTTGTTTGAATTGGTTTTTAATATTTATTTGTAAGTATATCTTGTTTTAATATTAAAGTATATTATATATATAAAATATGTATACATAAAATAATATTAAATAATTGATGTTCCAAGGGAAATAATAATATGAACACCTATGGGGCTATGACAAATAAAGTAATGTATATTTTTTTTGTTAAATAACAACAAAACACGATGCAACATAAACAATATTAAATTAGGTATAATCTATATTTTAGAATTTCTAGATTAATAAAGGTATTTTTTCAATTGTGAAACTTACCTACTAATAAAAATGTACACGACCTAAACGTTGCAATTTTTATCATATAGGTAAATTATTCTTCAAAATCGTAAGTGTTCTGTTATAGTGCGTTCACATGTGCATTTTTCCGATGACATCAAACCCAGTGAGTTGTAAGTACTTACGCTAGAAATATAGTTCAATGATCAAACCAGCATATTGAGACATTCCTGGACGGCGATGGTCTCCTTCTGCGAGCCAGTAATGTTAAATGTCTCAGAAGGAGGCTGACAAGCGGGTGAGAGAGGAGGCTGCGTCACGCAGACGACGAACGGGAGTGCGTAGGAGTCGCTACGTGCGTTATGCGCCTCCAGTAACGCCCCTGTGTTCGTGTCGGTCTGTATGGCACGACGTCGTCGGGACTGCTTAATAGCGGCCGTGCAGTCCCCCATTATGTGGAGTAGTCTGGTCTACGCCGGGGCCAGCCTGTCGCTGAGGTGAGTCTGTCTGTTGCATACATATCCGGGACCCTCAAAAAAGCGACTGAAGGCGCTCGCAGTGGTTTTAGTTAGGGTGGGCACATCCAGGTGCGAGTCTGGCTGCATCCATAAGGATTTCCCTGCAAAAGCATATTGTGACATAATTAAAGTCATTATAATCAGCCCATGATGGCCCATGTCAATTAAGCCCCCCGGGCCACCATGGTTCAGGCCTTGACGTGGCGGTTGGGCTTAGTAGCCTAGGGTGAGCCCAGCACCTTGGGCGAAGCTAATTGAGCCAAGGGGTCTCTTTGTACCCCTCTTATAAGAAGAGGGGACAAAAGAGCAGGGGGCAAGGGGCGAGGATGGGAACCTCACCCCATTGTACTGTCCCGACGTTGGGAGGGGTTGTTCTGTGGTGCGGGACAACCTCTCTGTGGAGGTGGCGTCGGTCCCTTGCGGGACTGACTAGCCGTCGAGGTGCCCTGTTTGTTTACTAGATCCGGGGCACCTCACCAAAGGCGGCATTGGTGGCACTCGCCGGGTTTTAGTGGGTAGAGCTGCGTCCACTTACCAGCTGTCGAGTGCAGCGAGTCCCACATACCCGCGTGGGGAGACCCACTCTCCCGCGGGATGCCTCAGAGCATTTCCCGGCGTTAAAGAAAAAAAATGTCGATTAAGCCAGTTTAATATCGTATTTAGCCTTTTAGGCAATAAATAGGAGAAAATATTTATGTGGCTAGGTTACCCCAGGTGGGCTCTCGACCCTATGTTGGATTCGCACTTGGGAGTGCATTACCCAAACTAAAACACAGCTGCAAGCGTTTTCAGCCGTTTTTTGAGGGTACTGATACTGGTTCCGGCGAAGGCCTGATTATTCGTAAGAGCGGTCTGCCCGGGCCGCCGCGACGTCGTGCCTAACTTGGCCAGGTTGCTTTCCTGACACACGAGCATAGGGGCGTTACTGGAGCCTAATGTTTTTAAGCCCTTGGGTTAAAGATGACATTAACTTAATGAAAAGAAAGCCTTTAATTCTGTGTCATGTTATGAAACAAGTGATTCGACAGGACGTTTTATGAATAGGTCAACTCTTGACATTAACATCTCATATTTAAATTCTCATACCCATAAAATATATTTTGTATTAAATATTAAAAAAGTAATTTAATACAGTTGGAAAAAAATACCAATCGAATTGAGAATCTCCTCCATTAATTGGTGAAGTCGGTTAAAAATCAGCAAAGGCAAATGTTTATTATTTATACTAATATTATAAAGCTGAAGAGTTTGTTTGTTTGTTTGAACGCGCTAATGTCAGGAACTACTGGTCCGATTTAAAAAATTCTTTCAGTGTTAGACAGCTTATTTATCGAGGAAGGCTATAAGGCTATATAACATCACGCTGTGACTTATAGGAGTTGAGTATCGCGGGCGAAGCTGCAGGCAACAGCAAGTAAAAGATAAGCCTGACTTCTTTATGATTTACGAATATGTTATATCCACTACGTACATCGGTAGAATATTAATCTATGGTTATATACCTATAACGAGAACAAAAAACAAAACCATAATATCACACTTTATTAAACAAAGAACGACATACAAAGAACATTTCACACGTCATATTTCACGAACCATCTTTTATTTTTATCGGCACCGGTATAAATAGGTCGCTATCAGTACCAGGTGGACTGAGTTTCGTATATTCAAATGGGTTGGACACATTTGAACTCACTGAAGAAGATAATTTCTTCTTAGTAATTCTTCTTTGTGTTAAATTCTGCCGTTTCTGTAATAAGTGTGCGCGTTGCCTTAATTTAGTTTTAAGCAATGTTTCTTTAGTCTCTTCTTGGTATGGTCTCTCATTGCTTTCTGAGTCTTTAGATGAAAATCGGTTAACATCAAGGTATGGTTCTAAACTCTCCTCCGTGTCGCGTCTTCTTCTTTTACCAGATGCGACGCCTATTTGTAGTAATATCGGATTGGTGACCAGGGCGGCCGCAGCGCCCAGAAGTGCCAAGCCTGCTATTGGCCAAAGGACTGTCTTAGCTGCCAGACCCTGGAAAAATATTCAATGCTTTAAAAAGCTAGGCTGCAAAAACTTCCCGCCATGGTTTAAGCCTTGTCGTGGCGGTGGGGCTTAGTTACCTAAGGTGAACCCAGAAGCTTAAGGAAGCCAATTCAACCGAGAGAGCTGCTCTTTGTACCCCTTTTATAAGAAGAGGGGACAAAAGAGCAGGGGAGACAAGGGGCGAGGATGGGAACCTCACGACATTGCTCTGTCCCAACTTTGGCAGGGGTTGTTCTGTAGTGCGGGACAATCCCTCTGTGGAGGTGGCGTCGGTCCCTTAAGGGACTGACTAGCCGTCCCGACTAGGTCCCCTGTTGCTCAACAGATCCGGGGTACCTCACCAAAGGCGGCATTGGTGGCACTCGCCGGGTTTTAGTGGGTAGAGCTGCGTCAACCTTACCATCTTCAAATCATCAAAGGCTGCAAAAACATACATGAGGGTGATTCAGTTAGCCCTAGCGGTGTTCTACAGCACTATTTTTTGGGACAACCTGTATAAATTAGTCAGAAGTTACAGTGACACACTTCCGTAATATAGTAAGTAAATGAATGAATGATTGTTATTTATTCATTCTTGTATTCTTTCAGTCATCAATCCATGTATTTTATATACATTCATTTACAAAAAGATAGAGCAAACAACAGGAAACAGAAAGTTGTTCTATAAAAACTTAATTTCTTTCCGCTTCGCATGTAATAGGTACTGTTAGTAAATAAATAATTTGTTGCGAAAAGGAAACATAAGTAACATAAGTAACTATTTCATTCATTTGAGTGAAGTGAGTAAAATCTCCTCCGTTTAAATCTGGTCTGACTGACCTGCTTTCGTGCAATATATATATATATTATATATTTTGTATATAATATATATTTTGTATATAATACATTTAAAATATCCTTTTTAAAGATGTTTCTCGCATTTTCTTTTGACGTAATAAATAATATAGCCCTATTTATTGCCGTTGAGATATACAATAATGTAAGAGTGTATCAAGAATCTGGGGAAAACGAGAGCTAAAATGTTTTCATTCAACCAAGACGTTATGAGAAAATATACCTATATATATATATATATATATATATATATATATATATATATGTGCAATACCTAACGTATTGTTTGAGGAAAATTTATCAATACGTTGCACATACATACGTCAAACAATACGTTGCATATATATATTATTTATTATTAATAAAGTTAACCTTATATATAAGGATAAAGGAAAGAATCACAAAACATACATATAAACAATTCTGACAATTAAGGATTTTATGCGCTAAGAAAGAGCGATCAGCCAAGCTATTTCAAAATAACTTATTCTAGAATTTATTCTAAATTAAAAACTTGTAAAATAACCTCCTCCTTTTTGAAGTTGCTTAAAAAAATAGCTTTTTGTGACATGCTTTGCATCGCGCCCGCATGAAAATATAACCATCCTACTTATTTTTTGGACCAAGAGCATCGCTTTGTTTCTGAAAGGAGGGCAGGATGGACAGAGTAATTACTGGGAGAGTAATTACACTGGTAGAGGCTTGGTATAATAAGAAGAAGTCCCGGATGAAGCCGTTTATATTCACTTTCGATTTGTATACTTAAGTCATACAAAAATCACCTACAGGACAAGATTTGGGTAGTTATATTCGGTATAATATATAAAACCTTTAAGTTCAATTAGTTCAGTTTTTAAATATTATGTAGTTAAATAACAATGTATTATCTACCATGTAATATATGCTATGGTTTCAAAGGAAGTGCTGATAAAAATAATGAGTAGATAAAAATGTACATCGTCATCATCAACCCCTTGTCGTTCACGCCTAAATGCTGGATAATATGCTATATTATATATTTTTTTATGTTAGTTGGATAGGCAAACGTGCCACCTGATGGTAAGTGGTCGACGTCGCCCATGAACATAAACTAGTTTACCTGGAACGAGCCCAGGCAACTCATTTATGTGTTGCCTATCTTGAGACATAAGATGTCAAGTCTCGGCGCCAGTAATTGACAGACACTGCCTGTCTTTCTCTTCTCTCCGAAACACAGCAAAGCTGTTTCACGGGAGAAACAAGCAAGATTATGAAGACCTAAATACGTTATATGAATTTGCTCACAATTGTAAAAGGTAGAGCCATGCTGCTTTGTAGCCGAATTGGGCCGACACGACCGGGTGGTACTTCTCGCTCACGTAAACATTGGGAGGGGTTGTTCTGTGGTGCGGGACAACCCCTCTGTGGAGGTGGCGTCGTTACCTTGAAGGACTGACTAGCCGTCGAGGTGCCCTGTTTGCTTAACAGATCCGAGACATCTCACCAAAAGCGGCATTGGTGTCACTCTCCGGGTTTTAGTGGGTAGAGCTTCGTTCACCTTAACATCGCGGCGAGTCCCACATATCCACCTGGGGGAAGGGGGACTCCCTTCACCCGCGGGATGCCTAAGAGCATTTCCGGGCGGAAAAAAGGCAATTCGCTCACGTATCGCTGTCCTTAGACGAAAGTTGGATAACTCCATAACACAGAAAAGCTGTTTGACGGAAGAAACATGCAGGATGGTGGTACTTGAACAGACGAGCGTAGATACCTAGAGCAGAATCGCATACTTCCCACCGGTAAAAGTGCGAGTTAGCTGAATTGTACATACTACGCTAGTTTATTTCACTAATACATTTCAATGATATATCTACGACTCAAAATAAATGAACTCCTACACAAAATTATGTATTGACTTGAAAACGAGTTTTTGGGAAGTTTATGAAAATAAATATGGTGCTTTTTATAGAAGACAAACGGACAGTCGTTTCACCTGGTGGTAAGCGATATCCATAGACACCCGCTACATCATTAGCAGGTGTGTTGACGGCGTTTCAAATAGGTTGATAGTTTTTTTTTTTTTTATAGGCAAACTGGCAAACGACCACCTGATGGTAAGTGGTCGATGTCGCCCATGAACATAAACTAGTATACCTGGAACGACCCCAGGCCACTCATTTATGTGTTGTCTATCCTGAGACATAAGATGTTAAGTCTGGGTGCCAGTAATTACACTACCTGTCTTGCCCTTCTCTCCGAAACACAGCCAAGCTGTTTCACGGGAGAAACAAGCAAGATGGTGGTACCCATGCAGCCGGGAGCGCGGCACAGCGCTTCCCTCCCACCGGTAAAAAAAGAGAGACGATGTTTTGGGTTATACATTACGCTTGGCGATAACAATGACTTACATGGTGATGATATTTATGATGATCTGGGTAGTGATGTTCGCCGTGATGACCGTAACCATGATCTATTCCATGATGATCAATACCATAGGGATAACCATGATGGTACTCTGGGAAGTGGTATTCTGCGCCATGTTCATAATGTGGACCTTCGTATTCATGAAGCGGATGACCTGTTAGAAAATGTTTATTTATTATTTCATGACATGAAAATTTGCAGACTTGGTGGTAACCCCACCATGGTTCACGCCTTGTCGTGGTGGTGGGGCTCAGTAGCGTGAGGTGAACCCAGCACCTTGGGCGAAGCAAATTGGATCGAGGGACCTGCTCCCTCCCTTAGGGAGGGATCCCTCCCTTATAAGCGGTGACAAGAGCAGGGGGGGATATGGGGCGAGGAGGTTCCGAAGTTGGGAGGGGTCGTTCTGTGGTGCGGGACAACCCCTCTAGGTGGCGTCGGTCTGTTGGGCCTCGCCGTCGAGGTGCCCTGTTGCTCAACAGATCTGGGGCACCTCAACAAAGGCGGCATAAGTGGCACTCGCCGGGCTTTAGTGGGTAGAGTAGTAGAGAGTAGAGCAGTAGAGATTTTGTCTTAACAAATTTCTTCTATCTGTTCAAGCTATTGTCCTTTAAAGATGTAGTCACCGTACGTAAGTACTCACCTAGATGCTCATGATGAACAAGACCGCGGCTGTAGCTCGAACCAGACTGTGCGCTATCCTGGGCGTCCTGGAAATTATTAAAAATAATATACTTTTAATAGGTAGGTGGGATGTGTTACCAATGGGAGCGATGTGCCGCGCTCCCGGCTGCATGGGTACCACCATCTTGCTTGTTTCTCCCGTCAAACAGCTTTGCTGTGTTTCGGAGAGAAGGGCAAGACAGGCAGTGTAATTACTGGCACTGAGACTAACATCTTATGTCTCAGGATAGGCAACACATAAATAAGTTGCCTGGGCTAGTTCCAGTTAAACTAGATAATGTTCATGGGTGACGTCTACCACTTACCATCAGGTAGCACGTCTGCCAGTTTGCCTATACCTACAAATAACAATAAAAGAAGGTTCTGGACGGTTCTATCTTCAACTAGATGGGATTTTCCTCATGCTGGTTAAAGTTGAATGTGATGCATTGAATTCTTTGGCGCTCATTCCAAAAAGAGGCATATTTCTAGCATGTACTTTAAAAAATAGTTTCATAAAACTCTTCCCAAGAGGTTCAAATATTTCTCATTACTTATCAATCTACAGGTCTTGATAAAAACGTTCTCATCATTAAGTCTGCTTTTCAAGTGGCCGGGTATATTTTAACGACTTACTGATTACTAAAGATATTGATAATTTATCAAAGGTTTTATCCATAATGGTAGAAATTTAATCAATTATGAAGTAGGTACGTTTTAATATTATTTTGTTTGGTTCTCCTGTAATTTATGATGGGCGAAATTAAAAACCTTCAAATTAATCTATACAGATATAAATAAAATTGGAGTGTCTGTTTGTAATATTAAAATAACCGCTTTTTATTGAATGCATATGGATGTACACACGGGACATGTACCAAAATAGCCTTTTTTACATTTTTTGTCCGTCTGTCTGACTGTTTGTTCCGGCTAATCTCTCAAACGGCTAGGCCGATTTTGATGGGACTTTCACTGATGTTATACGGAGTAACTTAGGCTATAAAAATAATCATCATCAATCCGCGTACGGCTGTAAATCTAATTTAACGCGGGCGAAGCTGCGGGCAACACCTAGTTTGTAATATATTTTTACTAGCAGCGCCCGTGTACTTCCCATTTTCGTAGGAGAAGGGGGATAATATAGTCTAATGTGTTATTCTGATGTAATTACAGACACAGAGACTTACCATCTCGAGTTTCATAAGCAACATATGAAGAAATTTCCTGGACTAAATTCGGTCTGCATAAACATGTAGGCAAAGGTAGTGTCATGTTAAGAGGTAGTGCCATGCTGCTTTGCAGCCGAATTAGGCCGGCACGACCGGGATGGTACCACTCGCTCTCATAATACCGGCGTCAAGTGACAGCTATGTCGCGTTTCGTGCGGTTTGTGAGTTTCCGGTGGTCCATTGGGAGGGATAGGAAAAAGGAGAGCAACCCATTTGCATAAATTTTGGTTGTCCTACTGCTCGGTTGCTTTCTTGTGACATAAAAAAAGGCAAAAGCCCATAGGCAAACGTCTATCTTAACTTTAAAAAAAGATGACTATACCTTGCATTATTTGTTGCTTATATACTTTGCATTATGTGTATGTTGAATATTATTGTGATCATATTATGTATAAATACTTTTCTGATTAAATCAAAGTCGAAATTTTGATTGACAAGATTTTTTTCATCAATAAGTAATTGTAGGTAGGTATTTCTGTATTTTTCAGTTGAATAATTAATTTCAATTAGAGCAAGTCCAGCTCCTCGGTTGGATGCGTCCGCTGGCCGCTAGCCCCTTTCACACGCCTCTTAATGTCTTCCGTTCACAATCGTAGGATACGTAAATACTAAATAGTTTGTAAATACTAGTACTTGAATCTCAAATTTAGAAATCGGTACTAGAAAACCTGATGCGTCATGAAGAATAAAATGCAATGAATCTGCGTAATTAAAGGATTTCAGACATTTCGGGAAGAAACAACACGGTCAGTTACAATAATATAATCAAATCATTTCCCTGTTTAAGCTTAACAATATTGCATTCGGTTTTAAACATGACATGAAAAAATATATACGTACTGAATACTTTTAAAGATAAAAAGCGAAATAAATTGCAGGACGTCGCTAATTACATAATCAAGAACCTGCAATCGGACGCTACTTAACCTGCATTACCTGCATTAAAAACGTTGGGGTCTGATGTCACCTTAAATTTGCTTAAAACCCTACGTTCTGCTGTATTACTTAGTAAATCCATTAATGGCAATAAAGCTGTAGTCTTAGAAAATTTACTGTATGTCCAGAAAAAGATAAATGTTGTAGGAAAAGTGATATTCATAGATATACAAGTGATTAGACTCACAAACGTAAGCATTTTTTTTTGTTCAACTGTATACGCTTTCCCAGAAAACGTTCAAAAGGTATCCATTAAAAATTCAAAAGTTGTTAAAGAGCGTTTGTGTGGTAAAGGATATTATAAAGTACCTAAAAGACTTCATGGAAGATCTCACCTTGGAAATAGAGCGTTCCTCCCAGGCATTTGAAAAGATTAGTTCTACTGAGTTTGTTTCGCCGGTTCTTCTCAGTTGGCTTGCATTGGAACCGGTGGTAATTCAATTGACGTTCAAAAATATACTTTATTGGCAACGAATTAGAAAAGGCATTTATTGTTACTATTTTGAATAAAAAAAGATTAATTTGAGTTGATTTGAGTCTAAACTGTTGTCGAATCCACCATCACCATCGACCTTTTTCTATCCACTGCTGGATTGCACCTCTTTCAATGAACGCCAAGACGGCCAATCCCTTATCACTCGCACCCATCGGACCGGCTAGTTCATGGAAAAGGACCCAACAAGATCCGACCAGAAGGGACGACCCTTCCTGTCTATATATAGAAGGTATACTATATATAGTACTATCGATATATAGTATACAGATAGTAGATATACTAGGCGTGTGTGAGTTGTCCCAACATATTATTATTATAGGCACAGTCCGTGGGCCTAGTGTTCATTTAAAAATAAATAAATTAGCTTTCGTCTATACGTCCTTGAAATTAGTTTTTTAGTAACGGTATATCGGAATGCAATCGGATGTGTTATTCATGATTCATTATCGTCTACCGAGAACCGGTCAAACATATGACTAAGAAGACCCGATGGGCTATTCGAGTAGCGAGATAAATCTTTAAGCTACGATCAAAGTGTATCCAATTTTTATCGTAGAAAAATTCTTAGGGTTTTAATAAAATAAGATCAAACAAGTATTTTTAGAAGTAGCTTATAATACACAATTAATTTTACTTTAATGTGGCTTTAGGGTTGTTCGATGAGCCATTTTTTAGGCCATTTTTTTGTAATTCATACAATACAACAAAATTTGTTGATTATTGACATTGCGGCAATCAATACGAATAAATAAAAAATGTCTGTTTGTTATTTTAAATTAACAGCTTTTCACTAGATGCACATGAAATTGTATTTTATAGCATAGGATATTATGTAGGTATACGGTACATACTTACGTCAAAATACCATTTTTTTTTATTTTTGTCTGTCTGTTTGTTCCGAGCCCGGCTAATTATCTGAAACGGCTAAACCGATTTTGACGGAACTATCACTGTCTAATAGCTAATATTACAAGGAGTAACTTAGGTTACAAAAATAACCATCATCAGTCCAGATACGGCTGTAAATCTAAAGGGCGGGAGAAGCTGCGGGCAACAACTAGTATGTATATGTATTATGTATACTTAACGTAACATGGGTTTTGGACCCAAAAAAAGGTTATAGCTAATATAAGATGTGGTGAACTAATGATGAGACAGGTGGAATTACCACCTTTGAATTTATTTTTTATCGACAAAACTAAAAGTTTCCTTAGTCGTAATATACACACTTAATGATACAAGTACGTGTTAAGATATGCTAAGTCTCTCAGTAGAAAGTCGTATGTAATTTGTTAAGGCCGTATCCGTCACGGGAAATTGTTTCAAGGAATTCCAGATTTAAAGCAAATATTTATACATCTCAGGGAATGTAATTTAAAAGTAAAAAATATATCGTTCATATCAATACTGAGTCATGCTTCCGTCGAGGCAAGTTATCGTATCATTATTTATACCATTAGTGTGTTATACTAATTTATACATATTAAAACATAGCCTTGAAGTAATGAAAATAATATGTAGATAAATAGTTAATGGTGACTGCTGAATAGAATAACTAAGGTTATACTTAAAAAGATCCCAACGAAATAACAAAACAGGTGATTGGAACTATTATAGTCCTTTAGTCCGTTTTGACATTTGGAGTTTAGCGAAAGAGGCTAGAGGATCCAGAGCATGAAAGAAGGTTGATAATGATGATGATATTTCCTTCACCCTTTAATCATCATCATTATCAGCTTCTATTCGTTCACTGCTGAACAAAGGCCTTTTTTTTTCTTTAACGCCGGGAAACGCTCAGAGGCATCCCGCGGGGGAGTGAGTCTCCCCACGCGGGTATATGGGACTCACTGCGCCCGAAAACTGATATGTGGCCGCAGCTCTACCCACTAAAACCCGGCGCGTGCCACCAATGCCGCCTTTGGTGAGGTGCCCCGGATCTAGTAAACAAATAGGGCACCTCGACGGCTAGTCAGTCCCCCTCCCAACGTCGGGACAGTACAATGGGGTGAGGTTCCCGTCCTCGCCCCTTGCCCCTGCTCTTTTGTCCCCTCTTCTTATAAGAAGGGTACAAAGAACAGCTCCCTCGGGTCAATTTGCTTCGCCCAAGGTGGTGGGGCTCACCTTAGTCTACTGAGCCCCACAGCCGCGACAAGGCTTGAACCATCGTGGGGAGCGAAAGATGCCTGCGTTCAGAACCTTGAAAGAAGGTTGATAATGATGATGATAGTTCCTTCACCCTTTAATCATCATCATCATCAGCCTCTCCGTCTACTGCTGAACCAAGGCCCCCCGAACACCAAGACAGCCGATCCCTTGCAACTCGCAAACACGGACACACACACACATCCTTCACTTTTTAGTTAGTACAGTTTCATGACGAAAATAGTCTAGGCCGTATTTTTAGGATACAGATGCTATAAAATTTTAAAACCAATTACGTATGCTGGCCCGTGTCTCGACGTTCTCCGAGTCTGGCTTATTCGGATTGTAGCTTCTTTATATCCGCAATTATGTAAAATACCGAAGGGCGATTCCGTGTAGTTTATATTCGTAAAAATAATCTGAAGATAACATAATATAATAACTATTAAGGAAAATCGTTCTCAGTTCTAAAGTAGATAGTTCGGGACTTAGCTGGTATTGGGAGTCATGAAAATATTCCTTTTCTTATTTATACACATTTTTTTTTTATATAGAAGAAAAAAAGCAAACGGATAGTCAGTTCACCTGATGGTAAGTGAAGAGCGACATCCACAGACACCCGCTACACCAGTGGATTAGCAGGTGCGTTGCCATACATAACGACATAATATTATAGCAACATTAATATTTTCGAAAAACTAACACATTTATATAGGATTAGGTAAGGGTCACTGAGTTTGTTTCGCCGGTTCTTGTCTTCTTGTTTTGGCACCGAGGGCATATTCAAATTTCAATTATTCTGTAAGTAGGTACAATCATCATCATCATCATCATTATTGTAAACCTGGGTCTACCCACTGCAGGCACAATATAATACGTATTTTTGCATTTGAAGACATTTTTTTCATTGGTTCATTTAGGGGGGCGTATGTTCAGTGGTGGACGGATAGATGCTGATGATGATGATGAAGACATTTTAGATATTAATCCACATTCCACTTATAATTGGGACGCTGTGTAATATGGTTTTCATGTCAAGTTATTACCTACATCACACTAGTAACGCGCTAGCCGTAACTAATCCCATAACTAAGATAATCTGAATATGCATGCGCCATTATAGGTAATTATCTCTAAAAGAAACTAAGAAAAACATAAGCAAGGCAGGGGAGTAGCAGACATTTCGATGATCGCAAGAGACGAAGGTCGAATGGTCGCATATGCACTGCACACGCGGGGTGGTCGCGGGTTCGAACACCGCCAAGCGCACACAATTTGAATTTCGGTGCATGACCGAACGTGAATGTATAAATTTCTTGAATTTATTACACAAGTTCTTACCACGGGGCTAGGCTAACGTGATGTTATTGTTGGTTAATATATATAGATGTCCAGCTGTAGACGGATAGAGTTTGAATATGTTGATGAGGAAAAGAAACCTTTTATTTATGTCATAAGGAGGCAGCCGATTCGAAGCCTTTTGCCGACTATCGACGCTCATACATATCCGCACAACCATAGATTATGCAGATGTGTTGCCCTCTTTTTCCCTATTCCCCCCGGAAATTCAATAACCGAAACGCTACAGCTAAGCTGTCACTTTACGACGGTATCATATGAACGACTACCCCGGTCGTGCCGGCCCAATTCAGCTGCAAAGCAGCATGACACTAGCTCTTATTTTTAATCCGTCTAAACTTTAAAAGATCACTACCATATTAAATTGTAAGACCTTAAATTTGCATGTTACAGGATATCCCGGGGTATAAGTTTATCGAGTTAGCTTACCTTAAATTTCACGGAGCTCGGGATGGGCGTAAAATTAGCATACCGACCGGGGTCTTCCTTCAGGAGCGTCTTCGCGTTACTGGAGTTCTGCAATACGATATATTTGTTTAAGATTCCCTTTTATATGTTAGGACCGCTAAAGAATAATTTATATATGTCTGTGTTTCATCCATCGAGCATAATACAACCAGTTAGAGTAGGCATGTGAGCCTTAAAAATCCGAAACTAGTCAGTGATTTGCCACTGACGTAATAGCAATTCAACCAACCAGTGATCTGTATGTGCGTCCCATCGGCCAATCATCCATCAATCAACAAAATAGAGCGCAGAATCGGCGCAGCGTCGCAGCACAAATATGGCGGAAATTGTTTTCATACATAACAGATAACATTACCGGTCTATTCTCGATGGTTTCAACAGAATTAAAGATTTTAAAAAAATGTGTGTACCCCTTGAGAATTACTATAGTAATGTGTATAGGTATTGCTATGCAGCCAAGAGCCTTCATCCGCAATAATCCATGCTTGCATTTTTTTATAGAAGAGTCACCTGATGGTAAGTGAAAAGCGACCATGGTCACGGGAGGACTGAGGTGTCATACGTCCTAATGTTACAAAGTTATTCGAAACTACCCTATGATTGATGTATCATAGGGTAGTTTCGAATAACTTTGTAAAAATCTTAATAAACCGCGATAAAATCCGTCAAATTCGCGTAAACATTAAAAAACAGGCGAAGGTGTGTTGCCAGCCTTTCAGATACGAGTATGCTATTTTCTTGAAGTTCCCTAAGTTGTATCGGTTCGGAAACACCGTAGGTGATTCCATATATTAGTAACGCGAGGCAGGAAATGCCGTAAAAATAGAGTTGTTGTGGTTTTCCGGACATCGAGATTGTGTGGGTGAAATTTGGAGATATTTCTTAATGTCCGGTGCAGATATTAGTCCGAACAATTCCTCAGAACACTCACCGCATCTACCAGATGCGGTAGAAGATGTAGAACGATCCGACATCTCTACGCAGCGCCAAAGAATCAAGCCGATTGGAGATAACATTGTTATCGACGATTCGAGCCGCCCGGCGTTGAATGCGGTCAAATGGAAGGAGCTCATATTGGGGCGCTCCAGCCCAGAGGTGAGAACAGTATTCTACCGGTGGGAGGGAAGCGCTGTGCCGCGCTCCCGGCTGCATGGGTACCACCATCTTGCTTGTTTCTCCCGTGAAATAGCTTTGCTGTGTTTCGGAGAGAAGGGCAAGACAGGCAGTGTAATTACTGGCACCGAGACTTAACATCTAATGTCTCAGGATAGGCAACACATAAATGAGTTGCCTGGGCTAGTTCCTAGTTAACTAGTTTATGTTCATGGGCGACGTAAACCACTTACCATCAGGTGGTACGTTTGCCAGTTTGCCTATCCAACTAACATAAAAAAAATGTGAGACCGGATCTGCGCCTCGTATAATTGAAGGCGGTGTGAATGCATGAAATACTGCTTCTTTAGCCTTTCCTTCCAAATGACCACGAAACTGCACACTGCACATGTCTCGATATGTCGACGCCAATGTCGAGGCGGTGAGGGAAGTGCCTTCAAATTGTAGAGGAACGACGAAGGGTGACTTTTTAGCGGTAAACGTGCAAAATTGTGTCTTGTTAGGGTTAAATTGGACTAGGTTAAGTCGTCCCCATTCCGAGATTTTGGCCAACAGAGACTCGATTTCAGACACAGGTTTGTTCCGACTTTCATCGACATGTTCTCGAGAAATATTAGAGCGGCCAGCAATTTATATGATCTTTATATTATGTTGGATTGGTGATAATAAGTTAAAATATATCCTATTAAATATGTACTTGACTTTGTAGAAATGTTGGTTACGATAGATATATGAATAATTGATTATGCAAATATTTGATTATGTCATTAGGTAAATCACTGTTAATTCAGAACGTGAAAACGATGACTATAGGGTAAATTATTTATTACCAATGATTACTACTAAAGCACTAGCCAAGAAACAAACACATGTCTAATATAAAAACGTAGTAAGATAAAAGTAAGAGCACTTACAAAGTCATCGTCTTTCAAGGCGAATTCCCTGATGTGGTCGTTGAAATTGGAATTAGTGATGGGATTGCATCCCGCGGGTTTCTTTGAGAGAGAGATGATTCCGACACAAACGTAAAATATATCGATATATCCTAATGTCATATTGATCACAACACTAGCACATGAGCAACGGTGAAAGAGTCATGTTATATTGAAAAAACCTCTCTTGGAGGCGCATTCTTTATAAAAAATATAAACGGGCAGGTGCGAGTCGGATTATGCATCGAAGGTTCCGTTAGTTGGTCCAAGTCAGTAGTAGCGTCATCACAAAGTAGTATATTAATTTTTGTGATAAATCTAAAAGAAAATAAACTTTATAACTGATTCCTGTAATTTGGTTCTGAGATGTTATTATTAAATCTGTCTTATTTTATAATTAAACATTTTCAACAACTTCAGTGCTTTCTGTATCCTAAAGTTTCTTCATACTTGCGAGTATTAAAACTTGACAGCCATCAGGCACACAATGACGTTTTGTTTCTTCGAATAGAGAACTCTAAACCACCAAGAGGGGTTCGTATGACAATTTGTCAGTGAAACAATAGTCCGAGATGTAGTCATGGCCTGTTGGCTGTTGCGAAGTGATTTCATTGTTCCTAATCATGATGGTCTTGGCTTGCTTCACGGTGGATGCACCCCCAGATGATCCTTATTATACAACACATTAGGAGACACCGAAACTTTAATTAGCGTTGACAAGCTTCCATTGTGACACAGTTACAAAATTATAACAATTGTGAAACAATGAATCAATGTAATAAATATGAAAAACAATGTTTGCATAATATGATTTTAGAATATAATAAAAGTTGCGTATCATCTTCTATCTGTCTAAATAAATAAAAATGAATCGCCGAAATGGATGGCACTTCAAAACCGCTGCACTAACTTTTTGCTGTGTAACCAACACAGCATCGTCGTGACAAGGTTAAAGGTTTGTAAAAAAACCCAACCAGTCACAGGGACTGTCGATAGAAGTGAAAACAAAACAATTAAATTCAAATACCTATAATACAGGTTGTAAAAGATTATGACAACCTATACAAATTTAACGGCGCACAAAATGGCCGCATGACATAATTTAGAAGCAACACAATTTGCAAAACAAATATTGCACAATTTTATATAAATAAATAAAACGTCAAACTGCGTCTCCAGCGTTTCGTGTACGGTGTCGCGAGTCCACGTCATATAAACGTCAAACTGCGTCTCCAGCATTTCTTGTGTGGTGTCGCGAGCTCATAAATTGTATATCATTTAAAAATATGCGTACCGCGCTAAAATAAGTTTTCACTTCAAAAATATGATGACGCTAAACATTTTTGGGTAAGGGCAGGACGTTTGCCGGGTTCAGTTTGTTTTAGATAAAATTACTAGTTTTAATCTTCTTAAGATGGAAAACGTCGTCTACGAAATTTACTTAACTTTTTAGAATGTTCATTATAATCAACTGTTTGTAATTCTTTATCATTAACCCTCTTAAACATGTCGCGAAATATTAATGCTGTTATTACTTTTGCGCATGTATTTCAGTTAAATCGATTCAGATGGAATTTCAATCTCATGGAAGCCTTAATCTTTATTGACGGTAGGGCTTGTGTTTCGTTCTGGGAACGTGACAAAATAATAAAATATTTTATCTCCGTCTGGATAAACGTGGTCTTGCCTGTCCACAGCGACACCTATCGTGACAAATATATCTCGTACAAGCCGCACAAAGTGGGAAAACTTCAAAAAAAGGTTATTACATAAAATTGCTGCTTGTTTCTTTCGTGATACTGCCTTGAAAGAAAGAAAGAAATGAGTGTCAGGCTCACCTGTTTGTTAATTAGGTATATGGCTCATCTGCCTGTTTGCCTATTAATTATCATAAAAAATATATAATTAATTAAATTGTGCCTTTGTACCTGCATTATTTGTATTTGTTATTTCTTTGTAACTATCCTAGTGTACATAAATTGTTAAATAAATAAATAAAATAAAATACCACCATGAAGAAAAAATATTATCACCACTTTCATGGAGGTTCCAACATCATGCCATTTAAAATAGCTTAATAATTTAATCAGATACATACAAGAATAAATATAGAATGCAAAATCTTCTATCATTCATCTATGCACTGCATCTACAAAACGGATGTTTGTATCGATATGTAATCGATAAACTCAAATGTTCTATCGATCGTTAAGAAAATTGACACGTGTATTTATTTATTCGTAGAGTAGGTTTTTTGCTAGCCAAAGTTTTAAATTTCCACCAGATGGCGCTGCAGTATATCAGCATCTGTTCCGTTGAATTTGTTGTTATGAAAATTTGTAATAGATTTTTATGTATGGAAAATATTTTTTACGTTGTCTACATTTTAGTGTCACTTACGAATATATTATGCTGCATATATTCTATGCTAATTTAATAAAAACTAAATGTAAAATATTGAACATTCACACCACTGAGTTAGTTTCGATGGTTTTTCTCAGTGGGCTCGATTTGAAACAGGAATCTGCATAATAGAAAATCTATCATTGACATGAGATACATATTACAAATATCAGAATTAACATGTTAGGTATATTCCATTGCTGTTACTGTACTATATGCTTATAAGCTACTTCCTACTACACTAAATAGGTACACAATGATAGAATAAATGAATTGTTAAAAAATTATGACCCGAATAATACCCCATTTTTTTAAGTCGGTAAAATATACCCGCCATTCAGTGATTTAGGGGCTACGATGGAACATACATTACTATAAACAACGACCCAAATTCCTGTAATATTACATACAAACATACATAATATGTATGTAAATACATATATTGATTTAGTCGTGGTCGGGCAAAAATTATTTGACTTAAATAGCAAACAATTAATGACCATGAAAATAGGCTTGCATAAGTAAACGGAGCCTGATTTGGCGCTATCTTGGCACTTTGTTAATGGCCGTTTGTCAGGTTCAGCTGCTAGATATAATGAATAATAGTGTATGCAGTAAAATATATCATTCTGACGGCTTGTTTATTTGTTTGTTAAACAAATTTTGTAACAATACTGTCGTAACGGTTTTTGTTGTCTTTTGGTAGCCTTCACCAGACAATGGGTGTTATGCAAGATTGGTGAGCTACGTACACGTCGGTCTGACAACTGGTTCTTTCACTAGGTGATATTTAAAAAATATATTATATGTAGTACCGTAAGGGCATTACGCACTACATCCGATCTGAATCAGCCAAAATTCGTTTCCGTCATCCGGTTTTTTCCGTCATTTGTGAATCTTTATTACGGACTCAGCTGCCACTTACGGTGTTTCCGAACCGATACGACAGGGACCTTCAAGAAAAGAGCATACTCATACTTGAAAGGCCGGCAACGCATCTGCTAACCCTCTGGTAAAGCAAGTGTCTGTGGATGTCGCTTTCGCTTACCATCAGGCGAACCGACTGTCCGATTGCCTCTTCTATAAAAAAAGGGACGGAAGAAGGCATAGTTGTGTTTCTGTGGCAACGAGGCAAGATAATTTACGGACAGATGCAATGCGTAACTGCGTAGCCTGGGACTTTTCCCGACTATTACATACACTGGAATTGTGCAAGTTTGTAACGAAATGAAGAAGTGAAGAATTTGAAGAGAATAGAAAAATGAGTTGAGTTAGTAGCCAGATAAACTTGTTTATATTTATAGGGGACGGTGACGTTGGTAAATGTACCATCACGCCGCTCGCCTGCCTGTTTCCCTGTCCTACTAACACAAATCTTTGTGACAGGCTCGATCCGTGCTTGGCAAAATAGATTTTTTTTTCTTTTACGCCGGGAAATGCTCTGGGGCATCCCGCGGGGAGTGGGTCTCCCCACGCGGGTTTGTGGGTCGCGCTGCGCCCGAAAAGCTGGTACGGACGCAGCTCTACCCACTAAAACCCGGCGAGTGCCACCGATGCCGCCTTTGGTGAGGTGCCCCGGATATCAAACAGGGCAACTCGACGGCTACTCCACAGAGGAGTTGTCCCGCACCACAGAACAACCCCTCCCAACGTCGGGACAGTACAATGGGGTGAGGTTCCCGTCCTCGCCCCTTGCCCCCTGCTCTTTTGTCTCCTCTTATTATATGAGGGGTAGAAAGAGCCCCCTAGGCTCAATTAGCTTCGCCCAAGGTGCAGCGGCTCACCCTGGGATACTAAGCCCCACCGCCACGACAAGGCCTGAACCATGGTGGGGTGGCAAAATAGGATATATAGAATATAGAAAAGTTCTTAAATTGCAAAAAGCAGCACAGTAAACGCTTTAAAGTAGTTTCATAAGGATTTAAAAGTAAACGTGTTTTTATCGTCTCTTGTTACTTTTTTCTCAGGAAGACATGCTCATTCATTTAGATTAAAGACCGGGGAACGATCCGAATTCCTGTAATATTCAACATTACAGCTGAACCCGAAGGCTCTATACCCAAAGGTTTATTTGTTTTAAATTATTTATTTTGCGGAAAGCAGATTTACGATTAGCACCACAATATATCAGCGGCCCTACCAATAAAAATTCTTCCAACAAAGATATAGAGATACTCGCAACGACACTGAATATTGTGTTACCTAGATACTATTACAGTATCAGACTTTCTAGAATCGTTCATCCAAAACTACTAAATATTAATGTTCGTATATAAGAGATTGAGAATTATGTTTAAGTATAAGATTAAGTTTACCATTATTTACTACATTAAAACTAAAAAAAAAACGTTCCTCCAAAATAAATAAGCCTATAATCTTCATTTATAATTCAAAGAAATTTATTTTCAAATCCGTTTTGTAGTTGGCGCGTTCAAAGAACGATAAAAACTCTTTTTTATTATATTACTAGAAGATTATGGTTTTTTAGATGATTGTAAAGAACTTAGAAAAGAACGGCAATTTTAATACTTATATTAGATACTTAATAAAAAGCCTTTTTTAAAGGATTGATTGTTAATTTCATTGATTGATGATTAAATACACTCTATTTAATCATCAATCAATGAAAATAATAATTTGAATATTTTTTATAACATTTTTCAATTTAAGAGAGTTACCAACCTTATCCGTCGGTACCATTTTGAGCGTCACGAAATATTTAAACGAAGTCGACCTTTTGACCGGTTTACACCATGAGAAAGTTATTTTATTATGGTTTAAACTTTAAACACTTACTTCCATTGAGTTATCTTTAGTGGCTATTAAGAGAATACGTCAACTGCATCACCTAAAGCTTGTGCAAGAGCTACTTAAATTTAAGGTGTCATTGCTGTACGATAAATTTGAGGGTTATTTGATTTTCTTTTATAAAAACCGTAGTAGTAAGTAGTATGGGAGTTGGGTGTTTTATTTTAATATTATTTTTAATGTGGACTGCAGAAAACGCGTGCGTAGCCTAGGGTTGCTATTCGTCCGGATACGTCGGGACATGCCACCTTTATTTGCAGTGGTGTCCCAAATCCCAATGTCCCGTCAGACACTTAGTACAACTAGCCGTGTACCGCATGAACAGCGTGCATTGCTTTTGCAGCGTTGAACTATGTAAGTGCTCATTAGAGTGAACCGCGCATGTACCAATGATGTCAATTGATGCTTAGCGTGTCCGTGGGTTGCAGTGGACACAATCACATAGATTTTCTTGCAAAGCGAAGCTCAACACACGTGTGTAGCCTCTTCGTGCGTCGCGATGCAGACAGCTCAATTTTGAAAAATGAACATATATTTTATAAATTCTTTATTTAAAATCATACATTCTTGTTACTTACTTTTCTAAATTTCAGAATACTTTTCAGAAATTCAGAAATTCTATTTCTGAATTTCAGAAAGCAGTACTACCTACCTACATTTTTGTAAAAGTATTCTTAAATTTATTTCAAACTTATATATGTATATAATATATATAAACAATATAATGGTAAATAATTTCTTTATAATTTTGTGTGTCGCTTCCAGCTCAAATATGTCATGTCATATTACATTTTCTAGGCCGCCGCGGCGCCGTACCTTCTTTATTTCATGTGTTAAATTCTTTACGAGATCCATAGGTGAAAAAAGTATCCTGTATCTTTTCATTGGTTCCTCGTAAGCCGTTTTCTCGTAAAGAACGTAGGAATTGGAAAGAGGGGAGCGTATGGCCTCACCAAGATAAATGGATTAAGTAATTGTAGTGGACGGAATCAATTATTTTACTTTAGGTTTTTCCGCTTTAAATGTATTTGAAATTGTAGAAGCAATGGTGTTTATTTATTATTTCTTTCTTCTTTGTTTATTGCTACCTATATAAGTAACATATTCAATTAAAAATCAATAAAATATATATTAAAATACAATCAACTTGATTTTTACGTCATTTCCTCCTCGAACGACAACTATATGGAACCAGCTGCCACCTGCACTATTTCCGAACCGATACAACTTAGGGACCTTTAAGAATAAAGCATAGGTACTCATATATTTTGAATGGCCGGCAACTCATCTGCTAATGATGTAATGGGTGTCTATGGGACAATAGTTTTTCTTTATTCTTCGATTTAAAATGAATTAAAATGAATGAATGAAAATGAATCTAAAGCTCTCATATTAATGAGTAATGTAATTCTTTCACGTTTTTTTACAATATACGGCAAATAATTAAAACAAGAGACAGAAAGTCAATCAGCCAAATCAGCTATGTATCATAAGATTTGAAGCGTAAGCTAAGAAAATTTTGGTTTTGGTCAATGGATGTCTAAAATCTAAATGATTAATGGTCGCTAAACCTCCAAGTAGTGGCCGATTTAATTGGATTAGGTGGTGAAAATCAGGCGTTTAAGAGCAACAAGTAAGGCTTTTATATGTCAGTGGCTAAATTATATAGATTAATATAAATAAATCTCTGTTGATTTGTATTACTTTAAAAGTCTCTATTAAAATGGAAATAAATTTAAAAAAACCTGCTAGTTTATCAAAATAATAAACGTAAAGCCTTTTAATCCCTTCCTTTTTACAAGGAAAGGAACAATACGATAAAAAAAAACAATATTGAACTTTATTAATAATAGAATATGCATAAACTTTGACGAGGTCATTTCAAAGTTTATGAAATATAATAACGAAACAATATAAAAATATTGTGTATTGTGAAAACAAAAGGTAGCCATTATGATTCTGCCCCAATTAAATGGCCGTTTCAATAAATCCCAGGTTTAGTAATCGATCGATCAACGTCGTTGAAGGTAAGCAGTTGACACGGCAGACCGATGGAGAGGTAATCTAGTATCAATTGCGACGCAATTCCTGATTGCGTTGGCCCGACAGGCGACAGCAGCCGTGAATGATGGGTCGGCCCTGATCCTTCGTTTAAATAATAAATATGTTTTTGATTACCGAATGTTACGAATTGTGAAAAAGTATTTCGGGCTCATTAGGGTTTCGTTCTTCAAAATGACTAGACAAAATCCTTATGGGATTACGCTGTTGGCCGTCTGTCTGTGAGTCTGATTGTCGGTCGGTCCGTCTAACCAAAACTTATATGGTAATTCCCATGGAAATATTATAATCATGCACTTTGTTAAGAAGCTAGACCTCGCAACATGAGTAGGGGAAAAAAATCAAAAACCGATTTTTTTTTGTTATCTATAGAAATAAATAAAATTGAAGTGTCTGTTTGCAATTTCAAATTTACAGCTTTTTACTTAATGCATACGAAACTATATACGATACTTACACACAACCGACGCCAGGAGGCCGTGTGGTCGCAGACTGCACGGTAGGCGGGGGGCAACCCCCCACTTTATAAATCAAAAGTGAGCCGAATGGTCACACTAATCCGGTGAAGCATTAGGGCCATCGGGCCATTAGCATAGATCCCTCCGAAAAAAAAAATACGATACTTACATATGAAGATTGATATTTAAAAGTGGAGTGGGGACTCCCCAGGCGGGTATGTGAGACTCGCTGCGCCCGAAAACTGGGAAGATGGACCCAGCTCTACCCACTAAAACCCGGAAAGTGCCACCAATGCCGCCTTTAGTGAGGTGCCCCGGATCTGTTGAGCGACTGGGCACCTCGAATTAATTTTTAAATCTCGTTTATGTTTATACTAATCAAAGCTTTAAATTTCCTTGCGAATGAGACTTAAAGAGACTTGCGATGCGACGTTCGCTCTATCTCACTCTCTCTCTCGATTTTTCTCACTCGCTTACTACTCTCACTCCATGGCCATGTGCTTCATGCTACGTTCGCCCTTTCTCACTCTCTCTCAATCAGTCTCAATCATACTTCCCTCTTCCTGGACAAAAACGTTGCACATTTTCGTGACGTTTCATCCGTAAAAAAAATTACCCTCTACCCTACCTACCTAAAGTAGTTTCACTTCAAAAAGACGCAACAGTAGACCTGACTATATTATCGTGAGCCATCGAACGTCATACATAGGCTTTTAATAAACGCCAAAGCCCCCAATTAATCACCAACACAATCGATTTAATTCCACGCAATCGTACCATGTATTGAACAGAAATCTTTGTCTAACAATTTGGGTAAAGCACTCAAAGCTGTACTCTAAAAGCAATCCATTATGCATACAGGAGCATGTTCTCATTAATATTTGCATTCTGAGGTCTAGTAGTTATTGTCACTACCTATATTTAGGTCCCCTATTGTTCGGTGCTGTCCTACATTTCGGCTTTCGCCGGGTATTGCAAAGCTTTATGTTCTACTAATGAGCACTGAAGAACAAACCGGGTCGTGACGAGATGAATGGGAAACTAGCGAACTGATTAAAATGCATTGGAAATCTGAAAGATGGACATGTAAAGTACTGCTTATGAAACTGCTTATGCGTTTCTTCGCTTTCGCTTAAACAGTCATAGTCTATCGCATAAAGACTTCCTGCATATCTGAAAACAAATTCCGTCAAATTAATGCTGCGACGCTACGCTGCACTGGTTCTGCGCTCTGATTGGCCGACTGATGGCCATTTATGGATGATTGGCCGATGGGACGTACATACAGATCACTGGTTGGTTGAATTGTTATTATGTCAGTGACAAATCACTGACCAGTTCCGGAACTGTATGGCTCATATTACCGGTTCTATCCGGTTATATGTTGATGTTTGCTGAATGAAATTAAGGCAAAACAAACGGTGCCATTGCTAGCATCATGACCTATATTATAAAGAAATCGTTTTACACTTTAAGCACTAAGGTAGCTAAGCGAGACAATGTCAGGTAGTTTGATGATGATGAGATGGCAGGGTTGTCTCTTAGTTCGAGATAGTACAAAGTAAGCTGTCTGCTCTTTTCGAGTTGTTGTTTCAAAATACGACGCATAAAATGTTGTGACTACTACCATAATTAATTAGCATCGTGTGTTCTTAAAAACCATAAAACTAAGCCTTTTTCTAGTAATTTTGCCTGCACAAATCTCTTAGCGATGATTCATGTGTGACGAAGCCGCTTGCGTTTGTCACCCCAAGTCTGCAGGGAATGTCCTATCCTCACCCTATCTGCACATTCAGCTGCATTAACGTTGGCTTGAGGGCATCACTCTTGTCGGTAAAGACGAACGTTAAACGTTTTAGACTTTTTTAAGTCACAAGATTTTACTCGACAACGGCAAACTGAAACTGAACGGCAAAAGGGTTAAAATTTTAGCAGTCTATGTATATTTATTGTATGTACGTATGTTTCATCGTAACACATAAGTCATAAACCACTATCCAATTTTGATAAATGTTTTTTTTATGGCCGTTTTGTTCTTATGGCCTTTTTTATTCTTTTTTTTTTTCTTTAACGCGTGGAAATGCTCTAAAGCATCCCGCTGGGGAGTGGGTCTCCCCAGGCGGGTAGGTATGTAGGACTCGCTGCACCGTGGGAATATGTGGGAAAGCTGGTAAGTGGACACAGCTCTGGCCACTAAAACCCGGCGAGTACCACCAATGCCGCCTTTAGTGAGGTGCCCCGGATCTAATGAGCGAACAGGGCACCTCGATGGCTAGTCAGCCCCTTAGGGGACCGACGCCACCTCCACAGAGTGTCCTGCGCCACAGAACAACCCCTCCCAACGTCGGGACAGTACCGTGCAATGGGTGAGGTTCCCGTCCTCGCTCCTAGCCCCCTGATCTTTTGTCCCCTCTTCTTATAAGAGGGGTACAAAGAGCCTCCTTGGCTCGATTAGCTTCGCCCGAGGTGCTGGGCTCACCCTAGGCTACTGAGCCCCACCGCCACGTCAAGGCCTGAACCATGGTGGGGTGTGTTCTTATGATCCGGGTGACATAGGATACAAATTAATAACCGATTTAAAAAGAAGAGGTTTAGTTTTTAATTGTGGGGTCATAGGTTTTAAATTTTTACTTGTAATTGAATGTCCTTGTGGTTAGATTATATTTTCAGCCCCTTTCCAATCTGACAGTGTTTATTAAAACTTGCCGATTGCTCTGATGAGACAGCAAGTTATTATTATTGGTAGTTGTTTTCTTATTATTCATGGGTTCCTCATCGAGCATAAGGCCGGAATAGAGCGGTAGTTATGTGTTTTGTATGAAAATTCCGCCAAATTTGTCCAGCGATGCTGCGCTGGTTCTGTGCTCTGATTGGGCGACTAATCGCCATTAATTGATGATTAACCGATCGGACGTGCACACAGATCAGTGGTTGGTTGAATTCATATAACGTCAGTGACCAATCACTGACCAGTTTCGTTTATGGCTCACATTACTACTCTATCCGGTTATATGCTCGTTATATGTCCCAACATATTATTATTATTAAATATGCCACTGCTAACATATCGCCGTTATCAAAACAATGTCGTACCTAAGTATATTAAAATAAGTCATTCAAAGTGTGGGAATGTTTAGACTATAAGTCATACGTGACAGACTGTTAGGTACGGATTTCTAAGTACCTATCATGAAAGTAGTCATCATCACGCTAAGTGCCTTTTCACACGTGCCGGTTGTCGGGTAGCCGGCGCCGGGTATCCGGTAGCGAAGTGTATGGGCATGTTTGGCAGCTTACACGTACCGGTTTAAACCAGCTACCCGGCAACCGGGACGTATGAAAAGGCACTAAGAATAAGTTGAAGATCTATTGCCGGTCGGCCAGGAGAGTCCTAGGGTACTGTCAACTGTGAGAAGACGGACAAGAAGATGGGATGACTATGTCTGTCGGATGCACCTGGGTTGTTCATTATCACCATCATCATCAGCCTCTATCCGTCCACCGGTGAACATAGATCTCCCTCAATGAACTCCAAGACCGCCTTCCCTTCCCTTTTAGTAAGAGGTAGTGCCCTTGCTGCATTGCAGCCGAATTGCGCCGGCACGACCGGTGTGGTACCTCTCGCTCACATATCACCGGCGTCAAGTGACAGCTATGCTGTCGCGTTTCGAGTGGTTTGTGAGTTTCCGGTGGACCGTTGGGGGGATAGGGAAAAGGAGGATAACACATCTGCAATCTCTTGTGGTGCGGATGTGTATGGGCGTCTATAGTCGCCAAAAGGGAACTGCTCGATGGCCCTACTATGCTATAAAAAAAATCTGAAGCACGGAACGTTCTATGTTGATCATCAAATCAGGAATTTTTCAGGAAGGTTACCTGTCTAATGAATCATCGATGGTTTTTATGTTACGTACCTTATAAATGGATTTATGTTAGTTTTTGAATCACCATCGTTCAATAATCATTTAAGTATTATTTTTCCTATGGATGCTTATATTCATATGTTGTATTTATTATATTTATTTATTGTATCGCACTTTTATACAGGGGAGCTCTAACACAGGATATAATACGTTTTACCCTAACTTAGGGAACAGTGGAAAAACATCATGGTAAAAAAATTGTATTATGACTAATTATATAATGTATATTATATAATGTATAATAGTTAGTCTTAATACAATTTTTGTAGCATGATATGTTGTTTAAAAATGTTTGATTGTCATATTTATTTTGGTGCACTAATAAAGTTATAATTATTATTATAATGATTATCGTCAATTTTTATGTTAGTTGGATAGGCAAATTGGCAGACGTGCCACCTGATGACATGGTCGACGTCGCCTATGAACATAAACTAGTTTACCTGGAACTAGCCCAGACAACTCTTTTATGTGTTGTCTATTATGAGACATAAGATGTTATGTCTCGGTGATAATATTTACACTGTCTATCCTGGACTTTCCTCCGAAACACAGCAAAGCTGTTTCACGGAAGAAACAAGCATTATGGTGGTACCCATGAAGCCGGGAGCGCGGCACAGCGCTTCCCTCCTACTGGTAAAATATAATGTGTATGATGGGGTCGCTAACTTATACTTAAGGATACGTGGTTTACACTCAGGTTTATCATGTGTCCCCCCACCATGGTTTACCGTTTAAGCCTTGTGAACCCAACACCTTGGGCGAAGCCAAGTTAACCGAGGGAGCTGCTCTTTGTACCCCTCTTATATGAAAAGGGGACGTCAGATTAGGAGAACAAGGCGCGAGGATGAGAACCTCACCCATTGCACTGTCCCGACGAGGTGCCCTGTGAGACCAGGGGTACCTCACAAAAGGCGGCATTGGTGGCACTCGCCGGGTTTTAGTGGGTAGAGCTGCGTCCACCTTACCGTCTTTCGGGTCTAATCTCTTAATTACGAAATAAATAGCACTCACTCTTATTCAATTTAGTCGATACAAAGCCACTAGCTAGTCGTCATAATAATAATTTATAATAAAATCCGTTTCATGTCAACAAAAACTATAAAATTAAACCGCTAAGTTTTAATGATAAAACGCCTGTGTAAATTGTATAGCAACGTTGAAGATAGGCAACAACGAATAGGGGAAGTTGGAATGTAGGAGCAATAAATACATACTATAATATCATCACAACAATAAACAACATTATTTTGGGGTCTGTACTAAAATATAATATGTTACAACAAAATAACTGGAATATCTATTCTACTTACAACAAATTATAATTCAATCTTATTTATTCAGGAATTTTACATTGCGTCACTTTCTTTCTTGTTTATAGTTATTCTAGTATGTTATGTTCAACTATCAAATATAATAATACTAAATAAACATTTTATTATTTCCAAATATGTATTTAGTAGCCTCAGCGCAAACAGAACCACAAAATAAATACCCGAACCAAAAAAACGGGAACATAAAAAATGGGAGTCGTTTGCGTGCGAGGATCTGGCGTTAATAAAAAGTGCGTAATTCGGACGAGGGCGTTGATAAACGAGGAGACTAGCGAAGTCTAATGAGTCGCTCGTATCACCTGCTCCACCTGCGAAACCCTTGGACAATTGTTTTTCGAAGACACGGGAATTTTTTTGGAGATTGTGAAGTAATCTAAAAATCTAAAATATAAAAATAGATAATTGTTATTTGCTATTAACAATATGATTATGTATGTTGTATTATAGGTATATAAAAGCTTACCCTATTATAGAGATTTTATTTGTTTAATTTAAAAAAAATGTTATGATTTGCGCTTGAGACAGAAAGGCATATGGTAGGTACAAACTATCCACCCTCATCCCCCTAGAATACTTACTATGGTTTAAGGGCCCCTTATCCCAAATTGTTGTTTCTAGATCGAGGTGCTTTCATAGAAGTCGTCATTTTAAAATAATAATAAAAAAATAGGGTATAGATACATCTTTGATCTAGGGATTTTTTTGGATAAAAATACAATATTTAACATTTTACATGATCAAAAAAATTTCTAAAATAACGTCGATTTTAAAAGCAAATTGAGTAGTATGAGACTTCGGGTAACTCAATTTTAATGAAACTTTTACGTTTAAATTGCTAAACGGAGATGACGTGGAAATGATTGGATAGATCTTTATTATGTCACTTCAAAAATTTTTGAAAAATAAAAAACAATAAAAATGGCTCTCGCGCATCGCACCACGTCGCGCCAGTACCCAGCCGGGCGTCATCGAAGTAGGACCTGTGCCGCTTTTGCTCGTGACTACGTTGTTACCGCGCATTTTATATTATTACGTCTAAATAAATAAGACGACACAGTGTAAATAATATAGCTACTTAATACTTACTAACAATTGTTGTTCTTAGTTGTAATTAGTTTGCAATACAAAACCTTTAATTAGTGTAAATAAATAGATACTTGAGTTTGTGTAGTACCTAGTTATTTAATTGAAATGGCGAATAAAAAAAGTAAAATAAGGAAAAAGAATCTTAATACAGTTTTATCACAAACTAGCTGTTGCCCGCAGCTTCGCCCGCGTTAACTTAGATATACAACCATATACGCAATGATGATAATTATTTATCTATGGACGGGCGTAGGACTTTATTTTATAATATTTAGTGATTAATACCGTATTTTTGTGAAAAGCTTTTACATTACCGCTTTATAATTTGCAATTTTTTAAAGTATTAAAATGGATATAGGTAGTATGTTATATTTAACTAATGTAGACATATTATGCCATCGCGGACTTTTCAGTATGCATATTTAGGATACACAATTCTACCATACATTGATACAATAATAATTAATTCGGAACCGGGCCCGGCTAAGATGTATAATAATGTAGTACATTATTTTGATCTATCTGTTAGGGTTCATCTAGCGTTTGCTATGTAAGTGCAAAAAATGTGCTTATTTATGACATCACATCAGAAACTTCTAAAATTATGAGTGTTTATCTACTATATTATGCATGTACCTATTACCTTCCTCTTGAATCATTCCATCTATTACAAAAACAGCATCAAAATCCGTTGTGTAGTTTTAAAGATGTAAGCATACATACAGTCAGACGCGGGAAGCGACTTTGCTTTATAGTTTATACTATGTAGAGTAAAATCCCCAAATATGGACCACCATATACATTTTATTAAATAAAACACAGGATTTTAAAGATAAAGAAATTTAATTAAAACGAATCAGTCGAGAAATTATCTGGGAATCTTATAACCATAATAAAAATGTCATAAAGAAACAAATGTTTAACAAAAATTTCGTACTTCCAAATAAATTCAAAATTCACCCTTTCGAAAAAGGTAACATAATATGGACCACCGTGTTTATAATACGGACTAGGGGTACGTAATATGGACCATAGTAATTAAGGTGTGATAGTTGACATAATATCTTTTATTCTATTACAATTATTATTTAAGAACTTTTAATCAGGCTTATCTGTATGTGGAATGAACATGATATTATATTATGTACCTATATAGTCCTCGCCGTATATGCTTACTTATTATGACAATATTCTTTTTCGTTTCTCATTTGGTTTTCTTTTAGCTGCAGCCTTATTTTGCGTTTTCTCGTGTTTCGTTGACGCATTTCCTTTTTTTAGGTTCTTCATCTGTTTCCTTCATTCTTTGTTTAGATTCAGCCTTTTTCTTTAGATCTTCTTTTTTCTTAGATTCATTTAATTCTTTTACTACATTTAGTGTTTTTTTAACTCTGCTTCATCTTTCTTTTTAATTGATGTACCTAATTCTAATTTGTACGGTGACGATGTTATTTTTTTCTAAATAATCTTATAAGAGTCGTTTTTGGTACACCAAAAGTTTTTGATGCTTTAAAGAATCCCATTTTCTTTTCTTGTATAGCCAATATAGCTATAGCCATGGAATTTTGATCCCATTTTTGCCTTTTTATGGGAATGACTCCGATCCTTAAACGAATAAAATATTAAGGTCAACAAGTGAAATGAGGCAACGAGTCCATATTACGAGCATGTTCTTAACTAGTCCATATTTAAAACTACACTACTAGTCCATAATATGAACGCACGCAATGGTGGTTTTGAGAAATATTTAATGACAAATTAAATATTTCTCAAAAAAATACTAGTATCCCGTGTCGAAACAAGAGACAACAAGAAAGCTTACTCACTAAATAACGCTTCTAGGAAACAGAGGAACTATAATAATAAGCGTTTGTCATTAAAGGAGTAATAACCTTACAAAACTCCCCGAAATTTTACATGAACTGTGACTAAAAACTTTAATCGTCGATAACTGACTCGTGTGTACACTGAGCTTCACGGCGATTCACTGGCGTAGAGCCACATCTTAAGGGTGTCAAAAGCAGGCAACATCACTTCGATAGTAACGCCACCTAGCGCGATATTCGTGTGGTCCATATTATGTACCTAGTCCATATTTGGGGCTTTTCCTCTAGTGATGTCTTCTTCCAGAAATTGTTAACACTTGAAGAATTCAAATTGTCCGACAATAAAGAAAATGAGGAACCTTCATCACAAAATATTTCTGATTTGCAATCATTTCCTAGCCCCCTACCCACAGGGCAGTGTCGTGAGGACTATGGCCTTGACCCTCTTCTCAGAGGAGACCCGTGTCTATCATTAATCGATGATGTATGGGTCGATGAAAATGAACCTGGACCTAACATACGACAACTAAATTTTGTTGAATTTTAAAACAATTTAAACAATTAATATAATATAAAAGAATATGTCTACAATTTTTTAATCATTATATATCCTACATGCATTCTTAGAATGATTGATTTTTTTTATAGCTTAGGCCTTAGGGGGACAAACGAGCATTCGGAGCCTTAGATAACTACCGACTCCCATAATAATAATAATAATATCTAAGGACGCTTTTTGCACCACGTCAATCTGGTCCCGTGGTAAGTTCTCGAAGAACTTTGTATTAAGAGTACCAGACAATGGAAATATATTTAATATTTTATACTATACACATATTTAAGGTTTTTTGTTTATAATACACATATTTAATACACATACATGAACCAGGAACACAGAAAACTTTTGTTCCCTGGCGGGATTCGAACCCGCAACCTCCGGCTTGAACGCTAACGCGCTAACCATTGAGCCACAGAGGTCATCCTCGTAAACGTCGCAAGAAACGCGACATGTCACTTGACGCCATTATCATGTGAACGAGAGGTACCACTACGGTCGTGCCGGCCCAATTCGGCTGCAAGCAGCATGGCACTACCTTTTAGACCTATGTAGCTAATTCATCCTTCCTAACCCTTACTAATATTATAAATGTGAAAGTATGGATGTTTGTTACGCTTTCACGCGAAAACTACTTAAACGATCATCATGAAACTTTGTACACATATTCTTGGAGGTATTAGAAGTAACATAGGATACTTTTTATAAAACTAAAGAGAGGTGTCAAGGGACACCCGGACGGATCAAAGTTCCTTTCGATTAATTAGTGAAGAAATAAAACTATCTTATCCTGCGCAGACGAAGTCGCTGGCACCAGCTAGTATTTCTATAAATCCAAAACTAGATAACTATAACAACAACAAGATTTTGTTATGCATAATTATTAATTATCACATCTAAGAATAATTCGAGCATAGTCAATCTACTGCATATTCGTATACTGTGGCGTGCTTGCCGGCCGTGGTAGGTCACCGGAGTTCATATAAAGACATCTCCCGCTCAACGCAAGTGCAAAGCGATTCGGTGCGTTAAATACCTATAGTTTTGGGAGAAGGGGCCCTTAATAACCATAAACTTCCCCAGCAAGAGGCAGAACGTAGTGATCATGACACTACGTTCCGGTCACATTCCATTAAAGACATTTTGTCATGGATTTCTCATGGGTAAGGTCCCATCACCCAACTGTGAGCAATGCGGTGTACGCGAAGGCCTGCTGCAAGTCTTGATGGAATGTTCTAGGAATAACGCCTTCCACATCAATAAATCGTTAAATTGCAATATTATTTTGGCTTATCCCATCTCCAAGAAAGTAAAAATGTTAGTTAAACTTTATCAGTTGTATTATTCCTCAGATCAGTCCTTATAAATCTATAGTTAGGGTTAGATATTTAGTTTTGTTTAATTATCTGTAAGTAGTTTTACTTGTAAGTCATTCAGGTTAGGTAATAATTATTAATTAACCTACCAGAGTGACATAATCTTATTTGATTAAGCTCTTTAAGTAAATAAAAAAGGTGTAGGTACGTTTTACAGTGCTAAAGTAAATATGAATTGCAAACCTGAATTATATCCAAACGCTCCCTTAATCCTCGTCTGGATTAGACTCGACGACCCACGGTGCCGCTAAAATCACTCACAGCTGAAATAAAACATTTTCCGATTTACTTAGTATTATCATTATCAACTCTTTTCGGTCCACAGCTGGAGATCTCTTTTAATGAACGCCTTTTAATGACTAGACGACGTTTAGTATTTACTAAACGAAAATATGCAGGTTATAAGATTGTAAACTAACATAGCTTAGAGATAAACGAAACGTCGGGCATGTAAATAACTTAATAAAAACGGCGATAAAATCCGACAAAATTGTTTCATTATAACATAGAAATATTTTCACTATATCTTTTTCGTTTTTTATTTCGTGGAGCTCGGCAATTGGGCATCTATCTTCTAATGTCTTGTTTGCAAGACTCATAAACAAATAAAAGTAGTGTTTATTTCTGTTTATAATTGTTTTCTCTGTCGCAATTTTAGAAGAAATTATTGTTTCGTAAAAACCTAATCTAAAACCTATGTTGTAGTGAATATTCGACTCAAACGAATGTCAATACGTCGGGAGAACTCTTTATCCCCCTTTTGAAGGTTATTGCGCGCGGAGTGTGAGATTTGGCAGAGTTGAAGCTTATATAAAGCGCAGATATTATAGTTTATGTACAATATGTGTTACACATATTTATATTACATTTAAAATATCTATATACACGGACAAAATGTTTAACTATAATAATATGGACTTTTTATAATTGACTAGGATCAACAATATAGCAAATGATCCCCACCATGGTTCAGGCCTTGACGTGGCGGTGGGGCTCAGTAACCTAGGGTGAGCGGTGCACATTAGGCGAAGCTAATTGGGCCGAGGGGGCTCTTTGTACCCCTCTTATAAGAAGAGGGGCAGAAGAGCAGGGGGCAAGGGGTGAGGATGGGAACATAACCCCATTGTACTGTCCCGACGTTGGGAGGGGTTGTTCTGTGGTGCGGGACTACCCCTCTGTGGAGGTGGCGTCGGTCCCTTGCGGGACTGACTAGCCGTCGAGGTGCCCTGTTTGTTTTCTAGATCCGGGGCACCTCACCAAAGGCGGCATTGGTGGCACGCGCCGGGTTTTAGTGGGTAGAGCTGCGTCCATTTACCAGCTGTCGGGCGCAGCGAGTCCCACATACCCGCGTGGGGAGACCCACTCCCCCGCGGGATGCCTCAGAGCATTTCCCGGCGTAAAAGAAAAAAAAGGCTATAATGTCACTTACGGCTAAAAAGTGACACGTAAAGAGTGGCACAAGCTATAAACATAATTATCATTAATTGATGATCGAACTTGTTAACGCTGGCTAAGCTGCTTGCATTGCTAATAAATTATAACACGGCAAAAACCACCTTGACAGTTAAAAAAAAAAATATTATTGATCTCATGTTACGTGATCAATGACAAGCTGTGTTATCGTCAAATACTAGATTTCTAAATCGTATGATATCTAAAATCCCTTAAAATTCCCAAAATTCCAATAAGGTCTCATTTTAGTGGCGCGCGGATAAACAGGTTGTAAAATTCTCAAAGCATTGAGGATGATTCGGTCCATTATATTGGAATGGTCACGTTCCACCCACCCATGTGATCCGTAGACAAATACTGCGGTGATTTTGGAAATGTTTTTCGGTAACGGCACAATCGCATATTTGTAGTGATTTTATTTTACGTTATTGTAAGTACTGTTTTGTTTAAGATTGATGTTTATTTGATACTGGCTCTTAGGTTTTGGTACATCTCACCCCATGTACTGTCTCGAAGTTGGGAGGGGTAGTTCTGTGGTGCGGGACAACCCCTCCTGTGGAGGTGGCGACGGTCCCTTGGGGGACTGACTAGCCGTCGAAGTGCCCTGTTTGCTCATTACATCCGGTGCACCTCACCAAAGGCGGCATTGGCGGCACTCGCCGGGTTTTAGTGGGTAGAGCTGCATCCACCTTACCACCTTTCGGGCGCAGCGAGTCCTACATACCTGCCTGGAGAGACCCACTCCCCCGCGAGACGCTTCAGAGCATTTCCCGGCGTAAAAGAAAAAAAGGTAACCCTTCGATTCATTGCCTACCGTGAATCTTAAGATTCTGCCAATCATAAGGTGCCAGTAATTACACTGTCTTTCTAAAACACAATAAAGCTGTTTCACGAAAAACATAGGCAGACCGGTGGGATCATGCTGCTTTTTTTGCAGGCGAATTGGGACGGCACGACCGGGGTAGTACCTCTCGCTCACATAATACCGGCGTCAAGTGACAGCTATGCTGTTGCGTTTCGTGCAGTTTCAAGTTTTCAGTGCAAAAAAATCAATTTGGCAGACGATTTTTGATTTCGTCCATGTCTGTTCGTTATTTATCGTCTCGCCCATTGTGGGTATATGTCCCGTGAAAACTCGCATCCACTCCACTGAGCAAAGTAAGCGGTTTTAAAATGGCCTCCTATTTTATGTCGATAATGTTAAACAACTTGCGTCTGACAGAACATCGATATCCCAGACAAGCGGATTAATAAGTCTGTGTTATTATTATATTTATTGGAACGTAGTTCCTTATCGCGCATTATGAAAGGGGGCTAGACGGAAAAAATTAAGATGAAAAGTTAAAACGACACTTTTTGCTATAGTTGTAAGCCGTGCGGCTTTTTGATTGACATATCACTGCGTCGGTAGCTGTTTTTATTACACTATTGGGGCTGCTTAGTAAAAAACCCCAGTTCAAATCCCACCGATCTCGGTGACTTTTATTTTTATTTTACGCCGGGAGATGCTCTTATTTTTATCGATAAAAAAATCATAAAAAATTTATACCTACCCGAATAATTATTTTCCTTACACCTTTTTTTGTTTTTTATTACAATTCCTTCACTGATTAATCGAAAGGAACTTCGTTCCATCCCGGTGTCCCTTGACACCTCTCTTTAGTTTTTATTTTTTTATTCTAAAATATCGGAAATATGGGTTGTCGTTCATAGCGCAATTATTTTTTATACTAGCTGTTGCCCGCAGCTACGCCCGCGTTCATTTAGATTTACAGCCGTACCCGGATTGATGATGATTATTTTTATAGCCTAAGCTACTCCTTATAACATCAGCTATCTGTCAGTGAAAGTCCCGTTAAAATCGGCCCAGCCGTTTCAGAGATTATCCGGAACAAACAGACATATAGATAGATAGACAGACAGACAGACAAAAATTGAAAAAAATCTTTTTTTGTATATGTACCGTGTAATAACATACATATGCATACATACATATACATTTAGTAGAAAGCGATTATTTTAATATTACTAACAGACACTCCAATTTTATTTATCTGTATAGATATAGATGTATAGATAATCTAATATATCTTTACAATAATACTCTATCCCCACAATACTAATCGTGTTAACACCATGATATTTAACACTATTCCAGGTTTGTCCCAGCTATAAACACTCATCTCCTGAAAGCCTCCCCATATGTAAATTGGCAACGTTTATGACAGGGCCACATTACTCATGACTACCCTTTGCTAAATTATACTTATTTTTGGTTAGCCGAAAATTTCCTACTCTTAACTAGAACGCTAAAATGTTGACGCTCCAAGGGTAATTTGTTAAAACGATTTGAGGGGAGGGTAACGCTTCAAGTTTTTAGGGTAATATTTTATAAGTAGAGATAAGGAAGGGCCTTTTTACTTAAAACTTTTTGGACTGTTAAAACTTGAGCATGTGTTTTGTATCTTCTTAAATGTTGTTTGTTTTTTAGTTTTGATTTGATGCCAAAGAAATCTTTTACTACAAAAGAAAGAAAGAAAGAAAGAAAAGAAAGAAAGAAAAAAGTACCTACTAGTTAATTATAATCAAAAACTACGTCGATTTGTAATTAATAGTCAATATAATAGTAAAGTGATAGTAATAATTTACTCTTTGTGATAGATGTGCTTAGTTCACATCGGTACATTAAACCAAAATATATTGTTTTTCAAATTTTGTCTTTCCGTCTGTCTGTTTTTCCGGCTAATCCTAAAAACGGCTGGGCCGATTTTGACAGGACTTACACTGACAGATAGCTTATGTTTTATGGAGTATCTTAAGCCATAAAATAATCATAATCAATCTGGATACGGCTGTATATCTTAGTTTACGCAGGCGAAGCTGCGGGCAATAGCTAGTTTGTAATAGAATGAGTCTATTCTGTATGTTTTTTTAAATGGCTGGCTAGAATGCCAATAAGTAACTTTTTTATTTCTGTATCTCAGTACAAACATTGGTTTATGGTACATGTGTCCCTTTTACATTTCTTAAAAAATAGAAATATGACTTGAGATTTCAGTTAAAACAATTTGAAGAAAGTTATGATTTTTTTTTTAATTCACTCTCATTCATTTCACAAATAATGTAAAAAAACTGCTTTTAAAATAATAATTATTATCACGCTATGATAACAAAATTATGAAACACTTATTGATTCATACATTTTTCTTTTTTCAGAATGTAAAAAATGTCTAACGTTTGCCATCGATATATCAAGAGACACTGCGAGGAAAGAAATGGGGGATCGTATATGAAGGTAAAATTTTTATATTAGTTATGGTTGGATATGTTCTTCTCCTATCTTTTATTTTTCGTAACTTATTAAGACTTTTGAATAAATTATATTTCTTATGATCGGCGATGATGATGATGATCTATAAACCAAATATTTAATTGCTTTTATAGGGTCATTGTGAAATGAAAGATTACTAGATGATAAAATTAGCATGTTTTAGAAAAAGGTCTGGCAGTTTTTTTTTTTCACTTTTTTAATCTACTTTGATAAACTTTTGTATGTTTCTGCATTCTGTGGAATGGATCAATGTAATACAAATTAAGACTTTTTATATACAAAGAGTAATATCATCCGAATTGTTAGAATTTGCTAAAATATAATATTAAGCTCACGTATGAATTTTAAATGTCCCGTGCATTTGACGTGTTCATTTCCGGACATGAACGCGCGACCCTTCCGCGGTCACCGTTCTATTAGTGAGGCTTTGTATGACTATTTCTGATTTCATGTACTTCCTGTATATGTTTCTTATATAAAGCAAGTTTGTACATATAACGCGATTATGTGAGTTTTTATATATCGGCTGCTTAAGGAGGGTTTGCTTTCCCAGTGTCTTTTTAACACGCTCTGAAGCCACTGACGATTGATTTTAGCTTGAGAAGTGTTATCAGATTCCCTTTAATTGGGCAAGTGAAATTGGGCTTAATAAAAATAAAAAATAAGAATGGCGGATCGTTGCGCTAAATTATATGTCGTAGATTGTAGTTTTTCTTTTTCCCGTTTTTAGGGTTCCGTAGCCAAATGGCAACAACGAAACCATTCGATTTAGTTAGGAGATTCGTCATGTCTCTCCGTCTGTCTGTCTGTCCGTAGGTATGTCGCCACTTTTTTCCGAAACTATAATAACTATACTGTTGAAACTTGGTAAGTAGATGTATTCTGTAAACCGCATTAAGATTTTGACACAGAAGTAGAAAAAAAAACAATAAATTTTGGGGGCCCCATACTTCGGGAGCACAAGGCCAGCGAAATGCTCTAACTGAAACTCAAAATGTTTTTTTCATCAAATCCATACGTGTGGAGTATCTATGGATAGGTCTTCAAATATGATATTGAGGTTTCTACTATTTTTTTTTTCTAAACTGAATAGTTTGCGCGAGAGACACTTCCAAAGTGGAAAAATAAAAATGTGTGTCGTCGTCCCCTGTAACTTCTGAAATAAGAGAATGATGAAAACTAAAAAAAAAAATATGTCCAATACTATGCAAACTTCCACCGAAAATTGGTTTGAACGAGATCTAGTAAGTAGTTTTTTTATACGTCATAAATCGTAAACCGCAATTTACCTTTCATTCAATCAACTCAAAAATAAATAAAAAGCAAAATTTAAAATTTTGAAAAAAACCCACGTCGGTTAAAACATAATTGAAAAATGATAAAATAACTAAAAAAACCCGACATTTAAACAACAGAGTATCAGTTTTCATAGCACTTCCCTACGCACCTATTTGATTCTCGAAGACGTAGATGTGGCAATAACATATTATTCAAGTCCCTATGAACTTAATATAAAACCCAATATAATCCGTCGGGGGCTGCCATTGAATGGACTAGATTTGTAGTTTGTTTTATAGTAACGTCAATAATTTGGAGATATTTTATTGCTATACTTATATTTCTTCAAATTTAAAACAGTGATGAAACCGCATCAAAATTTGACTAGTAGTTTTGGAGAGAAATTGGAACATTTTTTTACGTCTTTTACGTTTATTATCTCTAGTTGCATATTTTTTTTTAATCGAGGATTTTTAATTATTTTATTCTTTTTCAATTACCTGCATTTTAACCATCGTGGGTTTTTTATGTGTAATTTTGCTTTTTTATATTTATGTTGAAGTTTAAAATAGTGATGGCAGCCCCCGACGGATTATATTGGGTTTTATATTAAAGTGTCTAATGTTGTATATTATGTAATGGTACGGAACCCTTCGTGCGCGAGACCGATTAGCACTTGGCCGGTTTTTAGTATTCGTTTTTATAGATATAAATCCACCTGAAAGTAACGTGACGCATTGAATTTGATCGAATTCAACCGCAAGAAACTTTAAGTGTAAATAATTATATATATAACTGATAGAATGTACTGATGGTAATAAAAGTGGAAAAGTGAAAAAAAGATTTTAGAATTATTATAAATAATTATACCTTTTTTTTTTCTTTAACGCCGGGAAATGCTCTGAGGCATCCCGCGGGGAGTGGGTCTCGTGAGTTAGTCTTGAACATAAAATATTTCGTAAATGTTTTTATATTTTTAGACAGGTTGACTTTAACAGTCGATATGGAAAAAAAGTTTGTGTATAAAGAACAGCGTAAATAGTTGTACATTTTATTATATATTTTATTCGGTATTTATTGGCTCGAACATAGCAAATATATGTTTTAAGGCCGACAACACGCCTGATAATGATGTAGCAGGTATCTGTGGATGTTATCACTTACCACCAGGTGAAACGACTGTCCGTTTGCCCCCTCTGATATAAACAATATCTAGGTCTAATTTGTTTTTTTTTTCCGACGTGGTGAACATTAAAGAAAGTAATTTAAAGTTGAAGAGACGATGATTATGATGCCTCAAATAAGCTCCAAAGGTACTAAAATCCAATAACATCAAAGTTTTAAAACGTCGCCAAGTTACAAAATGATCATTAAAAGTTCGACTTTGTAAATAGTCAATTAGGGGAATTTCTCAACAAACAGACTAAAGAGCAGTAGAAATAAGTTTGGCCGCGGAGTTAATTACAAGACGATTCGTTAATTTCATATTTTAGACATTATTTTACGTCCTTCAGTATCAGGGCCAGTCCATTAGGAGTATTTTAATTGATGCAGATATCCTAATAACCACATTCAACTGGTACAATACCTATATATTTTTTATGTCAGTTGGGTAGGCAAACGGGCAGTCGAGCCACATGAGGGTATGTGGTCGACGTCGCCCATGAATACAAACTAGTTAACCTAGAACTAGCCCAGGCAACACATGAATGTGATGATGATGTGATGAACCCTCTTTTTTTAGTCTCATGGTTTGTTTCACGATGTTTCCTTGCTCGATTAACTAACAGTGTCGATCACCACCATGGTTCAGGCCTTGTCGTGGCGGTGGGGATCGGTAGTCTAGGGTGAGCCGCTGCACCTTGGATGGAGCCCCTTTCCCTCGTCCCTCGGAGATCCGAGGGACGAGCCGAGTTTGTACCCCTCTTACAAGAAAAGGGGACAAAGGAGCCGGGGGCAAGGGGCGAGGACGGGAACCTCACCCCATTGTACTGTCCCGACGTTAGGAGGGGTTGTTCTGTGGTGCGTGATAACCCCTCTGTGGAGGTGGTGTCGGTCCCCTTAGGGACTGACTAGCCGTCGAGGTGCCCTGTTTGCTCAAGAGATCCGGGGCACCTCACCAAAGGCGGCATTGGTGGCACTCGCCGGGTTTTAGTGGGTAGAGAGACCCACTCCCCCGCGGGAAGCCTCAGAGCATTTCCCGGCGTTAAAGAAAAAGAAAGCTAACAGTGTCTTATCGACATGAGAAAATAAAGAACATATCAGATCAGGCTCAAATCCAAACTTCTTTCACCGAGACCCAGATTATTCACAAACTTGGCACCTATCTACTAAAAAGGTTTCTCAAAAACCCTATTTAATCAGTAAAGTCGAAGAATACCATTGTGATATAAGCAAACCCAGTAAGAGTAGTAGTATATAATATAGTTATTTCAGCTAGTTATCCGCTTACCCGAGTTATCTGGCTGTTTGTTTGTGAAGGCAACTGCTGTATTGCTAACGAGTATAAACGGTTTCGAACTGAGATACAAGTGATTCAAACTAAGTTCCTCTAGACTAGTCTGTGTAGCGGCGCCGCACGTCCAATTACTAATACTTTTTATTGGATATACTTTACTTTTGTAATAGAAATAATACTGCTACTAGTGGTAGTAGTGCTTCACAGACTATAATCATCGAATTTATAAAAAAATACCTATATAATCCTTTTTAAAAGTAAAACATTCTGAAAGTGATAGAATGCCAAATATTTCGTTAAGGCTGCAGGAATATACGAGCTCTGTGCTTTAGTTTTAGCACCGTTTTTTTCAGGTTCTTTATATTATTCCCACCATGGTTCAGGCCTTGTCGTGGCGGTGGGGCTCAGTAACCTAGGGTGGGCGAAGCTAATTGGGCCGAGGGGGCTCTTTGTACCCCTCTTATAGGAAGAGGGGACAGAAGAGCAGTCTCCGTCTGATACAGGTGCTCACCGAACATAGTTGTTTTGTATACCGGGTAGTTCCCCCTTACGAGTAGTAATCAGTAAAATAGGATCAGTGACCCCCAAAAACCGACTGAAGGTACTAACAGGTGGTTTAGTGGGGTAGTACATTCCCAAGTGGGAGTCCCCACATAGGTCCAGGAGCCTTACCCGAAGTAAACCTGGATAATGCGAAAGCATTAACCTGAATCATCAAAAAAACGACCATGACCATGGTTGCTGTAAAGTATCCGAAACGTCGGGCTTGTTAAAACTTAATAAACTGCAATAAAATCCGTAAAATTCATTATAATAAAAGTACTTTTACGGATTCATTATCATTACTTTTAAGTAGTGAACATAATTTAGTTTTTTTTATGTCATAAGTAGGCAATTGAGCAGTAGGAGCCTTATGGTGACTAGCGACGCCCATAGACGCGCATGACAACCAAAAGTTATGCAGATGCGTTGCCCTCCTTTTCCCTTTCCCCCCAATGGGCCACCGGAAACTCACAAACCACACGAAACGCGACAGCATAGCTGTCACTTAACGTGGGTTTTATGTGAGCGAGAAATACCACCTCGGTCATGCCGGCCCAATTCAGCTGCAAAGCAGCATGGCACTACCTCGTACAAAATAGTTATAATTTATGAATCATGATATCAATATCTGTTTGAATTCTTTATCATGAAAACATTAGAAAACAATAAGGAATCATCTTTATAGATAATAATACCTTATTTTAATAATAATAATTTGATTCTTTCGTTCACAATATTTCATAAAAATCTTCGTATATAGCAGGCTATAAGTCTCAACACCAATAAATAACGAACCTTATTTTAAGATACTTTAATGATTCCTCCCGTTGTTTCTTGGCAATGTCATTTTATTAAGTCCGTCTGTTTTCTTCGTGAAATTTTTAATTAAAGTCGAATAAAAAATAGAGTGTTCATTAGCGTCGTAGCCGCTGACAAAGGGGGGTATAAAAGGCTCGGAACAATCGAAGCCATAGGGAAATTACTGATACGGGGGAAATCAGAAACAGCTATTTGTTTTTAAAAGGAAAAAGGAAAAGTAAAGGAAACATTCCGAGTGAAATTCTCCAATCAATTAGCAACTTTATTCATTTCGTTTCATGCAATTGCAATAAAAGGATACTGGATGTGCATTGTGCAGTTCAGAGTTCTGTAACTTTACAGCCATTAGAGATGTAGATAAAACAAAAGCTTCCACCATATGTATGTTTTAAAAAAAATATGTTATGTACCTTCTAATTTTTTCAGTAACATGTCTGTTACCTTCTGTAGTAATGACTGGATGATTTTCTTTTTTATGTCATGAGGAGGCAACTCGTCGAAGCCTTATGGTGACTACCGACGCCCATAGACATACGCACAACCAGAAGTTGTGAAGATGCGTTGCCCTCCTATTCCCAATCCCCCCCAATGGACCACCGGAAACTCACAAACCGCACGAAAAGCGACAGCATAGCTGTCACTTGATGTCGGTATTATGTGAGCGAGAGGTACCACCCCGATCGTGCCGGCCCAATTTGGCTGTAAAGCAGCATGGCACTTCCTCTTAAAAAGCATAAAACATAGTAGTTTTACATGGTGGGAGTGGCAAGTTTTGTTGTTTTAAATATTTTGGAGTAAAAGCTATCAAATAGACGATAGTCGCTGTGAGAAGACACACATAGTGTTGAAATGCGATTTCCGGCGAAGCATTTTAAGTCGGGCTAGGCCCACCACTCGTTCACACCACTGCTACTCCTGTTTAGCCAGGATCGACAGCGGCAACCACTAAATGACCCTTTGATACGATCTCAGGGAGCCCGAGGGATACGTTAAAACTGCCTTGGGACCCGCAACGAATTTAATCAGAAGTATTCAGGAGGAGTAGGAAAATTTTCCAGTTTCCCTCCCCGGTTAAAGCGGGAGACAGTCCAAGAATGCAATGACTAACAAAGGTCAAGAAAAGACATCAGCCAGGGGAAGCCCAGCTGCAATACACCACGGAGAATCTTTTATGTCTACAAATATCTACATAGTATGATTAATATACATATTGTATATCAACTATGAGTTATTATGTATAACTTAGTGATTATCATGGTTGAAATAATAATTGTTGTTTGAAAGTTGGTTTGTATTTTTAAGTCAACTAATATCTACATAGTGAAGTAATATACTAGTGTATATTAACTATGAGCTATTTATGTATAACTTGGGGATATGTTATGTTTCCAGTAATAGTTGTGGCAAAATCGCTTGAATGCACGGAAGTTTTTTACGTCGTCCACGAGATCGCTGTCGCTTGCGCTGTTCCAAAAAATCGTTTACATTCAAAACACAGCATTACCGCTCTATTCCCGTGATATTCTCAATGGTCCAGGTACGTCTGGTCCGGAAATCTAAGTTAACGGAGTCGAAGCTGCCGGCAACAGCTAGTCTATAGATGAAATAAATGTTGCATCGACTTACCTTGATCGAAAATGTCGAAATTAGGTCTCGTTTCGAATGTATCGTAAAACGTAATATTGTTGTGTGTAATATATTTGGTGGAATATGTCTGGCGTTCCAATAACATTAAGTAAAGGGTGTCATTTATTACAGCGTATAAATGGCGTGACGATTTGTCTCCATTTTATTAGCCTTTTTATGCCACGACGTTGAATATTTTTTTTGTTTTGTGGCTGAATTATCATCGGTCTTTATCGTTCCGATGCTGGATTTAGGCATCTTCCTAAGCAGACATCTTCATCACCCTGTTATTATCGAATGTATATTTTAATACGTAACTGAAGGAAGCAGCATGGGATCGCAGAAAATTTTGCACCTGACTTCCGAACTTCAGAAGATCGCACCTGATGATGATGTTTCAATAGACGTAAATAATAATAATATCTATGGAGGCTTTCACACCACGTCAATCTGGACCCGTGGTAAGTTCTTGAAGAACTTGTGTTACGGGTACCAGACAACGGAAATATATTTAATACTTTTATACTATACATAATATATTTAAGATTTTATTATATAATACACATATTTAATACACATCCATGACCCAGGAACACAGAAAACTTTTTTTTATTCCCTGGCGGGATTCGAACCAGCAACCTCCGGCTTGAGCGCCAACGCGCTAACCACTGAGCCACAGAGGTCGTAAATACTTCATTACTTCTCAGAACTTAGTAAGTATTTGCTTTTTCTTCAATAAGAAAACGGTCAGAAGAAATCTGTCGATATTCTTGTAAGGCAAGAAACTTCCGGGTGGGATTATAGCAGAAGGCCAGCAGTTTGACAAAAGTGGAAGAGGGCGCTTTGTATACCTCAACTGGCGAAGCCTATAACAAGTATAGTTAATTATTTATAAGATTTGAAAATTTTCTATTTTATAACAATGCAAGCTATATTACTGTCTAAAAACTGAAGCGAAAACGAAATCAAACCATTATCGGCGGTCGCGCTGTTGTCGCCGTGTCTCTTCCTCCCGGACATTTCAGAATAAGATGTTAAAATTGTTATAGAATACATATTATTTGAAAAGATTAGTTCCACTGAGTTTGTTTTGCCGATTCTCCTCAGTGGGCTTGCCTTGGAACTGGTGGTAGATTCAATTGACGTTCAAAAAGATACTGTATTGGTACTATTTTGAATTAAAAAAAAATCTTTTTTTTAATTTGAACTAGCCCTTACTGATAATGATGGATCAATATACAATGTGTCCATACAAACTCCTCACTTTATAACTGGCATTAAACTGTAATAAGTTTTTATTATAATTGGGGCGAAGATCTTAATTTTTATATTTACATTGCTCCTGTGAGCTAAATATTATGGGGCACATTATTCATAAGGCACGACTCCAGGCGAGTCCTAAGGGACGCGCAGTTTAATGTAGAATGTACGATTGTAGTACATGCCCTACTCAGTGTAAGCGGAATACTATAATTTTAAAATAATAATAATATATAATATGTATCTATGGACGCTTTTTACACCACGTCACGTACCGTGGTAAGTTCTCAAAGAACTTGTGTTACGCGTACCAGACAACGGAAATATTTAATGGTAAAATGTATTTTTTTAATGGCAAAATCGCCGACTACCGCACTACTTACGTTCATCCGACGTATGTAGTGCGTAGACGGCTATTTTGGCGTTATTGAAACAATAATACATAATATACTATACTTATATTATTCATTACTATGATGAATAAAAGCGTACGTGTATAATGTATATTTATGTAAGTGGGTCGTTCTTCTTTTTAACCTACAATTTGATAAGACATTTGCTCAATTTCGAAAAAAAATAACCTTACTCGTCAGTATGTATATATATATATTCTGGTAGCATAATTTCTATTCTATCGGATAAAGTTATTGGCCAAGAAGTTTATAGATTTTTACATGATTTTCGAAACCTTAAAGATGGATCCGACAAAAAATTTTACACCTCCGTCACGAAATCTTTTATTTTATTCTATCGTATACTCTTCCTCTAATAACTTGTACTTTTTTAATTATATATTATATATATATATATATATATATATATATATATATATATAAATTAATTAACTGAAGGAACTTTTAGAAAACCTATTAAAATAATACATTTGTATTTATAAAATATGTTTTATTCATGATCACACACCACTCTGTCACATTTTTTTCTAACATAAAGTATGTTTTTGCTATAAATCAGTTTTTACTATCATTTACAAATAAATATGAATATCACAGACGGCAATATTATCAACTATTATAATTAAAAAATTTCTAATATTGCACTAGTCACAACAAAATATACAAACGACCATAACAATTTTCCTACCAGGAGACAACATCGTGACAGAGTCGTAACCTATGTGACAGAATTGTTATTCTAGGGGATACCAGGATACGTTTTAGAATAAAACTGTTACTAATGCTATAAATTTTTGTCAGTCTTCAACATTGTCATATAAAATAACATGAGATCGAATTTAGATAATTAATGAAATCACAATTGAGAACCATTAGAGTTTAGAATAAGAGATTCGTATTTTAGTAAATTAAATGACTACTCATTAGTCTTAAGTAAATAAAAACTTATAATACCCATACTGATAACTATGTTAGATATAAGGCCGGGGTCGCCCGCTTCACTCACCGCTGTCCTCGGCAACGTGGTCTGCTCCGGAGACTCTGTAGGTGACGCGAACTGTTCCAACCCTCGTATCCAACACCACCATAGGGACACACTGATTCGGATCTCCAGCGTAGGATGAATGATGTTAATCCTCGATCGAGTTAAACGGGATACGGGAGGCCTCCCGGTTTATATGCGCGCGCGGCAGTGGTTGAGTTTGTACTGGCTATAAGCGCACACTAGAGGGCGCATTCACGATCGCATTCGGATGTTTTTCAAAGGAAAAAATAATAATAATATGTACTTAAACGATATTGTCCAATTTATGCTACCTTGCAGATGTACGAAAATACGAAATAACTCATATATCTATTTTAGTTTAAACAAATTATTTGTTCAGGTACGGAACAAACTATATATTATTTATATATATATATATATATATATATATATATATATATATATATATATATATATATATATATATATATATATATATATATATATATATATATATATATATTTATAATGTATTTATTTATGCATTATGTGTAAGTAGGTTTATTTAAATATAATAATAATGAATATAATGCACTAGTATTGTCTATGTGTATTATCTTAATGTGATGTGTTTTTTGTTAGTTTGTAATTTTTGTGCTTACTGCCATATTTGTATTTTTTTTCTTCTATCGTATACACAAAGGTTGTCTGGAAGAAATTGCTATGCAAGCAATAAGACCGCCTTTGTGTACACAAATTTGTGTGACATAATATTTTGTAATTCTGTCTTTATGTTTTGTTTGTTTGTGTGCACAATAATAGTCCGGTCAATTTAGACCAAAAAATGAGAGTGAAGTTACATAAAGTCCCAACAAGCTGAATTTCAGTGAAATTGTTCAAAATATAATTATAAACAATGTCTACAAGTTCCCCATCATTCCCCTGTAAGGAAAAAAAAATTATTCAAGGTCAAAGGTAAAAAAAATGAGTTTTTCGCGATTTTCAACAAAACGGTAAGTTTTATCATAAAAGTACCTCAGACAAAAATTGTAGATCATAAAATTATCTATAAAAAATGTATCAATATTTTTTTTCTTACGAGCCACCTTTTCTGAGATATAACGATTCAAAAAGTTATAAAAGTTTTTATCGTCATAATATGCATGAGTACGCCACGTATATACATCAACTCAACAAGAAGTTATTACCAACGGCATCCGCTTTCTTCTTTCTATGTACGGAGCTCCTAAAAAAACTACCTGTTTAGATAAGCATCGATATGCATGTTTCGTTAAAAGTACTAAAAATAAAAAACAAGTTCAATTAGCTTGTCTTCCTCCAACCTCAGTTGCTGCTCACCAACATCTTCTTCGAGTATATTACCAAGTTCAAGTGTGGCTTGGTTATCAGCTAGACCCTACAGACTGGGGTTGGAAGTTGGTCAACAATATATTAGAGCCAGTTCAAACTTTACTTCCACCTGCGCCGGAAAAACTGCTGAACACTATTTTTTGCAACTGCAAAAAGGGATGCAGTGCTAAATGTGGTTGCAAAAAAGTCGGACTGTCTTGTTCTTTGGCATGCACAAATTGTCAAGGCCGGTCGTGCTCTAATATTGAATCACAAACAATAGAGGATTCGTTTGACTCCGACGAAGTATCATGCAATACATCGCTATTGACGCAATTTACTTGCATCCAAAATGAAGATGAAGAAGAAGCAGGAGAAAAAGAACAAGAAGAAGATCAAGAAGAAGAACAAGAATTTGAAACTTACGAATAAGACGAAAAAACTTCAACACCTTTTTTTTAATTTAACGTTTTTATCTTTCCCAATCTTTGAAAATTTCCGTTATTTTGCAATAGTTTTACATTAAACAGGATCACAACTGACCCGTGGAGTAGTACTGGGGAAACCACGTTAAAAAAAACGCGCAAAGTACACTACCTCATAGGTGGCGTGGAAACGTGTGCATATTATGACGATAACAACTTTTATAACTTTTTGAATCGTTATATCTCAGAAACGGTGGCTCGTAAGAAAAAAAGTATTAATACATTTTTTATAGATAATTTTTTGATCTACAATTTTTGTCTGAGGTACTTTTATGATAAAACTTACCGTTTTGCTGAAAATCGCGAAAAACTTATTTTTTTGACCTTTGACCTTGAATATTTTTTTTTCCTTACAGGGGAATGATGGGGAACTTCTAGACATTGTTTATAATTATGTTTTGAACAATTTCACAGAAATTCAGCTTGTTGGGACTTTATGTAACTTCGAATGTCTAAATTGACAGGACTAAAAGAATAATTCAATTCAATTCAATAATTCAAAAAATCTAGTTCAGAATAAAAATTCCCAAAAACATAAAATAAAATAATCATCATAAACAATCTAGCAAGACGATAATTAAATTTGGAAGCCTTAGATATAGAAAGTCTTATTTTGCGAATACTGACAACGGTTCTTCGAACTGGAAATATTGTCTCTTTCCCTTTTTAATTATTAAATATTTGGAGCCGGTAAGACTTTAATCAAGTCATCAAAAGGAACATCCGATATGTCACTCTCCGCCAATTTAAAGATTCTTCTTCTTCCAATATCATCGACTGTTTTTAGGAACATTACCAAAACATCGCCTTCTTCATCGACGGTACTTGTTGCTACTCCAGCGTTAGTATATTGGATTTTTCTCTCACTTCGTACTTTAACCAATATCATAACAACAACAATGTCTTCAGGCTGCAGTGTTTGGTAAGAAGTATCGCAGACGGCAGTTTTATCAGTTGGATATTTCGTTTTAAACGTTAATTTAATTCGTGTCTATCACACAATTACTTTATTCTTATGTAATGTATTAACCACATAGGTAAAATTTGCATGTCACTTACATTAGCAAGTATCTCTTCCATCTACAGGGTGAAGTACCGATTGGATGAGGCGTTTTTCTTTTCGACTTTTGACATGCTTTATATCGTTCTTTAATGGCATTAGAAAAAATGCTGTATTTCTTTGTATTCTATTTCTTTCATCTTTTTTTGAGTTCCTTTGCAATCTCTTCTTATATTTTCGAACTTTCTTCTCTAACTGGTTTATTTTTCTTGAAATTTAATATTATCTCTGTAAAACTTTGTTCTATCTCTTTTCACTTTCTTTCTTCCCCTTGAACTACAAGTAGATACTTCAGAAGGAGTCGGTGTTGCAGATGGAGTCGTTCGTGGGGTTTCTGGTATTGGTGATGGAGCCGGCGTGTTTAAAAGTACTTCTTCAAGCATCTTTTTCTTCTCCCTCCTTTTTTTATTTCCTTTTTGCAATATTTTCTTTTTGATTCGATGTCCTTGCATGCTCATGTCAGCCACTAGCTTCTTTCGAGCATGGTATCTTTCTAAATCCTTGCGTTTTATTTCAGCTACCTTCTCAGTGTAATTTTTTCGTCTCTCCCGCCAACACCGCTGTCTTTCTGCTGGTGTTAATGCCTCCTTTTTCGCCATGATGGTATTTGGAAATAGAAATAAGTAATAAGTAAAAACATACGAGAAGATCAGCATAAATAGAACAAGAATATCGTTTATTTTACCTCTCCGTCACGTTCTTTACCACTCCGTCACAATAAACATGTGACGAAGTTGTCGTGTGACGGAGGGGTAAAAAATTGTTGCAAATTCGATAACATTTGACGGTTAACATAGAATATATAATTTACACGGTAGCAATAAAATATATCTTATCACGTAGGAGTAGATAACGAACAGTAAGAATAATAACTATATTTTTAATTAATTACTTACGTGACGAAGCGGTAGCCGAATTAAACCACGCACCTCCTATCACAGCTTTCTGGCGACTGACGCACTGTCTCTTGATCCCAAAGGGGAAATCGTACCAAGGGGGGAAGGTGGGCTAAACCGCCAATGGTAGGCCACAAAGACGAGCGGCACAAACGCGTATTTCGAAGACAACCCACGTGACAGGATTTACAAAATAAAACGTCAGGTAGTAGGAGACAAGTATTCGAGATTTTTTAAATTAATCTATTAAAAGTGATAGAAAATAGAGGTTGCTATTAAATGATACGCAATATATTTAGGAGTTAAAATATATTTTTTACGTTTTGTGTCATCATATATTTTTTTCGTAATATTATGGATTAAACGCAAGCCGAGGTAGCGGGAGACACTGTCATCAAGTATGAAATACACTTCTGTCTCGCGGATTTACAACTCGGTAACGTACTTTTTACAATGAAATTATTCAATACTTAAGTTATTTAATCGTGCACAGTCAATAAGTGTATAGTAGAGGGCATGTTGAAATACAATTAAGAACAAATAATAGCAGTTTCCTTGTTTTATTTTTCACTGACTGGTGGAGACACCTTTTTGTAGGTTAAAAAGAAGAATAACCCAAGTACTAGAGCAACGACCGCGGTTTCATCCTCGTAGTTCACGTTCCCTTAAGAATACGGGGATAAAATGTAGTCTATGATACTCGCTGATAATATAGCTTTCCATTGGTGAAACAATTTTAAAAATCGGTGGGTGGTTTAGGCCTGCAAGTCCACAAAACTCACAGTCACATATATAATACATATTAGGATAAGGAAAAATAATAAAAAACATCAGTCTTTATAGAAAGACACTGTGCCTATATGTACAAAAGTCGATGTTGTAAAAGAAAAAATATGATTGTACATATTCTCAAAACTTAATGACGAGTGCCAAAGTCACTAAAGTAATTACCTACCCTAAAAAAACTAACCCAACCAGTCACAGCGACTGCCGATAGAAGTGAAAACAAAACAATTAAATTCAAATACCTATAATACTGGCTATAAAAGATTATGACAACCTATACAATTTAAACGGCGCACAAAATGGCCGCATGACATTGACATTTCAGTGTGTTTGACGACTGGTTATGTAAACAAATATTGCACAATCATATATAAATAAATCAAACTGGCAAATCCTTCAGGGAGCCATAGTAAAGGAAGAAGAACGTCCAACCAAAAAAAAATAATCCAACGTCATATAATCATCAAATAGCGTCTCATAACGGTGGTAACGGTGTTGCGAATCCAGAGATTTTATCTCATCTAAAAATATGCGTACCGCGCCTAAAGAAGTTTTCACTTAAAAAAATACATTCATTCTCTCTGAATCTTTAATGCGGGTTTATCTCCCATTTTTGAGTATACAGATGAAATATCATCTCATAACATGAAACACTGAAAAGAAATAAGCGGGAATCTACATTACGGGACACTTCCAAACAATTAGACGGGCCTCGTTAGGTTTATGTCTCGAACTACCCTCCCCTGTATGCACTTTATGACTTCGTAAAGAGTGGATAATAACATAATTACGGACAAACGTTTTGGATCTTCTTTGTTTTGATGAAATATATGCGAGAGAGCTTTTTTTGTCTTTTATTAGCTAGCTTTGATGATATTAATGTATGTGCTTTGAGAGGTTTATTTTTTAAGGTGTGTACATATTTTTTTTCGGCAAGCTTTGATGATATTAAAATGTATTTACGGGGGCTTGTACTTAAGCTCTCACATAGTTAGTGCCTTTTCATAGGTGCTGGTTGCCGGGTTGTCGGCACCGGGTATCCGGTAGCGAAGTCTAAGCAAAGTACGCCGGTACGTGTGAAAGCTTCCATACATGCCCATACACTTCGCTACCGGTTACCCGGCGCCGACCACCCGGCAACTGGGACGTGTGAAAAGGCACTTACTGTTTATGTTGCTTTGGATCATCGTTTCGGGAACAGACAAAAAAATAATAAGAGTTAAACATTAACGTTTAAAACATTAAAAAAGCAATATTTCATACGTATCGACAATCAATATAAAATATCGTATATCATGCATTTTCGCAAAATAACGTTCTATGTATTTTTTTAAAGTATAAGTAAGTAGGTAGGTAGTATATGCAATTTATTCCTCACAATCGTAACCATCATCGTTCACAATGCACCGTTTTATATAAATATTTCCATATGAAAATACCTTGACATAAGGATCTGCTCTAAAGTGTAGGAAAACTTTGCAATATGAAAACGAATAACTTATGAGTCGGTTCTAACCTGTTGGCTTTGCTGAAAGGGAAATATTTTACGCTGGAATATTTTCATGACGTGGAATTCTAGTCTAGTAGTAGCATTAGATAGAACTATCTTTATCACACGGGTTCACCCGAATTCATTTTGATGTGTGATGTTGCCTTTGTCAATGATAAAAAAATATGTTTATTGACTTTTAAAGGTAAGGTAAGTTAGTAAGTAAGCGACGATGGTCTAGTTCTAGTAGATATGGGATCGACCTCTTGAGTGAGAGATCCGGGTTCGATCACGACCCCTGTGATGCCTTGAATTGGGTTTTATAAATTTCTATGTGCGCCTTAACATGAGACCATTGCTTGCTTTTAATTAAAAAATAGAATTAGAAATTCTTAACATTATTTTTTTCGTGATACTTCTTTTTAAATTTAAACAACTTTTTGGATATGTGTGGCAACCGAGCAATCGGAGCCTTATGGTGACTACCGACGTCCATAGATATCCGGCGCACATCCAAAAGCGGATGCCCTCCTTTTACCTATCCCCCAAATGGGCCACCGGAGACTCACAAACCGCACAAAACGCTACAGCATATCTCTCACTTGACGCCGGTGTTGATGTGAGCGAGAGGTACCACCTTGGTCGTGCCGCCCCAATTCGGATGCAAAGCAGCATGACATTACCTCTTTGCATTTCCATTTTCATATCAATGTTCTATTTTTAAGATAGAGATAGAAGTAATTGTAATCAACGAATCGTTCTCACTCTCATTTTCGTTGTGTAAGAAAGAGACAGACAATGCTCGTAATATGTTCTGAAACGTTTTTTGTCTCGTCCACAGTCTCTTCTGTGTAATGTTTTCATTTTGGTTTCCAAGCAACTGTTTGTTTACGGAAATGGGGTCGGTCATCGACCCTAATTGAAGCGAAGTTTTTCAATAATGGAATGACCGATGATGGTAATGATAACAATTGTGGTTTTTAACTATACACGTATGTCTGTTCTATTTCGTAGGTTGTATTATTATTTATTGACTTATAATGACGTAAAAGTTTTTTAATCACATATTTAATCATCGATCTTTATCATTTTAGCAAAATGAGTCTACATAATTTCTCTATTAGGTATGTAAAAGAATATTTATAGCAAACTGCTTAGATTTTGAAATTAATGAAAATTTGGCATATTACAATGTGGTATTACTTAAGTAGCTTGCTACATGGGTAGATCAACAATTGTAACATAGATTGTTTTGAGCATATCGCTTTTTAACTAAGAAAACCGATGTGTACATTTCTTCATCGGAAATTATGTATCATCATCATCATCAGCCTCTATCCGTCCACTGCTGAATATAGGCCTCCCTCAATAAACGTCTATGCTAGGTGTTACTTTGACAGATAGGATTCGAAACGAAAACATCCGCCAAAGAACTAAGGTTACCGATATAACGCCATTGCCAATTATGTATACTGAAAAAAAAATGGCAATACCTACCACCAATCTCTGGCTACACGTCATCTAATCCGGACATTTAACAAACGTCACCCTCAAAACACGTATCAATTCGAAATCCTTATTAAAACAGGTGTGATTATTGTGAACACGAATTTACATGAGCCGAGATGTTATGGTAATTTGTTCTGGGGTGCGTTGATAAAAGTAGAGTCAGCATAACACGCGGGGCGTTGATGGGCCTCGGTTTGAGCGGAGGTTTTTATTTGAGAAACTTTTTACACCCCTCCCTTCACCGCACAACGGCTGCGAACTAAGCAAATAACTAAGTCGGAGACACACGGCTTGGAAGTATGATGGAAAATATAGGAGCATCGCTTTAGTTGTTCTTATATTGGATCCGAAAAAGGGCAGCCACGGTGAATGTCAGCGTCGCTTATAAACATTAATAAGTTCACATGGAGACTAGCATTGGCAACTATTCATACGTTCCCTGTAATGAGACGTAGACGGTGTTTTATGTTAGTTGGATAAGGCAGACGTACCCAAGGTTAGTGGTTGACGTCACCCATGAACATAAACTAGTTTACCCGAGACGAGCCCAGGCAACTTATTTATGTGTTGCCTATCCTGAGAGATAAGATGTTAAGTAATTACGCTGGCTATCCTGTCCTTATTTCCGAAACACAGGAAAGCCATTTGACGGGAAAAATAAACATACACATGAGCTTGCGGCATAGCTCATTCGTCCCATTGGAAAAAATATGGTACTTGAGAGTGAAAATAAAATGTTTGAATGTGGAAAATGAGGAGATGCAAAATTACAACATAATATACTTATCTGAGTCTCGTGAGAGATATAAATGTTTTGTAAAAACAATTAGAAGCTAAAGAAAATGAAGTACTTTCTTACAAATGAAATCAAATTTTTCCTAATAATTTTAACTTACTATTAGTCTATACTAAAACTTCTTATTTTTAAATTTAATTTATCACTTGACACTGTCCGGCACAAGCATGCCAAATCAGTATAAAAAGCATGATACGCAGAATTGAGGAAAGAAATCTTCCCGCTTATAATACGGATAATATACAACTAGCATATAAGAACGGTGACAATAGCCCTAATATATTTCGGCTCGGTTCGCCATTTATCATTCTAATAGCTTTCCAATTTTCAGGCCCGTGTGTTGAAATCAAACAACAAGAGCTGCGACTGCGGCGAACGAGGTTTAACTCATTTCCAGTACAATGTTTCCAATATGTGCCGGAGCTCGGAGGGGGGTGTAAAATGGGAACGTTTGAATCAATCATTCCATCGCTCGATAATTACCATCAACCAGCATACATACAACTTTGATATTAACATTTCAATTGAATCCTCGATGAATGTTTTAACATTGAAAATAGGTTTCTTATTGCTTGTTTTACAAATGATTTTGAATTATTTCGTTGTTTTTGTTTTTTAGTAAAAAGAATAATTTTTCATGTTTATCAGGAGACACGTTAGTGTCTAGCGCCAAGAACACATCCAAGTAGTTTGGCGTGAGGCACTGTGTATATATTCTCGAGACATATGTAAACATAACCTCCTCATATTTTTGGGGCTAAATTTTGTTATTATTGCCAAAACACTAAGACATCACACTATTTTTAATAAGTTTCTTTTTACGAATTTTACACATATTACAAAAAAATATTGGGTCTCAGCAATTATTTAATACATTTCAAACATGAAAATTATTGCTTGCGCCGTTTTCCGATTAAAGAGGTTTAGAGAAAATATTTTATATGACGTTACAGTGAGAATTTTGAGTTTTGACATCGAAGTTGGTTGCTTGTTTTTTAGTTTTATCCTATCGAAACAGGCAAAGGCTAGAGGCCATGCTGCCTATCGTTATCAATATACGGTGTTGTATTAAAAATGAAGCATTTCGTTTTTTTTCTTGTATTCTCTATAACTTATTTTTATTTATTTTTTCTGTCATATTTTATATTTGATAAACGTCTTTCGTATAATATATTTTTTCTGTCGTATTTTTTATTTGATAAACGTCTTTTGTTTCATATATTCGTTTCTGTTAAGAGCTCAATCTTCTTGGTTTCTTCCCAGTTTCCCGTTAATTAATTGTTATTTTGTGTTTTGTTCATTCTGAGTGATTTACTAGTGTTTGTTTTAAAAACTGTATATATTGTGATTGGTTGGCGAATATTGTGGAGAACTGATCTGGAGTGGTTTTCTATTGTAGGACTGTTCTGATGATTTTCTATAGTGTTTGTTTTTAAAACTTAATCTGTGTAATATGTAATGTGATTCGTTGGCGAATATTATGGTGAACTGTTCTGGGTGAATAGAATGGGAAGTGATAGTTGATTGATGGGTGCTAGAGGGGCAGAGCCGCGCTTTTTGGCATTTTCCGCCGTTTCTCCAAAGCACAGACAAGATATTTTTGTTAACACAACAGATACGGCAGCATGGCCTCAGGTCTTAGCCGGTTCCAACAGAAAATGCCAATTGGAAAGAAAAATGACAATACAGTCTAATTATTTTTCGAGAAATAACAAAATTATTTAACAAAGTGAGATGTACTATCTCTATCTATGTAATTGTGGTGCTTTAATGTGATTTTAATGTATTATTTTATTTAGTTTCAACTGATTTTATTCGGTCAAAACTCTAAAAATTAGACATAACCGCATAATAAATGCCGCTGGAGTTTGTTTCTTGACTTCATCTCCTACCAATTAAATTGGTATTAAATTTTTGCTATATTCATACTATAGCCAACCCTTGATTTACGTTAGTCAACTTATCAAGAATGGAAACAATGTGGAGTTAAAGGAGAAATGCTGTTATGTTTACAATAGAAAAAAACAGTTTGGTGGCTGTAGCAAACCAAGAAGATGGTGTTTATAAGTTGGTCATGGAACATAAACAATGTTTTTTTACTCCTACTTCAACAGTAATTAGTGAAGAGTGTCATAGGAGATTTGCCATTTGAATATAAATGACCAGAATAAAATGAAAGATGGAGCAATTACGGGAATATCATACACAGACAGCAATCTGAAGAAGAAAATGAGGAACCAGTACCATTTACTTTTAGTAAAGGGGGACCCAAATTAAGTGAATAAAAAAGCTGCCAGAGCGTTATAGATTTCCAAATCTATGTACAACGTTGAGTCCAAATGTTACTAATGATCCAGTCTGTGTCCATGAAGCTCTGGAGAGCCCAGAAAGAGACAAGTGGATTGAGGCAATAGAGGAAAAGCTGCATGCAAGCTTTTGAAGAAAATGATGCATGGGTTCCTGTGAGTGAATTACCTTTTGATTAAACTTTAGTACAGTGCAAGTGGGTATATAAAAAGAAATTAAATAGTGTATGTTACAGAGCATGTTTAGTGGCTAAGGGCACAAGGTTACACAGAGGCCTGGTATTGATTATGAATAGACTTTCTCACCAGATGTCAGACATTCTACTTTGAAATATATACCCTAGGTATATATAAAATTTAGTTATAAAGGTATGTTTTATTGCAATTTTTTGGGAGCAAACTATATCTTTTCTTCGTTTTTTAGTAAGTTCAGTACAATAGGCAAGAGCTGCGTGCTGTTTTAGTACTATGTTTAGTATAAAAAGTTGTCTGACTGTTAGGACTTTACATGTTTTATAAAGAAGGTTAGTAGGGAATAGGAAAGGGCGAAATGTAGCAAAAGGAGTCGTATAGAGCCATGTGTTTTTACGAAAATGAATAATGATGTAAAAATTGTTATAGCATTATATGTTGATGACTTATATTTGTTCCAATAATCAAATAGAGACAGACAAGTTAATTTCAGTATTGATTATGATATTATGTAAGTAATTTTACTTCAAATTTCTGACTTGTTATACTTTTATTATTGTCAATACAATTTGTTTTCCCATTGTTACAGACCGTGCAATAAAAAAAACTTTAAGCGGAAAAGAGTTGGTTGTAAACAAAAATTGCGAGACATTATGTGTGTAGTATTTCTTAATTTTAATTATTTTCATTTGAAGTTATTACCTTACTGTTTTACATTTTTTAGCTTCTGGAAAGGAAAATATTTAAAGGCCTTAAAGGACAATAAACATAATAATAAGTACATTGGTATCAAGTAAATTTATGACTTTCTTCGTATGGAGTTGGATTTGAATTATTCTTAAGAAAACAATAAAGAAAGTAATACATCTAAAGTTTTGAATTTTTTTTTATTCTGAAGGCATGGTAGTGTTCAACTATAACTTAATAAATTCAGGGTAAATAATAATGAATCGTATATTGGACAAGAACAAAAAATATTAAATTTTTTAATTACATATTTGAGCTTATTATTACATGATTTACTAATAAGCAAATATAATATTTTACTTTAATTTAATTATTGATTTGAACTGCCGGTCAAGTTGCATGTTGCGCCATCTGGTATCTAACTTTCCCTTTTACACTCTAAATATTTAAACAGGAGGAATAACAGGAACGCATGCTCTATGTTAATTTTGAAAATCAAAATAACATTAAAAAAAATATGACGATGTTGCATTGGTCACTGGTAAGTCACAAGCGTCATTTAAAGTAAAAGTATTGTAATAGTACTAACCTATTTTATTATTAAATTATTTGAGAAAATTTATTAATAAAAATTTTGATGAATTACTCAAGAAGTTTAAGTTTAAAATTTTAAAGTATTTGAGATGAATTACTCAAAAAGTATAAATATTTAAAATATTAAAATATTTGAAATGTAATTATGTTAATTAATATATTATGCTTTACAAAAAAAAGAGATATCCCACAATAAACAGTTTCACTGTAAAATGTCGCGCCAAGTACACGTCTAACTATATACACGTATAGCAAAAATAAAAAAATAAACTAATCTTTACAAAAAATATGAAATAAAAAAACCAAGTACACAAAACCTCTCGGATTAAAAGAAACACTCATTAAAAACTGTGAAAATTGAAAAAACAAAAATCTTCAAAAAAATATAAATTAAAAAAAAGTAATCATTGTGATTTTCAATAATTGCAAAATTTTTGTGGCAAATTTTACAATTGAAAACAATTTTTTAAACGTACTTGGCGCGCCTTTTAATATATTAAAATTTTACGCGCAATTTAATAAACATTAACTAAGGTAAAGTACCCAGTAGCTGCTCAGGAACCAGTACCTGCCCACTCTCTGCATTTGTATATCTATATTCAAAAATGCAGATATACAAATAAAAAGAGTGGAAAGGTGGTTCTGAGCAGTTACTGGGTACTTTACCTTACTAGTAATAAAATCATTTCCTTATTTCTTGATTCAATTAAAAGGCAAGAAAGCGTCATATTCATATATCAGTATAAATGTAATAGGAATAAGAAATATATAAAGAAATGGGTACGAGCTTGAATTTTAATTCTAATAGATTTGATTGACGACATCAAAATAATCATTAGTGAGGCCAACTACATGGCGTAGAAGGGTTGCAACAATTGTTGTTTTTATACTCCTTTTCCATACCAATTTCCTGGCTGTAGATCACAGAATAATATTACCCTAGCTCTAGATTAGCCGTGAAAAAATTTGGGGTACTCAATGACGCGCGCCAAGTACGTTTAAAAAATTGTTTTCAATTATAAAATTTGCCACAAAAATTTTGCAATTATTGAAAATCACAATGATTACTTTTTTTAATTTATATTTTTTTTGTAGATAGCAAATTTTTCTTTTTTTTTGTAAATATACTACACCAATTGTTTTTTCAATTTTCACAGTTTTTAATGAGTGTTTCTTTTAATCCGAGAGGTTTTGTGTACTTGGTTTTTTTATTTCATATTTTTTGTAAAGATTAGTTTATTTTTTTATTTTTGCTATACGTGTATATAGTTAGACGTGTACTTGACGCGACATTTTACAGTGAAACTGTTTTTTGTGGGATATTAATATTGTTACGGGTGCTTACCGCGTTTAAAGATTTATTGAGATCCCGTAACAATATAAACTCAATTGTCATGTTCATACACGACAAGTGATCACGTTGGTTTAAAACAATAATTTTTCCACTATGGTGACTATAATTTTTCTTATACCTCTATAATATCCAACTTGTATCTATGCAAGTATGTGGCGGCAGTGCGCGACGATGATGGAATCTATAAATAAAATAATTATAAGTTAATTCGTAAATAATCGTGAGTGACGATGACCTAGTCGTTATGGGCTCTGCCTCTTGAGTGACAGTCCAGGTTCGATCTTGACCCCTGTGCCTTGAAATAGGTTTTTCTAAATTGCTAGATGCACCTGAACATGAGACCATCGCTTTTTCACCGGTGAAGGAAACATCGTTAGGAAACCTGCATGCCAGATAAGATTAAAATTCTTTGAAGTTAATTAATTATCTTTGTGATGGGAATCTGTTTAACAAGAATCTTACCATAAGCTAAGCTAAGATGAAAAATATACTGAGAATGCATATAAGTTTTTACCTCCGAGATATATCTGTTTAACACCTCAACTCGCCTCAAATCCTCTCTATCCTATTTATAATATATTACTTTTTCCCCACTTTTGTGAAAGATATGAATAAGAGAGTTATGAAAGGAATGGCGAAGAAAGGAGGCAACACACTGTGCTGACTCCTTATAATAATACAAGAGCAAGAAGGGAAGAAATCACCAATTTTTACCCGAATAAAGCAAAGACGAAGGACGCGTTGTGATTTAGCAGTCTTTAAATATTATAGCGATTTTTTAAAGTGGTAAATTTTTTCGTAGACCGGTCATATTAGCTTTTAAACTTTTTACTTGTTGTACGTATCGTACTTTGTAATTAATGTAATTTTTTATTATTTGCAGTTACTTAATACGCTCTCATCTGACTTGGAGGAAATGCTGGATGAAATTTATGCTGAAAGAAATATAACCAGGTGAGTCAAGACTTTAATAAATAAAGAGTAGTTTAATTATATGTTTAATATAATAAATAAATGATTTCGAATCTTGTTCTAAATAATAAGCTTTTCAATATTGAAATTATTTATATTGTGGAACTTATTAAGAATTAGGTACTTTATTCACCGAGAGTTGAATAATCCACCCACATTAAATGTTCATATTTTATTATTATAGAATTTCTTACAGTTTCTAGAAAAAATAAAATATCGTGTTTGTTTCTCATTCGTTTTAAATGAGCTATCTCATTTTGTCGTTAAAGTTTCTTATATATAATTATTCGAAAAAAAAGACAAATTACTTTGCTCATAAATCATTACCATTATAAGTGTGTTTTATCTCATTCCGACGATGCGACGTAATTTTTAATAATGACTGTTGATGATGTTGATGATAAGTGAATTAATCATTTATTAGGTTCTGGTGAGCTTATCATTTCCCTTCCACTTGGCGAAGGGGGATAATAGTAAGTAAATCAGATTATTGGTGTGCACTTGGCGAGCTCGGTGCGGCTAATCAAATTATACGCCAGCCCGACTTAACTCGTGACTTTAAAGTTTAAACTGGAAGTTTATTTAGCATATACTTTACGTACTTATTTATTCGGAATTAATAAAATTGAATTATGAATTTATTTTGTAAACTTATTTTAGTACCTTATATATTTTTTTTAAATAAAAAATTTAAATTGTTAAGGATTTATGAAACTAAATTATCAATTATGAAATACAAAATAAAGATATTTTTTAAATGTAAAAGAGGTTTGGCAATAAAAAAAACACACACACACACACACCCATGTACGCACGCACGCACACAAATGCTTGTTTAAATATTCATTATCAAATGTGAAACAAAAAGACAGGGAATTAATTAATCGTGGCCTTTGTGTAACATAAGCAAGAAAAAGGAAAAAGCTAACATTTCAATAAGATCTCACAGATTTTGGTAACCTCCCCACCAAGGTTCAAGCCTTGTCGTAGCGGTGGGGCTCAGTAACCTAGGGTGAGCCGCTGCACCTTGGGTGAAGCGAATTGGGCCGAGGGGGCTCTTTGTAATAAGAAGCCCCTCTTATAAGAAGAGGGGACAAAAGAGCAGGGGGCAAGGGGCGAGGATGGGACAGTACAATGGGGTGAGGTTCCCATCCTACTGTCCCGACGTTGGGAGGGGTTGTTCTGTGGTGCGGGACAACCCCTCTGTGGAGGTGGGGTCGGTCCCTTGCGGGACTGACTAGCCGTCGAGGTGCCCTGTTTGTTTACTAGATCCGGGGCACCTCACCAAAGGCGGCATTGGGTGGCACTCGCCGGGTTTTAGTGGGTAGAGCTGCGTCCACTTACCAGCTGTCGGGCGCAGCGAGTCCCACAAAAAAAAAAAAGATTTTGGTAACATAATATATACTTACATATTATCAAAACAACATCTACTTATTGTTTGCTCTTTTCTTTGAATTGTATTTGAATACGATACTTTATATTCAAATTTTCATCGTGTTTGCCAAACAGGGCGTTAAAAAAGGGCGCCGTTCACGGCCAGACAGGGATTATAAAGGAACCACATGTTACTGAAATTCAATTATTACCTATGCTTTCAATTCGGACTTCAAAGGGCGCTAGTATTTGTTCCGGGGAAATTGTCTTTCTTTTATGGACTATAGTTCGGTTTGTATTGATTTTCACGGGTGTATGAATTTGTAATTTACTTAACCGTCATTATATTATTATATTTATATTGATTTTATAATATTTGATAGAATATATTTTTGTTAAAGATAACTGGCAGAAAGTAAGGAGTAATCGTCAAAAAGATAAATATTTTACCGTCGCCTATAAATTTGCTCGAATAGGCAACAGGCCACTCTTAAAATGTTCAACTCTGTCATTTGCAGTAAATGACAGAGTTGAACATTCTTTATTTTTGCAAGTTTGAATATTATTTATTTAATATTTTTTATTTTAATGGAATCTTTAAACATTTATCTATTATATAAGGTATATAGGCATATATACGTGAACCTGTCAGACGAGCCATAAGATTGTAAGTGGCCAGCGTCGACTGAACTTCAATAAGTTCTTCTGAAACTAGCCCAAGCAACCCATTCATGTGTTGCCTATCCTGAGATGTAATATGGCAAGTATCGGTGCCAGTAATTACCATGCCTGTCCTGTTCTCCTCCTTAAAATACTGTAAAGCTGTTTCATGGAAGAAATAATTAGGATGGAGGTACGAGTCAGACGAGAGCGCGACACAGGACATCCCTTCACCGGTAAGACTGTTTATACTTCTTCTTCTTCTGCTTAGCCTTTTCCCAGCTTAGGGATGCACCTGGATACCAGTATTTAAAATAGAGCCATTGACTATCTCACCTCCACAACTCAGTAACGATATGGGTATGAATAAAACTGGTTTGTCAGACTATCGGGCTTCTGACGACCCGTAACGACTGTCAAAGATCCACGAATGACAGCCGGGACCAACGGCTTAACGTGCTTTCCTAGGTACGGAGGAGTCACGGTATGTAAAGATGGTCACCCATCCACAGACCAACCCCGGCAAGCGTAGCTTCACCTGACGGATTGATCCGTGCGGAAGTTATTACTTAGGCACCAGCTCCTGACTCCTTACTGTTTATACTTATTATAAGAAATAAAGCCACAATTATTATAGCAGAAAGCACTATTTTGTGCTCTAATACATCATTAAATTGAACTCCTATCACGACAAACAAGCAACGAGCCTTTCCCCATTGTTTTTGTTTAGTCATAGGAACAAAACGCTAATTCTGGCAATGATCATAAATCAATTGATGATGGCCTCACAAATCATCCGAGCTCCATTTATTGATGATGGAAAACGATGGTATTGTATATTTTTATCAATGTAAATTCATATTTATGATCCTATCATGTCAGGTCCCGTTTCCATCAGTCGGTAGTCCCGTTGGAAACTAGAAAATCTGTATATAAGATTTTAAGTTATCATGGTTATTTTTCATTACTAAAATTATTTGTAACGGGATATTTACCATGTTTTTCAATTTTATGTTGCGGAGCTCAATATTTTGACATTATCTTTATTATTTAGAAAACATTACACTACAGTTTATTCAGAAAACTACCTTTTTTGTTCGAATTTTGTAGAATTACGAGCTCTACGGTTACAATTTTTTTTCGTTTCGATATTATCTACGAATCTTCACGAGTCTCAATGAAAAAAAGTGAAAAACATGATAAATATCCCGTTTAAATAATAACTGTGATAGAAAATTTGTATCTAATCACTATCAACTAAAATTTAAGAGTATAATAAATAATTTACCGGTGGGAGGGATACGCTGCATGCCGCCCTCCCATCTGCATGGGTACCACCATCACGCTTGTTTCACCCGTGAAACAGTTCTTTCGGAGAGTAGGGCAGGACAGGCAGTGTAATTACTGGCACCGAGACTTAACATCTTATGTCTCAGGATAGGCAACACATAAATGAGATGGCTTTTTTTTTGTTATCGTAGGGAAATGCAAGCATAATATGGTCAGACCCTATGAGGGACTCGCTCCTGTGAGTGCACTCCCCGTAAAATAAAACCACTGCGAGTGCCTTCAGACACTTTTCGAGGGTCCCGGATCTGTAGGCAACAGAATCACCTCAGCGACAGGCTGGCCCCAGCGAAGGCTACTCCTCGTAAAGGGGGACTGGCTGGCCTCCACTAAGCAGTTCCCGTGACGTCGTGCCATTCCGGGCCCAGGTTCCCATCCTGGAGCCCGACAAGAGCACAGAGGGAGTTACTGGAGGCTCAGCACCTCATACGCACTCCCGTTAGTCACCTGCAGGGGGAGGCCTCGTCGGCGGCCTCGTCTCTCATCCGCTCGTTGTCCTCCTAGGACAGTACTGTCTCGCAGAAGGAGACCATCGCTCCAGAACTCTAACATAAAAAAATCTATTCTTGGTGGATTTTACTTACGACCTCATAGCTAACTCCAAAAGCGGAATAACAAATTATTGATACTAATCTAAAGCCTACGCAGTGCATTGATAGGATCCTATTCCGAGAATAAATCTTAATGAAATAAATGATCTTCGAGACTTTTCTAATACAATAATGTGTTACATAACTTATAACACCATATATATACTAATAACACTTTAACCGTCCGCATAAAATACACATACTTCGCAGATTTGCCGCATAAAAATATACGTAAATCGTACCAGCACCATCGCATTATGCGGCCAATCTCTGATTATCATAAACGCGTAATATTCAGAGGTACCGAATACCAGATTCCCTTAGCACTTGATATTTTTCAGGATTTTATTATTGTTTATTTAATATTGCACGTGTAAATGTATTTTCGTCGTACACAGCTTTAGCTTGTAATACCGTTTGTTTAATTTTGTAAGGTAATTTTGAGTTGTTTCTTTGATTGAATTAGGTGGAATTATTTAATTTTGGGGATATTTTTGGTGTGTAGAAGCTATGTGTAGTAGGTATCAATGCTAGTAGGTAACGTTATCAACATACTTATTCAATTTGGACGTGAAACCATAGCCAAGTTGTTTTAGTGAGTGACGTCAAAAAGAATCCGGATGCAGGGGTTTGGATAGTGACCCAAATACTTGCAGAGGTGGCATCGCACGAAGATTTTCACAGTCACTCTCCAATTACTCAGGCACGTGTTAAATGTTAAACCCACATAGCGGGGTTGCCTCTTCAATTTTTTTAAATACCTAATACCTACTCTTTGCAATTAGAAAAAAATAATAAGACATATAACGCACGAGTACAGCAAACCCTTTCGAAATCACAAACAGAACGTGCCCAGAACAGACTCGAACTTAGAACAAAGCTTTATGAATAATGAAACACCCCTTATAAAGTATCGCTCCCCATTCAAGTATATGTACAGCGTGTTCCCAAAATTTGCGGTAAATTCTACAGGGGGACCTCTGTGGGGTGGGTAAAAAACGCGAGAGCAAAGTGTTTTTTACGGCTTTAATTCGAGTTTATTAAAATATTTAAAGCGGAACTTTAGCGCGAATTTCCCAAAAGACATTCTAAAAGGTCTCAGGGCCCCTTGATATGGAAGTTTTAGCGAATCGGAGTGGAAATGATAAATTAAAAGGCAGCAGACGAGCAATGTCAGCGCTAGTTCGCTTTAACGAGATTTTTAAGTACTCTGTAAATATTAAATTTTTTATTTAGGATTACTTACCTTAGGCTATAAAGCAATTTGTTGAATATCAAATCACTTGAGTGTAAAAAAAACCAGTAACAAGAATAAATTAATACACTAAAATAAACCTAACATTAAAACCTTGTAACATGGAGTAACTAACAAGAATCCATTATATACTATTCCGCCATAAGCTGAATTCTATTTAAGCTGTAATAAGAGCCGGTTGGAAAATTCAATATAATGCATGTAAGTCTTCGGCTAGACTGAGCCCTCATCAAAACGCAATATATCAACATTTAAAACGCGACGAGCGGGATATCATATTTTGATCATGCATCTCCATCTATCTGGGTATAACGTGAGTGACCGGATTGGACTTAGAGCTATTTTCGATTTTAGAAGTGTCTAGACCCAAAAGGAACCAATAAATTTTTGATACCTATGATCTGATGATGTGATGATTTTATTCATGCTGATAGGCATCGTGAAGGCTACAACTGCACGTCACACACAATTACTAATCCAATGAACAGAATAAAACTCTTTATCATCGCATACAAAATTAGGGCAAAATAGATCAATTTGCCCTAATTTTGTATGTGGTATAAAATTTCGATACGATCACACCACTGACCTGAAAATAGTATAATACCAAACCTCCTTTATATTTATTTCAGTCGTCTTACTGTTTTCAAGGAAAATTCTAAACACTAGAGTAGCAAGGTTTGTAACGTGTACAAAAATATTTATTTAATTAAAACTACAACTTTTGATATAAAAAATACTTGGTTTATAAACCTTAAAATGTCCTACATTCAACAGACATTCATTAAAGAAAAAACTCGCTATTCATAGCGAAAATAAAGAAAAGCAATTTAAAATAGTGTATAGAGATGGGAATGCTAAAATGGGAATTCGATATAATGAGTTGTGGAATTTTTCTTTTATGATATTTCTTCATTATGAAAAGCCTACAATGCTCGTGTTTCATTGTGGCGGTACATTGTAGCGGCCTTTTGTGGTTTGTGCCTTGTCTACGACTAGACTCGTAGATATACTGTGCTTTTAGTTCTTAAAACCACCCCATCCGACCCGCTCCATTCTCAGTAGTTAGGTAGTGATGGGTCTGTTGTCGAGAATTTAGTTGTTGTTTTAAAGTTTGACTTTCATTATCAAACCTTACTGAACTAAGTAAGTGTATAAATATATATGAATATCTCTTATTTGGTAAGAGAAATAAGTACTCTTGCCTTCTACTTATAAAATTAATTTCGGTGTCTTCAGGTAGGTTAAGTTTTTAAAAACTTTCGATGATTTGCATGTGTGTATTTCCAGTTTTCCAAAGTTTGAATCATCGGCTTATATAATTTAATGTATTTTTTTCTATTATCGTGTCCTTATGTATGGAAGCATCAAATATTCAATGTTATAAACAAATATAGTTAATGGAATCAGGAGTCACATGGTCAAAACAAAATACAAATAATTATCATTAGTTCCGCAAGCGGAATTTTCCAACTTTTATTAAGATTTTTTTATCTGTACTAGACGATTACTAGCTGATAATAAAATAATAATAATAATAGTATCTATGGACGCTTTTACACCACGTCAATCTGGTCCCGTTGTAAGTTCTCGAAGAACTTGTGTTACGCCTTACGGGTACCTACCAGACAACGGAAATATATTAAATACTTTTATACTATCATTATATTTAAGATTTTTATTATATAACACACATTTTTAATACACATCCATGACCCAAGAACACAGAAAATATTTTTGTTCCTTGGCGGGATTCGAACCCGCAACCTCCGGCTTGAGCGCCAACGCGCTTACCATTGAGCCACAGAGGTCGTCAGTAATAATAACAAACAATTATTCAATTAAAATAACAATCAATTATTTAATCTACCGAAAATAGTAACATTTAGTTTTACATATTAACTTAAAGTAGATCGATAAGCACTAGGCCCGTGCCTATTTGACAGTACTTTTGAGTGATTGCGAGTGAACTCTACAAACAATGGCTGCCGAGTCAATCCCAGTACGAGTGCATCGAATATTGTAAGACTTATGTTTCGCTGAACAATGGATTGAATGGATTTTGTAGAGCATTTGTATCGGTATCGGGTGAACTACAGTGGTCAGTTGATAAAGTTGTTGTAGGCCAATATGTCATAGTCAGTTGATAATAATAATGGCGATGTTTTTGTTGTTATGTCTTCAAAACCATAAAAAAAAATGATAATCTGCGCTTAGGTACACACTACACAGTTTAAGTTTATGAATTAAAGCGCATTGAGCACTCATGACATAAACCATGGGACTCGCGTTCGTCTCCGAACGCTAATGTGACATTGTGATGTTATTATGATTTTTTTTTTGTATTAAAATTTAAAATTTCATAATGTTATACGTTTTCCCTTTTATCAGGAGTCCCTATGACTGACAATCTTTTGAAGTGAAAACTTCTTTTGGCACACCGCACATAAATTTTTGTACGCAGTGAGTGAGGCTGATCCGTCACGTTCGGAGGCGAAAGGCTCGATTTGTGTTTCACCACATACATGATATTACTTTCTACATACTGATAAACTAAAATTTAAAAGTAATAAGTTTTCACTTCTATCGGCTGACCCTATGACTGGTTAGGTTTTTATTTTTCTTATCTTACTGTATAAGGTAGAATTAGCAGACAAGTCACCAGCAAATATGTTAAATGTTTGTTACGATTTGAAATCTCTTACGAATCTGTCTTCTGACAGTTAACATCATTTACAAATAGATAATGCCGAAATATCGAGCTCCTATCGCGAAATAAAGATAAAAACGTGCTAAATATATGGAATACTTTATTTAAATAGTTTTAATAGTAAAAAAATAAACTTATATGTATCTTTTAATCCAGAGTCCACGAAAAGCAGCAGCTGTGTACCATAAAAACTTACATCCAAACGGTGTAAGCTTTCCATCAAGGGAACATTAGCCAAGTATCGTTATCTCAATTTTTTGCCGTGATGTTAGGGTAGACATTAATTATTCCCAAATTAGCCCGGGTAACCGCTGCGCCGAATTAAATCGAACAACATGGACAACGTTGCCGTAATGACGCCATCACTGCAAAAATGTGTTGCAAACGACACTGCTACGTTATTAAAATAAATGATGCAATTTATGGTACGGCGATAATTTTTTGAAAAGCACATTTGGCGTTCATTGAAAATGGTCTATCTAGACTCTAGAGGTATGTCTATTGCTAGATAGTTAATTTTACTGCGTACATAAGAGCTGCTACTACACAGTAGGCCATCTATGAATAAGACATAGTTGTTCTCGTGTGAACTTGTAGATTTTCTTAGGCAGCGTTGGCAATTTACTGTTGTTGTCTATTCATGTATTGATCCTTATTTGATATGTATGTACGTCGTCACAGTAACTGGTTCTCCTCTACGTCTGTATTTCGGCCATTTTATGCAATTTTGTTATTATTTTAATGACAACCCGCAACGCCGTCATCTTCATGGTCTATCTATTGGTATTTAATTATCAATGCTTCTCTTAATATACACCATAACGATTGGCACCAAATTTTTTACAGATACAATAATTAGGAATACATGACATAGTTTTATAATATTCATGTAATCTAAAAGTAATTTATTCAATTTTCCTCTAAAAGAATAAGCCATAAAGAGAATCTATTCAAACCAGCAATATAAACTCATAACTAGCTGGTAATATGAAAAAAGGAACTTCGGATAGCACCGCCATTTAAAAAGGACAAAAACAAAACAATAACTATAACCATAACATTTGTCTACGCGTTTATTTTAACAGCTCTACCAATTCTGATTCTGCTACATAATGCGAACAAACGTACTATCAATCTTATGCTATTATAATAAGACTTATTTTGTATAGTCATACATATAATGGAAAATATAAAGGCTTCGAAATTCAGAAGGCATATTTTTATAGACACTTGAAGTTGGTGTCAAATGACGTTTCATTAAAGAGGCATGAAGTTATCAACGGGTTACAGCGGACAGCAATTGATCTGCGGAAGACTACTATACCTAATGATGGAGACGATTATCCATTGTTGTGATCCTACTAATATTATAAAAGCGAAAGTTTGTAAAAATGTATGGATGTATGTTTGTTCCTCTGTCACGCAAACGCTACTACAAGGATTTTAATGAAATTTTACAAAAACATCATCAGAATAATATACAGGCTATAATTTATCCTTGTACTCCCACGGAAATGGGAAGTACACGGGTGAAACCTAGACCGGGTAGCTCGTAATGAATAATATTTTTTAAAATTATAATGTCTCTTAATGTCATTGATAGAAATATATAATTAAAAGCAAAATTAAATGTGTGTGGTATTGCTGTGGGGCATGTATGACAGAGTACAGGCTGTTGATGGTGTTAAATAGGTTTTCATGGCACAGCAAAATTTTCACAAAAGCAGTATTATCATTTCAGAGATGGTTGTTTCTTATATTTATTTCTTTTTCAAAGCTCTAAAGAGCCATAAACTTCAGAGGAAAATATTAAAGAAGCAATCCTCTTAAGTTCTTACGATGTATGTACTTCCATATTTTTGAAGACTCCATAAAGTATGTTTTATGTATGGTTAAAACTGAGTACATGGATATATATTGTTTTCTAATGTTTGCGCAAATTTCACTCATTATAATGAAACAATTTTTACGGATTTTATCGCGATTTATTAAGATTTTTACAAGCCCAACGTTTCGGATACTTTGCTTTTAGTCACCTCAGTCTTCCCGTGTACATGGATATATTTTATATTATATTTGCATATACATGAAAGTGGATAAGTTTTTCATAATATAAAAACTTTACACAAATCGGTAAATATTTCTAGTAAGAAGGCCCACAGGCACCCGGTGACAATGTGTCACGATTGTGGACTCGCCTCGGCACACCCACGAGGCGTGTCCGAGATGAGCGGTGCTGCGTCGTGATCTAACACCAGTCATCAGTCATCACCGCGAAGCTCGGTGATGTAGAGTACAGACAGTAATGTTCCAGAAAGAAGCCGTCGAGCGGCTGAGAGAGGAGGCCGCGACTGCGCCTGCTCCCGCGGGTGACAAACAGGGGTGCGTAGGAGGCGCTACTTAATGCACCTACAGGAACGACCCTGTTCTCGTGTCGGGCTTTGGGATAGGACCTGAGCCCAGTATGACACGACGTCGCGGGGACTGCTTAGCGGCCGGGCAGTTTGACAATAAGCTAGGCGTAGAAGCTTCAGGTAACCTGGATACTGTATAAATGCCCTCCCCTGCGTCACCAAAAAAGTCATAGAAGCTTCTCATATCGTCTAGACTCTAGACTCTATCTACACTCTAGATTGTAGATAGAGTCAGAGAAGATACATACACAGGTAAACTGACCATGCGCAATTAGGTGGCTCGTTTGATAGTTTGGAACTAAAACCGGAGCCAATCTAGGCGCCTCATCTCATCTCATGCCTTTAGAATAGGAACACTATGAATATTATTATTTAAAACAATAGACAAATTAGTATTAAAAATGGTAAGCGCGTATTTCGCTTGTTAGCAATTATATGAAAACTAAACTTTCCCGAATAAACACCGCCATTTGCAAAAGTATAAAAGTACGTGAAAGATATCTAACTACCTCCTGAAACTTGTCAAAGATTCAAAACAGTGCCTTGTTTGAATTGGATTTCGTTCTAAAATTTTCACTAAGAAATCAAACTGACAGTTTTTACTTTTAGCTTTAACCTTTGGTTAGAAAAGGGTTCGCTAATCCTTTTACGTAAATCCTTACACCATTGGCTGTATATATGTAAGGTCCAATTATCCCAAATAAATATAGGGGATAGTGATTTTGAAAAAATAATGGAATCGATTGCAGATTTTAAAATAAAATTTTAGGCATTTGTGGTAGTGTTTTAGACAGATTTGCAAACAATTATGCACACATTTTTATTTTTTTAGGTGTTGCCATCTCCTCACCTACTACAACAAAGAAGCTTAAAGGCCATTAGGCCATCAGCGTTGGTCCATTCGAAAAAAAAAACATATTTTTGTGGAAAAACATAAATTGGCTACCTTTTAGACTAGGATACTTTTCGGACCTCGATAATAATTTATTATAATTAATCTAAATACACACAGACACAACTTGTATTCGAAATTCGGATATTCTATTTAATACTATATAGGGCATTCTGTATTCGACAATAGTATTTTATATTTTTTTTTCCTGCAATTTTCTAAAATTGAAAGTAGCTTAACCGTATGGTAACAGGTTTACTTTCGTCCCTCGATCCCACATCTCCGAGAAACAGAGTCCATATATTATATTATTAAAGTTTTAAAGCCAGTTTCATAGTACACGTAGATCAACTATTAAACTTCATACATTATAATATGGTTCCGTTCCTCAAAATTTTTTTTACAGCATAGGAGGGCAAATGAGCAGTGGAAGCCTTTTAGCGACTATCGAAGCCCATGCACATCCGCATAACCAGAGATTATGCATATGTTGCCTTCCTTTTTCCCTATCCCCTCAATGGGCCACCGGAAACTCACAAACCGCACGAAACGTGACAGCATAGCTGTCACTTTTACCAGTATTATGTGAGAGAGAGGTAACACCTCGAGCGAGAGACGGCAAAGCAGCATGGCACTATCTCTTAGTAAACGAAATATTACAAAACGGAACCCTTATGATCACTTCTGTTTGTCTGTTATACTTATTGCATAAAAACACCCGTTCGGAACCCTCAGCGTGTCAGTCAGACTCGCGTTTGACTCGGTTTTTCTTATTGAAGTTCTTCATCACTATTTTAACCAATCTATTATATTCACAACACATAAACAGTGTAATAAAACTATTAACTACAATATATTAACATGCTGAGATCCCTTTGCACGCATCTAAATTCCAAAGTCAATACAAACTATAGTTCAGGCATTAGTTGTATCCCTCGAAGGCTAAGTGCATATCCCTGTTCGACACAAGGCTCCCAACTTATCCTTTACGTTAAGTTCCAACCCAGAGTTCTTGAACCTTACAGACAGTGTTAATTAATATTGAAACATTGAACACTTCGATTGCCAATCAAAGTACATTTCAATTGTGTATTGTAAAACAGGTTTGGTACTTAACTATCACTCCGTCGGTTTTATTGAAGCAGTTGTGTTGTATATTTTTAATAATCATATTGTTTTCTAATATTTACGCGATTTGTCATTATAATGAAACAACTTTTGAATAGGTCCTGGGGGGGACTCATAGGTCCAGGAGCCTTATCTGAGGTAAACCTTTTTTTTTCGCCGCGAAATGGTCTTAGGTATCGCAGGGAAGGGGGATTCCCCAGACGGATATGTGGGACTCGCTGCGCCCGAAAGATGGTAAGGCAGCTCTACCCACTAAAACCCGGCGAGTGCCACCAATGCCGCCGTGGGATCTGTTGAGTATCAGGGCACCTCGACGGCTAGTCAGTCTACTTCCACCTTTAACCCCTCAGTAAATCCCGCACCCCTCCCAACGTCAGGACAGTGTAATGGGGTGACTTTCCCAGCTTCGGTTCTTGTCCCCCCCTGCTATTTTGTCCACTCTGAAGCAGCTTCCTCAGTTCAATTGGCTTCGCCCAAGGTGCTGGGTCACCTTAGGCTACTGAGCCCCACCGCCACGACAAGGCCGGAACCATGATGGGAACCCGAGGTAAAAAAGTCATAAAAAAGACCTAGAAACTGTTGTATCAAAAACTATCTAGATTAAGAGACTTTTTACTTATATCAATTAATTAAAATCAATAAATAGAATTAGGCCTCTAGAAAGTACTATTAAATACAAATTAAAAAGTGTAAATAAAAAAGAAAAAAAAAATCATTCAGAGAACTTAGAACATTTTTGCAAATCTTTTGTCTAAGTTGTGAAATATTAATGTTTTAATGAAAAGTAAAAAGTAACACGCCATTTATGAAAGCCTCCGCGCGTGCTTTGCTTTTGATAGTTAGGCTCAGTGTACATTATATTAGTTTTGAACAACCTCTTTAATTGTTATTTGAAGTCGGCTTAAATCTCGTAAGATTAGTTTGAAACATTGACAGTAAAAAGATAGATGATAAAAATGCAGTAAATATTTTTTTACTTAATTTAAAATTATAATTGTTATCATTATATAGGAGAACACAGCATGCCTAATAATACTAATATTACATGAATCTTTATTGTGTACTATTCATCGAACATAAAACCGGAATAGAGCGGTAATGTTAATATGTTTTTTTTTTATAGAAGAGGGGGCAAACGGATAGTCGGTTCACCTGATGGTAAGTGAAGAGCGACATCCACAGACACCCGCTACACCAGTGGATTAGCAGGTGCGTTGCCGGCCTTTCAGATATGAGTATGCTCTTTTCTTGAAGGTCCCTAAGTCGTATCGGTTCGGAAACACCGTAGGAGGCAGCTGATTCCATATATTAGTCGTGCGAGGCAGGAAATGCCGTAAAAATCGAGTTGTTGTGGATTTCCGGACATCGAGATGGTGTGGGTGAAATTTGGAGTTTTTCCGCGATGTCCGGTGGTGGAATTCTGCTGCAGGTATTAGTCCGAACAATTCCTCAGAGCACTCCCCGTGGTAGATGCGGTAGAAGATGCAGAGCGATCCGACATCTCTACGCAGCGCCAAAGAATCAAGCCGATTGGAGATACCATTGTCGTCGACGATTCGAGCCGCCCGGCGTTGAATGCGGTCAAATGGAAGGAGCTGATATTGGGGCGCTCCAGCCCAGAGGTGAGACCAGTATTCCATGTGAGGCCGGATCTGCGCATTGTATAATTGAAGGCGGTGTGAAGGCATGAAATACTGCTTCGCCCTATTGAGCACGCCGAGTTTCTTCGAGGCTAGTTTAGCCTTTCCTTCCAAATGACCACGAAACTGCACATCTCTCGATATATCGACGCCAAGTATCCCAATGCTGGCTGAGGCGGTTAGGGAAGTGCCTTCAAATTGTAGAGGAACGACGAAGGGTGATTTTTTAGCGGTAAACGCGCAAACTTGTGTCTTGTTGGGGTTAAATTGGACTAGGTTAAGTCGCCCCCATTCCGAGACTCTGGCCAGCAGAGACTCGATTTCAGACACAAGTTTTTTCCGACACTCATCGACTTGTTCCCGAGAAATATTAGGGCGGCCAGTGTATAAAGCATCTCCAGTGCTGTCATCCGCATAGCAATGAATGCCGCTGGTTTTCAGCATATCATTGATATGCAGAAGAAACAGGGTTGGAGATAGTACACAGCCTTGGGGAACACCAGCATTTACAGACTTGAGGTCCGAGCATGCACCGTCGACGACGACCTTAATGCTCCTGTCTGCCAAAAAACTGGTGATCCACACACATAATTTCTCGGGAAGCCCATAAGATGGTAGCTTTGCAAGAAGTGCTTTATGCCACACCCGATCAAAGGCCTTCGCTATGTCCAAACTAACCGCCAGCGCCTCCCCCTTGCTCTCAACTGCCTCCGCCCATCGTTGCGTTAGGAATATTAGAAGATCACCAGCTGAGCGATTCCGTTGAAAGCCATATTGGCGATCGTTAATCAGCTGGTGCTCTTCCAAATATCGCCGGAGCTGGCAGTTGATTATGGATTCCATAATCTTTGAGAACAAGGTAGTATGGCTGTGGGTCTGTAGTTGGACGGGTCTGAGCGGTCCCCTTTCTTAGGGATCGGGTGTACCAAAGCTATCTTCCACGAGCATGGGACGACGCCTAATGAGTAAGAGTGCCGGAAGAGACGCGTAAGGACGGGTGCCAACTCAGGAGCACAAGTTCGTAGCGCTAATGGAGGGATGCCGTCAGACCCACTCGACTTATGGATGTCCAGCGAAAATAGTGCTTTGCGTACTGAGCTCTGTCGGAAAATTATTTCCGGCATTGAAGTATCACACCGAGGGATCGTCGGTGGTATCTTTCCCTGGTCATCCAAAGTCGAGTTGGAAGCAAAAAGAGTGCCTAGAAGATCGGCCTTCTCCTTCGCGGTGTGGGCCAACGAGTCATTCCTCATGTTCCGAGATGGTAGGGATGGCTTACAAAAATTCCCTTGAACAGCCTTGGCAAGAGACCAGAATGCACGAGTTCCCGAAGGAAGTCGAACCAATCTCTCGCCAATTCTGTTCACGTACTCCGCTTTTGCCTCAGCAATAGCTCTTTTGAAGGACCTGGAGGCAAAGTTATACTCCTTTTTCAATGCGCTGGTCTTTACATCCTGGGACATCGATGCTTTAGCCCAGGCTCGGTAGCTTAACCGTTTATGGCGTGCAGCCATCTTACAGGTTTCACCAAACCAGGGCTTGGATTTGCCGCCTATAGGCACTGCAGAGCTTGGAATAAAAAGCTCCATGGCTTGCAGCACCACATCGGCAACAGAATCGGCAACGATGTCTGGATCATCCAGCGAGAAGCAAATTCGCCCCCATGGGTAGGATGCAAAGAAGGACCGCATCCCATCCCAATCAGCTGACCTATAGTGCCAAACGCGGCGGCAGCCCGCAAAACGCGGCCATGATGGGCTTGCGACAGGTACAGAACTCCGGATCAGACAGTGGTCCGATGAGTCAAGTGGAGCGTCCACGGAGACCACGTAATTGTCCGGGTGAGAGGTCAGCAGAAGGTCCGACAGGGAAGGCGTATGATCTTCCACATCAGGGATACGAGTTGGTGATACCACCAATTGTGTCAGATCATATGCTGAGGCAAACTCGTAAACAGATCTTCCCGCATGATCGGTTGTACGAGAGCCGAGCCACTCGGTGTGATGGGCGTTGAAATCACCAAGAATCACGATCTCTGCAGATGGGATCTATTGTAGCACGGAATCTGTAGCCATTTGAATGTGCTCCACAAGTCGGTCGGTTTCGTCATTACTGCTATGGGACCTATATAGGCAGGCATAGACGTGGGGATGGTCGTCGCTGTCAATGCGCAACCAGAGGATGGAGAGGTCCCTACCTTCAAGACTGCCAAGGCGACGAGAGCAGACATCCTCTCTGACATACGCGCAAACTCCAGCCCGCGGTACAAAAAAGTGTTCTAATTCGTACCCCGGACAAGAGAGATAAGAAGTATCAGCCGGAGATAATATCTGAGTCTCGGTTAAAAAGAGCAAGGCCGGCTTCGCCGTCTGGAGGTGATAATGGACGGCGTCAAGATTGGTATGAAGTCCCCTAATGTTACAGAAATCCACGGTCATAGTGGTAGGGGACTTCTGCCGACGGCTCCGTTTACCCCGGGCAGTTTTTGTGTTGAGCACAGATTCGCCCCCCTCAGAATACGCGGAGCTGCCCAGGTCTCCAGGTTCAAGTACCTGTCCTGAGCCCGGAGGCCTAGAGAGGGATTCTCCGGTGCTTGCGCGACCGGTACCCTCCTGGGGTAGTCTTTGAGTATTCTGTGCTGTCATGTGTGTGTGTGTGGGGGGGGGGCACCGGATCTCTCACAAACCGAACGAAACACGACGACATTAGCCGCCATTTGACGTCGATGTTATGTGAGAGCGAAGTACTTCCCCGGACGCGCCGGCCCATTCAGCTGCAAAGCAGCATGGCGCTACTTCGTAATGTGTCTGTATTAAAACAAATTCCGCCAAATATGTGCTGCCACGCTGCGCCGGTTCTGCGTTCTGATTGGCCGACTGGTGGCCATTAATGGATGATTAACCGATGTGACGTACATACAGATCACTGGTTGGATGTATTGCTATCACGTCAGTGACAAGTCACTGACCAGTTTCGGAATTTTATGGCTCACATTACTTCCGTTTCATGCTTGATGACTATTAACTATGATATGTAGTCTGAAAAATATATATCGTTGAAATATTATTTTGAATTAAAACTACATTATTAGTATCCACTGTTTTTTAGACTGAAAAAAAAAGATCTTTATAAATATAAAAAAGTTTGCTACACGCGTTTAGACGGCCATAGAATAAATAAACATTCAATTTGCCAAAATTAAAATTTTTGAATGAAATATCCCTGTTTAAGGCTTCATTTAAAAACATGGAATGTAAACCAGGCCTTGCCGCCGGAGGCTGGGCGGTAATTATTCAACGGGCGTTCAGACGCATCTGTGCGCTCCCACTGCGATCATATTTTTATTGTCTTAGCTTATACATCGGGTTAGGCTGTGGACATAAACGAAATTTAGAAAAATGGGCTTAAGAAAAAACATACAAAGCTTTTTGGAATATATCGGCTGTATATTCGTCTGTCAGCCTGTGTGAATGTCTGCCGTCAATTTGATATTAGAAATTAGGTCTGCACTTTTTGAAATTGGATTTTTTTATTTGTGAAGTCTCTGACGATTGAGACAGATCTATTAAAATAAACATATGAATCAAATATATTCAGATTTCACAATCATTCTTAATTATTATATTATATAAATGAAATAGATTTTTGTATGACTATACGTCTGGATCGAGATCAGGTTGTGTTTTGCTTCATGGAAATACCACCTTTTTTTTCGTACTGTATCTATTCTTACCAACTTACGTGATTCATAGAATAAAAAGTCAAACATCTCTTATGTTTCGAATGTTTTGTTCATGAGTCTTTTTTTTCTCTCGAGCTACAAAACAAAAGTGAAAAACATGGTAAATATGTTGTGATATCCCTTTTAAAAAATATATTTAAAAAACAATGCAATTTCCCGTGTGTATCAAACCTTACAATTTTTTTTGAATAACAGTCGTCGACAAGGCGCCGCTAGGCCTTCAGGGGATTTAATTAGACAGCTCTGCCATAGTTTAATGGAGTGTAAAGATAAAGGCGGAGAGAGGAAAGATTCGAGGATGTGGAACGAAAAAAATGTCATTAGGAAAATATGTTGAATGAGACTTTGGTTGGTTACTTTTGTAAACGCTACAGGCAGTACGAATAGTAATTATTTTTTACTGATAAATTGGGTAACTACACCGAATTATATAATTCATGTATTAACGCATGAGGCCTATGTTCAATGGACGGATAGAGGCTGATGATGATGATGTATTAGTGTGATACATTTCGTGGTTGTTTTTTTTGCTTATAGAGAGAGGTCCGTAACTATGATAAATGATGTGAAGCCAAACCTTCCACTTAGAAATCCTATAATAGCAATTTTGTTATAAATGCATGTTTTATTTTAAGGGAACAAACCGTTTGTAAAAGTTTTTATGTAGACATTGTTTATGCAAATAAATATAAGTCAAACAATTAGATGCGTAAATATCCATTCAAAGTTATGAGTACTTCAAAACTTTACTTTTACGCTATTACTTTGCACAAAGGGTCCTCGGTACCGCATATACAGAGCACATAACTTTGAAAGGGAAATGCTTTCCATTCATCACCCGCTGTTTAAGGTGTCAAGAGGCAAAGCGAAAAAACTCCTTTGTTGAAAACCTCTTTGCGAAAATATTTTCTTAAAAGAGCAAAAATATTACGTCCACCCCTTCGGAATCTGATTGAAATTTAGTCGCCGTAATGAAAAGGTAAAGGACCAATAAGTAGCTCAATCAAATTGCATTATCGCTTAGGAGCACTCCCTAGTAGGGAGCTATAAATTGAATTACGGACCCACGGTTTCAGACGGTCCATAAAAAATCTCTGTGACCACGGACCGGAGGTTCGATTATTGGAATTCTTTCTTTTCAGAATGTTCAAAAGAATTTAAATTGTATTGAGATGTTCAACATATTGAAACTAATAGGGTACTTTCGTCCCCACCATGGTTCAGGCCTTGTCGTGGCAGTGCGGCTCAGTAGCCTAGGATGAGCCCTGCACCTTGAGCGAATGGAGCCGAGGGGGCTCTTTGTACCCCTCTTACAAGATCAAGGGGCGAGGACGGGAACCTCACCCCATTGTACTGTCCCGACGTTGGGAGGGATTGTTCTGTGGTGCGTGCGGTGGGGACAACCCCTCTGTGGAGGTGGCTTCGATCCCCTGAGGGACTAACCGTTGAGGTGCCCTGTTTGCTCAACAGATCCGGGGCACCTCACCAAAGGCATGCCGCCATGGTGGCACTCATCGGGTTTAAGTGGGTAGAGCTGCGTCCACTTACCAGCTTTCGGGCGCAGCGAGTCCCAAATACCTACCTGAGGAGACCCACTCCCCTGCGGGATGCCTCAGAGCACTTCCCGGCGTTAAAGAAAAAAAAAGTGTAATGTGTTTTTTTCGTGTTGTAATTTTTGGTTATGAATATCTTCTTGTTGGTCTTTATTCGTCGTTTAAAGGGCTCATTATTAATTCACAATAGCCGCGACAAGCCAATACACTTACGCCCGAATACTCAAACGAATCTCAAATTTAAGACGTACTTAAACTCGTGTTGTCCCTCTTTTTTTCTTTGAATCTGACACGTCATAGCATGAGTTTAAGTACGTCTTACATTTGAGATTCGTTTGAGTATTCGGGCGTTAATCAGCGTATTTGAATATGTTTAATGCGTAAATAATTAATCGCATGGGCGACGGTGTCCGCCTGTGGTCGGGGTCTCACCGCAGCCGGCTACGCAATCACTCGCCATTGTTGCTATCTATTAGTGTAGGTACGTGTATATATACATATATGATATACTGTGGAGGTTTTTGCGGAAATGGGTTTTGTTTTGGTTTCTAGAATGTTCTAGATTATTTTGATGTCTGGACGAGTGGATAACACGCGGCTATTCAAATCCTATTACATGGACTACCATTTGGTATTATATACATAATTACATACATAATTACTCGTATTATATTTACATCGGAACACTATAAAATATGTAGTTCTTTTCAATGAAGAAATGTGGGATTTCAGTTTTTTTTGTTATGTTCTATCTATATCTTAATGTATCTCAAATAATTTATCTTAAATTCATTCTTGATATATTGTTGTGCACTTAATGTAGGCTTAGATGAAAATTAATTTTTGGAGATGAATATTTGGTTTATGTTGAGCAAGTAAGAAATTTATAATAGAAGATCGTCTTATACAAACAAATTAAAAACAACTACAGTAATAGTTATATTTAATGTGTCAAGTTTTATTCAACAACAATATTATTGAATTACGAGACACCGTGCAGCTAACTTCACACGTTGCTTGCTAATTCACAAGATCTTCACTTGTTTGGAGTTTGTTTGTCATTAAGTTGAATGCTTTAACAAACCTGTCATTCCAACCTCACCCAGGGAGAGGTTTCAACTTTGATGGTATGAAAATTAATAAAACGCTCCGGATTTAAGCTAAGGAAATTGTTTGAATGATTAAAATTTTGCACACAAAATGTTGTTCCCGCGGGGGAGTGGGTCTCCCCATGCGGGTATGTGGGGACTCGCTGCGCCCGAAAGCTAGTAAGTGAACGCAGTTCTACCCACTAAAACCCGGCGAGTGCCACCAATGCCGCCTTTGGTGAGGTGCCCCGGATCTAATAAACAAACAGAGCACCTCGACGGCTAGTCAGTCCCCCAAGGGACCGACGTCACCTCCACCGAGTGGTTCTCCCGCACCAAAGAACAACCCCTCCCACCGTCGGGACAGTACAATGGGGTGAGGTTCCCATCCTCGTCCCTTGCCCCCTCGGCTCAATTAGCTTCGCCCAAGGTGCTGTGCTCACCCTAGGCTACTGAGCCCCACCGCCACGTCAAGGCCTGAACCATGGGGGGCGGACGATCATAAGCTATATAAACCTTACCTATTGTAATGTTTTTCACTTTAATTTCAGGCAGCTTGATATTTTGACATTGTCTACGAGCTCTGCCTTGCTCACAATCAAATTTATTTTATAGTCTCTCAATAAAATCTTAATTATTTTTGAAGTGGCAATTAATGGTTGATCTGCAGTCCGGATAGACGATGTCCTTGTAACGTGTTTTTTAACCGACTTCAAAAAGGAGGAGGTTATCAATTCGTCGGAATCTTTTTTTTTTTTTATGTATGTTACCTGATTACTCGAAGATGGCTAGACCGATTTGAAAAATTCTTTTTTTGTTCTAAAGGGTATACTTTCCAAATGGTCCCATGATAAGGAAACCAGGATCTGATGATGGCATCCCAGAGAAATCGAGGGGAACTTTCGAAAATCGTAGGGGCGACTAGTGTGTTTGATATTTTTTTTATAAAGTGTTTTGAAGGACTTCAATTTAATGAAGGTCTGGAGTCGATCTGATGCTGGAGCCGAAAGACAATCGAGGGAACTCCTCAACTATTTACATCAGTAACCTTGTGTTTGGGCTTGATTAATTTATAATGATGAGAACTTTACACCTAGATGGGTTGTGACTGTCATTAGGGGTCTGATGATGAAGACAAAGGACAGTTAAGGGAACTCCTCAACAGTTTACAGTTACAGTTTTGTGTTTGGACTTAATTAATTTAAATTGATGAGAACTTTGTACCCATATGGGTTATAAGCGCCATTACAGGTGTGATGATGGAGACCATACACAGTCGAGGGGAATCCTCGACGATTTACAGCTTTAATTGGGCTTACTTCATACGGTAAATAATATTATGCCAAAATCATGTAATTTTATTACTTGTCGTTGTTAAATGAACAAAAAACAACTGTGGCTTGGAAGCGCATCATAGTTTTTCAAGGTCATCATAATATCCATTCTATATCTATATATTGGTGATGTTCTATACCTATATATAATGGAATTATTTAACGAATAGCAGCAAATGTCGTGATTGCTTTCAATTACATGTATATAAAGTTTTACACAATTCCATTTCGGTTTTTGCATTTGTTATGTAATGATTTAAACCCTTTCTACGTTCATCTCATTAATACAGCGCTATCTAATCTGAGCAACGCGTTTAATAGTTCTACCCATATTTCAGACAAATAAACTAGAAATTAAGAAATAAAAATTTTTTAAACAAAAATTAAAACCGACTTCAAAATTTAAAAAAAAACTAAAAAGTAATAAAATAATTTCCTTAATCTTTGTGCCTACAATTTATAATCAACTTGTTCTTCTACTAATATACAACCTTTGCATTTACCACGTCATTATTGTTACTTTTGAAGCCGGTGTCGTATTCGTTGATGTACCTACCTCTCTACCTACCTTGGCTGACACCGACTCCAAAAGAAACAATAATGACGTGGTAAATGCAAAGATTGTATATTAGTAGAAGAACAAGTTGATTATAAATTGTAGGCACAAAGATTAAGGAAATTATTTTATTACTTTTTAGTTTTTTTTAAATTTTGAAGTCGGTTTTAATTTTTGTTAAAAATTTTTTGAAGTTAAAACTTCTTTAGGCGCGGTAGGCATATTTTTTGATGAGATAAAATCTCTGGATTCGCAACACCGTTACCACCTGTATGAGATGCTATTTGACGTTTATAATATGAAGTTTGATTTATTTATATAAGATTATGCAATATTTGTTTACTTTTGTAAACAAAGTTTCAGTTCCAGCTTCTATCGGCAGTCCCTGTGACTGGATTCGTCTGTTTTTTATATTTATGTCACAGATATGGTTTTCCTCGGCAATTCTTCATTTTAGTCTTTTCGCTACTTTCAAATATTAAAACTATAAGGGTACTATAAAAGCTATAATTTATTTGTTACTTAATTATTATCCTATAGATATCTAAGGCTTACGCTATTTTCATTCATTATAAAGAAACAGATTTTTACGGATTTTTACGTCACTGACTATGGTATTCGTAAATATTAAACTGCAATAAAATCTGTAAAAAGTTGAAGAAAATAGAGTAATATCAAGGACTCGTGGAATAAGAGATGGAAGAGTAAGAAAATAAACCAAAAAAAAAAGCTTTTAAAAGTGTATAAAAGTCATAATTTTAAATGATAAATCGAGCATATTATTCTATAATAAACTCGTCCGTTATCACGAAGATCAAGTGGTGAGATATTAAAAGTTTCTTCACTTGCGGTGCGATGTTAATGCATTCTGAGGACCCGACGCGGCAGGGGATCATATAATTGAGAACATAAATCATGATCGAAATAAGACCTTTCTTAATCTTGGGGAATATGCTTGCAAAACGTGGATTTATGGCGAGGGCACTGAAAGAAGCCATTGTTTCAGTAACCTAACCTAGCGTTTGCATGCGTCCTAAACTTATCTCTTCTATCTCTACATATCCCTCTACATCTTCTATCGAGTGACGGATTCTGTCAGTGTCTATTTTTTTTCGGAATGATCTATGCTAACGGCCCAAAGGCCCTAATGCTACATCGGATTAGTGTGAACCCATTTGGCTCACTTTTGGCTTGTTAAAGTGGGGGTCTCCTGGCGTCGAGTTGGATGTCATTGTCTTAAGTTAGGCCAAAACCAGATGAGGCTGTTGAAAGAATGGCGTAGCTCCTGTATGCACGCGTACTATCTATATCTTTTCTATCTCTATATTTTATTTATCCTTGTATATATTGTTTTTTAATGTTTATGCTAATGTTTATACTAATTAAAATGAAAGAAATTTTAAAGACACAGGAGTTTCTGCGACTACAGATGGGACTAATTAAGATATTGATGTATCATAATTCATAAGATGTTTCGAATAAGATTGTAACGTTAGTACGTCTGACACATCAGTCCTCCCATGACCATGGTTCCTGTAAAGTGGTGGTAGTAAGTCGGGCATATAGAAAACTTAAACCGCGACCTTCTATCCAGTGACGGTTTCAAGATACAGATAGGCCACGACCATTGAGTCTACCACGAAAAGCCTCAGTACAGGTGGTGATTCATGTTGACTATTTATTTTCTGCTAAAACGCTTCCTTGCTTACTTTATATGAAACAATATTTAAAAAATTGAGAGAACGATTTTAGGCATTAACTCTAATGATAATTTTGCTGAAATGTTTTTTTTCACTGGTTGTTTCGTCATATAATCTGGAATAGTTATGTACCTACAACGTACGTTTCAGCAAAACGTTGTCATAATTTATCAGCCTGTATTTGCATTTGTCAACTGCTGAGCAGAATCAATACGAGAATTAATTACGTACTATTTTTATAGTGCAAGTGGTTCAACCAGTTTATTTATATCCACCATTTGCAGTAAAAAAGGCATAATCATTACTATCACCAACCTTATTCCTTCCACTGCTGAACATGGGTTATCTCATCTCTCTCGTAACTCCTTCAATGAACGCCAAGACGGCTGTTACCCCGCCACCCGCATCCAATCACGAATGCACGGAGTACGTTGCTCCATCTAGTTGAAAATCGACTTCGTCCTTTCGAAAATTCATACCTATATCAAAATTCGATGTACAAAAGACTGTCAGTCCTGCTTAGATTAGACCTTCCCTCAATCATTTTTTACAATCATTGATCAATATTTTACAAGTGCTCATAACACGAAATAAAGGGAAATTGTTTATTTACGTCATATATATCGCTGTGGCATTAATTTGGAAAACCTTAGCCGATATATGAGATAGGTTGCGTGTGCCAGCTCCATTAACAATGAATCAAGGGTGTAGGTGCCAGGGGTCAGCCGATATTGAGACATAATTCATAACACATGCGACCTCCGTGGAAAATTTAAAAAAAGACCTACGAGGGGCTTCAACGATTTCGCCTTTTTGAGGAGATATTAAAAACGCGAAGCAAGAGATTAAAGCCCATGTGGAAAAAGGGAAAGTATTATTCCTCATTACCATCATCAGCAGGAGTTTTTCATGTGCCAAACATTTTAAGGCACTAAACACCTGTCCGCAGAGCGATATTTCACCACGAGATTTTCATTAGTGTGGAACTCTTCCCGCGCGATTATTTACCGTCGGTGCGGAGTGGTCCTTTACATTCAATGTTTTACAGAATTTATAAAAAAAAAATCTTGCGGTAAAATATGTTTTAGGACTCATTACGATAAAGTCATCAAGATACATAAGATTTTACAAGAACCTACATATAACTTACGTCGCTGCGTTTCGTATAATACGGAGCGTCCTCTGCAAGGACACTGCAACCTTCTTATTTCTTTTGCCTAGTAATTTCTCCTTATTAGGGAAATAATAAATGACAGGATATGCCATGTAAGCAGGAACCGAAACCTTCCAATCCATAATTTTTGGTTTGGGAAGGAAACCTTTGGATATTCTCTTCGGTCTGGTACGATAAGAGCTAGTCCCCAATTAATTTGTATATGTTTATGAAGAAGAAGAATAAGGAGAAGACAATCTCCGCTCTGTGGCCGGTTGGTGTTGGATGCGAGTGGCAAGGAGTCGGTCGTCTTGGCGTTCAATGAAGGAGGCCTGTTTATGTTCAGTAGTGGACGGGTAGAACCTTATGATGATGATGATGTTTATATACGACGTTGGTCATTTAACATTAGATGAATCATGTGCCAGGTTGCCTATCTCCCAAGTATGAAAAACATATCCGTCACACATGTATCATCATCATCATCATCAGCTTCTATCCGTCCACTGCTGAACATAGGCCTCCCTCAACATGTATACCCCTTTTAAAATAATAAAGTAACCCTACCCTGTACAGGTATCAATGTAAGCGACACCGGTAAGTTGTACATTAAAATTCAGCTCGTCGCCTCCTGTTTACTGTTTCTGTTTATTTGCTCTGACGGTCCGCGTGTTTGTACACTCCACGTGAACAGCTTAGGTTAGTTCTTTTATTAAATTTATTTATTGTATACATTCAATTTATAAAATTCAAATAGTATTATACAATTAAGAATGCTTACAATGTACTGTCTTATTTAGTTTGGGCGCTGTATCTTGAAATATTTGATAAATCTTTTATTTTTCTAGAGACATAATATACTTTATATGTCTATATAAAGTATATTTAAAGTTATAATATTAAAATATACTTTTCCCGATTATTTTTTAAACCCTACAAGTTGCGTGGAGTGGGCTTTTGATAGTAGTAGTAGTTGATAGTAAATCCTTAATTGAATAAAATATTCTATTATTTATTCAAATTGGATATAATGTTATCAAAACTATAATCACTTTGCATCGCACAAATACTGATTGGATTTGTGAATTCTTAAATCCTTTAATTAAAAAACGTAAATATCAAAACACTTTCTACCATCATAACGTACATAATGAGTTAATTAAGGCAGGAAAGCCGTGATACTGCGAACTGTCTGACTGTATTCTTGTTTAATTAATTAAGACAACAAAGTTTCAAGTGACTTCACCGAGTGTAATTGAATTTAGTGGCTAGCGTTGATACTAATATCGAATTTGAATAATTCTCATCACCCTTCTGTGTTCCTGGTAACGATTCTCTTTTAACATAGGTACTTTTAGAATATAATACCATACGGTTGGTATACTAATATGAATTTGGAATACTTAAAAGTCATTAAGCCTGACTAGAAGAATAAAAACTCACTAATATTGCGGAAAATCTTTTATATGATATCACATAGTAATGTGATATCATATAAAAGATACAGTGGGACCCATGCAGGGTTTATATAAAGGTCAGGCATTCTCCTGTTCCGGTGGAGGTTCCCATGGCGTTGGAGGAATAGTAGCCCTGGGAACCTCCAGCACAAGGAGAGACGCGGCGGCGACATGTTGTCACTCCGCCGCAAGAGACCTGTGCGCGGCTGGTCGGGGGATTAGCCGCGAGCGCGAGACGGTCTGAGCTGCAAGGCGCCCTTCGTGTTCAGGGTGCCTTACCAGTGGAGAGTGCCAAGGAGCACAATCAGTGGCCGGCGCGGCGCAATCACACTTTCAGCGCCGGGCCAGCACGAAGAGGAGGAACACCTTTGGGTTTTAGTGCGATGAGAGTCCCACATAACCTCCGGGCCCGGTGGTATCTATTAGATTTCCCCAAGTTAAAAATAAATAAATTAAAAATGGCTATAATTCTGAAGTAGGTTCGTAATGTTTACATATTTCTTTTGCTATTAGTCTTGGCGTTCATTGAGGGAGGCCTATGTTCAGCAGTGGACGGATAGACGCTGATGATGATTATGATGATGATGATGATGATGATGATGATGATGATGATGATGATGATGATGATGATGATGATGATGATGATGATGGTAATAGTATACCAGTATTTAGGGTTATAGTAGTACAACCTTCTTTTACTTCTATCTCCTGTCTTTATTTTTTCATCTAATTATTTATTCATGTCACACCGTCGTACGTTGAAAAGGAATTCCATAATAAATCTCATTTTTAAAGCACATTCCCGTTAAGAAAATATATTAAAACCGTTAAATATCTTCGTCTTTATATTAAAATCCATTCAGTAGTTATTTCGTAAAATAGTAAAAACATACATCATATATTCTTATATACTATAACTTTCTAGTTTATAATATTAGTAGGACAGCTAATACAATAAACAAAAAAATCATACTTATCCTAAAATATTGCTGGAAATCGGCAAAATATGACACCAGAGAACGCAGATTGATAATAAACTGAATAAATATTACAAAACTACTCCACCTAGGTCATAGGCGAGACGACGATACCCGTGCGAAGGTCTTGGTTGGATGCGTATGGGGATTGGCCATCTTGGCGTTCATTGTAAGTGGCCTTACTCCAGCTGCAGATGAAGATGACATAACAAAAAAGCACCTGTTACGGAAAGGATTTATGGGTAATGCAAGCCTCTTATTTCTTGCTTATTGCACGAACACAACTTTGTTGCATTCCGAGTAGGAGTAGACAAGGAAGTGTAACTTGTAATCTCAACATAATGCCTCTCAAGATGCGATAGATAGGCTTCGACGATTCGCGTGGGCCTGGCAAAATAAGGGACAGTTTAGTACGGACTTTTTTTACACCTACACTACACACTTACGTCTATATACCGCTCTATAAAAGTATCTACATCTCCATAAAAATATATATTGAAGAACTATTTTACTAGACTAGAAAAATATATATTGAAGAACTATTGAACTAGACTATATCGATCAATATTGATATGGATAAGCATTAAGCCCATCGATTGGAAGAGTAACAGGATTGGCCGTCTTGGCGTTCAGTGGATGCAAAAATGTCCATGATAATTATACCACCAATACATAATAATATAGTAGACGTTATGGAATGTTGTGTTAGCTGTCGATGTTGTGTACTTGCTTTATTAATTAAATCGGGAAAGTTTGAAGACTCCGCCACAGCAAGTAATGAAACCTAATAGCTCTTCGTATCAATAAATTACTCCTTGGAGCAAGTTATATTAGCTTAAATACTCTTGAGGACGTTAAGAGATGCGAAGTAATAACGGTAATTCTTTGTAACAAAGATGCAAATTGTTTACAATTTTTTACAGGTTTTTTTTATAGTGACAAAAATATATAATAATAATATCAACCCTTATATGTCCCATTGCTGGGCATGGGTCTCCTCCTCGAAATCAGGTGACGAGGGTATTTTGAGGCCACAATTCACCGATACGCTGGCCCAATGCAGGTTGGTGAACTTCTTCACACCTTAAAAATCTTTTAATTTCATCAAGCATGCAGGTTTCCTCACGTTGTTTTCCTTTACACTTCAAGGTACCAAGGGTCAGAATCGAACCCAGACTTTCACCTTATGAGGCCGATTCCGTACCCACTAACTGGTGGTGGATGGTAATATTTAGGAACATCTAACTGGTACCGATTTAAATCAGCTTGGCGGTATTTGGATACTCTCGACGCGGCTGACACCGCGTCTAAGGTAAGGTCGCATGGATGAGCTGCTTATGTCTTGTTTACATTGGCCTGGGACAATAAAAGCTAATTTCAGGGGATCTCATTAATGTACATATTAGACGATTTTGATCAACAACAACTGGTTTTAGTCGGTATTGCAAAATCCAATAATTATAAATTTCTTCAACAACAAAAAAGATAGCGTTCTGTTAATAGAGTTTCAAATAGACCACACTAAAATAACATTATTATATATTTCATCAAGAATGCAACATTCCGATAAATACTAAAGTTGCAGTCGGTAAATGTATACATTTACCCCAACATCACCATTCTGTGGGAGTTGAGTAAAAATGTGGTGGCCGATACAAGTTGTTTAGGAGGCGTTTAAATTTATGTCCCAAGACTGCACGAGTCATTGCTTCTTTGCGACAGCGATTAAGATTTACAACCCAGACCCTAAATAACTTAAATAGTTGGACATCCTCTCACAATAGGGTTTTAGGTTACAATACACCGCCCCTTGCATTTTGGAAACTATCGCTTTTTGGTATTTGGGTCTCCTGTGAGATGGAGTTTGTCATTTTATTTACTGTAGGTACCTTCCCTAAAGTCCCCTATGGTACATAAGCAGGTCTATTGGTAGCATGTGTTGATAGCTATAATCCATTGAGATACTGATTCAAAGAACCTAATTTGTATGTGGGTCTAACTCACATATTTTCTATATCTATGGGTAATATTATCATTGTTCCTAGTTACATGTTAGTATGCATGCTAAATTGAAATCTAAGGCTTCTTCGGTTTTAATTTACGTACTATAGGTATGTTAAGTGTAATGTGTATAAAGAAGAATAGATAATGTATATAGAACTTACATGTTCTATGCGATATTTATAAGCGTTATTTGGTTTAAAAATAGATTTATTCTTCCGCGTGGTTTTACCCGCCCAAATTATTGAGCAATGTGCTATTTAAATATATATTTAATAAAAGAAATCCGTCTGGTAGATTTCTTATAATAGTATATAATATAATTTGTCATACCTACAGCTTAGACGAAAATGTTACCTTTTTTATTTTCTTAAAATATCAGAAATAAATTTCGTTTTAAATGAAAAAATAACATAACAATTATTTCATGTCAATTTTCGTGTGGGTTTTTGTTACGGGAGGGCTCGTTGTTAGACCTTTTTGTTTACTTAGGATACTTTATTTTGAGAGAAACAAACTTTATTCATTAAATGTGTATGTAAGCCTATTTTAATATTAAATTGAATACATGGTGTTTGTGTTGAATTTTGTAATACATAAATGAGTAGCCTGGGCTAGTTCCAGGTAACTAGTTTATGTTCATGGGCGAGGACCACTTACCATGTTCAGATGGCACGTCTGCCAGTTTGCATATCCAACTAACATTAACAAATTAAAGAGGCTTATCTCCAGCATAGAATGGCGATAATGCTGATGACATACACCCTAAACAAAGACCAATTAGTAATTCAAGCTAATTGAAATGCTGAGTGTAGTAATTAGGACTACCACTCCTATTTTAGAAGCTCTAATGTCCTCTGAGCACTAAAGATGCTATTCGCTTTCAATTTACCACCGCACTCGAACGTTGAAAGGGCGTGGTTAATTACTTATATGTGACTTGGCAACTTAGAACAGGTTGAGGTTCTTTGGGTAATTTATACGACCTTTTTTGTATTAGAGATAGGCCTGATGCGTCACGTTGGAAATATCAACGTCGCCTCAGTGTAAGTATCGACCACCAGTTATAAGTACCATATTTATATTGAGACGTCGCTGTACAATTTATCCGGGACCAACTTCCTAATATACCAAGACTCCAACAACTCTTCTATACGTTGCGTATCCTCGGACGCATTTAAATTACTATATTATAACAACTTTTCATGGTAGGACATCCCGTGACCATGGGTTCTGTAAAGAATCCAACACTTCGGGCATGTAAAAATCCTAATAAACCGCGATAAAAACTGAAAATGATGCATTTTAGTTGTGTGTACACAGACAACTAAAATGTTGGCAGGGGTTGTTCTGTGGTGCGGGAAAACCCCTCTGTTGAGGTGTCGTCCGTCACTTGGGGGACTGACTAGCCATCGAGATGCCCTGTTGCTCAACTGATTCGGGGCACCTCACCAATGCCGGCACTCGCCGGGTTTACCTTCCAGCCACCTTTGACCTTACCATCTTTCGGGTACAGCGAGTCCCACATACCCGCCTGGGGAAGTACCTCCTCGGGATGCCTAAGAGCATTTCCCGGCGGAAAAAAAATACTGAACTAGCTATTTAAAGAAATTTTGTTGATTTGTTTTGAGACATTGCAAGTTATTTATTAAAATCAGTTGTATAATAAATACCAAATGACTACACAAAATAGCTGTAGTACTAAAACAACGTAAGATCCGGCCTCCGAGCGAAGCCTACATTTGTACGTTGCGTAATATTAACATTTGCCTTATTCATCCGAATAGGTGATACACATAGGGTTGTCACTGTCTCTTAATATGTTTTTCTCACTATACTGGAATGAAGTGTTATTAAAATTTACATTTACCTTTAACAATTAATTTTACTTTAAATGTACCTATATTTAAGATGCTTATTTTTTGGCGAGCTTCATGGCTAATAAAATAATCTATTTTGACAATGAAAAATTTCGACATTTCTGTTTTTCATATATTTTGTAGCATAGAAAAGGAAACTATAGGAACCACTCCGCGAAAATCGTATATGTTCATAATTTAAAAGCAGCATCTGAAAGAATTTAGCTCAGGACCTATCTCCATCAAGAGAAAATTGGTACTGTTATCATGCAGAATTTGAAGCTGGTCATTTTATATTGTTGAAAATAATTCAATCCTGCTTTAATTTTGCAACTTAATAGTTTTATTGTTAAATATGATGATAATGGTAGGTTTATTCAACGTTTTATGTATGTATTTGTTTGACAACCCTATCACTGAGCAGGCCGTCCATCAAGTATCCGATGGGATAGCAATGGAAATTAATCACATCAGGGAAGTAACGCCGCTTCGATACCAGCATGCGATCACTAGATACTTGCAGATTTGCGCCGGACTTGGGAATGTTTGCTAACGATTTATACATTTAAATAAATAACTTTCCATCAGTATTATTGCTGAAAATAGTGAAAGTAAATCAGACCTCGCCGAAATCCCACACCATGGTCAGACCAGGTATCTGGACAATTTGGTCAGCTGCTTTATATCAAGTGGCGGAGCGGAACCGACGGCGATAGCTGACATACAAGATCAAGACGAGTCACGATCCTCAGAGATGAGGTAACCATCAAGAAGAAGAAGTAAAATATAAATGATATAGGATGTATTGGAAATTAATCACAAATAGAACGTAATACCGCCTCGATACTCAACCAGCGAGTGATCACCCGATACTTGCAGGTTAGAGATGGACATTTTTGAAATACAGTATTGATATTTGGAAATTCCGACAAAAAAAAGGTATTTTAAATCTGGTATCTTTTTTTGAATCGTATATATTCGTTAAAAATAAAATTCCAGAATTTGTGTATTTAATTTGTGTAGGTCAACGAAGCAGTTAGTAATTTGTAAGATGTTGTGTGAATAGAAATAAAGTCCTCTCAAGAAGCCGAGCCCATACACACTTTTTTTTTGTTTGTTATCGCAGGGAAATGCTTTTTACGCATGTAGCCAGGATCTTGGGTAGATCCTGACCCTATGTGGGACTCACACCTGGGAGTGCCCTACCCATAAACTAAAACCACTGCGAGCGCCTTCAGCCGCATTTTGAGGGTCCCGGATTTGTGTTCTACGGGACTACCTCAGCGACAGGCTGGCCCCGGCGAAGGCCAGACTACTCCTCGTAAGGGGGGACTGCCCGACCGCTACTATGAGCCCATACACACTAGACCACCGTCGCTCTATCTGCTATAGAAATAATCATCATCAATCAGGATACGGTTGTAAATCTAAATTAGCGCAGGAGAAGCTGGGAGCAACATCTAGTGTTTAATATGGACTGTGTATTTTTAAGGACACGAGTGGATAACAATGGTGTGCAAATACACCATTGTTAACAAAAAAATGCAAATTTATATACCTACATCGATTGCAGTCGCTTTCACTCCTAAAAAACGAAACGTGTCTACATCCCGTTGGCTTCAAATAGATATCCATGCTAACCCCGTGCAGCCAGTCCGTGTTCGTGGATGCGAGTAGAGGGAGATCGGCCGTCTTGATGTTCATGGGAAACTGGAGGCTCATGCCTAGCGTCGGACGGAAATAGGCTGATAATGATGATGAGGACACAGTTCAGATATTCAGATATATCCATAAATTGCTTAGAACGTATCGGGATTCAAAGCCGCAACCTGTTTTACTCTGCGTTTATACGGTATAAAATATAGCCACATTACAGAGCAGGATACACTCTGCGTATCCTCCTATCTTATTAATAAATAATTTATTAAAGAGAAAATGTACAAGACGGTCGCTAGCGCGGCTCATGTATCACGTCGGAGTAAGACGGAGGCGTTATTTACTGGGAACTAGAGTTATTTGTGAGCCGTATTGCTATATTAGTTTCGGAGTACTCATAACTTAGTATCTTATTACTTGTTTAAGAAATAGGATTAGTTTAAGGGTTCCTTACCAAAAGTATCTTATATGCTCTAACATGGAAGTCGTGATGTCTGCATGCGAACCACGAGCAGAAATGTTAGTTTTTTTTGTTTTAAAGGACGCTTTCACACCACGTCAATCTAGTCCCGTGGCAAGTTCTCGAAGAACTTGTGTTACGGGTACTAGACAACGGAAATATATTTAATACTTTTATACTATACATATATTTAAGATTTTTATAATATAATACACATATTTAATACACATCCATGACCCAGGAACACAGAAAATATTTTAGTTCCCTGGCGGGATTCGAACCCGCAACCTCCGGGCTTGAGCGCCAACGCGCTTACCACAGAGGTCGTCTCATTCGGTATAACAAGACAGAGGTAGTTGGATAGGCAAACTGTTATACGAGCCACAAGATCACACGCGAATCGCTGAAGCAACTCAATCATTCTTTGCCTATCCTGAGAGGTAATATGGTAAGTCTTAGAGCCAGTATGATTGTACCTCTCTCTTGTCGGTCTTTCTTCAAAACACAGCAAAATCTGTTTTTTTTTTAAAGCATCGGAGGGAAAACGAGCAGTCGAAGCCGTTTGGCGACTATCCACGCCCATACATATCCGCACAACCAAAGATTATGCAGATGGGCACCTTTTACCTATCCCCCCAATGGGCCACCGGAAAGTCACAAACCACACAAAACGCGACAGCATAGCTGTCATTTGACGCCGGTGTTATGACTTATGTGAGCGAGAGGTTCGACTGCGGTCGTGCCGGGACCAATTCGGCTGCAATGCAGCACTACCTCTTACAACATTTACAACAGTTTATGGGAGAAATAAGCAGGATGGTGGTACCCATGCAGATGGAATAATGCGACCCAAGCGGATGGGCTTGGACCGCTCTCAACTGCTTTTGCTGGTAGCTGTCGTAAACCACGCTGTATTCGTTAATTATTAACCTACCATCTTAGCTCATTCCAAAAGTCAGGGTGTTGCCTGATACTCGTCAGTGCTTACTTCGTTCCGTGTCACGTTGACCACTTACTATAAGGTGGCGTATATCAACTTGCCTATCTCGGCTTATATAAAATGTCCCACTATTGGACAGGTGTCTACAATTAGAGAAGTCTTGGGGAATTGGTCATAAAGAGGCAAGAAGGTTTTTCTAGAATCTCTTGTCTTTGAAAGACGTGCGGATGACAAAATAGGATTTACACATATTGCGTAAGGAACTCTAAAAGTTAATAAAAGAATATGGTTCTCAGTTGGCCTCAAAATATAATAGATCTCAAATAAGTTATAACGTACAAGGTTCAATAAATCAATAGGCTCATGCCATTTAAGGTCAGAGGTCAACATAACAATAAATTTCTTCTATATTACAATACGTTTTAGGGAAATTTACGATATTACCGTCACAGTGTAACGTGTAGAGATGACCGATAGATAAAATATTTATCACCGTAGAAAAAAGAAACTTACTTAAAAGAAAATCTGCCAATTTGCCTATCCAAGTAATACCTATAAAAACTGTACGTTTGTTTTCTCTTCTATTAAAAAACCGAACTTTGTTTAAAAATACCTCTAGCTTTTTTCCTTTTGGCCGGAAATACTCTTAGGTATCCCGCGGTGGAGGGGAGTCACACCAGACGGGTATGTGTGACGCGCTGCGCCCTAAATATGGTAAGGTGGACGCAGCTCTACCTACTAAAACTCGGCGAGTGCGGCTGAGCAACAGGGCACCTCGACGTAGCCGTCAGTGCCCCGAGGGACCGACGCCGCCTCCACAAAGGGGTTGTCCCGCAAAACCGCACCACAGAACAAAACCTCCCAACGTCGGGACAGTGCAATGGGGTGAGGTCCCCATCCTCGCCCCTTGTCCCCCTTGCTCTTTTCTCTTCTTATAAGAAGGGTATGAAGAACAGCTCCCTCGGTTCAATTGGCTTCGCCCAAGGTGCTGGGTTCACCTTAGGCTACCGAGCCCCACCGCCACAACAAGGTTTGAACCATGGTGGAGAAAATGCCTCTACCTATACCGTACTGCAGTAATAATTATATGTTAAAATACACTAGATAATAAATTGACTATGGGATTCAAAAGCCTTTACACAAATACGCCATTATGATGCGTATTCCGCGGGGATATATGAAATTGTATAGAAATAAACAATTAATTACATAATCATTGAGGCGTGTCTCCTCTGCGACTGTCGTAATGTATGTTACAATATCAACAGAACCACATAGATGTTCGAATAATAGATAACTCTGCCTGAGTTATCTATTATTATATTACATACTATTTTAGTATAATAATAAAATAAAATAAAAAGATTACAATTTCTATTTATACATTACAAAGTTAAATACAAATTTTTAGTTTTACTTATTAAGATCAAAATGTATTTTTCTAATTTCCATGGATTTGACATTAGGTATATATATGTTGAAATCGGGAAAAAAAATGTTACATATTTCGTTGGAAATATTATTATATCTCAATTACAAATCAAAATATTGAAGAAATTACTAATATTTTTATATTAAGAAACGGGATTGACCTATAATTTGACTGTTGCTCAACAAGCTTTTGATGTACAGAGCCAATTTATCCCAACCCGACGCCAGGAGGCCGTGTGGTCGAAGACTGCACGGTTGGCGGGGGGCAACCCCCCACTTTTACAAACCAAAAGTGAGCCAAATGGGCTCACACTATTCCGATGTAGCATTAGGGCCTTCGATTCGTTAGCATAGATCCATCCGAAAAAAAAAGCCAATTTATCTGTGAAATGGGAACTTCGACCGCCATGTTAAAATGTCATTCGGTTAGTGTTGTCAACTTTCTTTTTGTAAATTTACCGATATTTATGATCACTTTTGTTTATCGTAACAATAACTTAAAGTAGTTAATGCAACTGTCATATAAAAGGGGGTATCAAAACACGACTGTTGGATAATATTTATTTATTTCATATGGAATGAGATTTTACAGTGCATCTATTATTATAGTTCAATGCGGAGGGTTAGGACGTCATGTTATGTGCAAACGGGTGAACACCGCCTGTCGATATAATAGCGCTTCATGAAAATTAAGCGAATTATAGTATTAGAATGGAAATTTATACCGGGGTAGTAATTTAAATGTATCATGGGGATTATCAAAATGTTTATCATTGGGAGTTATCCCGGATTACATCAATAGTTCTGTCTAAATATCCTTTTGGACATAGGAAGGGACATACCAAAAGATATTTTATTAGGATACTAGTATTTACATACAGTGTATGCGTTTTCATGATTTTAATTGATGAAATAATTTTTTTAATAAGCTGAAGGATAATAAAATGAAAATGTGTCTTTTCACCTTGCTAGATTGGTATCATATTTTATGTCACATGAAGATTTTAACAGATTTTTATTGATAAGCGATTTTTAGCATTAGGTACTCAATATCAGTATACGCTGTATATAGAGATTATACTTATATTACTTGATAAAATCATGTTCTTCTTAGGCTTACAAAACACAATGTGAATAAAATCATTTTACAAAAAATTAAAACCGCCTTCAAAAATACTAAACTAAAAAGTAATAAAATAACAGTTTCTTTAATGTTTGTGCTTACAACATAAAATCAACTTAATCTTCTACTAATGTACAAACTTTGCGTTTACCACGTCATTATAGTTACTTTTGGAGTCGGTGTCGTATTTGTTGCTGTACATTACCTACCTACCTACCTTGGCTGACACCGACTCCAAAACTTGTAAGCACAAACATTAAAGAAACTGTTATTTTATTACTTTTTAGTTTAGTATTTTTGAAGGTGGTTTTAATTTTTTGTAAAATGATTTTATTTCTTAATTTTTAGTGTTTCCTAAATTCGTCGTCTTGGCGTTCATTGAAGGAGGCATGTTCAGCAGTGGATGGATAAAGGATGATGATGATGATGGTTATGGTGATGATGATGATGATAACGATGACCGCGACATACTATGGTGTGCTACCAAAGCATCCTATACAATTGTCACATCGACACGTAATAAAATTATCACATCATCAAGGTAAACAAAACCAACCAAATAGGCATTATTGGGAATAACTAAAAAACGGCTTGTCAGATCTTAATAAAATTAATATGGGACCAAATTGGAAACACCAGCTTTCAAACAAAAAAATAACCATCGAAATCCATTCACAAACGGCGGAGATATCGTGTCACATACATACAAAAAAAAAAAACATACAGACGAATTGAGAACCTCCTTTTTTTTGAAGTCGGTTATAAAGTGAAAAACCACAAACCATGTGAACTTGTAACTTAATTTTATTTCCATTAATTCGTCTACTCTTTATCGATTTTTAGCCAAGATAGTGATGAGTTTATTTAAAATCAATCAAACACTGAGTCAGAGATAATTATTTTAATTTGACCATATTTGTGATTTATAAACATTAACATGTTATTAGCCGTCATCAACATTCGCGTATATCTATTACGTTTTTAAGATTGGTGCCCCTAATAATATAGTATTATGGTCGTGATTTGTCGTTTGGCATTTTATTGAATCGAAGGCTCTATACAGAAATCCGGGCCGCTCGCATATGTAGGCGCTCGCTCGCTATTTAATAGTATTTTTTGCCAGTGAGATAGGCAAACTGTCAGATGTACCCCCTGATGACAAGTGGTCAGCGTCACCCATACATAAACCAGTTTACCTGGAACGAGCCCAGGCAACTCATCTATGTGTTGCCTATCCTGAGACATAAGATGTTAAGTCTCGGTGCCAATATAATAAAAATAATAATTACACTGCCTGTCTTGACTTCTTATTCGAACACAGCAAAGTTGCATTACGGAAGAAACAAACAGAGTGGTGGTACCCATGCAGACGAAAGCGCAGCACAGCGCAACTTTCTCACTGATATAACAACCAATAACTCTAGAGGCTATAGTCTAAACCAAACAGCTAAATATATTCTCCAGACTGCTCCTGCTGCTCCTTTGATGTATTTCATTACACTCATTTTTTTCCTAGGCTATACTGTCCCACTGCTGGGCAAAGATCTCTCTCTCTCTTTTCCACGAGTCTCTATCGTGAGCTGCACTACGCCAGTGTTTTTGAAAATTATTTTTATTTAAATTACACTCATATTTTTTATATATTTACTAATTTTATATATTTACTAATATTAATTTAAGGAAATTATACTATATGGCGATAATGACGATAATTATTGGTAACATATTTTTAGTTTTAATTAAAATTATGTATGTATTTTCAGCTATCAGTGTTTATATAACTTGGTATATAAACACTGATAGCTGATAGCTACATAGTTATCACTTTTAAAAGTTAAATTTAAATTCCTGTACATTTTTATGTTCTATTTATGTATTTCTATATATATCACTTTCAACGAACCGAACCAGTGGAGCATTCATTAAGTGAATTTAGGTTTAATTTAGGAGATAGCCAGAGAAATCCCGTCGACTTATTTATACTGCGCTTAATTAACCGCTCGGTACACCCACGTTAGTCACTTCCGAACAGCTTCTCTTTCACGCTCATTGATATATAATGCACTTACCATATGTAGAAGAGTATTTAGTGATATTATAGTTGAAGAGTGGTATTATAGCGATATTTCCTGTGCCTTGCGGATTCTCGTATATTTTTAGTTATTGCATATCATATACGGATGGCCGATAAGATTCAAGAGTTAAGGCAGCGTTTTGTGTAGATGAGGTGTTGGCCGACCATTAACCAGGTGGGAAGGCGATCTCCGTGCAGTGGCTGGTCCGTGTTCGATGTGAGTGGCGAGGGAACGGAGCAGAAGAAGAAGATGATGATGATGTTGATATGATATTGGCAACATCTTATGTGTTGTTTAAATCTAAAATATTTTTGATGTGTTAAAAGGAGTTGAAGGAAAGTATCTGGTATTGATAGAGCTACTGGTATCTCTCCCACAGTGTATTATCATTATGAACCTTGTTCCGTTCACTGCTCAACATAGGCTCCTTTCAATGAACGTCAAACCGACCGATCCCCTACCTACGTCTCCAACACAGAAATCGTCGACCCATCGAGTGGCAGGTCGACCTAACCTTTGTTTTTTTGATGACGCAGTGGAAATGCTTTGCGCATTTACCCGGGGATTGGTTGTCCCTGGGGATATGTGGGACTCCCGGCGCCTCCCCAGTTGCCCCCGGCGCCGGTATACCGCACTAAAACAACTGCGAGTTGCCTTCAGCCGCTTAAAGGGGATTGTTCCGATCCGACCAACACAAGACAAGACCCCCGCGACCGGCCGGCTCCCTCAAAAGGGCTAACCGGGCTTTCTCCTAATGTGGGGGAACTCCGACAACTTTAAGCACCCCCGCCGACGCCGAGGTTGACCTAACCTCCGTCAATATACAACACCATGTTTAAAAAAAAAGAAAAATAAATGTGAATGCAAATGCTATTTGTGTAGTTGCGTTTACCTTATTGAATATAGATTATTAAATAACGGAAACCCTCCATATATGGATACGATAATTATAATAATTGCTCAATCGCCAACTATGGAAATATTGCTATTAGCATACTGGTTACAAAATTTATTCACATTATATTAACGAAATTTGTCGTTTGTTATAATTGTTTTTATTTAATCTGGATCTTGGCCTATAAAATGATTCTGTATCGGATGCCTGTGAGACCTTAAAGTTATAGGAATAAATGTTTATAATATTAAACTATCGCATTATTATCAACTTCGGTGAAGGAAACATCTCGAGGGAACCTGCATGCCAGATGAGATTGTGTGAAGTTCACCAACCCGCATTGAGAATCTCATCAAAAGCAGCATTGGCGGCACTCGCCGGGTTTTACTGGGTAGAGCTGCGTTGACCTTACCATTTTTCGGGCGCCAAGTCCCACATACCCGCCTGGAGAGTCCCTTTCTCCCCGCGGGATGCCTAAGAGCATTTTCCGGCGCAAAAGAAAAATAGAAATCAGCATAGATTATTTGTTTAAGCAAGTAAGTATTGACCCCTGAAAAGAAATTGACAAGTATTTATAGACTACTGCCAGTGGTTTCACCCGCGTAATTTCCGTTCACATGGATAAAATATGGCCTAGTAAACACCACGTAACACGATGATAATGCATCTTTCCATTGGTAAAAGAGTTATTAAAATAGTTTAGTGGTTCAGACGTGAAAACGTTACAAACATACTCACATTCGCATTTATAATGTTTTTTAGGATTTTGCTATATTTGATATTTGCTATATATAATATCATAATAATAACATAAGGGTACCCCCTTGAGCAAATTTAATATATCTTGATCTTGATTGACAAAGGAGAATATCGAACTACCCTTAACCCTTATAAGGGTGTATCGTAGAAATGGCCCCGGGCGATAAGAAGTGTCATATCACTCGTATGATAACGGAATGACTAGTCCAGGATGGGACGTCTGTATAGTCTGACATGCTCTTATTTGCTTATTTGTAATCCACCCCCATATCTGTAAATATCTTTATTATGTGATTTAACTAAGCCTCAACGGCTGTGTGTGCTAGTGGATTCGAGAATGGTTTAGATTAGAATTTTAGACTGGAAGAGGTAGTTCCATGCTGCTTTGCATCCGAATTGGGCCAGCACGACCGGGGTGGTACCTCTCGCTCACATAACACCGGTTTCAAGTGACAGCCAACAACAAAACCGGAAACTCAAAAATAGGGAAAAGAAGGGCAACGCATCAGCATAATCTCTGGTTGTGCTGATGAACATATTATTATTATTATACTAGCTCAGGTTAGGTACCTGAGCTAGTAAAAGTAGTGTGGTTATTCATTATAATTAGTTATTACCAATTAAATAATGCATAAGCCTCATTATACCCTTTTATATTAACGATAAGCACAGAGATGAAAATATTTAACTAATTAAAAGCTTTTAGCGCACGCTAGTAAATTAATTATAACTGTAGGGGTTTAACGTTCATGAGCGCACCACAGCGGTTACATTACAACCGATCTTCCATCATATAATATGTTTAAAACTAACTGTTACCCCGGTTTTACCCGCCCTAAAATTAAAAAAAAAACTTTCTAAATAAACAGACAATCTTCAAATGAAAAAGGATTTTTTCAAATCCGATTGATGGTTTCGGAGATTATCGCGTTCAAACAAACAAAATTGGAGGCTTTATGTTAGTAGGTAAAGAATCTTAAAGCATGTTTTTCAGATTATTAGTATTGAAATGATTTTAAATTAGGTTAGGATAAAAGGAATGCATTCTTTTATATTAAAATTCAAGATTTTTATTTAAGATTACCAATTTTGGCCAAATATGCACCATTGTGTTCTTCTTTTGCCATTTGAAATATAGTTCTCTAATGCTTATGTTATTGGCATCGAAAGAAGATTGTAAAAATCGATTACTACATTTTGTCTTATAGTATACCTTAATATATAAATCTATTAGTTATACAAAATTATCACTTTATTTAATCTCAAAACGAATGTTGAACTAAAATTATTTGCGTCCATTACAATTTAATTATGACGTATTTCATATTAAAATATTGTTATCAAATAGTGCCTTATATATTTTTAAACTCGCTATTAATAGTGACCTAATAAACTCACTATAGTTTATTTGGTCACTATTGTTATTATTCAGCCTAAGTATAAAACGGTGTGCCCATCAAGTATGTTCTATCAGTGTTCATCCTAATGCACCAATATGTATTCATAGCCGCGACTCATTAATCAGTCAGGAGCCAGGAGCCAGGTGAGGAGGTGCCGAGTAAAATTCATTAAACATCTTACAAGAGACTGAGGCAATTGTGTAGCCTAATAAAAGTAATTTGTTCAAATTTATGATTCGTTTTGGGTATTGTTTTGGAAATTAGACAGTTTTTGAGTATTTTTTGTCATAATTTTATCGTACTTCATTTTTATGATATAGGTACTATATTATGTAGAATTCTTCAATTTTGTTTGGAATTTATAATTTTCAAAATGGATACATACCACTTAATTGAATATTATTATAGGTTTTAGTTAGTTTAGTTAGTAGTAGTGTAATATTATAAAGATTTCTTTCTGATCTTTTTCTCTTTTGCTTATTTTTTTTCCAAATAACTTTGCTCTATCCTATTATTATTCAACTACTTACTAAGAATTTTTATCAAAACTGGAAAGTCTTTGACGCAATTCCATGAGTTTTCCATGAGATACTAAATATTTAATCCAGGAACAAACCATAAAAAATTCTTTAAATTCCTAAAATCACAATGAGCGACTCCAAATAAATAGTTTTTACCCTACTGCGTCAGAAGAAGGATTTATCATCATTAAAATCTACCATTTATCATATTATCTACGTGTGACCCCATACGTTGTTATATATAGGCCTATTGCAAAGTACGTCAAGACTGTTGATTCACTAGTGTTTACGAAAAGCATGATTCAAAGAATACAGTTATTTTCGTGTGTTTAAAATGTTTGTCAACATGGTACTTTCTCGCCGGCCTCAAAAAAACGTATAAGGTAAAGTAAAAAGACTCCATTTGTTCATCTGATCGCCCTATCGCTTAAACTTTTAGGCTCCATTCTGACTAGAAGTTTTTTATATAGATGAGCGGATAAACGGACAGTCGTTTCATATCGTAAGTGATCACCGATGTCCATAAGCACCCGCTACATCAGAGGATTTGCAGGTGCGTGTTTTTTTTATGTCATAAGGAGGCAACCGAGCAGTCGGAGCCTAATGGTTACTACCGAGGCCCATAGACATCCGCACAATCAAAAGTTATGCAGATTCGTTACCCTCCTTTTCCCTATACCCCCCAATGGGCCACGGGAAACTCACAAACCGCACAAAACGCGACAGCATAGCTGTCATTTGACGCCTGTGTGCGTTGTCGGCCTTTCAAATATGAGTATGCTCTTTTCTTGAAGGTCTCTGAGGTTTCATAAGCTTTTCATACTGAGTCGAAGAATATACATATATATTAGTTTTAATATACATATATATATATAAGTTTTAACCCTCTATATCATGATGTAGACTGTAAGCAACATACCGTCCGATCTATCACTACATCCATACAATTCGTTTTCTGACAATACATTGCACTGTATACTGTAGTCTACAAACAGAAGTAACGAACAAGTTTAAAAACTAATCACTAGATGGCGTTACTTGTCACCAATTGAAGTTTTTTTACAAAGTCGTTAGTGGTTTGAACAAGTGCGCGCGTGCTCCGAATTGAAAATTATTTAAATATAGTTATTTCGAGTTTTAAGGCTTTATTTTCAATAACATGAACAGGTAAGTGTTTGAATATTTAATATTTGACTGAGCAGCTTAGATTCAAGGGTAACATGAACTTAGGCACTGAACTTTTAGAACTAGAAACCCCTATCCAGTTTTTCTTTTACCTAATAGTAAAACCTCTGTGTTGACGAGCAAATGTGTTCCACTAAGGCACGGAATGTGTTGAAGCGATACAACCCTCAAAAGCCACATAAATGGGGTTATAAAATTTATGTGTTGAGTGGCGTTTCTGTTTATGCCTATAAAACAGAAATTGAAACTGGTAAGGAAAACATTACTCTTCCAGAAGAGCCAGATTTGGGCGCAGCATCCAACGTCGTCATGAGGTTAGCGCGTTTAATTCCAAGGCATCAAAATTACCAATTGTATTTTGACAATTACTTTACCTCTCTTCGTCTTTTGGAATATTTGGCCAAAGAAGGCATTCACAGTCTTGGTACGATTAGAAGAAATAGAATCCCAGACTGTAAGTTGCAACCAGAAAAGATACTATTGAAAAAACCCAGAGGACATTCAGAAGAATATGTAGCTGACGTCAATGGCACCGACATTTCTAATGTGGCATGGAAAGATAACAAAATTGTCACTCTGGTTTCTACTTTTGCTGGAATACAGCCTGAAACTGATGTTCGCAGATGGGACAAACAGAACTCTAGGTACGTGAGCATAAAACGTCCGAACGCATAGCAAGCATAAAGCATCATGGCGATATACAAGATACAGTTGCGTAGCAAACGATGGCAAATTCGTCTATTTTATCATTACTTGGATCTCACAATGGCAAACGCATGGTTGCTTTATAAAAGAGTCTGTAAAGACAACGGCCTTTCGTGTCGTTTATCATCAGCAGATTTTCGTCTAGATGTTGCAGTTACTCTTTGTAAATTGGGTACAAAGCCTAGTATGTCTAGTCGCCGTTCGCTGGAAAACGAGATACAAGCCAAAAAACATAAAGGACCTGCACAGCATGCACCTCCTATGGCAGTACGGCAAGACCAGATTGGGCACTGGCCCCAATGGTCTGACAAAAAAATTAGGTGCAAGTTTCCAAAGTGTACTGGGTTTACTCATAATACATGCGAAAAATGCGGGGTTGCTCTATGCTATACCAAAACCAAGAACTGCTTCAGGAACTTCCATCTCTCATAACTTCCTTTTATATGTATAGTTTTTAAGATTACAACTCAGTGTTGCCCCTAGGCAACGCTCCCTATTTTTCAATTTTTTTCGGAAAATAATTACAATAAATAAAAACTATGAAACACGTGTATTTTTATTTTGGTTTAATTACCCAATAACAACTAAAAAAATAAAAAACATGTTATTGAGTTATAGAGGGTTAATATACATATATAAGTTTTAATCACTCTACCTTAGAAATTATTTTTGTAGTCCATGTTAACAGTCTCATTTATAGGAAATTCATACCTATATTATACTTCATAATAAAAACACTGGTAAGCTTAGCAAGGCAATTACTTAATGAACACAATAATTTGAAGTAATAAATTAAAGCATCAGCGTCATTTTCCTTTCGTGTCTTTAATGTCTGAAAGCGTTTTATAGCTTTTTAAAAGTTCTCATCTGAACGAGCAATTTTATTAACAGCAAACCAGAAGAAGAAGAGGGGTTCCATTTTTGTAGTTACTAAAATTTCATACGAAATGAGAAGTACACTAACCTGTTTCTTTACGCTTATAAAAAAGTTAGTATCATAAAATCCTAATTAGTATTTTATATGAAAGCACGATTTTTTTGTTTTTCACGCTATCACAAACCATTAAACCGATTTTAAAAATTCTTTCACCTATATGAAGCTACACTATAAGCATGTAACATGACGTATGTTATATCCACATATTTCCACGGGGACGAGAACTAGCGGGTGTGACCGCGGGACACTACTTCTTTAAAATAATAGTGATCATAATACGTTACAAAAACTTTCACCGAATATTATTTTCAGGATTTTTTTTCATAAATGACTGTTTCTTAGTTAATATTTTGATATACTTAAACTAAAAATAATTGCACTTGTTCTATCTTGATCTTGACATTTACATACAATATGGGTAATATTCTGTTAATTTCTGCGGTTACGTAATAATTCAACCACGTAAACGATCACCGTTCGGCCCACCGCGTAGCGCCCGCTAAGTGTGGTCGAAGCCTTATTGTTCAATGTGAAAGGCTAATAAAAATCGCTTATGACCGCCGTATGTGACATTAATTTATAAAGCTTTTGATATTATTTCCCTGATTAAGATGTACGTACGTCAAATAGTCCAGTCGGGGCAGACATTTAAATAGAAAAAATTCCGGGGAGCGATTTTATTTTTTTAAACGTCGGGGGGGATGGTTGGAAGTATAAATCTCGATTTTCTAACTAATCCCGGTAAATGATTCGCCTCCATCTTGTTTTAAAGTTCAATTTTTTCGTTTTTTTGAAATAGATCGTTAATTTTGGGGCAAAAATTTGCGGTATCCAAAGTGTTAAAAAAATATATTAATTTCTCACAAGTCCCCCCCCTGACGTAAAAAAAACGCCCCCGGTTTTTTTTCTATTTCAGGCTAGTTTTATGTCTGCCCCGACTGGACTAAAAAGTGAAGTACATAACGTTTTTTCCTTTGTAGCAGAGGTCGCCCAGAGACATTGAGTTATTATGTACTAGTTATTATGTACTAGTAATATTGTTCATGCCTAGCGTTCGAAACTCAATCTCAATTTAAAAAATCATTTTACCTCAAATAGGGTTTGACTATAATTCCTAAAAACGAATGCTTCAAAACTTTGTAAAATAAAAACTAAAGTCGGTTACGAGTTACAGTTTGCAGGCAACAGTTGATCACGTAAAGATCCTGTCGTCCTTACGATGGCCATAATGGTTCACGAGCCCAAAGTTTTTTTACTTATTATGGTAAGAGGTAGTGCTGCTTAGCAGCCGAATTGGCCTAATTGGGCCGACATAACCAGGGTGGTGCCTCTCGCTTATATTATACCGACGTAAAGTGACAGCTGTGCTGTCGCGTTTCGTGCGGTTTGTGAGTTTCAGGTGACCTGTTTTCGGGGGGCAACGCATCTGCATAATCTCTGGTTGCGGATTGTGCGGATGTGTATGGGCGTCGATAGTCGCCAAGGCTTGGACTGCTCGTTTGCCCTTTTATGCTATACCTAAGACAACTTTAAACGTTAATCGAGTATTACTTTACCATTATCGTTAGGTCATTTTAGAGTAAGCTATAAATTTGGTGGAATTATAACTTTAAAACCGCCAAATTACAAGTTGGAAGTTTAAGCATAAATTTTGCCTCGGCCAGTCTAGTTAGTCCCAGTTTGTCAGTTTAGTCCCTCTTTAGATCTATAGTTTCAATAAAAGACTGACCTAATTACTACATACATATTACCTTTCATTAGAAATGCCTACGTTTAGCAGCGGATAGATAGAGACTCTAGATGATGATTTAGTCTGGAACCTGAAAAAAGAAAGACATAGTATAACCACAAGCAGGGGCGAAAAACCAGGAAATAAATTAAATCTTAATATATCCTACTAGGTAATATTATAAATGTGAAAGTAATTTTTTTGGTACTTCTTCACGCGAAAACTGCTTAACCGATCATTATGAAACTTTGTGTACACATATTCTTGGAGTTATTAGAAGTAACATAGGATACTTTTCATGAAAAAAAACTTAAATCTTATCCTGCGCAGACGAAGTCGCGGGCACCAGCTAGTTGTGTTATAAATTCTGATTACAAAGGCAAACATACCTTTTGTAAAACACCTCAAACATCATAGACACATTTCACTTTTATAGACGTTAGCGGCCCATCAACGTAATGACCAACTCGTTTTGTTCAACCTTTTTACACAACTGCCTATAAAAGGTTATGTACAAATAACTTTATTCCACATTATGACCCTATCCCTTTGAAAAGGAAAGTTGGATGACATTTTTTCCCCTCCCTTTCAAGGATGGGGTTTTTATTGCAAAACTCGGAGCCATCAAAGAGTTTTAAAATGTTGATCACGAAACTAACCCAACCGGCTTTGAAATGTGGAAGAGTCGTATTAAATACAAGAAATTCAATCCTTTAACCGCCAGCACGACAATAATTGTTTACTTACATTACAATGAATTGCGTTTCAAAGAATGTATGTTAGTTATTTTAATTGTTGTAGTAATGATTAATTTACTCAATTATGTAGCTGATATCACGCGAATGCTAATTATTAACAATCACATCACGCTAACCTAGGTCTGTGGTTAGCTCTTAAATTGGTGTCACTGTCGTAAATTAAATGTGAACTGTGATTTTCATTTTCTTAAATGCTTTAAGCTATTCTATTCATTAGTAAAAACAAACATAGTAAATATAATAAAATTGCATCTTAATTAAGTCGTCCAGTTTAATATTTTTTTATTTTCTCGACGTTTTAGTTTACAGAAACCGCGATCTAGAAAGAACGATATAGTTAACTTGGTCCTCTATATTTTTTACGGGACCTGTCTTATGAAGAAAATATCAATATACAGTCATTTTACTAGAGACAAGACGATTTGTAGACTATTTGAATAATATTATGTAGTCCTACTAATTTTTGTAGACTTTGCCATTTATTCTTTCTAAATAATTTTAGTCTACAAATCGACTTGTCTCTAGTAAAATGACTGTGAGATATCGGAGGACATATTATGTACGTGAAAATTTTATAAGGGTATGCTATTTGATAGCTACTGTACCCATAAAGTCGAGTGACTTTTATCCCTTAGGTATAATATTTTAAACGTCATAATATATTCATTTTTAAGTATTATATCCAGATGTAGGTAATATTTTTATCCATAAAATTATGACTTTAAATTTTTTTATAAATATTTTTTTTAAGTTTCTTTGTAAAAATGTTCAGAATACATTTTCCAAGTAAGTACTAATAATTCAATTTATTAGTTGTAACATAATATCTTCGTCTCGCTTTATTGGACCTAATAAGGACTTAGTGTATTTCGCAAAGTTCAAGAAGTCCCCAAGTGATATAAACCTATAAAAGCGCCACAAGTCACAACCATGCACATACTAAGTATTAGAGCATGCATCTGTACCGCTATATTATTGTTTTGTTTGCATGATGAAATTAAACTCGTCCTGCAGCGTACCATGCCCGTACCGTTCGTACCAAGCGCGTGCGCATTCAGTCCGCGCGTACGAACCCGTTCGATCGGTCGGTTTGATTGCGAAACGTGATGCAAACGTGAGACGAATGTTTTGTGATGTGTTTAGTGATGCTCCTGAAAATTAGTGTTTGTTAGTGATGTAACTGTAAAATTGAAGTGCATAATTATAGTTCAATGACTTTTACGTTTGTGTTAGTTTTTGTCGCTATTTACTTTTAGGATGCTATAACTTATATCGTGTATAAATAGTACCGTGTCTTTGGGGTTTATATTCAGAATTCCATTTTAATCCTTGTTTATGGCTAAACTCGCTAAGGACATCACTAATACAATATCTTCATGACTTTTAGGTTTTTTTGCCCCTCCCTTTTATCAAGACGACCTTATAATCATAATCTAAATGCCCTAAAATTAATATATATTATTTATATATTAAATAAATATTTTCTATAAATTCCAAATTACCAGCACGGTGTTTAGTAAATTTGCAGTCATTTGCTGCAATAGGTAAAGATGATCAATATTATTGCAGCATTGGCCCAATCCTCTAAATCATGCATTATGTCACAGTGACGAGTTTAATACGTGAGGAATTTTAGGTCAAACTTGTGCTTTCAAACTATGAATGGCGTCCGACTCGCGCGCTGTGGGTTCCGTCAAAGAGTATTTTTCTAATAGTAAATAATATACTAACAAATCTATATTTCCCTTCACTGATGCTGTGGGACCTAGTTTCTTGCCTTTCATGATTCTTTGTAAATGGGACCCCACAGGTGTTGGTTTTACAGTCAGACAGACTCACAGACATACGGACAATGAAGTTCCTTGTAGGATAATATAGGAAAGGAAAGATCCTTATACGATCTTTGTCCGTTCGTCTGCGCAGGATTAGATTTTGGACAATTCACACAATACCTTTATAAATTATAGCCTATGTGATAATCTGATGTAGGTATATAATTATAAGCTATATTATATAAAGTTTAACAAACATCGATACATGACACTCCCGCGTTTATAATATTAGTAGGATATTATTAGGATATTAGTAGGAACATAATACTAGAAATATTTTAACGTATACGATACAACCAAATATATAATGAATCATTATTATCCTGGAATGTCACAGCCGATGATCTAATCAACTCCCACTCATATCAATGATATAAATTTAATCATTTCGAAACCGTGCCTACAAGTTCATATTTCTCCTTGATAGGATATTGACTAGTTTAGAGATTGTACCGAGATAATGTTTCAAGCAACCTTCAGCCTTGAATACGCTGCTAATTAAAAATATGATTATTTTTATCATAACTAATACATAAGATATATGTTTGTATGTAACACTGGATCATCTAAAGAATTTAAATTCCGCATTAAGATCATCGGAATAAATAATTTTATTATGTATACCAGCATAAAATTATCATACATACAACATGATGTTAAAAAACATTTTGTCATCTATACGGTGTTGTCGACCATTACAAAATATTTACTTTCAAAGGCTTTTAGATGCCGACTTGAGTAATCGCATCGCGGTTTATTAAGATTTTTACAAGCCCGACGTTTCGGGTACTTTACAGCAACCATTGTCACGGGAGGTTGTAAAATCCGTCAAAAATTGTTTCATTATAATGAGTGAAATTCGCGTAAATATTAGAAAACAATAAACAAAATATTAAAGCAATAAAACCTTTGGCTGGAATTTTGTGATACCTAAAACTTGTGATGTTCCAAATAATGTATTTTTCCAAAGAACGCTAAATTGATTGTCGTCTAAATCGAATGACCAATAAAACAAAAAGGTATGATATGATACGGTGGAAGGGTGCGATCCAGTTTCTTTCTTCCGTGAAACATATTTAGTGTGTTTCGCTTAGAAGAGCAGGACTGGCAGTAATTACTGGCACTGACTTGCCATCTTACGTTTCAGGATAGAACACATTAATGGGTCGCCTTTTCATTTTACGCCGAGAAATGATCTTAGGCATCCCGCGGGGGAGTGGGAACTCCCCAGGCGGGTATGTGGGACTCGCTGCGCCCGAAAGATGATAAGGTGGAGGCTCCACCCACTAAAACCCGGCGAGTGCCATCAATGTCTCCTTTGGTGAGGTGGCCCGGGATGTTCATGGGCGACGCTGACCATTACCATCATGTGACTCGTATGTCCTTGTGTCCATCCAACTAACATAAAAATATATGTATTGTTATGACAATGTGCTAGCAATTATGAAGTTCTTTCTGGCTCTACGCCAGAGTATTATAAGGAACGAGTGTCAGGCACATTCCGATACCGAATAAAAATTTATGCTTGAAGCAAATATAAATCGCCGTTGAGATAAAACTTGATTGCATATAAGTGTTATTGCAAAATTATTTTCTATGATGTAAAATTTATGTTAGACTAGCTGTTTCCCGCAGCTTCACCCGCGGCCGTACCTGGATTGATGATGATTATTTTCATAGCCTACTTTATAACATCAACTATCTGCCAGTGAAAGGTCCATCAAAATTGGCCCAGCCGTCTCAGAGATTAGCCGGAACAAACCGACAGACAGACAAAAATTGTAAAAAAATGTTATTTTGTACCGTGTTTACATCCATATGCATTTAATAAAAAGCGGTTATTTTAAGATTACAAACAGACACTCCAATTTTGCACTCCAATTTTGTTTATCTGTATATGAGATAGATATGTTTAGTATAACGTTGGTTTTGTATAAACAGCTGTTGCCAGTGACTTCGCCCGTATTAGTTATGCAATAGTTGGTAGTTGGTTCTTATACCAATATCGATATACATGACGTGTGGCGTTCATTAGCCTGTCATCAGCGATACACGAAAAGGAAAATGATGAATATGATCCCAGAGTTACAGGTGAGACAATCGATAGTGCCTTAAAACCGTAAAAATTGGTCTTAACCCCTTTTTTGGGAAATGCTCTGAGGCATCCCGCGGGGAAGTGGGTCACCCCAGGTGGTAAATGGACGCAGCTCTACCCATTAAAACCCGGCGAGTGCCGCCAATGCCACCTTTGGTGAGGTGTCCCGGATCTAATGAGCAAACGGGGCACCTCAATGGCTAGTGGTACCTTTCTCTTACATAATACCGGCGTAAAGTGACGGCTATGCTGTCGCGTGTGGTTTGTGAGTTTTCGGTGGTCCGTTTAGGGGGGGGGGGGGGGAATAGGGAAAAGAAGGGCAACTCATCTGCATACTCTCTGGTTGTGCGGATGTGTATGGGCGTCGATGTGGCGTCGATAGTTGCCAAAAGGCCCTCCCTCGTTTGCCCTCCCATGTTATAAAAAAAATCTTCTTCCCAAGATGCGTAAGCACTTACCTCCTGTCATTATTAAAATGATAAAGAGTCTCTAGTCTTACTGGTTCCCTTTCGTTTGTTTGTTTGTAACGTGATAGGTGTTAGTAGATTGATTGTTCAAAGGATTCAGCATTCTTCGCTATTATGTTACCGATGTACGGGGAATTACACGCATAATACGATAACCTTCTAGAAACCGATGAGGCTTCAAAAGTAATATACGTCAGGAGTTTTTACCATCGGTTAATGGTAGTACCAGTTCTAAAATAACCTGTTCATATCGCCTGATTGAAGTAAGGTTTTTTTTTTCGAATTGACCTATGCTGATGGCCTTTAAGCTTCATTGGTGGAGATGGCCACACCTTTAACTGTACCGAAAGGTCTATCCCTTCCGAAAATTTGGTTGGTTGGTTGATGTAGCCTATACAAAACACTTAGGTCTTAGGCTAGTTTTTAACGGACACGCCCCACCACTTATTACCGTTTGTGTTGCTAGAATCGACACTAATAACCATTTGGCATGACCTCCGGGAGCTTCGGGGTCACGTTAAAATTCCCTTGGGACGCACAATGAATCTAAAGTCTAATTATGATCATCACTGATGGCAAATGGTTCTCGTTATTTTGTAAATAGTACCTAACTGAAACATAAAAAAAAGAAATATTATTTTGTTATAATTATTTTTTTAACTAGCTGTTGCCCGCAGCTTCGCCCGCGTTTACTTCGATTAGGTAGGTATATAGCAGCCGTACCCGGATTGATGATGATTATTTTATAGCCTAAGTAACTCCTTATAATATCAGGTAACTATCAGTGAAAGTCCCGTCAAATTCGGTCCTGTCGTTTCAGAGATCAGGAACAAACAGACAAACAGATAGACAGACGGGCAAAAATTGTAAAAAATGTTATTTTCAATCCATATGCATATTTTAGTAAAAAGCGGTTATTTTAATATTACAAACAGACACTCCAATTTTATTTATCTGTATAAATGTATAGATAATTTGTTTGCGTTTTTATCGTGAAAACTGCATACTAATGTATGAGTCACACATTCTTATTCAAATTATCACTACATATTTTACCTTGAGCATTAAAGCCAATGCGAGATTTGTATTTTTAACCGACGAACAAACGGAGGAGGTTCTCAAGTCGACGCGTATATTTTTTATGTATGATCTCGCATAACTAATAATAATAATATGTGGGGACTGGGACAACTCACACACGGCCATCCGATCCCAAACTAGGCAGAGCCTGTTCTTATGGTAACCAGACAACTGATATATACTTGTATATTTCTAAATACATACATATTATAAATAAACTAAACCCAGACACAGAACAAATGGTCATGCTCATCACACAAACATTTGTCCTGGGTGGGGATCGAACCCACGACCTTCTGGTTTAGCAGTCAGGGTCACTAACCTCTAGACTAACTAACTCTTAGTATTTTTAACCGACTTCAAAAAGGAGGAGGTTATCAATTCATCGGAATCTTTTTTTTTTTTTTTTTTTTATATGTATGTTACCTGATTACTCGAAGATGGCTAGACCGATTTGAAAAATTCTTTTTTTGTTCTAAAGGGTATACTTCCCAAATGGTCCCATGATAAGGAAACCAGGATCTGATGATGGCATCCCAGAGAAATCGAGGGGAACTTTCGAAAATCGTAGGGGCGACTAGTGCGTTTGATATTTTTTTTATAAAGTGTTTTGAAGGACTTCAATTTAATGAAGGTCTGGAGTCGATCTGATGCTGGAACCGAAAGACAATCGAGGGAACTCCTCAACTATTTACATCAGTAACCTTGAGAACTTTACACCTAGATGGGTTGTGACTGTCATTAGGGGTCTGATGATGAAGACAAAGGACAGTTAAGGGAACACCTCAACAGTTTACAGTAGCTACCTTGTGTTTGGACTTAATTAATTTAAATTGATGAGAACTTTGTACCCATATGGGTTATAAGCGCCATTACAGGTGTGATGATGGAGACCATACACAGTCGAGGGGAATCCTCGACGATTTACAGCTTTAATTGGGCTTACTTCATACGGTAAATAATATTATGCCAAAATCAAGTAATTTTATTACTTGTCGTTGTTAAATGAACAAAAAAGAACTGTGGCTTGGAAGCGCATCATAGTTTTTCAAGGTCATCATAATATCCATTCTATATCTATATATTGGTGATGTTCTATACCTATATATAATGGAATTATTTAACGAATAGCAGCAAATCTGCCGTGATTGCTTTTAATTACATGTATATAAAGTTTTACACAATTCCATTTCGATTTTTTCATTTGTTATGTAATGATTTAAACCCTTTCTACGTTCATCTCATTCATACAACGCTATCTAATCTGAGTAACGCGTTTAATAGTTCTACCCATATTTCAGACAAATAAAATCAGTTATCGAATTTTGAAATCACTAAAAATAAGAAATAAAAAATTTTTAAACAAAAATTTAAACCGACTTCAAAATTAAAAAGAAACTAAAAATAATAAAATAATTTCCTTAATCTTTGTGCCTACAATTTATAATCAACTTGTTCTTCTACTAATATACAATCTTTGCATTTAACACGTCATTATTTTTACTTTTGAAGCCGGTGTCGTATTCGTTGATGTACCTACCTCCCTACCTACCTTGGCTGACACCGACTCCAAAAGTAACAATAATGACGTGGTAAATGCAAAGATTGTATATTAGTAGAAGAACAAGTTGATTATAAATTGTAGGCACAAAGATTAAGGAAATTATTTTATTACAATTTAGTTTTTTTTTTAATTTTGAAGTCGGTTTTAATTTTTGTTTATATATGGACGCTACCTGTTTTTTCAACTTGTTCGAGTAGACTTTTATATATTCGAGTAGGCTATAACCTAGGCGCAATTTACTTTTGCATATACAGTTTAAATAGATTTATCCAAATAAAAATTGAAATGCTTTTCTCCAAAATAAAAAACACATAACATTCCTCAGAAATTGGACTAAGAAATATAGATATATTTAGATTTACCTAGCTTCGTAGATTAGCCCATTCCAACAAACTATTTAGCTTTACTATGTATATAACTATCGGCATCGGTCATCTTGGCGTTCATTGAGGGAGGCCTATGTTCAGCAGTGGACTGATAGAGGCTGATGATAATGAAGATGATGATGTATATTTACTAGGAACAGCTAGTCTATATAGACAAGGTGTATCGCTTGGTTTTACCCGCCCCAAAACAAAATATAAAACTTCCTTATTAATTTTCCTATCAAATGCAAAAAATTAAGCTTGCTTATATAAACAAACAAACGCGTTATATCGGTACATATATGGTAAGAACAAAATATGTGAAGAATGTTGAAATGGATGATCTGTACGTAATAAATGTCGCCGATGATAATCGATCTGACCGTGTACGGTGTCTGTGTGGGAAACATGACCACAGGCAGCCGCTGGTAGCCTCGAACTTGAGGCCTGCGGACGTACAAATGTCACGTGGACATCGAATAGGAGAATATTACAATGGATTTTTCATCCATCTGCGCTACGCACTAATTTCGCAAACTATCAGCCTTCACTTCAGAACACAACAAAGCTAGCTATTTTATAAGCCATTGAACCGGCACGACCGGGGTGGTACCTCGCGCTAACATTACATCGGCGTAAAGTGACAGCTATGCTGTTGCGTTTAGTGCGGTTTGTGAGTTTTCGGTGGCACATTGGGGGGAGTAGGTAAAAGGAGGGCAACGCATCTACATAACGTCTGATTGTGCGGATGTCTATGGGCGCCGGTAGTCACCATAAAGCTCTGACTGCTCGGTCGCTTCCTTATACCATAAAAAAGTTTTTTTTACGCCGGGAAATGCTCTGTGGCATTCCGCTGGGGAGGGGGGAACTCCCCAGGCGGGTATGTGGGACTCGCTGCGACCGAAAGATAGTAAGGTGGATGCAGCTCTACCCACTAACCCCAGCAAGTGCCACCAATGTCGCCTTTGGTGAGGTGCCCCGGATATTTAGCAAACAGGGCATCTCGACGGTTAGTCAGCCCCTCAAGGGACCGACACCACCTCCACAGAGGGGTCGTCCCGCACCACAGAACAAACCCTCCCAACTCGGGACACTGCAATGGGGTGAGGTTCCGATCCTCGTCACTTGTCTTCTCTTCTTATAAGAGGGGTACAAAGAGCTTGAGAACTCACTTGATTCAATTTACTTCGCACAAGGTACCTACCATAAAAAGCTACTTTACCAAAGAAATTAACTGGATGGTATCCATTAATAAATGTATGATATAGCTAAAAGCGCAACCCTCCCACCAGTATTCTACATACCTCTCCAACGTGTTCCATATAAAGGGTTAATTCATTACAGTGTGTAGTGCGAATTCAAGGAAATACTTATTTGAGCTCAACAACACTCAAGTGAATCGAGGTGGGACGTCGTAAAAACGATTGATTTTTAAAGGTCATGTTGGGTTTTAAGATATTATGGTCTCGGATAAGTCACGTAACATATGATTGTACTTTTTATGACGCATGTTTATTATTGACATTAATGATTTTATCATTTTGATATCATACCCAGTGTAGGCCCGTCCATGTTAACACATGCTGTTTGTTTAATTAAAATTTTAGGTGAAAAAGCAAATTAAGCTAATAATTTAGCAGACAACACTAATACGTTGCCTATCCTGAGACGTAAGGAAATCACGGAATTAGGAACGGCCGCAAAGCGGTTTCCCGGAAGAAATAAGCAAGATGTTGCATGCGCCCCACCATGGTTCAGGCCTTGTCGTGGCGGTGGGGCTCAGTAGCCTAGGGTGAGCCCAGCACCTTGGGCGAAGCCAATTGAGCCGAGGGGGCTCTTTGTACCCCTCTTATAAGAAGAGGGGACAAAAGAGCAGGGGGCAAGGGGTGAGGATGGGAACCACACCCCATTGTACTGTCCCGACGTTGGGAGGGGTTGTTCTATGGTGCGGGACAATCCCTCTGTGGAGGTGGCGTCGGTCCCTTGCGGGGCTGACTAGCCGTCGAGGTGCCCTGTTAGCTTAACAGATCCGGGGCCTCACCAAGGCGGCACTGGTGGCACTCGCCGCGATTTACTGGGTAGAGCTGCGTCCATTTACCATCTTTCGGGCGCAGCGAGTCCCACATACCCACCTGGGGAGACTCATTTCCCGGCGTAAAAGAAAAAAAAAACATGTTGCAGGCGGGTGCGTGGCATGAACGCATCTCTTTTACCGGTAAAAAAGTATGTGTGAGAGTATATTATTGACTACGACCATATTTATGTATAATAACGCCAAGTTTAATATACACCGAACAATGATACATGATCATTATAGTTTATTGCCTATTGTTGTTGGCAACATTTTTGTGGGTTATGGAATATGCAGTAGTTCGCAAGTGTACCGCCTGTGTGTTACTGTTTATGACTGACCTAAAAACCGGCCAAATGCGAGTTAAATTTGGTTAAATATATTACGACCACAATTTAAAAAGTTTATTTTTTTATCCGATTTTTTTTTTTTTTAAATTGATTATTAGATTATATGTGGTTGTGTTCCGTGGAAGGTATGCAGTACCTGCATGGGTTCCACCTTCCTCCTTGTCCCTTCTGTGGAACATCTTTGCTATACTTCGAAAAAAAGAGCCAGGAGTAACACTGCATTTATTGGCACCGAGACTCACCATATTACGCCTCAGGATAGGACACAGGAATTGCCTGGACTAAAAAGGTAGGGTTACCAGATCCGAAAATAAGTGTTCCTGCTAAAATCCTGACATTTTGTGTCCGAAATGTAGTAATATGACAAGTAGGTAATTAAGATATTAAATTATATTAATTAGCAATTATCCCGCGAAACACGCAGTCTTTACAGCAAATGTGTGAGTGCACGCATATGCATGCATATAGCACCGCCCTCCTTTCCCACACTGCATATGCGTACACTCGCATGCACCACCACCCCACGTGCACCACAACAACAGTAAAAGACCACCACCAAACAATCTACGCACGTTTCGCCCCGACACCGAGGCATCCTCAGGATGTAGACTCTACGATTAGCAATCGTAGAGTGCGAGTGTACGCATATGCAGTGTGGGAAAGGAGGGCGGTGCTATATGCATGCATATGCGTGCACTCACACATTTGCTGTAAAGACTGCGTGTTTCGCGGGATAATTGCTAATTAATATAATATAATTTAATATCTTATATAATGGATTTCCGCAAAGTAACGCCTGATTCTATTAACTAAGTAGGTAATTTAAAAAAATCGCGGGTAAGCTAATACATGCGGGCCATATTAAAAAAAATCTTGTGCTTTTTTAAAATTACTGACAAAATCCAATTTTCCTGTGGTGGTGACTTTGTTTGTGTTCATGGGCTGACCACTTATCATCCTATCATATTTAATTTCACATTAATAATAATAAATATTAATTAACAATCACGCCACGTTAATTTAGACTCGCGCTAAGCTCATTAGGTCTTGTGTTACAGGCACTAGGAACGGAAATAAATTTAAGAAATTGATATTAATACATAATATTATATACACATGTCCATGACCCGGTGCAGACATCAATATTCACCTTACAAATTATTTGCACTTGGCGGGATTCGAACTCGCGACCGCTGCGTAAAATAGCCTGAGGAGGGCCGTTAAACAACAACGAAATATCCCTGGTCGTTGTCATAGTAATTGTTTCTCTATACGATAATTATTAATTAGCGTGGGTAATGTAACGCATCGATTGATAACTAGTTTACGATCGATCGCCAACTGGTTAGCGAGTGTATGAGCGAGAAAGTATAGATCCGGTGAGAAAAACTAACGTAAGCAGGACAAGCAATAAGAAATAAACAAAAATTATTACTATGTAGTTTTATTTTTTCGTATTACATCTTTATATATATATTTCTTGTGTGCGTGTGTATGTCACTGAACTCCTCCTAGACGGCTGGACCGATTTTGATGATTTTTTTTTGTGTGAGTTCAAGGGGATTCGAGGATGGTTTAGACTTTAGATTCACAAAAAAAACATATTTTGTACAGGACAACGTCTGTCGGTGCCACTAGTTACTTATAAAAGATGAGGCGAGAAAGACGATGCTTATTTTTAATTTAATATTTTAATATAATATACTAGAACACATTGAAAATATTGGTTTCACTGAGTTTTGTTTCGCCGGATCTTCTCATTGAACTATTTCGTTTGTAAAGTTAATCTGACGTACAGTAAGACTTTTATGTACAACATTAAATATTTTTTTTACTTTACTTTTAATTTAGATCTCAAAACAGTTTTAGTTTTCTATAAAATTACGAACAAATAACATTAACATTAAATTTCAATAATATTTGATAATTTAATATTATTTTCTGTTGTTTATAAACATAGATCATTTTAAAATACTTATAATATATTTTTTAGACTTTAGGTTCTATGATATAAGCGCCACAGAAACAGTCTCTTCTTACCAAGTGCAGCTTAGTCATAAATTGAATAATTGAAAGTGACCAACCCACAGAACTGCGGAAATCAATTGCCTTGTGTATTTTAAGACAGTGCCAATGACACTGGAGTGTTTGTCTCCTAATTGCCACTCAGTGCCGTGTCTATAAGTCGCCGAAACGCTTCGATTGTTGGCAACACCGCGACGAAACGGAATGCGACGTTTCCCGACATTTGGGATATATATACGCTTTGTTACAGGGATTAGTACATTTAGGGATCTTTGTTTGGAATGATTGGTTCCGCTGATATTTTTAAGTAACATAGCCCGGGCCGTGTCGCTCGCATCTCGCACTCGCATCCAGCGTGCTGCAAGGTTTGATCGGAACAAGGAGTGACTTTATTTTATTTATACTAAACTATTACTCTAAACTATTTACCTAACCTTAGGTTAGGTAAATAGTTTAAGCGAGGGATCGGTCTTGTTGTTCATTAAGGGAGGCCTATGTTCAGCAGTGGATGGATAGGGGCGCATGATGATGATATAGTTTAATTTGGGACAGAGCAGTACAAAATCGTGCAGTTATAGACAGTTGATGCTTCTTAAAGGTAATTGCGTCCACATGTCCGCGTCGTACGCATCGCACGCATCGTAAAATACAATCGTAGTTTATTAGTATAGAAAGTGACACTTAAATGCGATCCGTACGGTGGAAATTGTGTTTTTGGGAAAAATGGATAATCACACGAGTATGACTTTCTATACAAAGTATACTACGGTCCGTTTGATGCGGTGCATGCGATGCGTACGATGCGGACACAGACGCTTACCTTAATTATTGTAACTTAACTTGTTGGTACTGGTATTACCTAAGATTAAATATTATTATTAATAATAATAATAATAATAACTATGGACGCTTTCACACCACGTCAATCTGGTCCCGTGGTAAGTTCTCGAAGAACTTGTGTTACGGGCACCAGACAACGGAAATATATTTAATAATTTTATTAAATATTATCAGTGTTGAATAAAAAAATGGTCGTCTCAGAACGCCCGGCCACGGTGATAGACAGCTTTATGCCGTTTACCGTCTCTTTGTTCGAGTCGTTTATTACCAAAAGAAATAGATGTTTCACATAAGAAATGTATGGACATTATTTCCAATTTTGGTCATTCGTAGTTCAAAAAAATCGACTAGGCATATAGTGAATGAATTATCACACCTAAATGACATGAATTTGAATCCCGCAGTAATTGCAGACAGTTTATACAGAACTACACACACATTACTTATCACGCGGCTAGGTAACATATTTCACAACGGCGTTCATATTTTTTTATTTTTTTTATGTTAGTTGGATAGGCATACTGGCAAACGTACCACCTGATGTTAAGTGGTCGACGTCGCCCATGAACATAAACTAGTATACCTGGCACTAGCCCAGGCAACTCATTTATGTGTTGCCTATCCTGAGACATAAGATGTTAAGTCTCGGTGCCAGTAATTACACTGCCTGTCTTGCCCTTCTCTCCGAAACACAGCAAAGCTATTTCACGTTTATATATTTTCTTACATCATTATTGTTAATTTTGATGTTCCTGTTCGTAAAACTGCAGACTTAAGTACAAAGTGCCATGCTCTGTTGCCCACCCTCCCGAATAGTTCTGGAAGCCACATCGTACATATGTTTGTTTGTTGTATGTTTTGTTGTTGCAGGAATTTCTTTGAATTACTAATAACTGGCAAGGAGCGTTGCGATTATTATGATTTCCTAAATGATGACTTTTTATAGCAATACTGACTCCTAGATACTAAACCTTAGATATGCAGTCTTATCATCACCATCAGCCTTTTTGCAGCCACAGCTGGACGATACTTTCAATGAACGCCAAGACGTTTGTAAATCGATGCATGATACATATATCATTTTCCATCATTTTTTGATACATATAGCATGCGGCGTTACCTCGCTCTGAGGCGTTCCATTTTCTTATGACGTTGTTACGTTCAACTATCGTCAGTAAACCGACTTTACAGACAACCGTTTTTTTACTGTAGTATTTCCTTTATAAGTTAAATATTCAAGAATCAAAGCAGCTTGACCGACTAAAAATAAAAGACATCCAATGTAATAAAATATTTTATTATATTGGATACCGATTTTTTTTGGTTAGAGATTTCATCTTCCTCCTTTACAGCAACCATGGTCCTCCCGTGACCATGGTTGATGTAAGGTATACGAAACGTCGGACTTGTAAAAATATATTAACTCGCGATAAAATCCATAAAAATATGTTTTTTTTTTTATAATGAGTGGAATTCGCGTAGACATTAGAAACCAATCAATGAGCTAAGTCCAATTAAAACGTAAAGCTATGAGTTTTTAAGAAAATATACATAATAGTAGATAGTAATGAAAATGCTTCGAATTACGGAATAAATCCAAGTTCAAAACAGATTTACGCTTGGCAATACGGTAGGTACATTTCACATGGCTCGGAGTGCAACATAATTCACAGTATCCTGTGTCGAGTGGGAGAAATGTTGTGATGGTGTGGTCAGCGGCGTGACGGCCGACGCCAGTACACGCATTACCTCCCCGCGATCAACTCGGACTATCTGAATATCCTTGATATCAATCGAATCAAAATATCGGAATATCCACAATATCAAATATTTACTGACAACTATTTTACGTTAAATTTATTATCTCGGAATCGGAATATCGAGATATCCACAATGTTAAATGATTATGGACAGGGTCAGGGTCCATACCCTGGTTATCCTTAATTGGAAATATAATTTTTAAATTCGTTTGGATGGCAAATTGTAAAAGCTCATTGCCATAAAAAAGAAAAGAAAAAATCGTTCGGTGACCGGAACGATTACGGTAAATCGTAATTCAAAATATAGCTAAATTAATTTTTTTGGTCGGAATGAATTTAAAATCCATCTCTTATATCGTTGAGAAATAAAATATCTTAAATGTTTACGAAATCGTTACCACACCGGATCATAAACGTAAAAGTCATTGGGTAGCAGTGATAAAGTGTTATAGTCAAATAATTGATCAATTCGCGTGAAGTGATATCGGACCATCTGTTTGTTTGTGCAATGCAATGCTGATCACCAAGTACACGACTATCCTCCTGGAGAGTGCGAGGAGTGTGGAGGCGAGGAGTGCAGAGGGGAGGAGGAGAGAAGAGAGGAGTACAGAGGCGAGGAGTATAGAGGCAAGGAACGGGTCGAGGTTAGGCGAATGGTCTTCGTCACTGGACAGCGCTCCCAGTCGTCGACGCCCAGTGAGACGACGGTATTTTGCACACAGGTTAGTCTAATAGAAGTTTTTATAGAGTTAAATTGCCACACTGTCAATTGCGCAATCTAATCACCTAGATGGTAAGTGGTAAACGTCGCCTATTAAACAAAAATAATATAACCCCCAGCACCTGAGATTCTAAGAGACAGTGATCACACAGTCTGTCTTGCCCTTCTTTCTGACATAAGCACGTAGCAAAGTTGTTTTATGGAAAGTGTGCATCGCATTGGCAATAAATAACTATAAATATATCCAGATACATATTCAGTTAATATCACAAGTATTTTATGCATTTTATATATTTCAATAATTAAATCAATTTTCTTTACTTTTCAGCGTTTATTTGACCACATTATAATATATTCATTTCAATAAAGTGATATTTTAAAATTGTTTCTGTCAACTATAATTTTGTCTTCGACCAATACTAACCTTTACACACATACATATCACATGGCAATTGTTTTTATTTGTAGACTAAGTACTCTCTAGAATATCCCCGTAACCACAGAAATCTAAATAATAAGACCTCTGTGCCCGTAACTTTTCATGCTCAAAAATGTTCCTAGAAACACGTACTGTGTGAATGTGTCGCTCTGTCAGAAGGAGAATAGAACTGGAGTCTTATCCGTCTCCAGGTCTACAGTCTCTTCTGACAAGACGTGGCAAGGTTCTGTCAACAGACCTCAACAGATTCTAAGGCGGAGTTAAGACTTGGAATGGCATAAACAAATCCCATAGCGAGGAGAACCATAGATCCAGACGCAGAGTAAAACTATACTCTCCCTTTCCATTGGAATAAGATAAGGAGCCAATACCTTACTACCCTACCGTTCTTATTTCACTTACCCAGCTTTACAATTAATATAGTTCAAGTTACCGGGTTTTTCTACCGCGTACAGATTTAAACATTTAAATAAACAAATAGATTCGTAAACAACGTTTGGTATTCAGTTGATGCAGCGCAGGGTACGGTCGAGAGGCATTACGAGAATAGCATTTTTATTAGATTCTATTAGTTGCTAGTAATTAGCGATGCAAGAATTTACTATAGTGAAGAACATAAATTACATATTAATAATATATTGTATAGTAATAATATTATGATATTATTACTATAAAAAATGAAAAGTTCTTAAAAAATAATTATTAAAATCTAAAGCGTATGTATCTATTTTAAGTAAAATATAAAATAATAGGCTTTTATCACTTTTATTAATAGGTATTTTATCATTTATATCAGCGAAGACCTTTTTTTTCTCTTACGCCAGGAAATGCTCTGAGGCATACCGCGGGGGACTGGGTCTCCTCTAGCGGGTATGTGGGACTCGCTGCGTCCGAAAGATGGTAAATGGACGCAGCTCTACCCACTAAAACCCGGCGAGTGCCACCAGTGCCGCCTTGGTGAAGTGCCCCGGATCTGTTAAGCTAACAGGGCACCTCGACGGCTAGTCAGTCCCGCAAGGGACCGACGCTACCTCCACAGAGAGGCTGTCCCGCACCACAGAACAACCCCTCCCAACGTCGGGACAGTACAATGGGGTGAGGTTCCCATCCTCACCCCTTGCCCCCTGCTCTTTTGTCCCCTCTTCTTATAAGAGGGGTACGACGAGCCCCCTCGGCTCAATTGGCTTCGCCCAAGGTGCTGGGCCCACCCTAGGCTACTGAGCCCCACCGCCACGACAAGGCTTGAACCATGGTGGGGATATCAGCGAAGACCTGCAGAAAGTCGGCCGTTGTGTTTTCTTCATTGAATAAAATATAATATTGTTTTTCTTGCTCAAAGTCCAGCTTTATCCCCATTTCATCAATTTTTATTCATGTTAAATTAAAAATGTAAAAATGATTAATATTAAGCATACAAATATTTTTAATCGTAAGAAGAAGTCCTTATATTAAATAACTTACGCCGTTTTTTTTCCTTGATAGCTCACTTGAGTTTTAAAACGCGGGTTGAGGACTTCACACAATCAGTACCTAATAGCCAGCAGAGAATGGTCAAGGTCAAAATTTAAATTTGAATGAACTACAACTGATTAAATGTTGGTCTGGGTCTGACAGACCGTACCAGGCATGCCAAGGGTTAAATATAAGCATCATCGATATTTTAAGTTTCTACAATCGATATACTTGCATCTTCGGTAAGATAGAGCAGCCTTTTGTTAAGTTTTTTATTGATGTCTGTTATTACGAAGATACGAAATCGCGTGTATAAAGATGATAGTAGGTAATTATACTTGCATAATATCCTATTTGTTCAATCCTATTACTTTGTTAGTTTTATTTGAAATTAGATGTACCGTTTCTTATATTATGTTGCAACTCTATATCTAGCTATAAGAGATTTAACATATTTCGTTGTTCTGTTACAACTTTTTTATGTTTTGTCTACTTACAGATGTGTTGTTTTCTGGGATTTCTTGGCACTACTAAATCCCTATATTATTTTGTCACTATATGTATACTACCAAAAGAAATACAGTTATTTTAACATTAATATTACGTTTACGAATAAAATGAAAAATGAACGATGTCGTTCTCAAACTGCGACCATTTAGATCCTTAATCATTGAGGACCATTATTCTTAATAAGTTTTGAAATCGTGTGACAGCTCGTTGTAACAATTATTTACGATTCATCTCGCAGATGATAATTTATGGTCCCGAAGATATTGATCTATGTGACTCAGATTCCAACGTCTTAATGCCTATATTATGCCTTTATACAGTTTCATAAACAGATATTGACATATATCTCAAATACTGGTTATGTATCAGCTGAGGTAGGTAGGTAGGTACAGCAACAAATACGACACCGACTACAATAGTAACAATAATGACGCAAAAACGCAAAGTTTGTACATTATTAGAAGAACAAGTTGATTGTATGTTGTAGACACAAAAATTAAAGAAGCGCAATTATTTTATAAGTTTTTATTTTTTGAAGTCGGTTTTAATTTTTTAAATTATTTTTTATGTAATTAATAAATAATCTCATCATAGAATTTTGCGAGGTCAATTTTTATTCCAAGCTTAATTCTGAATAATCAAGTTTCTTATACTTATATATTTAGACTTTATAACACTTTTTTATAGAAGAGGGGGCAAACGGACAGTCGGTTCACCTGGTGGTAAGTGATAAGCGACAACCATAGATACCCGCTATACAAGAGGATTCACAGGTGCGTTGCTGGCCTCTAAATATGAGTATGCTCTTTTAGTAGGTCCCTAAGTCTTATCGGTGGTACTTTTGTTGCAAAGATAGCGCATGGATGGTACACAGATACACAAAAGCTCGTAAGGTTCTTTAGTAGATACGGAAGCTGTTGTTTTCAGAAAAATGATGTGCTTGACTACTGACTGAATAAAATCCGCGCGTGTACCCACAAAGGAGTCGAGAGTGGCGGCGTAATGGGACATCACGACATGACAGCGTCATAGCAATTACGCCCAAGGCGCGCCAATACAGGTTTTATAACCCCACCGTGGTTCAGGCCTTGTGGCGGTTGGGCTCAGTAGCCTAGGGTGAGTCGCTGCACCTTGGGCGAAGCGAATTGATCCGAGGGGGCTCTTCGTACCCCTCTTATAATAGTCCAGTCGGGGCAGACATAAAACTAGCCTGAAATAGAAAAAAAACCGTGGAGCGATTTTTTTATTAAACATCGGGGGGGATGGTTGGAAGTATAAATCTCGATTTGAATCACATTTTGAAATTTTTGCGGGCAACAAAATTAAACAAGTAAAGTTATTTTAAGTTGTAACCGTTTTTAAATAACGACAATACTTAATCAGCGTAACAATTGTATCGAGCGCCGACCTTTTAGGGAGTCCAGTTAACAAGGAAGTCGAGATAACCATAATACGATCTTATGCAGGGGCTATGCACTTGAGTTTATTTAATAAACGGCCCTGGAGCTGTTTGCCTGGTTTTGTAATAAATTAGTAGCATCTTTATAAGCGGGTTTGAATACATTACGGCTATATTTACAAACCTGTCTTTGTAACTTTCCATGGTTTGATGATAAATACAATATCTACATTAATTAATAGCATCTGTGTTTCCGGATACTTACAACTTCGGGATATTCAAAACAAGAGTGAATAGGTCCCTTGGGGGACAGACTAGCCGTCGAGGTGCCCTGTTTGCTCATTAGATCCGGGGAACCTCACCAAAGGCGGCATTGGGAGCACTCGCCGAGTTTTAGTGGGTAGAGCTGCGTCCACTTACCAGCCTTCGGACGCAGCGAGTCCTATATACCCGCGTGGGGAGACTCGCTCCCCCGCGGGATGCCTCAGAGCATTTCCCGGCGTTAAAGAAAAAAAAAAGCAGCGAATTTACCAGATACTACACGAATAATAAAATATCATTTATTCAGAATATAATTTTAACATAGAACAAGTTCTACACGCGTTGTTTAATTGAAGACCGTTCAATGGAGCCCAGTGCACTCCATTAAAACTTTTCCCAACTCTGTGTCGTTCGTCAAACCATTTTTGCTGATTGCCCTCGCACTCCCCTAACATTAACACGGCTATATTTTATACGGATATAACAAAACTAATACACTTTATATTTTATCTTTACTTCGGTATTATAATTGATACTAACGTTCCCGAGTCCCGACAGGCTTTGTCTTGTACAAATCATATTCGAATTGTGAATCTAAACCGTTAAGGTTCCCATCCTCACCCACTTGTCCCCTCCCACTTTTTTGTCCTCTCTTCTTATAAGAGTTCAATTGGCGTCATCCAAGGTACTGGTTTAACCTTAGGCTACTGAGACCCACCGCCAGAACAAGGCTTGAATCGTGGTGGGGACCCAAATTTACCCTAACGACGGTACGAATATAAAATTTTGGTCATGTAGGAGGGAAAAGTAACTGACTTTTGTGAAATTTAATTATCCTGTACAAAACTTATTGTAGTGGAACGAATTGTTAATCCAAACACAAAAAATTCCATCAAGATCGGTCTAACCGCTTCGGAGGAGTCCAGTCACATACACAGGCGCAGAATAATTATATATATTCGCCTGTACTATTAGGCACTGCAGGATCATCCATTATGGGACACCCGTATATACAAAGATACCATAACGATTTAAATCATTGTAATATAAGACCCTTATGCTGTAGCGACAGTCTTTATAAAAAATATTTTAGCTATTGCCGTTACCCAATTTGTTACAGAGATCTTTTCACATGATAAATTAATTGATAGTTGTTAATGATCAAACTTATTACAATACCTAAATCGTTTTACAGTGTTGACAACGATTAATAAGAGGAATGGAGCAGAAATTTGACAGACATAAAACAATAAATTACCACTACATAGTATCTTCATACTACTTTAAAGTCGGGACTTCGGTAGGTATTGACATATAACTCAAGGATATAAGCGTCTACGAAATTTCGAAAAAGCTAAGTTATCAAAGTGTACTTCAAGCGAAGTTTGAGCTGATTAAGTAAATCGCGAACACCAAACGGTAACGTGAAAACTTCATGCACTCAAGTAAATGAATCCTGGTTTCAACCTGAACCGAACTTCCAAGTATATTAAGTGTTTGATGTATAATTTAGCTGTTGCTTGCATCTTCGCTGGCGTTAGTTTACAACTCACAATCAATACTTCTATATTATATAATGATGTATATAATACATTAATATACTGTAGAATATATGTATATCACGACAAATTAAGTAGGTGACTATAAAAACTATAAACTAAAATTCTTACATTCATATATTTTTATCTACCACTCCTAAGGAAAGTTAGGAGTGTTAACAATATTCCCGGAAAATCTGCAAGGAACTATAATTGTATTGGTCTAACAGTATATGTATAGGTAATATTTACAGACACCATAAAAGCTATGCCTTTTTTTTTTTTAACGCCGAGAAATGCTCTGAGGCATCCCGCGGGGGAGTGGGTCTCCCCACGCGGGTATGTGGGACTCGCTGCGCCCGAAAGATGGTAAGTGGACGCAGCTCTACCCACTAAAACCCGGCGAGTGCCACCAATGCCGCCTTTGGTGAGGTGTGCCGGATCTAGTAAACAAACAGGGCACCTCGACGACTAGTCAGTCCTGCAAGGGACCGACGCCACCTCCACAGAGGGGTTGTCCCGCACCACAGAACAACCCCTCCCAACGTCGGGACAGTACAATAGGGTGAGGTTCCCATCCTCGCCCTTTGCCCCTGCTCTTTTGTCCCCTCTTCTTATAAGAGGGGTACAAAGAGCCCCCTCGGCTCAATTAGCTTCGCCCAAGGTGCTGGGCTCACCCTAGGCTACTGAGCCCCACCGCCACGTCAAGGCCTGAACCATGGTGGGGATAAAAGCTATGCCTGTCTTGATCAATAGGCATTGTGATGATTTTACCGGTGGGAGGGAAGCGCTGTGCCGCTCTCCCGGCTCCATGGGTACCACCATCTTGCTTGTTTCTCCCGTGAAACTGCTTTGCTGTGTTTGGGAGAGAAGGGCAAGACAGGCAGTGTAATTACTGGCACCGCGACTTAACATCTTATGTCTCAGGATAGGCAACACATAAATGAGTTGCCTGGGCTCGTTTCAGGTAAATTAGTTTATGTTCATGGGCGACGTCGACCACTTACCATCAGGTGGCACGTTTGCCAGTTTGCCTTTTTATGTTAAAAAAAACATGTTTCTATACTGCCTATCGAATTTCATGGCGATCTGTACGGTGAAGAGATTTCAAGGATGGGAATTGATTTTATACATTTAAGAACTTATATGCAAGATTTATTTTATGTCATAGGGAGGCAAACGAGCAGTCGGAGCCTTAGCGCCTTTATACACGTTCCGGTTGCCGGGTAACCGGTAGCGAAGTGTAAGCAAATTACACCGGTACGTGTGAAAGCTGCCATACATGCCCATACACTACGCTACCGGATACCCGGCAACCGGTGCGTGTGAAAAGGGACTTACGGAGACTTCCGACGATCATAGACATCCGTACAAACAAAAGGTATGCAGATTGCTCTCCTTTTTCCTATTCCCCCAATGGACCACCGGAAACTCACTAACAGTACGAAACGCGACAGCATAACTGTCACTTGACGCCGTGTTACTACCTCTTACTAGTTTTATTGTGGCTAATAGCGGGTAAAAGGCTAATCTCATATTGTATTTTATATTCTTAATATAAATTAATTAAAAATATTTCATTTCCATCATCCCGTTACGTTACAATCCTAGCACGTGAGTTTAACGTGGTTTGGGGATTCTTATTTCGCATCAATTTAAATACTTGCAGAAAATATCCCGTCGGAATTTTAATATCATCAATACAGGATACAGTGTTTACGTTATCCTAGCTGACGCACGCGATATGCAATAATCGTATGGAATTTATATTACTGGAGAAGAATGTGATGCAATGCAGAATGCGCCCGCTGTATCAGACGCATAGCATTCATTGTATATCAGATGTAACTAGAAACGTCATGGTGGGCCATAGGTGTATGATAATCATTATTAGCCTTATGCGGCCATTGATGGGAACTTTGAATGATTTTTTTTAAATTATATACCTTATATCTACCTATCTACCTACCTACCTACTTATCTATCTTATATCTGTCTATAAGTGAAAATTTTTGGCGCACCGCCCCTAGATTTTCGTAGGCTGTGGGGGAGGCTGAACCGTCACGCTCGGCTGAAAGGCTCGATCGGGTGAACTCGGGACCGCCGAGTGTGCCCGAGAGATAAAGATACAGTCATATTCTCTTCGCTGCTGAGTGCTGTGTCGTGGCGATGTATTTTCACTTCTATCTGCAGTCCCTATGACTGGTTAGGTTTTTAGCTAAAAATCTAGTGTCGTGCCTACGTAGTAAAATCGACTCAAAAGCTCTCACAGCAAATGGCGCTGACGTTCCTTTATTTAGTCCATCTTTCGTGTCAGATATTTATTAATTATGAATTTTAATATTAACACAGATGTTTTACATCTCACAGAAGTCCCGTGAAGACTAACATTTTTTTAAGTATATTTATTACCCGGTCATCCCACTATTAGATATAGATTTATTCATTCTTGTGTTTGTTCCTTAATTAATTTTATATAGTATCTTATTATTATATATTCTTTTAGTTTCTTTAATTTCTTAAGATCGTCCTATGAAACTGTAACTCAATATAGAGTCATTGAAATTTATTCCATAATACATAGATGCCCTAGTTTTGTACAAGGAACAGTCGGCGCGATATGGCGCAAGTCGCCCACTCCAAGAACCACAACTGAGCTTTAATAGAATTGGTGTCGCATAATTAATACCAGAGAATTATGGTTTAATCAATATTAGTTGGATACGATAAATGTTAGCTCAGTTTAAATGTTACAGGATTAATACTTGATACATGTTGTTTTAACTAAAGTTTCATAGGTTAGTTGTTCACTTTAATCAAGAACTTGAACGCTTTGTTACACATGAGCAGTTGTAATAAAATCAGTTCTGCAGTTGTTATATCATCGAGTCAGAAATTTGTATAATTCTTAGTTATAGCATTTTTATTAATAACATCTAAACTGTACTAGTTTAAATAAGGTACTAGCTGTAGATATAGAGATTCCATTGTATAGCAATTAGCAAGTGTAATATTAATTTAGGAAATGAACAGAAACATTTTCCTTATCAAATTATATTACCTACTACGCATATGCTACCAAAGTGAAGGCTCTTAGAGTATATTTTCATATCGTATGCATTCTACATAGTATTAAAAATGCCCTGAAATAACCATTAAAAAAACTTTAAATGAACATGTTTTTCGCGTCTCCTGTTTCTTGACCAAAACATTCGTATATAACTCCGAAATATAAATTCTATTTTAAATAGTTTCAATAATCATTCAAAATCGAATGTTACATCAATATAGCGGGTAGTTTTAATGAAGTTGCAGCTATATTTACAATACACGAACATCTTAAGCATACTCAGCTAGAAATAGTTTGATGGCAAGTCTGAGAGAGCGCTTAGGGACTCACCGGACGTTTAGCTAGCACCTGTCTAAAGTCCTCCCGGAGTTAATTGTCTGAATAATTGGATTGTTTTCAATAGTTGTGCACGAGCGAAGTCTAAGTTAGATATTCACGTACGATACATAATACAGGTGCTGTTTTAGTCCTTGTATGTCTTCGGCATCAGTCCCTAATGGTCAAGCCAAAGGATTATTTAGCCAAAGATATAAGGCCTAAGGATTAGCATTGTTTTAGATAGTTCTGTTACTTGTTGACTCTTATAAATCTGTGCGTATATTATTATCTATTGATTATCTTATTGTAACCGCAAATTCACCCCACCATGGTTCAGGCCTTGTCGTGGCGGTGGGGCTCAGTAGCCTAGAGTGAGCCCAGCACCTTGGGCGAGGCTAATTGAGACGAGGGGGCTCTTTGTGCACCTCTTATAAAAAGAGGGGACAAAAGAGCAGGGGACAAGGGGTGAGGATGGGAACCTCACCCCATTGTACTATCCCGACGTTGGGAGGGGTGGTTATGTGGTGCGGGACAACCCTTCTGTGGAGGTAGCGTCGGTCCCTTGTGGGACTGACTAGCCGTCGAGGTGCCCTGTTAGCTTAACAGATCCGGGGCACCTTACCAAGGCGGCATTGGTGGCACTCGCCGGGTTTTAGTGGGTAGAGCTGCGTTCATTTACCATCTTTCGGGCGCAGCGAGTCCCCCATACCCACCTGGGGAGACCCACTCCCCAGGCGGGATGCCTCAGAGCATTTCCCGGCGTTAAAGAAAAAAAAAAGAAAAAAAACCGCAAATTCTGTAAGTCGAACACAGAAACAAAACGTATATTGCTATAACTACAGACAATTTGCTGGAGTAGTCTTCTAAAATCTACGATTATTACACTTGTTCAACGCCACAGTACTTTTTTAAGGTTCCGTACCCAAAGGATACTCAACGGGACCCTTATTAATCCTCCGCTGTCCGTCAGTCTGTGCGTCTTTCACCAGAGGATCTCATGAACCGTGATAACTAGACAGTAGAAATTTTCACACACGATGTACATACTTCTGTTGCACCTATAACAACAAATACTATTAATTAAATAGAAAAAAATATTTAAGGGGGCTCCTATTACTTATAATATTATTGTTTTCTAATGGTTGCGTGAATTTCGTTTACAAGAGCTTTAATTTCGCTTGCGTTAAATTCGTACGAATTGTTTCATTATAACATAATAACACAGATAAAGTTGCTGTGACCTATCAAACTATTTTGTATAAAACAATTTAATAAAATATATTTTCAACGTTTTTTCTGGTATGTAGTGGTTATGCAATCGGAGGCAGTAATTCGTTTCAGAAATACTCGGTCTCGTTAACGACCGCTTGTCGGCCTCAAGTGAACTCCGGTAATGAACTTTTCTGCATTAATTTGGTAGTTTCTAGTTGAAAAACTAGAAGCGCATTTTTAGAGGATGGAAGGAAAAATGGGAGATTTTTTTAAATCGCGGACTTTTTTAATAAAAAGGCATTTTATAATGAATAGCTGGAAAACAGAATAAGAATATAATATTCACCAATGTGTTCGTCATGAAAATGATAGTCTGTTGTGCTGAGTCAAAAACTCAGCAACATTTAAATCATTTTACAGCAACGCTTTTTTCAATACATACGAAAACATAAAACAGAGATACACTAAACCCTTGAAATAATAATTATTGAAAATATGAAGACCATAATCCTTAAAATCTTCACTAATTCCTTTTTTAAAATAAAAAGTTTCTTCCCCTCGGTTTATATTTTACCTCTTCTTACTTCTATCTTACGATGGCGAAGTGAGCTAAATAAGTTAAGAACTCGTTAAGTCTTTAGCTGGAAGTTTGTCTAATTAGCCGCTGAAATCTATAAACAATTTAAATATTCAAATAGTATTTAGCATAGACTTATCGTCTGGTTTGTTTTATTGTACTAGCTGTGATCAATGGCTTTGCTCGTGTGGCGTGTAGGATTATCGTCACAATCCCAGAGGCATCCCGCGGGGGAGTGGGTCTCCCCAGGCGGGTATGTGGGACTCGCTGCGCCCGAAAGGTGGTAAGGTAGACACAGCTCTACCCACTAAAACCCGGCGAGTGCCAACAATGCCGCCTTTGGTGAAATGCCCCGGATCTAATGAGCAAACAGGGCACCTCGATGGCTAGTCAGTCCCCCAAGGACCGACGCTACCTCCACCGAGGCGTTGTCCCGCACCACAGAACAACCCCTCCCAACGTCAGGACAGTACAATGGGGTGAGGTTCCCATCCTAGCCCCTTGCCCCCTGCTCTTTTGTCCCCTCTTCATATAAGAGGGGTACAAAGAGCCCCCTCGGCTCAATTAGCTTCGCCCAAGGTGCAGCGGCTCACCCTAGGCTACTGAGCCCCACCGCCAAGTCAAGGCCTGAACCATGATGGGGATATGTTCAGTAGTGGACGCATAAAGGCTGATGATGAAACGTCTTTCTTTCAAATTGTTTAGACTGAAAAACACTCTTGCCAGCGCGATGTAATAATTTAAGTGAGGTATAAAAGCTTCTTCATCTTCAATCAATATCACGAGCTCGCGATTGGCAGTGATGACGTCACACATTTTGAGACTAAATTGATTTTGAATGAATCAAACGCCTAAAGTTTATGTGCGTATTTGTTTTATAATATAATTGGGAGTAACTTTTCCGCCCACTGGTTAGCTGAGCAAAGACGACTTATGGAAAACATGCGTATTTGGTTTGGCAAATTTGCAGTATTTTGAAAAAAAAAAGGCGGGCAGGCAGTTTAATGCCTGGCATCAAGGCTTTACCATCGGACATCTCAGGAGAACAACGCGCGCGCCTGTACAATCCCAGGAGAATTCGTCTATGTTTGTGGGTGACGCTAGCCCTACTAACAAACTACTACAAAAACTTTTTTCATTTACCGGTAGGAGGGATATTGGATAGGTACCACCATCTTGCTTAATTCTCCCGTCAAACAGCTTTGCTGTTTTTCAGAGAGAAGGGCAAGACAGGCAGTGTAATTACTGGCACCGTGACTTAACATATTATGTCTCAGTATTCATGAATGAGTTACCTGGGCTAGTTCCAGGTACGGACGTCTATGGGCGTCGGTAGTTACCATAAGGCTCCGACTGCTCGGTTGCCTCTTTATGACATAAAGAATTCATGGGTGAGATCGACCACTTACCATCAGGTGGCACATCTGTCAGTTTGCCTATCCAACTAACATTATAAACATAAATTCAGTAGATGCTTATGATAATGATGACTCGAAAAGTGTATTACATTTTTGTACGATCCTATACGGGCCAAATGCACCCCAAGACAACGCGGCTCCATCTCCGCAAATATTTGTTTCAATTAGGTACCTCAAAGAGATCTCCTCGTATCAAACGAATGGAGATTGCTATATCCTATTTGAGAGCATTTTCAGTTCTTTGGATTATATTTTTTGTATAAAAATGTAATAAAATTCTTTCAGTGTTAGATAGCTCATTTATCGAGGAAGGCTTATAGGCTATATAACATCACGCTGTGACTAACAGTAATTAAGTTGAGTAAGTTAACGCGGGCGAAGCCGCGGGCAACAGCTAGTATTGTAATATGAATTAATGACAATTATCGAAAGCGAAGTAAATCCAAGCAACTCATTCAAGATCTGATTCCCCCACCGTGATACCTTATTACTTTTGAGTCTTGTCTTGAGCCATTGGTTCAAAATAGAAATAGATACACATATATTTTATTACATTGGATGTCTTTTATTTTTAGTCGGTCAAGCTGCTTTGTTTCTTAATTATTTAACTTATAAAGGAAATACTACAGTAAAAAAACGGTTGTCTGTTAAGTCGGTTTACTGACGATAGTTGAACGTGACGTCATAAGAAAATGGAACGCCTCAGAGCGAGGTAACGCCGCATGCGTCATGTTTTTTCGTTCGTGCAGCCGGCTCCATTGAATTATAAGACGTTGTCACGTCAAAACATATAAAGAATGTAGCATTTCTATGGATGGAGCAAATAATATGTATCTCGTATGTCTCAATATAATATGAACCAAATATTACATGTTTAAGTGAAATAGTTTTGAGTTTTGAAGGGGTAAAAAGTGGCTTCAAATCGTTCGAGAAATATTACACACGGCGCCGGCGCTGCTCGACAGTTCTGTTAGCTTGAATTTGTCTTGACAAAGTTGGGCGAAACTGCGAGTAACAGCTAGTCATTGTCGCGTATGGGGGGTAGTAGGACCCGTGATGCGACCAGATAGAAGTAGGGGTTCGAAATAAGTTAGTAGGGGTACCTTATTTTAAAGCCGAAATTTTTCTTCAGCTGACCCACGTTCCGATAGCGTATTTGTACGGTAGGAAAGGTCACTGGCCTGACTTGTGACTCCTGACGAAGATGGCTGGACACGGGGAGATCTCCACCGATATTCAATGCCGGTAATTCAGCCGGCCGGCTGTTGTGTTCTTCTTAGATTTAGGTAGGTAGCCAGATTTAGTAAATTCCCAGCGGAATTTAAGCCGTGTTTAATTTTCGGAGATTAGCCTCGAGAGTCGGCGGCAAAGACCAATATTATACTGGCAATAGACAGGCAACTCAACCTTTTTATAATATTAGTAATCTAGTTCCGTTCCATCCGCGCCATCTAGTTTTTCGTTATGGGAACTAATTAATATAAATCTATACGTATAGACATAAATAAAGTATAGTTTGTGGGAAGAATTTTACAAAGAAATTCGGAAAGTAAACAACTAAATATATTATATTATTTAATTATGTTTATTATAAAATTATTTATACATTTAGCACATAGTACACAGCAAAAATTATGTGACATTGTAAGTTGTAACGGGGCACAGCGACACAGAGGAACGGAAGCTCAACACAACGTGGATAGCAATTAGAAGATGCACACAGCACAACAAACAACAAGAACTTGAAATGAAAATGTGAAAATTCAAAATACTCGTACTTGTAAAAATATATACAATCTCACGCAGCCATTTGCAATTTGCATTTTAAGTGTGCCCATCTACAAACAAAATTTTGAAGTTTTAATTTCCAAGATATACCAAATTATAATTTCTGAATTATTGCGCTGATAGTAAAAATCTTATTATGCCCAAATTTATATACATATTCTTTAATTTGTCTATGTTCACTTTAAGAATAACATGTGATTTTATTTTTTATGGGTTGATTTATGTTTTTGATTTTCAACGAAACTCCCAACATAAGAATATATTATTTAATCATAGCAACACCGCAACTTTTGAACAATGTTTCGCTTAACGATTTGATAGATGGCACCAGTGAAAACAGAATTTTTGTTTTACTCCAAGTTGCCATAACATGGTCGGCGGCGATGTCCCCAGACTCACGTTGACAAGCCCGCAAGTCAAAAAAACATATTCTGACCACATCCGAACCATCGTTCAAAAATCAACATCCCATTCTACAATTAAATGTCAAACTAGCTTTATAATTAGTTAAGTTTTAATTTAGACATTTTGTTATCTTAGTTTAAAGATTAGCTGTCCCCCCCCCCCCCCTGGAAGTTGTATCTTCCACCGACGTAGGTACTACATTTATTTTTATTTCCGCCGAAACTTGTTCGTGGTGTGCTCTTAATTGTCTGACCATTCTTAACTAGCCCCAATTTCGAAATATAGATGAGTGGATAGCGCATACAATAATTATATACATTTATTTTTTGCTTTTGAGTACCTATTTATGGTTTTATGAAGTCGGTTTTTGTAAAAATAATAATGTATTTACCCTTTTTATTACAAAGTTCCCGTCAATATCAATGAATTAAGTCCAAAAAAGGTAGCTACTATAAACCGGTGAGGAGTTCCCTTAACTGTCCTTCTTTTTCATCATCAGACCCCTAATAACAGTCACAACCCAAGATCAATCGAATCTAGATATTAGATAAGTTCTGATAAATACAAATTAATCAAGCCCAAACACAAGGTAACTGCTATAAATTATTGCGAAGTTCCCTCGGCTCCATCATCAGATCGACCTTATGTGGGACTCACACCTGGGAGTGCCTAATCCTAAACTAAAACCACTGCGAGTAACTTCAGTCGCCGCGAAGGCCATACTACTCCTTGTAAGAGGGGACTGCCTGGCCGCTACTAAGCAGTCACAGCGACATCATGTCATACTGAGCCCAGGTTCCCATCCTGTAGCCCGACACGAGCACAGGGGCGTTAATAGAGACGCATTAAGTAGCGCCTCCTTTGCACCGTTTGTCGCTCGCGGGGGAGGCCTCGTCGGCGGCCCCCTCTCTCGCCCTTACTGCCTCGCAGAAGTCCATGTCCAGGTCGACACCTATACCGACGAGCATCGCGGTGATGATGCTCGACAGAGACAAGGCCCCTCCGATGACTGATGTCAGATCGCAACGCAGTATCGCCCATCTCGGACACACCTCGAGGGTGTGTTGGTCCGAGTCCACCGCCGCGCTACAATAGTGATACACGTGTCACTCACCAAAGCAACCATGCCTGGTGAGCACCTGAGTCAGACGGAAGGTGAGAGATTTTGCGCTTACGGCGCATTCACCGCTCGAGGACCTGACGCAACCGATAAGCTTTTGCTATACGGCTGCCCCCACCGCCGCATTAACGCCTCTTGCCTTAGTCGGCGAACCTGCAGGATCCCGTCCAACGTTAGGTTCTCGGCAAGAACCTCCTCCACGAGTTCCCAGGGGGGTCACCGGCCAGGGCTGTGGCTGCCGCCCACGATACCGTACGGTACCCCCGAATCACTCTTACCGCGATTAGGTCATATGGTGACCAGCCCAGACGGATGCACCGTACGTCGCCATAATCCGACAGACACCGGAGTATCGCTGCCTGCAGGTGGTGCTGGGTCTCAGCGCACTTGCTGCCCTCACGACTTTCAGTTCCAAAATTGAGATATGTGTGCTGAAGGTCCACCCTCCGTCAAGGATGAGCCCCAGATACTTGATATGGGAGCTCATCCTGACCCTCCTCCTTTCGACCTGGAAGCCCTAACCTCTGTATGCGACTGATAACGAGGTCGAACCTGAGCCAGCCGCACCACCTTCTTATAGCCTCGTCCCCGGGGACACACGAGGGTTTCATCCACGTAGCAGATTACACCTATCCTGGAAAGGAGGCGGCCTCGCAGGATCCAGTCGTACCTAATGTCCCACAGGATCGGACTCAGAACCGACCCTTGTGGGACACCGCAACCGACTCGCTGCCACTCTACGGACCCCGACCGGTTCTCGTAGGATAGGGGGGCACCCTGAAGAAGTTCAGCGCTTGTTAAAGGCAACCACCACCTTCCCTCCGTGCTCCGCCTCACCCGTCCTCAACCGCCCAAGGCGTTTGAGAACGTCGACGGTCGATCAGTGTGCCCAGAACCCAAATTCTGAGACTCTGATGAGAGTCCCGGTCCCAGACCCTTCTCCAGGTGCTTAGCGAACCGGGAGGCCACTTGGAAAAAAATGCCTTCCCAGCTTCACTCAGCTACACCACCGGTCGCACCGCCGAAGCCAAGTCCGGGGTCCGCCCTGACTTTGGTAGCAAGCAGAACTAACCCTCCATCTATGCCCCCGGGAACTGTACAGCCCGTAGGCAGAGGTCGAATAGCTCCCGAAGACTGCCCCCCCCGTGCACCCCGTCAGGACCCAGCACCCTCTTCTTACTCTGGCCCTTCTTCTTGCCCTTCTTCTTGCCCTTCTTCTTGCCCTTCCTTAATCTTGTTTCATGTAGGTGTCTTTGTATAGTGTGTATGTGTGTATGACCCAACAAGCGCGGGCGATTCGGTCAAAAAAAAAATCTTGACTTGCCCCCCCCTAGGGCAGAAGCTGGGTACGCCCATGGATACGGCTGTAAATCTAAGCTAAAGCGGGCAAAGCTGCCGGCAATTTATAATTTAGTCTATTAAAATGATTAATACTTACTTCTCATGGTTGCTGAAAAATATCCGAAACATCGGGAATTTAAAAATCTTAATAAAGAGCAATAAAATCCACAAAAGTTTTTTCAGTGGGGTATTTTCTATCTATGTCATAATATGTAATAATCTATGTCATATAACATCATCTATGGTATAATTCCCCTTGACAACTCCGTGACCGGGCGACGGCTTTAATTAAATGCGGCTTAAGCACTTAATGACTTTGAGATAATTCTTAAAAGCCTACATTTTTATGGGTAGATCTAGGATTCTAGAAAGTTCAAAGAATTTACCATCTGTAGTCTATGATGATGTATGCAAATAATAAAGATGTATATTGATAGCAAAGTATATAGGTAAGAGAAAACTTTCATTTCTTTTTGTAAGCTTATTGCACAGTTATAGAACTATTACATACCTACGTTCCTAGTAGTATCCTATGTCAAACACATAATAAACACTTTCCTTATAATATTCAAGGTAATTCAGCAAATAATGAAATATATGAAAAATAGACATTATCAAAATTTTATGAAATAAGATCCAATTTCTACCCTTACAAATAATACATCTAGTATTCTACATTCTGCAATGTTTATAACGGTAAGCCATAAAACGTGTGACATGAATGTTTAAAATGAGTAAAGGTTAGTTATATGGTTCTATATACATAAATAACGAAGGCAAAAGTAAACTGACCATGGAGGGTTATACTGGCTAGATGTAAGCTTCAGAAATATAGGTATGCTATTGAATGCAAAACCTACACCGGTGGGAGGGATGCGCTGTGCCGCGCTCCCAGTTGCATGGGTCCACCATCCACCACCATCTCGCTTTTTCTCCAGTGAAACAGCTTTGCTGTGTTTTGTAGGGAAGTACAACACAGGCAATGTAATTACTTACACCGAGACTTAATATCTTATGTCTCAGGATAGGCAACAAATAAATGAAACTGCCTGGGTTAGTTCCAGGTGAAGTAATTTATGTTCATGGGCGACGTCGACCACTTACCATCAGGTGGCAAGTCTATCAGTTTGCCAATCTAACTAACATGAAAAATACAACAAACTTTGTGTAGAGGTTCCTAGTTCCTACTCTATATGACGGGAATGAGTATGGGGACATAGATGAAGAAACAAAGATGAAATGCTGTTAATGAAAAAGCATTTAAAAGACAACAGAAGTTTCAAAGACATCAGAAATATTGTCAGACACAGAAAGGACAAGCTTGGCCAAAAGCCTATGGCGTCGTCATCATCACAGCGTTCTCAGCTACTGCACGGTGATCGTGCCATTACAACATTTTATTTATTTATTTATATTTGGGAAACAAACAAAAATATTACTCATAGTTTAGAAATAATAAAAAAAGTACAGAAATCAGTTAAGTTTCCACTAACAAGTAATACATATAAAACTATTATAAACATAATATCAATATTTACTAAAATTTAAAACAATAACATAAAAATATAATTTATTTTCCATTTTAAAATAAACTCTAAAATAGCAATAAATAAAGTAACAATGGTGTTTTGTTATTCTATTACCTCAGTTCAGGTGAGGAAAAATTTTCCTTTTAAAATGCAAACAACGTTCGCAAAATCAGTTGAATATTCGATAAAAATTGCGTGCGATCTAAAGTTCATTCTATTCTAAAGTCCCTTGTGTAGCGTCGACATAAAAATCGACTGAAGATTTTCAAGCTATTATAACTATTGGTTCGTTTTATTGGCTTTAGTCCTAAGTCCATGATATATTATTATACCTACATGACCTCTGTCACTTGTTGACTAACAGTAACTTATTCAACTAATAACCTTAATTTATTTAAAAAACCTACTGATGTCATATCTCATTTTTGATAAAAATACGAACTCTGACTATAAAATAATTACAAAAAAAAAAAACGATCAAAAGTTAAAACTTTTTGGTTTAGTTGCTAACTGTACGTCTAGGCAGGTTTCGTTTCCGTTCATGTAGGCTATCTTATTCTAGCCATTCAAGCGATTTTTACTTCTATGTGCTCTCAATACAGTTTCAAGTTTACTGCATATTAATGTTATGGTTTTAGATAACGTCAGACGGCGTGCAAGCTACACTTTATTCCCAGCGGACGCCTGTAGTTCTTTAACATATTATGCACGGCGACCGGTTGCTATGAAGAATGTTGTAGGCGTTTGAATATTTTTGAACCAAATTATGTATATAATTTTTCTTCTATTTTATTCTATTCAAAAATTAATTATGTTTTGATTAAGTACTAGATATTGTATTCAGAATAACAATAAAAATTATTTGTAATGTGTTGTTTTCTTATTATTACAGGTAACTATTCATCAATATCATGTTGGCTACCACTATGTAAGTTATCAAAATAAATTATGAACTGTTTTGAGTTCCACTTTTTCATATCTCTTCTACATTTCAGGATTTTTGATACTTATAAGAGAATTGAAATTAATAATTTCCTAAAGAGAGAATTCATAAGGACCTATTAAATTCATCCCTGTACATTTACTTCATATTCCCAGTTTATTTGTTGTAGTAACCCAACCGAATGTAGTCTTTATATGAAGGCATTACAGCTCTTGTGTTCACTGCATGTCTTGTAAATGAATTTGCTCCTCTCAGGTAACAAAAGACCCATTTCAGGGGTTCCACTTTGTTAAATTAATATTCTAGGGGTGTGATAAGTTTTGTGAATATTAACAATTATTTATACGTGCAATATTGTTATAGTCTAAGTTTATTAGGATTAAGTTTGTTGACTTATGAGCGTAATGCATATGAGTGAACGTTAACGTATTGTACTTGTTTCTCTATTGTTTTGCCAAGTAAAATGTACATAATATCTCCCATAGATGGTTTTTATATTCATCATCATCAATCTTTTGGAGTGAAAACTTCTTTCGCATCGTTGAGATTTGAAAGTCGATGAAACGAAAAAGCGACAGTAAAATGAGACAGATACATAAATTCATAAGATTTAACATTGGGAGAAAATGAGATAGGAAGCATTAAACAGTGTTTCTTAAGTACGTGATTATTGAAGGTTTCACTTCTACCACGTGTGAATTGCACACATAATTTTGGTTTGGTTTTTTTCGTTGAGGGTGCAAGTGGACACACGGTTGATCTAGTGGTAAATGATCACTGATATGCATAGATATCCGCTACACCAGAGGATTTGCAGTTTCGTTGCCGGCCTTTTAATTGTGATCCAACAGCTGGGCAAGAGCCTTTAGAAGACGGGGGAAACGGACAGTCGTTTTACCTGGTGGTAAGTGATAATCGACATCCATAGACACCCGCTATATCATCAGCAGGTGCGTTGTCTTTCAAATATGCGTTTGCTCTTTTCTCGATGGTCCGTAAGTCGTATCGGTTCGTTAATATCGTAGGGCCTCTTTTGATAAACGCTAAAACGGCCAATCCCTAGCCTCTCGCGTTCAACTAGGACTTGTGACTAATGGCTTTTAGGCACATAGTTTTATGAAATATCTTGAGCCTACGTTTCAAACGTAGGCTCAAGATATTTCTCAACGTTGACCGACGACTACATGAGAACAGTCCATTTCTTAACAATTCTAGTTTATTTGCGTGCAGCCTGTGGACACGGGCACAAAGATGAAGTAATATAACATCCGATATCTGCAACATTATAAGAATGACTGTCAAACTGTTTGGTCACCATAGAACATAGCTTATATTTTCGTGTTTTTTGACACAAAAATATAAGCTATCCGACATAAAAAGAGGCCTTTTATATGTTTGGCTGTCATACCTGTGGCAAATGTTGCTGGATGTTTAAACCGATTTGGATGCGGTATTTGGTTTGAGCGGAGGACATATCCATGATATAATTCGGCGTATTAAACGTATTTAATCTATTAATACTCGCTTTCATAGAATTCCGCTTTCTACAATATCACGCTATGGATCTAAATCATTATCCCGTATGCAATACCCATTCAGGTGCCACATAGAGAATTAATAAGAAATAATATTAAATGGGAACTTCTATTGTAAAAGTACAATGACACAGGTCTTACTTTATAAGTTTGAGCACAATCCAGTTGGAATGTCGACGTCGCATCACTAATTACGGTCCCGGCACTTGTGAGAAAATTAACTTATAGTGAGGGAACAAAAACGTTTACGTAGCTTATCGAGTTAGTCTGATGCTCTTTAGTATACATTAAACATAATATGATTGCTTTTTTATTTTGTGACTGGTTAGTAAAAGTTGTAATTTGGTGAAGGAATACATCGAGGAACCTGAGGAAATTAACAGTCTTTGAGGGTGAGCTTAGTACTCCGAATTGTGCCAATGCATTAGCAAACCTATAGCTTAATACTCTCCTCGCCAGATTTCGAGGAGACCCGTGTGCCACCAGAGGGTATGGTCCAGCAGCCACCGCCTGTTTTTTCAGTGATTAATAACAGGCTGAATCTTCGTAAGTTTGTTCGGTTCGACGAGACGCCCATCATGTTTACCCTATGTCCAAATTCTCAAAGAGGTAGGTAGTGAACTGCGCAGATGTAAAACATGTCGATTTGGTAGGGTGTCGAATTTGTCTGGCTAACAGTACATTTTTTTACTGCAATTTTAAGATAATACGAAAAATGATTATTTTCAATATTCCTGTAGGACTATACATACATACCCATTTTTTTGGTAAGACACTGTTTGATTTAGGCAAAGAATGCACAAACTGAACATGTGTTTTTTTGTCCTACGGTTATTAATGAAAAAAGTGTCACCGTGGAATCGACAACTTCCAAGCGTAGGACTAAGAAAACATACCCCTACATTTGTAGGACTTTGTGGCCATTCAATTATACTAATATTTACTAAGCTGCATACAAAAATCAGCTGGTTATTAATAATTTTTTTTGTCTTCGTTATTTCGACACATTCGGTGTGGAGGACGATCCAACTCAAACCATCGATTTGGTAGGACAATTGTTTTTTCGAGTTTATTAACGTATTATCTTAAAATTTCAATAAAAAAATTACTGTTAGTCAGATAATTTCGACACCCTACCAAATCGACATGTTTTACATCTACGCAGTTCATTACCTACCTCTTTGAGAATTTGGACATAGGGTAACCTTGGGCATCTCGTCGAACTGAACAAACTTAAGAAGATTCAGCCTGTTATTAATCACTGAAAAAAACAGGCGGTGGCTGCTGGACCACTATACATATAAGGGTCGCTTATCGTCATGCTAGTGAAGTGCTTAGATGACTATTTGACTACTCTACTAATTTCGAGAAGATCCGTGCCCAACAGTGGCAATAGGGAGGTACTTGAGTTATGCTAGTGATTAGGTGAGATCTAGGCGTTCGAAAGAAACTTAGGTACATTAGTGGATATCGTTGAAGTGGTAGTGGGCTGGTCACACACTCGGGAGAACAGAAGGCCGACGGGCCAACAAGGTTCAAGAGTGGAGGCCGCGTTTAGGTAGACGAAGTGTTGGTCGTGCCGTCCTTCCGTGGTGGGTGTGAGTGAAGGCTGATAATGATGATGATGATACATGCCTCTTCATTCACTTTAATTATAATGAATGGCTTACGTGTATATTAAGAGTAAAACTCTCAGAACACGTAATGTTTACGTTGTATCGTGTATGTGAACTGCCATTAACGAGATAAATGAGAAAGTTTGTATTATTAACTCAATTACAGATGAAAAACAACGATGATAATTATTATTGTCAAGTTTATGTTAAAAACACGACTATGTTTTGTAAGTTTGTTATTTATTCTGTTCATTAACATAATGTTCAAATAACATAATGTATAATCTGCAGAGTATATTTTAGAGATTGAGGTTTGAGATAAATAAAAAAAAAAACAAATACCACCATGGTTCAGGCCTTGACATGGCGGTGGGGCTCAGTAGCTTAGGGTGTGCCCAGCACCTTGGGCGAAGCTAATTGAGCCGAGGGGGCTCTTTGTACCTCCTTATAAGAGCGGATAAAAGATCTGGCCAAGGGGCGAGGATGGGAACCTCACCCCATTGTACTGTCCTGACGTTGGGAGGGGTTGTTCTGTGGTGCGGGACAACCCCTCTGTAACGTCGTGTAACGGTGAGGTAACGTCGGTCCCTTGCGGGACTGACTAGCCGTCGAGGTGCCCTGTTTGTTTACTAGATCCGGGGCACCTCACCGAAGGCGGCATTGGTGGCACTCGCCGGGTCTTAGTGGGTAGAGCTGCGTCCACTTACCAGCTGTCGGGCGCAGCGAGTTCCACATACCCGCGTGGGGAGACCCACTTCCCCGCGGGATGCCTCACAGCATTTCCCGGCGTTAAAGAAAAAAAAAACAGCATAAGACATTGTGAGATTATGGTCTAGATTGAAATCTTAGGTTTTAGTTGGATAATCCTACATCCTACTAATATTATAAATGCGAAAGTTTGTATGGATGTTTGTTACTCTTTCACAGTAAAACTTTACAATAATATAGCTTATACATTAGAATAACACAAAGGCATATAATTTAACCTGTGTTCTCGTGGGAACGAGAAGTACGCGGGTGTAACCGCAGGGCTCTGCTAGTTTTAGATATTTTGGTTGCTGATGTTTATTTGTAAGTATGTATGTACTAAATATAATGATTATCTACAAAATCAAATTATTAAACGTTTTTTATCCATCAAACCCATTAAATACTTTTTATAAATACAATTTCCCACAAAAGCGGAACATATCAAAATGTTCTTGCTTTTTTCAACTCTGAAAGTGGGTAACGATGGTTATTGCGAGTGGGCCAATTCGGTGTAATTTATGGAATGGCCTTCGTTTATGGGTTTACAACATATTTATGGTTTTATGCTCTATGATAAATTCGAAATGGCGGATCTTTCATGGTCTTTGTAGATATTATCATTATAAGCGACTAATTTGTAATTACCGGGTACGGAGTCTCTATCGAAATCACCCTCAAAAGCTTTTAATTTCATCAGACATAAAGATTTCCTCATAACGTTTTCCTTCACCAGTGACATTATAATAGAGCATAATTTGAAAGAAAGGGAATCGATGCGCCCGAGTGATTGTAAAGTGGTCACAGCTCTATCCACCAAAACTCGGCGAGTGCCACCAATGCCGCTTTTGGTGAGGTGCTTCGGATTTGTTGAGCAACAGGGTACCTCGATGGCTAGTCAGTCCCCCAAGGGACCGACGCTGCCTCCACAGAGGGTTTGACCCGCACCACAGAACAACCCCTCCCACCGTCGGGACAATGCAATGGGGTGACGTCACCATCCTCGCCCCTTGTCCCCCTGCTCTTTTCTCTCCTCTTCTTAGAAGGGGGTACAAAAGCCCCACCGTAACGACAAGGCTTGAATCATGGGGGGAACGTCTTATAATAACTGACTTTGTGGGTGTTTCCTTTAAAAAACTTCAATTAAAATTTATTCCAAATATCTTAACATTTATCCATGCATTTAACCTCCTTAGGTAGTCCGGTACGCCGTGGTACCTCAGCGCCTCGCGAATGGTGTCGAAGGGCAGGGTGTTGAACGCGTTGGCGATGTCAATAGACACCGCCAAGAGCACCCCTCCCCCCAACCGCCTCATCAGCTAGAGCCCTCACCCTGGTCAGAGCATCCAGGGTGGACCTGCCCCGCCGGAACCCAAACTGAAAGGCGCTGAGGTTAGGTCCCACGTTCTCCAAATGGTCGACGATACGGGCAGCTGTGATCCGCTCCAGCAGTTTGCCTGCCTCGTCGAGCAGCACGATCGGTCGATACGCCGACGGCGAGTCGACCGGTCGACCCTCCTTCCGGATCAGGGTCAGCTTCCCCATCTTCCACGCCGTGGGAAACTGGCCCTGCGTCAGACACGAACTAAAAAGGCGCTTCGCCTGTGTCCGGAGCAGGCCAAGGGCCAGAACCAAGGCTCGCCCGGGAACACCATCCGGACCGGGTGCTGTATTTCGTGCCCTCATGCGGGACAGCGCTGCGTCGAGCTCCGCCTCGGAGATCTCTGGGGCCTCATCACTCGGTGGTTCTCCGCCCGGTGGAGTCATAGGCGGGGGCACGTGCTCTTCCCGACCGGGGAATAGAGCCGGAACTATCCGGGCCACGAGATCGGGCTGGAGACTCTCCGTCAGGGGAATGTTTATGCTTCGTTTAACCTAATATTGAAATCATAATATTATTACCGAACTCAAATTGAAGTACCTACTTTCCACCCTCATTATTTCGATTGTTAAAAACAATTTATTCCTAATACATACATTACGTTTATTTTACGAAACATATTCCTTAAATTATGAACCGAATAAGCAATATATAACGTACAAGTCAAAGACATAGCTGGGGTTAAACAAGGGATGGATATATTGGTGGAGGATTGGCTTGTAATAAAGTTTCCGCTGTTTACTCCTGTTTATCGAGTCAATGCAAACACGAGATTTTACTATGGGGTATACTTTATGGTACACTTTCAGATCCCCCATTAGACACATGATTAGGCTTTTTAGCCTCTATAGGATAATGGTCGATAGTCGTTAGGTGACGCCAGCGAGTCATTGGATAAATGTATTGTAGTAAGGCTAAGTGTTGTAGTGTCTATCCTTTCTTTCTATTTAGTCTGCCCTCTATTTCTATGAACTGTATCCTTGCAAGAGGAAAATTGAGGTTAGGGGATATTTGAAGGTTTCTGAATTTGCCAACCGCATTGTGCCAGCGCATTCCTGCAATAATACTCTCTACGCCTGATTTTGAGGAACCTATCAGTGGGGCGTATTAGGGATGTTTGAGGATCATGTCAGCCTGAGCAAGAGATAGGAATACCAATGTCTAAACATAAATCGGTTACGATAATGCTTCCGTTCCAACATGGTGTAATCCCATTAAATATTAAAACTTAAAACAATGCTCCCCTCCTCTTTCGTTCGTATTAATAATTACACATTTGTTCATATTTCAAAGGACTTTGCCGCTTTAATATTGTTTATATAAAACTATCGTACTCCGTCCCCGGGCGTTACCCGGGCGATATGTTTGGTTGTAGTTTGTTTGTTCGTCGGTTAGACAAACATAGTAGATGAGTTTGTCTTGTATCACGGAAATGCTTTGCGCTTAATTCGAGATATCTGATGTGGGATTGTATTGATCGGAAGTATGGAGGATGGAAATGTAATCTGTTTTTGCTTTTACGAGGTTTAATCATTTTGTAAAATATGCATTCGAGTTTTAGATCCACGGATAAATAAAATCTTGTGGAACACAACAGATGAGTTACCTGATAAGTGGTTAACGTCGCCAATGAACATAGGGTTCTCGGGCCTAGCCCAGGCAAAGCATTCATGCATTGCCTATCCTCGGATCTAAGACTATAAGACCTAACTCTTTTTTTATAAAAAACCGCAAAGCAGTTTCAACTATTTCTGAAATAAGCAGGATGGTTACCCATGAAGACGGCCGATTATTCTGCAGACCAGTCACCAAGACGCAGGAGAGACACTCAATAAAGTCTTGGCAAATTGTCCATGTGTTGTTAACCCTTTTTGAGCATATAATAAGAATAGAGAGGTATTTTATGAGTTTTATATGAATACAAATTCCGCCAAATTTGTGCTGCGACGCTGCGCCGGTTCTGCGATGAACTATTGGCCGATGGGACGTACATACAAATCACTGGTTGGTTGAATTGCTATTACGTTAGTGACAAATCACTGACCAGCTTCGGAATTTTATGACTCACATTACTACTCTATCCGGTTATATTATGATTAAATGTGATTGCTGATGTTGGGACTGTTGTCCCAGTAACAGAAAGCATAATTATAATATGAATTCTTAAGCATAGAAACTTAATCAGTTTCTATGCTTAAGAATTCAAAACTGTTGGTAAAAAATCTGGTTTTATGTAAATTTGGTTTACGGATGATAGTTTATCGTGACAACGTCATAACAAAACGCAATTGTACAAAGAGCGTAACGGGACAATGGGCGTAACGGGAAAATGAGCGTTACGGGATATTTTCGTGCATGCAGCCGGCGTTCATCGATTTATTAGACGTTGTCGAGTCAAAAGAATATTTAAGATAGTCACAGCCTGATATAGTTATACGCAGGCGCTTCAAAAAGCGCATTTTTTTTTTTATGTTAGTTGGATAGGCAAACTGGCAAACGTGCCACCTGATGGTAAGTAGTCGACGTCGCCCATGAACATAAACTAATTTACCTGGAACGAGCCCAGGCAACTCATTTATGTGTTGCCTATCCTGAGACATAAGATGTTAAGTCTCGGTGCCAGTAATTACACTGCCTGTCTTGCCCTTCTCTCCGAAACACAGCAAAACTGTTTCACGGGAGAAACAAGCAAGATGGTGGTACCCATGCAGCCGGGAGCGCGGCACAGCGCTTCCCTCCCACCGGTGAAAACTAAAAGATAACATTCATAACGACGTTCTTCGTTCATTGACAGTACACTAATGGCTTATCACTATACTATAGTTTCCCGAGTGTTTCACGCACTACTAAGTAAATGTTACATGGAAGGTAGGGCGTTATCGTCACGAGAGACAACCAACATAGTGGACGCTTACTTTACGGCTTAGATAAGTCTAGTTATAAGAATTTTTCTATGAGACTTGACATTTACTTGTTAGACCGAAACCGTCTAACTATAGCAATAAATAGAATATGTCTAGGGTTTCCGTGACTCTTTGTGTAGGAATTAGGATTTAAGTCAGCATAATCTTCCTTTCAAAGATTAGGAGTTAGGACGAACAATAGGAAGATTTAGTCGAGGAAAATAAATTTCATTTTCCCTTTTTTGTGCTTTCCCTCTACATATTTTCCTACCCTAGAATATGAGGATGGTGTTAATTATATTCGTGTGATGAATATTGTCAAATGTCAATCCTCATTTGAAGCCAGATGATCTGCTGATTATGAGCTCAGATTAAAAAGAAGGTTTCGTCTCATAGTGTTGAAACTTAAAAGTATATCTAGATGCAAACATAAATTTGACAAATGTAAGATGAACTCAGGAGAACGGATGGCCGATGGGGCAATATTAAGTTTCTAAAGTGGAGGCCACGTTTAGGTAGACGGAGTGTTGGTCGGTCATTACCATCTCGATGTCCGGAAATCCACAACATCTAGATTTTTACGGCATTTCCTGCCTCGCACCACAAATATATGGAATCAGCTGCCACCTATGGTGTTTCCGAACCGATACGACTTAGGGACCTTCAAGAAAAGAGCATACTCACATCTAAAAGGCCGGCAACGCACCTGCATAGCGGGTGTCTGTGGATGTCGCTATTCACTTACCATCAGGTGAACCGACTGTCCGTTTGCCCCCTCTTCTATAAAAAAAATAAAAAAAGGTGGGAAGACGATCTCCGTGCGGTGGCCCGCCGTGTTGGATGCGAGTGGCAAAATAACGGCCTTCTTGGCGTTCATTCAGGAAGGCTTATGTTCAGCAGTGGATGGATAGAGGCTGATGATGATGATGATAATGATGATGAACTCTAAAAATAAAAACACAAAACAGTCGACTTTAAGCAAAAGACAAACATTTTGCGATTAAAATGTAAATGTCTGTTATGGAATTACCGTAGTAGAAAATAAGTATTTCTCTTTAAAACACCGGTGTTTCCTGGAACAGTCATTTGAAATATTGCAGTTTTATGAACACTAGTTTGTGGAACCAGATGGTATCTTTTTAAATATTAATTGTTTTGTATCTAGGGATGTGAATTTGAGACCGTGCAAAATTTGTTTTGGTCCCTGGCAAGGTAACAGTGGCAGTGTTTTACAGGTTTTAGGGCTTGCCCAAAATGATTATACGACACCTTCATAAATTCTGTCGGTAGCTACGTTTGTCTTGGGACTACTGAAAATATAGGGAAGAATGCACTTCTCCATGGGAATTCGCTGCCTGCTTATTTCTTTCCCCAAATATTTTCTGTATTTCGTATAAAATGGTAGGACAGGCACAGACAATAGTCTTTCATTAGATTAACGACGGGTTCATTACTTATCAGGTATCTCAATGGCTAGTCTTCCTATCATATATTAGGGAAAGATAGTCTATATTACTACTAATCACACCTGCGTTGTCAATTTTTTTTTGTTTTTTGTCCAGTTGCCATTAACAAAAAAGTTGAAGTTGTTTTTTTTTTATTTTATGAATCAGGTTATAGCGAATGATACAGTCATGAATTATCGGTTTGATATATAATTTATGTATTCAGAACAAAAAATAATAACAATATTGAAATTTATGGTCGAAACAAAACTTATTTGCGTTTGCCAAACTTTTAACTCAAGTGGATTATACTATAACCGAAGTTTATATCAAATTGTCAACCAATATTTTTGTTGTTTCCATTTCTAGCGGATAGTATCGGGCTGATGATTACAGCAGACTTAATGAACGTTTCTGCCATGATAACGTGTGAGTCAGTCCCATTGTGATTGTATAGAAATGTTGACAATATTCACTTTCATTCTGAAGCCCATATTGTATGGTGAAAGTTAATCAAAACTTTCTGCCGTGTAATACTGATGTAATTAAATTATATGACATTGTTTGACGACCTTTGTGGCTCAGTAGCTAGCGCGTTGGCGCTCAAGCCGGAGGTTGCGGGTTCGAATCCTGCCAGGGAACAAAAATATTTTCTGTGTTCCTGGGTCATGAATGTGTATTAAATATATGTATAATATAATAAAAATCTTAAATATATGTATAGTATAAAAGTATTAAATATATTTCCGCAGTCAGGTACCCGTAACACAAGTTCTTCAAGAACTTACCACGGGACCAGATTGACGTGGTGTGAAAGCGTCCATAGATATATATTATTGTTTCGTATGGAAAAATAGAAAGAGCTAAAGAGATTATCGACTGTTTTTATAATACATAAATTTGAAGTTTCAAGGTAAATGATTATAATTCAACTATATATTAGTTACTTCAGATATTGCCCATGAAACAATTCTTGAAAAATGTATGGTTTTTAAAGCGGGTGGCGTCATATTGTATCTAGATTGTATCTTTATATTTTTCTTTTTACATAGCACTTAGATTTGTACAATGTTTAAAGTAATTTGAAGCAAGTTTCTTGTTTAATAAATCATCCACTATCCAGGTGAGGAATCATCACTTACATTCAACTTGAAGTTTATTACGCTACTTTCCGTGTACAACATTGAATAAAAAAATTATTTGTACTTTGTTTATCGTTTTTATATTATTGTTATTTTAATGTGTTATGGCCACATTTACAATATGCGATAGCGATGCGATACCAACCCCGCCATGTTTCAAGCCTTGTGGCGGTGGGCCGTGGGACTCAGTAGCCTAAAGTCGTAGTAAAGCCTAAAAAAAAACCGTGAACCCAGCACTCTGGGCTGCTCTATGTACCCCGCTTATAAGAAGCGGGGACAAAAGAAAATGGGAACTTCACCTTATTGCATTGTCCCGAGGTTGGTAGGGGTTGTTCTGTGGTGCGGGACAACCCCTCTGTGGAGGTGGCATCAGTCCCCCGAGGGACTGACTAGCCATCGAGATGCCCTGTTGGTCAACAGATCCGGGGCACCTCACCATAGGCGGCATTGGTGGCCCTCGCGGGGTTATAGTGGGTATTCGGCATATACCATCGGCCCCACCCAGGGCCATTGACGGCGCGTAAAGGCGTTTTCCCGTATTAACAAAAAAAAAGACTGTGTACCAGAGAAAAATTCTGGCGTCTTTGTCTTGTATGTGTCCTACGGAATTAACGGATCAAGCTCCAATGTTGATGCACATAGTTAAATATAAAACAAAACCTAGTTTTTTATAAAATGACTTTCTGAAAATATTTAAATTTGCTGTGGCACGCTCGTGTTACTAAATATATACTTAAAAATATTATTTATTAATGTGATATGAAATGGTGCACGAAACGAACGAATTAGTAAATTATTAAAATTTATCTTCAGAGTCTCTAATGAATATATTTTTAGTGTAAACTTGTTTCGCCACGATGACAAGTAAGCTGATATGAATATAGAAAACTCTGGTGCCTATTTTTGAGATCAGGCCACGTTACAAAACAGGTGTAACCCAAATTTTATTATTTTTAAAATTGTTCACCGGCGTAACAATCTTATACTGAGTGATATAAATTTATTCAATACACTCGGATCATGATTATGTTGATGACGATGATTATAACGATGATGATGACGATTAAGATGATGTTGATGTTTATCCAACAAACTATGCTAAGGCTAAAACAAAATCGTATCTAAGTGAAAGAAGTAAGCCGTAGAAGTACGCGAAGCGACGCTTCTAATAGTCTTCTCTATTTTAAAGCACCAGCTGCGTCGTCTGTAACCTTTCTATCTTTTTTAACTACTTATCTATTATATTCTTGTTTTAATTTCTTTTACAATTTAAGGCACTCAAATATTCCTCTTTTGAGAGACTTAACACTTCGTATTTTTAAGCGAGGATTATTTTTAGGAGAGCAATTTCATGCCATACCCTTATCTTCGGTCAACACTCGCAGTAAGTACAATGTAAATATATTTCACACTAATACGTGCTTTTCTATTACTAATACTTGTTTTTTTTAATAGCGTAATTAATAATTACCAAACGATATTTCTATAGTCTTTAATTAGTAATATTTTAAAAACAATTAATAATCATTGTTATATGTATACATAATTAACTACCGGTAAAGGAATACGTCGTGAGGAAAAGGCTTTAGAGGTGTGTGAAGTTCACCAATCCTCGTTAGACTGGTGCATCGGTGAACTATGGTCCAACACCCTCCTCGCCTGATTTCGAGGAGGAGGCCCGTGCGAAAACAAAATGTTTTTCCATCCTAATGATTATCTATAATCAACGATTCAAGACGATATTCGAGCAGTAACCGGTCCGTGTTGGATGAGAGTAGCAAGGGATTGGTCGCCTTGCCGTTCATTGACGGAGGCCTATGTTCAGCAGTGGACGGATAAAGGCTGATGATTATGATGAGGATGATGACGACGATGATGATGATGATGATAATGATGATGATGATAATGATGATGACGATCATGTTCTCACATGGATTTGGACACATATAAAATGAATACAAACTACAGAAATTTCTTCTTCTCTTGTAGGTACATCTTAACGTTTAATGGCATTTTCATTTATTTTAATATTTTAAACACTGTGTAAGTAATTATTCTGCATTCAATTCTGTATTAGGTATATAGGGGTCGTTTTACTTTCAAACATCAAATAACTTATTCCCTTCTATAAGTGTTGACAGTTTAATGCATATTCTTGTGTAAAGTTAGTAAAGTATGATTCCGTAAACCCGTAATCAATGATCCTATAACAATATTAAGGCATGATAAAATATAAATAAACAATGAATCTCCATAAAGTCCGGACATGCGTATCTGAGAGGGATGGAGCTACAACTAGTCTACTGGTTAGTGAGTGGTTCTGTATACCCGTCAGTTTTTGCCCGGTCGCGGCGTGGTGTGCACGCGTTTTTTGTGTCTGTATTTCTCGATAGTACACATATCAAATTTCATCGCCAAAATTCGATATTGTTGTCAGTTTGTGAAGTGTTTCAAAGTTTACGGATTGAATGGTAAATAGCTTACCAGTTTTTTTTTGTGCCACGTTTTTTTTGCATTGTGTTTTTTAGTTTGCCAAGTGTTATTGGATCATGTTATAGTAGAAGGTATTTTGTTGTTGCTTTTTTTAAGTTTTATGTTCTATTTTACAAGTCCTTAATGATATCATCAACACAGTTGCCTTATCAATAGTGATAAGAGTTATCTTTCATTTGAGCGTTGGCAATACGGTTGCAATCATGCACATTTGTTTTTAAATTTAGGTTAATGTACGAAGGCTTTAATATAAGGTAAAACTCTAATGTCATAAAAACAATTTTTTTATTCTAAGTTTTGTATAACAAATATTTCGAGTTTAGAACTAAATGAAGATACAAATGATATTATTGTAATAGGCTGGCTTTTGTATCCTTTCGTTTCATACTTTTAACATAAATACCTACATATAATTAAAGAGTTTTGACATGACGCATAGAGGTCAATATCTTCTATAATATCAACTTTTTTGTATTACCAATAAAATACATTGGGAATATTATATGATCAAAGACATATAAATATTTATTTCTTGACTGGGATACATACCCAAAACATTACAGGTATGTTTAACTTGAGACTGAAGATGGCATGAGAAGTCAGTATTAACAGTGCCGTTTCAGTCCTATCCTATCTGTCATTCCTGGCTTTGACTGCACCGAAATATGCTGGATGGTGCTACTAATTCCAAATGGATGGCTGGTCACGTGGTGCATATCTAATACTGAAGTCACATATTTTGCATTAATTCCGACAATTGCTTTTGGAAGACAGTAATGATAAACGTATTAAAACATCTAATGCTAATCTAAACTAAATCAGCGATACTAAGATATTGCTTTTAACGAGATAATAAAATCACGTGTATTCGGCCGACGACCATAAATTGAACGCCTCACAGTTTATTTACTTTGCACAGATAAAGCTCGTATTTAGTGTATGAATCTGGGTTAATTCAAGTACAGATTAGTCTTGTTTCGTTTATTATAGCTAGCTAGGTTATAAGGTAGACATACCCCGCAGTTTTGTAGTAAAACAGGATTACACGTACCTATAAAACTGGATTTCGTCAAGTTCTATTTAATATAGGTTTATATTCTTAAGATTAGTAAAATTCTATTACTTTTATAAACTCGTGGATGTTTGTTTCCCATTCACGCAAAAACTATTCAATTAATTTAATGAAACTTCACAATAATATAGCTTATATATCAGAATAAGATATAGGCTATCATTTATACAAATATTGTGTGAATTGTCCAAAATAGAATCCTACGCAGACGAAGTCGCGGGCACCAGCTAGTTATATACTTTAGGCATTGGCTTAAGATTTACAAAAAGAGTAAGTAATAGCAAAATAAATGTATCAAAATAAATCGCTGCCAGATTTAAGATTCCAATGTAAACCAACGTATGAACGAATTTAGTCTTAAATTGCTCTACCTGCTGTATAGTAATACTGCAATAGTTAGGTAGGTACCTACATATTTAAGCTAAATAATATTTGCTTCAACTAATCGGTAGGTAATTAGTTCGGGACACCTAGTTCAACGATAAAAAACGCCCATGATTGAAGGTAGGTATGTTCAATAACGACCGGATAATGGTTGAAATAAAAGAAATCTTGCACATTTGATAAAATACCATAGGCAAAGATGAAATTTGAATATAATATGAGGGGGACCTTTGAAATTGATCGCCTAGTCCCCGGCTTTGGCGAACCCTTGTATAGCCAGGATTAATTCCTTACAAATTTGATTGTGTCCCCAAATATCCATTTTATTTAAAATTATGCCATATTTCATTTTGTGTTGAACTAGTTGTGCTGATCGCTGCTATTTCCAGTTGTATTCCGGGTGTTAATATTTAGCTCAGGCCATATTCATAACATAGTAAGCTAATGCAATAAAATTATTTCAGTGTGAGATTCAGTAACAAAATTTCTATAAATAATATACCAATAGCGAATCTTTCTAAAACGACTTGAATGTTTGTTTAGTCAATTGATATTAGACTCTCTATTTTATGGACTGGTTTATAGAATATTTTCATGCTTAAAGTAGTATGATCCTTGGTATCAGTCTCTACCTCCCCTTCGACAGTCGTCCCGTAACTTTGGTCGCTGTAAACTACGAAATGTTGGGAGTAAAAAGTCCGTAAAACATGCTTCTAAAATACTGTTCTAGCTTACCTATTTCTTTTGTCAGCCAGTTTATTTACATGAAGAAGAGTAGGTAAATACTGGCATTTTGTATTGGAATGCAGGTAATAAATACATTTGACGGATATATCAGGGAATTTTTCAGACAGGTTTGCATAATATCTAAACTACTATAATAGAAGAGCGTCTAAACCCCAGCTTATTCCATAATTATCCATTAATATGTGATTAATGAATTGCGTTGTATTTTTTATATCGTTAATGATTTAGATAAGAAAAAACGTTACGTTTAAAATAGCGAGCGTGCCGCGGAACGGGTTTGGCAGAGCGAATGGCACGCGTATTGTATATTGAGATGACCGTTGAGGCTGTAATTTGGTGTTATAATGACACAAGACCCTTTTTCATCCATTGTTGCATCCCCAAGGGTCGTTGACACATTCCCCTTTATACTTTATCGTTCAATATGCAACAATACGCCTATAATCTGAATTATTAGATATTTTGTTAATCTTCATGTTTTGAGTTGAGCCGCGTTTTGAGTCATAAATTTGAGCTGATCCTTGATTTGTGTTATTTAATCTGTCATCAAGTTGTGCAACGGTCATTTGGGCGTTAGGGTCCTTGGAGAAAGTGAGAGAACTCGAAACATATATGAGTCATATTCGTTGGTGTCCTCTTTGTCTATATTAGCAATACATATTAGAATACTTCAGTGTACTAATACGTACAGAAAAAAAAAACGTGTCTCGCATGCTTTAGGACATGGTTTTTGATAAATTGTATAGTCTGATTTGTATCATAAAATCCTTGTCTTGAGAGAGGTCGTAATAATAATTGACTTGACTCTCGTCTTGAGAAACGTTTGACTTCCTTCATATACTTTGTAACCAAGTAGGCTTCACCAAGTATTCACCAGTTGCTTATCTTCAATGTAGAGCTATTATCAAGACGTTGTTACTTTACTACAGCTAGAGGTCCGTCATTTAGTGGTTCTGTGTCTCTGTCAATAAAGTTTAATAGTAACCTAATATTCTTTAGTACCTAATTATTGTTTTCTCAACAAAATAGGCCTTGTGATGATATATCATATAGATAAATATCGGTGGCCGAAAAAAAAAGATAATTCTAAATCAAAGAGATAACGAATCATATAAAAATCGATAAATATGTTTTGTATATTGACATAGATAGAACTTGGATAGAAATGAGTATTATTCAACTGGTTATTTTGTCTATGGTGTTACTATCGAGCCCACATTCGGTAGACCGCGGGTTGGTCGACCTTCTCAAGTCTCGACGAATCACTATATTGGTGGTTTGATTTGGTTGGTTTTGACATTGCGTTTATAGTTGTTGTTTTTTCGATTAACGCTATAACTAATTTGGTATCATAATAATCATCATTATCAGCGTTTTTCCATCCACTATTAGACGTAGGCTCAATGTACGCTGAGACGACCGATCATACCGACCATTAATGATGAGATCATGATGAGATAAAATAAAATTGTGTTACAAAGTCTTGCAAAAAAGTGTATTGCAAAATATACTTATACTAGCCGTTTGCGCATCTGGTTTCATACGTCTGAAATGAAATAAAAAAATTGCCAAAATAAATAAACCTGTAAAAGTCCCCAATACTTTCAAACTCTTATCGTTTTAATCCGGCTGGTAGCTTCGAAGATCAACGCGTTCAAACAAACTCTTCATCTTAGTATCAATTATTTCTTGACTAATCTTCAAGAAACTTACCATGAAGTAATTATTACGTAAATGGGACCGTATTTTTTTAATTATAGTTTTTCTCAAGTATGTCGGAACAATAGCATAGAATGTGGTACCGTTGGCCGCTCGCTACTCACGGGGGCAACAATCTCTGTTATTGGTGTTGATATATAAATGTTCTTAATTTTATTGCCTATGTAACCTGTCTCGATTGAAACAGGTTGAATAAGGCTCTCATAGTTTTTGCGATCAACTCTATAAAGGGACTGAATTACTATCTAGACTTAACACTAGTAATTTGAAATTACCTTATGCTATGTTTACTAAGAATTTGTCTAATGTCTTCACTAGTTTGTCCTTACTTCGCGAACTTCAAGGATGGAATGTCTGGTCTCGGGGATGAACCGTCTTGGCGTTCATTGACAGAGGCCTATTTCCAGCAGCAGCCGGAATATATTGATAAGGATGATAGAGTAGTTTGCCCTAATTGGGGTATTTAATTATATAAATCTGTTCATTATGAGTTTCGATAAACTTTGATTCTGGTTATGTAGTCTGTCTTCAGATCCGGGACCCTCAAAAAGCGGCTGAAGGCGCTCACAGTGATGGTGCGAGTCCCACATTGGGCCAGGATCAACCCGAAGATCCTGGCTGCATCCATAAGAATTTCTCTGCGATATTTATAAAAAATCACGACTCTTCAATGGTTATTGATTTTGAATTTTGATTCTAAAGATATAAAATAAGCTCGTTAAAAACTTTCAATAAGTGCTTTAAGAAAACTGGATATATGCAACGTAATCGACGCGACGCGACGTCTTGATTACATGCTTTTTAAAATGCTAATAAGTTAGCAATCTAGCGCAATCATTTACCGATATGATAGCAATATATATGCAAGGTTAGCTAAGTAGATGTATCGGTGAAGGACCGCTGTATTGACGATGTGCTTGGCTCAGCTAACTACTCATTTATCACGCTGAACAAGCGTATTAGCTGAGTACAACATGCCACGCTTCTGTTCGTCAACCTCTTATCTACTGGCTATTAAAATCAATTCATTCCAATTTTATGACTTTTAATTACCAGATAAATTATTATTACCGTATAAACGGGTCCATTTCGATGTGTGTTCGTTTTAAGAAATCTTATATGTATTATCCTAACCCGCAAACCTATTGCTTCACGTCTGTTATGTAATCTATAGTGTAGTGTTTATAAACAAAAAACAAAGTTATATAGCCTTGGCTTAAGCCATTCTACAAGTAACATTGTTACGTTTTTTGTAGGTGTATCTTGTTTTGCAGGTTTTAGATACGGCTCCAATCTTCGTTACCATAATCAGTGCGCGTTGTTCTAGAGGCCGTTGCACTACGGTGCGATGGAATGTTTGATTGTGGTCGAGGTATGCCGAGCCTATGAAATCGCCATTCGTGTCTCCAATCAACAAACTATATTTGGTATTTGAGACGACAATCATGCTTCAAATTATGTGAATAAATGTTTCTATAAGTTCAAGTAGATATGCTACTTGAACTTTTGTTTCTTATGTTAATTAATTCTGGAATTTGGAAAGTATCGCTTATAAAAGGCTTTCTGGCTACTTAGTAGTACAGGTTGCATGAAAGTAGCTTAAAGTCATAGTAGTCATATCATCATCATTGTTGATTGGCCTCCTTCAATGAACGCCTAGACGACCGATCCTTTGCCATTCGTATTCAACACGGGCCAGTCACTGAACGGAGATCATCTTCCCAACTGGTTAATGTTCATGTAAATTAATCAAATGAAAACAATTAGTTGCAGTACCTATGTAATAATGAAGAATTATTGAACACTAGATTTATAAATCTTTGGTGATTTTTATACAATTACAATCGGCCAATGGACAACTGGATTTCATCTACTTTTGTCATCAATTTCAAGTTGGTACATTACAATTTTTATTAAAAAACAGTACCATACCGTTGCAGACATTGTAAAAATCGATACAATTCCACGAGTTCGTCCCCCTGATAATGAGTTTCGCCGTTCATGGGTTTTTAATTGCTTCTTCGTATGTAGCGGAACATTCACTAATGTGCTGAGGCCAGTCCAAAACAGGGCTCATTGTTTCCAGCTCCTTATATTGCGACTAGCGGTTCTTTGCGGACTTTTGCCCAATACTCGGAACATATCGAATTTCATTATCCGTGTTTGGTGCTGTTTTATTTCTGACTAGTTTGTCTGCGTAACTTAAATCTAAGTTACCGTATCCGAATTGATGATTATTTTTATAGCCTATGTATCCAAGATATAAGCCATCACCATTTCAACTTTTAGCCAAATCAGTTCAACCGTTTTGTAATGAAAGATCAACAAACATCCAAATTTACAAACTTTCGCCTTTATTATTATAATATTCGTAAGATTAGATTTGCGCTTTTCAGAAGCCTGAATTAGGTTGTGGAATATTAGATGCCTCGTTTTTATGGGTTTTCCTCCTTTAGTAGTACCTCCTAATAGTATTTAATGATACTGTCACGAAATATGTGCTCAAGGCTAGATACTGGAATCAAGGTTGTATGTTGTGTTGTGTTGTTGGTCGGTCTTCGAATAACTGAGTTGATAACAGATTTTTATTACATATCATTGGAGGAAAATTCTAGCAGTAGACGGATACGATCTAACGATCCTATCCTGTATTTGTGTTTGAGTAGTAGTAATTTAATTTGTATCCGTAGGTAAAATATCATAGTGATTAATAAGAACAGTTCATTAACCCCAGTGTTTAATGCATATATTTAGGATTACTGTAAATACTTATATAATTATGTAAAGTCAGTGAGTAAAAAAAGTGTTATTAATGTAAATATGTAAAGACAAATTCATAACTCTACCCGCGAATTCGAACCAGCTACCTGCGCTCATTAATATAATATGATACCTACTTATCAATACGTCCAAAAACTTCAACTTTGCCTTTTTTGTGGGAGTCTCTTTTGCCTTATCTGCGGTAAAGAATGATGGCGGTGATCCGTCATGTGCCACTTGTGTCTCTTGTAATCCCAGTGGCCAAGAATTTTTCCCTTCACAACTAATGGCCGAATATTTTTTTATACAGTTGGACAGATTACAGTATTTAGTGATAGCGATTATGTTTTAAAGGTTACAAAATGGCTTCATTATCACTTGATTTGTTTTACTTTTTAGATAAGGTACCCAAAATATAGACCTTCATTGACTGTCCATCCTGCTTTTGTAATCGTAAAGAGGTTGTAATTGGTCAAAATAGTTTATTTTTTTAATTTTATATAGGTAGTTTTATTTTTATTTTTGTCATGTATAACCAATTGACCCTAGACCATAAATTGGCAAACCACGCGGCAGATCTCGATGCGATGGACCGACCAACAATATATTTTATAATAAGTATAAACATAATTTTATTACACGCATCAATCAAGTTTATGCAATCAATGAACAAAATATATTTATTTAATTAACTTGCGCAACAACTTTCGTTTTCACTTTACTTCCTCTACTTTTATTTGTAATTAATGACTCGGATCAAGTTGACATAACGATATTTTAGCGAGTTGTATTTACGTCGCTCGCAATGAGAAACAGATGGCTGTCTTAAGCAAGTCCATAGATTGTGTAGGCTTTTCTGAATACACCTTATTCCCCAGTCGATAGTTACTATTAACCAATTTTATACCAAACCAAAGGCTTTTTTTGGTTAAAGAATAAAACAAGATCTAGAATACAAATTCGTCATATGATAAAAACTTGGTATTTCTAAGGTAGGTATATACTGTATAATGAATAATAATCTTAAAACAACAATAAACCCAAAAACCTAAATCAAGACTAAAATACACGATAATCATTCCATTGTAATTTAAACCTACAAAAGTTATATTTAAATTATAGTACATTGGAAATGGCCGATCACAATTTATGATTCATGACTATCTAGTAGACGGCACAGAAACAAATGTTGAATTCATTGCGGTCTGGGCCGTCCGGGCCCCGTAAAACAATCGCCTGCATGCATATTGTATGGGTACTCGCTGGGCACTCGCTGAGCACTTACGGGGCACTTGCTGGGACTGCCAGGGCGTACGAAAGCGGACAATATATGCAAACGGGGGCTCCGAGTACGGTCGCTTGACCCCGGCCTACTACTGAATAAAAATGTGTGTAATTGAAAGCTTAGACTTATGCTATTGTTTATCTAGATTATCATGAGCAACCACCACTGTAAATGGGCCTCCTACATATCATAATAATCTATACTATAATATTTGTTGGTTGTTTGTTTGATCGCGCTAATCTCAGGAACTACTGGTCCGATTTGAAAAATTATTTCAGTGTGATAGCCCATTTATCGAGGAAGGCTTATAGGCTATATAACATTACGCTGTGACTTATAGAAGTTGAGTAACGCGGGCGAAGCTGCAGGCAACAGCTAGTATAATATAAAAAAACACCAATTCGGCGATGTACATAATTTTAGAGAAAAACTAACAGACAGTTAGTTTCGCATTGCCTAGTACTAGTTCTAAATACTATTTTTTATGCTAGTAAGTGGATGACGTCGCAAATGAATATAACTTAGTTTACCTGAAACTAGCCCAGGTAACTATTTATGTGCTGCCTATCCTGAGACATAAGATGTTAAGTCTCGGTGCCAGTCACGCTGCCTGTCTTGCCCTCCTCTCCGAAAGGCAGCAAATCTGTTTGACAGGAGAAACAAGCAGGATGGTAGTCGTGCAGTGAATCCCTCCCACCGGTGACTATAGCTATGTATGTGTTTATTAGTCACATACGAGCTCATAAGGAGAATTACAATATTATATTCAAGGTCAACTTTTTTCTTACCCAAATCCGAATAGCTGTTCCGGCGTGAAAATGTAACAGAGTAAGTTTTAAATTATAATATTATGGATGGATGGATTATACAAGAGTACCCTTACAAGCTACCCCCTCGTTCACGTAAGTAGCTTTTAAAATTATAAACGTTAATCCACGGCGAAAGGCGAGCAGACTTATGTTACATACATTTTAATAACGGCTGTAATCTTCATGCTGGTTCACATCCGCGGTGTTGTATAATATCAAACGTTTTGTAAAGAACTTGTATAGCTTGTTCTTGATATTATATTAATCTGTTGTTTTAAGTGGACATTGAAAACCATTTTGAATGATGCAGTCAATTTAGTAATTGGTGGGAATAACATATTGTTACCATCGACCATTAAGGAGAGCATTCTATGCCATATTTGTTCATCTATATTCCTTTTTTTCTTTTCTGTCGGGAAATGCTCATAGGCATCCCGCGGGGGGGTCTCCCCAGGCGGGTATGTGGGACTCGCTGCGCCTGAAAGATGGTAAGGTGGACACAGCTGTATCTACTAAAACCCGGCGAGTGCCACCAATGCCGCCTTTGGTGAGGTGCCTCGGATTTGTTGAGCAAACAGGGCACCTCGACGGCTAGTCAGTCCCTCAAGGGACCGACGCCACCTCCATAGAGGGGTTGTCCCGCATCACAGAACAACCCCTCCCAACGTCGGGAAAGTACAATGTGGTTGAGGTTCCCATTCTCGCCCTTTGTCCCTCTGCTCTTTTGTCCCCTCTTCTAATAAGAGGGATACAAAGAGCAGCTTCCTCGGCTCAATTTGCTTCGCTCAAGGCGCTGGGCTCACTTTAGGCTTCTAAGCCCCATCGCCACGACAAGGCTTGAACGATGGTGAGAGGATAATATCCTGTTACCATCTACCATTAAGGAGATCATTCTATGCCATATATTTTCATGTATAGCTTGATCAGTTAATAAAACCCTCGCCATATTGCGAAAAATTTCGGAACGAATTTCTGTATGGACTACGATACTATGTGTTGACGTAATAAAGATACAGTGGCGACACCACGTAGGGTTTATATACTTCTGGTCGGGCTGTGTAGCCTGACTAGTGAGTAAAAATATATTATATTACACTACCATATAATATACATGTTTCACATCATTACTCATTAAAGTAGGCAATTAATCTTCTATAAGTTGTGAAACAGACAAGTGCACCAAATCTTTTTTATGTTGTGGCGAAAAGATTTACTTGATCTTAAGTAAAATGATCACATTTTTTAATCTATTTCTTATATTATATTAATTATAAGTGTAATTAATGAAATCTTTTACCAGATTATTTTGTATACTTGCATATATTTCACCCATTTTTGCCAGTATCATGCCGTATAACATTAGGACGTACTTGTGTTTTCGCTGCACTACGACGTCATTTGTCTCGGCCGCCCGCATCCCGTTGCCAACTGCATAACAAGAATGAGGATCCTGTCCACTGATACCAAATTAGTTTCTACTATTAATTTATGTTTGTGTCTGGGATTGTTCGTTACAGCGTGTTTAATGTATCTTTGAGTTGTTTCTTAGTGTGTTTTTATTGTATTTAAAGTTTAATGTAAAGTACCTACGGCTTTAATTTGAATATCTTCATCTATGAGGGTCAATTTTTGTGAATTTGGTGGTATGAGGTAATAATATTTGAAATATATCCTGATTAAAAATATATTTCACGAGGATAATGCTACATTGCACCTGAAGAAGGGTCCGGAGTCGGGACTTGGAAGTTTTAATTTGGGTTCTGGGCACGCCGGTCGGTGACCGGTGAGGCGAAACACGAAGGGAAGGTGGTGGTGGCTGTGTCCTTGGACATCGTGAACGCCTTCAACCGCCTCCCCCACGGTGTGATACGGGAGGCACTGAACTTCTTCTGGGAGCCCCCGTATCTAAGAAGGCTAGTGTAGGCGTACCTCTAAGAGACGAGGGTAACCTGCGAGAACCGCTTGGGGTCCGTAGAATGGTGGCAAGTCGGATGCAGTGTCCCACAGGTATCGGTTCTGGGTCCGATCCTGTGGGACATCGCGTACGACTGGCTCCTGCGAGGCCTCCTCCTCACCGGGTTGGGTGTCATCTGCTACGTGAAATGCTTAGTGGTGGCTAGCCAGTCCCCACTTACGAGGAGTAGTTTGGCCTTCGCTGTCCCTGAGGTGCTCCTGTTGCCTGCTCACCCGGAACCCTCAGAAAGCAGTTGAAGACGCTCGCAGTGACTTTAGTTTAAGTATACACAGCACAAGTGTGAGTCCCACATAGGGTCAGGTCCTGGCTGCACGCATAAAGCATCCCTGCGTCAAAAAAAAAAAGGTTTAAGTTAACGCTAATTTTATCCAATAATTTAATCTCACATCTGAATACATGTTTTAAACATACAGATTTGTGAATCCTATATATTTTATATTATTTATACATACCTACTATACATAATTGTCGGATTATAATGTTTTATATTAAAACCATTGAATATACATCGGTCGATTGGCATTTATTTCACATTTTTATATATCGAGTAGACGAATGCCTCGGTTGAAGTAATTTCTCGTCTATTTGCGGTGTTGTATCAGTATCAATAATAGAAATAATGGACAAGAGAAGGATGTTACGACACTTTGCGGGGTTTGCCTTCCTGCGTCTCCGTGTCTTGAATACAAATGATAAGCCCTGTATTTGATATTCCACACTTAGGCAAAGTGGTTTTTTCTAGTTCCACATATTTGACATGGTAATACGCGCGTTCTGGGTCCCGCTTGAATATTAAATAGTGTTTTGGCATGTTTATAAAAATGTTTTATGGATAGCATTACTGTTCAGTCACATGTAAGATAGGGATTGTTTTTCGTGGAGAGTGCCTGGATGTTTGGGGTGATGATGATTTTTCTATATCCAGTAAAGGTTTTAACATATTACCCTAGACTTTAAGACGTATATTTGTCACTCAAGTGTATGTAAAATAACTGATTGATGTTATAACAATAATATTATGATACGGATTTACTACCAGACGACCTTCGTGGCAAGAGATCGGTCGTTTTGGCGTTCTTTGATGGAGGCCTATGTTCAACGGTGGACGCCGGACGGATAGGGACTGATGATGATGATGACGGGTTTACTGGTATTATAGGTAGAAGAATATTGAATGACAGCTACGCGCAGGTTTTCATTGCAGGGTAAGTACTTCGTCCATTTTCGTTAATTGATTGACCCCTTTCAACGTAGATCTAATTGAATTGAATAGTTTATCTGTAAGAATACTTAGAGGCGAATCTCCTATACAAATAGAGAAACGAAAAGGGTCAGTGCCATTTCTCCTCAGCGCCCTCACTCTGCTCTTATTAGTTATGATAACACAAATACATCTGTATAATTAGTGTTTGTCTGGGGCTTTCTTTGAAACTAGTATGTTTTTATCTAGTAAATATGTGAAATGGCGGGAAAAAACTAGTCGGTAATTATAGATTTTGGTACTTAAAAAAACACCGACATAATAATAGCATAATTACAAGTAATAACGTTTTGGATGTGGTTTTAATTTCTTAATGACATAAGCGGTTGCCAGGAAATATTTTTTAACTTTTATTGATTTCAGTTACTTATTAACATTTTGCAAAGTTATTAAATAAAAATATTAAAACATGTTAAGTAAAAAAATAAATAAAAGATCTTCATCGTAATAGCTAAAACATTCCCAAATTTTCAAAGTTTATATAAATTAAGGAAATATGCATGTCTAATGACGCGATGATGATTAAAAGACTTTAAAGGCGTGTTAGGTTCGCCAAACGACATTGAACACATAGGCCATCGAGCATTATAACCGGATAGAGTAGTAATTTGAGACAAAAAGTTCCGAAACTGGTCAGTGATTTGTCAACGATGTCATAGAATTTCAACCAACCAGTGATCTATATGTACGTCCCATCGGCCAATCATCCATCAATGGCCATCAGTCGGCCAATCAGAACGCAGAACCGGCGCTGTGTCGCAGCACTTTCACGGAATTTTTTCATACAAAACACATGACATTGCCGCTCTATTACGGTTATAATATACTCGATGACATAGGCCAATAATAGTCCAATCGCCTTATTTCCAGCAGTGGTACGTGTATAAGGGTCCATTACGTCATGGTAACATATATTTTTTTGTCTTTGGCCGAATCGAGTATTATCAATAATATTTACTTTATTACTGTTAATTTCTATCTGGAAATCCAGCAGTTTCTAATGAAACTTGCGCTTGTTTTAACATAATTGTACTAATATGTAATATTGGTTCATGTCATAGTGTAGAGAAATGGCAATATTTAGAAATAGTAGTTAATTTGTATGAAGTCACATACGTAGATATAAAATGAGTGTACTGTCACGTAGTCGTGGTGTAGTTTCGTTACCATTGCCCACATCTGTGGCGTAATGGTGAGGTGGGTCCACTTTCCAGTGGCGGTTTGAATCTATTTTAATTATTTCATTTCACGAATGAATTTTGAAATGTTACTTTTTGTAATATGTAATAAAAGCGTAAACAAATTCTCGCTTATTATGTCCAAGGTTAATTAATGTATTACCCGTGAGGGAAACTACGTGCGGAAACCTGATGAGATTAAAAGTCTTTGAAGGTATGTGAAGTTCACCAACCCGCATTGGGCTAGCGTGTCTGTGTTTTTTTTTTAATTCTTTTACGCCGGGAAATTCTCTGAGGCTTCCCGCGGGAAGTGGGTCTCCCCAGGCGGGTATGTGGGGCTCGCTGCGCCCGAAAGGTGGTAAGGTGGACGCAGCTCTACCCACTAAAACCCGGCGTGTGACACCAATGCCACCTTTGGTGAGGTGCCCCGGATCTAATGAGCAAACAGGGCACCTCGACGACTAGTCAGTCCCTCAAGTGACCGACGCTACCTCCACAGAGGGGTTGTCCCGCACAACAGAACAAACCCTCCCAACGTTGGGACAGCACAATGGGACGAGGTTCCCATCCTCGCCCCTTGTCCTTCAGCTCTTATGTTCCCTCTTCTTATAAGAGGGGTAAAAGCTAAGGGGTGATATATTATTTTATAATTTCTATTATATCTCCAAAGTAAACAATAGTCAAGTGATGACAAGTTAATGATGAAGAATGTTATGAAGATTTACATAAACAATGTCAGCGTCACCTGATAGACTTATATCATGCAATTGTTCCAATGATTATCACATTTCAAGCCTCTATGCATCACATGTGATATCAGAAATCAATACTAGGGATGCGCCACGCGCCCGTCTTCATGGGCAGTATCTTTCTTATTCATAAGAACTTGTCCAAGAAACTCATCATACAAATCTTAATCAAAATTGTTTTCTGTATCGATTGGGAACAGCCAAGGAATCATTGAATCTCAATATCAACTTTGAGATAGCCGTAAAGAGCCATAAGACTTTAGGTTAAGTCCCCTTTTACCCCGCAATAATAGATATGCAGTCCTAATACTGATCCTTAGTCTAGCCACAATAATTCCCTTGTAGTCGCTTATTGTTTATGTGTTTGCATTTAGGACGTAAACTTCGAAGCTACTTAACAGATTAAAAAAATTATACCATAAGAATGCTACTTTATCACTCAGTTACACAGGCTAAATTAATCATCATCGGTCCGGATACGGCTGTAAATGTTATGTTGATTCCGGGCCATCAAGCATATAGCCTGATAGAGTACATAGTAATGTGAGCCATAAAATTCCGAAACTGGTCAGTGATTTGTCACTGACGCTATAGCAATTTATTAATCAATTAACCAGTGATTTGTACGTACGTTCCATCGGTCAATCATCCATCACTGGCCATCAGTCCGCCAATCAGAGCGCAGAACCGGCGCAGCGTCGCAGCACAAATTTGTTTTCATACAAAACACATAACATTTTCGCTCCGTTACATATTCCGGTTAGATTCTCGATGCTGCGGGCAAAAGTATCCTAACCTTATTAATGACTAACTGGTGTCCACAGCTTCGCCGGCGTTAACTGAGATTTACAGCCGTATCCGGATTGATGATTATTATTTTAATAGCCTATGTCACTCAGTGTTAACGTAGCATTCTAATGGTGAAATAATTTTTAAAATCGGTCCAAGAGTTTTTGAGTTAAATCGCAACAAACAAAAAATTACCATAGATTTTTTATTTATACTTATTACAAGATTTATCTTAGTACTCTACCCCTTTTTAAAATAGAAAAGGATTTATTAGACAATACTTACGCAACACACTAGTCTGACCACCCTTTGGTGGTTTTTTGCGTACTCGATGCAAAAACAAACAAAATTATCAGCGCACCTGCTCGAGATCGACAGATGGTGCATATTTTTTATGGTCGACTTATACACCTTGATTCTTGTTATAAGGAAAAGAGAGCATCCTGTTAGTACATAAATATTTCGTATCTGTTCCCAACACCCGCATACTTATTACTTGTTTTTTTTTAATATAGCATAAGAGGGTAAACGAGCAGTCGAAGCTTTAGACTACCGACGACCATACATAACTGCACAATCAGAGTTTATGCAGATGTGTTGCCCTCCTATCCCCTGTCCCACCAATGGGCCACCGGAAACTCACAAACCGCACGAAACGCGACAGCATAGTTGTCACTTGACGCCGGTGTTATGTGAGCGAGAGGACACCACCACCACCACCCCGATCGTGCCGGCCCAGTTCAGCTGCATAGCAGCATAGCATTACCTTCCAAATGTATACGGGCTCATAATGATTAAATAGTCCTCCAAGATATAATCTATGCCAGATTTTAGTGGAAGCTAATCAACGATTTGTTAGTTCTTAAGTAAATATGGTTATTTACAATAACAAAACAATTTAAAACGGGATATTTAGCATACGAATGACGAAATACCGAATTCGCGAAATATGAATTATTGAAATACATTAATATGTCGTTTTAAATAGTTTTAACAGCGATATATTGGTGAAAAGTTGAATACAGACTGTGTTATTTTAGCATTTATAATATTGTTTGGATAAGTCCATCATTCATATGATAAAATCGTTTTCATGTCAGATTTAAAACAGATCATAAAAAATTACGTACATAAAATGAATAAATGCCTTAAAAAACCTAACGTATAAAAAATTAAAAGACACGGTGCCTTTTGATGAATAGAACACTTTGTATTACCCAAGGCCTTGTCTTTATCTCGTTGAAGGTTAACAAACTTCAAATGCTTCAAGTTTTTAATCTCATTAACTGGCTCTCGGCTTTCTTATGATGGTTTTCTCTTAGCAAGCGGCCTTGAGATGGATGAATATATAAGGTTTATTGGCGTTTGTTGCCTGCATATCCGGAACCCTCAAGAAGCGCTCGCAGTGGTTTTAGTTAGGGTGGGCACTCCCAGGTGGGAGTCCCACATTGGGTCAGGATCTACCCGAAGATCTTGGCTGCATCCATAAGGATTCCCCTGCGAAAAAAAAGGCGATGCAGCTCGAAATTGTACCCAGACTCGTTTGGACTTCCTTACCATTGATTCATAGGTGACATTGTAACATTTTTAGCGACATATCGTCTATCCTGGATGTATCTGATTCCCCTTACCGTGAAACTCTTTAAAACTGCGAGCACGTGGGAGAAGCCAGATACCTTATGCTTCAAGAAGATAGAACACGTGAGAATATGAAGTTATCCTTTGTAATACCCCTATAAATACCCATTTCAAAAACAAATACAAATGTTGCTATGAAAATAACCTCCTCCATTTTGAAGTCGGTTAATAAAAGAAATATAACACCAGACGTTTTATTAGCATATTATGCATATGCTCGATGAGATGCATCTCATGTTGAGTAATGATTATATAATGGTTACGTAAGTGCTGTTGAAGCGTGAACAGTCAAATTGACCACGTCCGACTGGGTCAGAGTGGCCAAACAATAGCGCGTTAGGAAAGGGATTTCCTATGTAAGTGTGTCAATCAAGATTTTTGTAGTTGTTACTCGAAAGAACCGAACAAAAGCGTACTTTTTACACAATTTTGCCTGCAAGCGGTAAAGGACAGATGACAAAGACTTTTTAAATTAAATAATCTTTGTTTTCGGATTTTATTGCGGTTTATTAAGCGATGCTTCGGATACTTTACAGCGACCTTGTGATTATTGATTATTTGTAAAAATAATCGGTTGTCTGTAAATTCGGTTTACTGACGATAGTTGAACGTGACAACGTCATAAGATAATGGAGCGCCTCAGAGCGAGGTAACGCCGCATACGTCATCTTTTTTCGTTCTTGCAGTCGGCTCCATCGAATTATAAGACGTTGTCACGTCAATAATCGACCCTATATTTCAGTTACAGATTCTCAATGGTTGGTACGTTCTCGATTACTCGTCTAATAAACGATCTATGTCGCAGCCTTTCAACCTCTATTGACTTGTATATTAAGTATATTTCTTCCGATCTAGAAATAATCATCAACTACTAATGTATTATTGAGACTCTATTATATACCTATTCAGCATTAGTAAGTGTCTAATATTGTATATATGTAATTGTACGGATCCCTTTGTGCACGCGTCTCCGCACTTGGTCGTTATTTTTAATCATACACTAGATACATTACTCTACGAATTTTTTAAATAATATTAGTAGTCATAAAGTGGAGGAAGCTTACTTCCTGAATACGTAATTAAATAAATAATAAAATATAGTAAGAAGGCATTAGCATTATGTAATATGTCTGATGTCCCGGTTTTTGCCAAAAAAGAAAGTTCGTTCGATGCGAATTCTTTTATATTATGTTTTTTATTTACATGTATACAGATTTTTCTATTATAATTAAGGATAGACAAACCCATGGGTGGACTAACTGCATACATTCTACAGTAAGTAACAAAATAATATCAGAGTTATTATTTTAAAACAAAAAAACGAACAAAGATACAACATCAATATGTATATGTAAATGTGTTATAAGTACATAATCTTGTTCAAAAAGATTATCTTTGAATGTCGTCTATTAGCTTTTTTGTCACTTTTGTTGGTAGACTTAAAGTAAATAGGACACATTCCATGACTTCATATTATACGATAACTTCAAATACATATAAAATATACAAAAAATATAATATAGGTCATACTAGCAGACCCGGCCATGCGTTGCAGGGCTAAGGCACAGTGTGTAAGGTATTATACTAAATTCTAAATCTTTGTTTACGAATGATGATGATGATATTTGAAATTTGTAATTTTAAAACTTGTAGCTAGTAAGGAGGTAGTAGGTAATTATTCTAATTGTTTATTCCGTGAAACTGGACTGGTTTCACATTGATATTGAGTTCACTGTAGTCGGAGGTAAAAGCTCGTTTGATATTATGTAATTGGTGAATCATGTTCGTATGTACAGTCAATCCCAATCTTACAGTTATTACGTAAGAGCTGTTGAGATTGATCTTTGCTTAACTTATATTTAAAAAGCTTTAAAATGATGAAATTATAAACAAAGGTTACTCTGATTTAAGACTAGTTACATGTTACTTATCTCTTTTTGGAAAACTGTCGCTTTATCATCATCATTATCAGGCTTAATCCGTCCACTGCTGAACATAGGCCTCCTTCAATCAACGCCAAGACGAGCGATCCCTTGCCACTCGCATCCAACACGAACCGGCCACTGCACGGAGATCGTCTTCCCATCTAGTTAATGGCATATTTGACAGCATGTCTACCATCTTGCTTCTCCCAGTAGGTAGGATAGGTTGGTAGTATGTTACCTTAGCTTACCATGAGGTGGATTAAAATATTAGTATTCGCGTGACGGTTGCAGACAAACAACAAAATTTGCTAGTTTTTAACGGTCCGTCAAATATTTTTGCGTGTATCTAAGATTTTTTATAAAAACAAAAACGTACTGCGGCTATAAAGCCCTGTATTGACATTCATTAAAATCTCAAATTGCTAAACGACAGGAATTCATCGTCCAATTTGATGCATCTCGACTTGAGTGACTCAATTGATCTCTTCATGCGATTACTTACAATAGCATTCCTGGGCGTCCCATTCACTATAACACTCAATATCTATTGCAAATTAAACTGGCCAAGACAACATGATATTATATGCTATTCGCTCTTGTGTCTGTATCAGATAAATACCTATGTTATAATATATGGAGTTAATGTATTAAACATTTTATTTAAAAGGACCCAATTTATTAGTCTGAACCCACTTTGTATAATAAATAAAAAGTTCGCAGCTGTGCAGTCTATTTTTAATAACAATGTTATCTTTATCAGCTCGTGTCACTGTATAACTTATTTATATAGCCCTAAATATGCTGTTCTGCATTCTTGCTGACAGCCTCCTCACGCGACTGATTCTTGTTCAAATTCCGCCAATGCAAAGAAATTTATATTTCATTATCATCATCATCAATGAATGCCAAGACGGCCGATCCCTTGCCACTCGCATCCAACATGGACCGGCCACTGCACGGAGATCGTCTTCCCACCTGGTTAATGGCCGACCAACACTTCGTCTACGTAAACATGGCCTCCACTCTAGACCCTTATTGGCCCATCGGCCGTCCGTTCTCCTGAGTGTGTGACCAGCCCACTGCTATATCAACGAGCTCATTCTTTGCGTGATAGCGGTAACCTTAGTTCTCTGGCGGATGTCTTCGTTTCTAATCCTATCTGTCAAAGAAACACCTAGCACAGCACAATTTATATTTAATAATATATATTTGCGTTTCGTTATCTGGTGCCCGCGACGTTTACCATTTTAAATGTAACATTATTTCTTTACCGTGGTTTTAATCTTTTATTTCGCGGAGTTCCATATCGACGTCTGCGAACGCCTTGTTCACGAGACTGAACTTCGGAAACTAATAATATAACTAATATCCCGTTTAAGTACTTTTAATAATAATAGATATGTACATAGTGTACAGACTGAATCATAGACACAAGCTACCCCAGCAGTCTATTGTCTATAGTGTATGTATTATTGAATAGCCTGATGTAAGAGGAAGTGAAAACGTGTATTTAGTAAGCGAGTCGTTTGTAGTTGGAACGACGTCCGGCGATTTTATTACTTATAACATCCTTCGAGATAATTTTAATATGTAATTGCGACGTGTAATTTTTTTTTTATTAAAAAGGACTATAGTACTAAACTTCATTAATTTGAAATAAAAAAAACTAAAAACAATGTTTTTAAAAGTACAGTATTTAGACTTAAATATATCTTAAGATCAAGCCTTTTTCAATATCGGTTGTATTATGTTTGAAGAACAATATAATTTCATATTTTATTTAATTCTTAGTTTTATCACAGTATTATCTTGAGTTATTATACAGTTACAGAGAGTAAGTATGTCCTTACATTCTCATACTCAAAAAAAGGTATCGACCTTACTTCACTTGTATGTAGGGCACTCCTATAATGATCGGAAGACGATAATTGCCTTAAATTGATTCTGGCGTGTCGTAATTTGTTTTGGAGTTACGAAAGGACAACTGTGTTGATGGTACCCGTAAGTTCTTTAAGCTACGTAAGATTGATGCGAGTCAATATTTAAAAAGTATAAAATAACACTAACCTTTCTTTCCAGAAACAATGTAGATAGGCAAGTAAACGTATATTTGTACGATGTCTATTGACCAGGCGTCCCCATTGGTGCCCATCAAGCCTCAGATAGCGTTGCAGAATAGTGCGTTCATAAAAAACAGTCACAATCGGAGCAGCTTCTGCGGAGCCACGCCGTCGCCAACCAACGGTAATAGGACGTTCAAAACTTTCGCCGTGAACCGAAAGAGTTGGAGCGGGAATATCACACTTCCACTCCAGCAGTTCCCGGTCGAGGAGCCCGCCCCCCAACTGGGAACGTTTCGTTCCGGGACGGGAACTTTCCCGAGGAACCGGGAGCGGAACAATAACAGCGCTAACGGAATATTAACACCGAACGGGAACTCGGTGCAGACGTTCAAAGGAAATGAAGTAAGGAAGAACGGATGCGCTAACGGGCGACGCTACGCCGAGATCGGCAACTGGAGCAAAAGGTTAGTTTAATACTTTGATACTGTTATGTTTTATACAAAACTAGCTGTTGCCTACAGCTTCGCCCGCGTTATCTTAGATTTACAGCCGTATCCGGATTGATGATGATTATTTTATAGTCCAAGTTACTCCTTATAACATCAGCTATCTAAATTCCCATCAAACTTCCGCCCGCTTCAGAGATTAGCCGGAACAAACAGACAGACAGACAAAAATGGTAAAAAAGGCTATTTTGAAATATGTACCGTGTATATAAATCCATATGCATTTAGTAAAAAGCGGTTAATTTAATATTACAAACAGACACTTCAAATTTATTTATCTGTATAGAGTATAGATGTATATATGTAAATGCATAAGATATCGCCTGTGGCTTATCGAGTGTAATTGACCACAACCGACGCCAGGAGGCCGTGTGGTCGCAGACTGCACGGTAGGCGGGGGGCAACCCCCCACTTTAGAAATCAAAAGTGAGCCGAATGGGCTCACACTAATCCGATGAAGCATTAGGGCCTTCGGGCCATTAGCATAGATCCCTCCGAAAAAAAAAAAATTGAGTGTAATTGTGGGTAATTTTCGTATATAGTTAGAGACTCAAACTAAAACTCTGGTATTGGTCAACATTACATACATCTGACATCGCTAAAAGTATTTATGTAAATAGAAATTTTCGGAAAGAGGGTAGGTCGACCTCCAGCTGGGTTCCTCCTCGACCTCCAAGGACGAGGATATCCGTGAGACCGTTTCTAATTGCATTCGAGTTGCGGAGGACTTATGGACGCAAAAAGGTGTATAAAGACCAAATATACGTATGATTTTATATCTATGGACCCCATGTCGTCTATGGCACTATGGTCAGCAGTCTCCATGGTAAATATACGGGCTACTGATGATAAAATACAAGATAAGATAGCAAGACCGACAAAAATATTGACATTGCAACATCAGACGATAACAAATATATTTAGACCAAAAATATTGGAAAAATGTTTTACGCTCTCAAGGAAACTTATTATGAAACTCGAAATACTGACAAATACACCTTTAAGCATTAGACCATTTACATAGTAACCCGAATGACTTAAAATTGATGAACAAGCATAACACGTAATCTGTACCTAGCTAGGTACATGACGTACAGATTACAGTTAAAAAATCTTATACTTTATGAAACTTTATCTTAAGATATCATTTAAAGATTACAAAGAAAGTGAAACTAAAAAACCTTAATAAATATAATATAATAACTTAATTATATTAATAAAAAGGAGTCCCTTTAGGCAAGGTCCCGAAGATACTGGCAGCGTTCCCCCTTTGAATTGCTAGACTAATTCTTTGTCCGAGGTAGCTGCCAGCTCTTCGGTTTCCTGTAATGTCGACTAACCTTTTTGTTATTTCCTTAAAGAGGCTTAAAGCGCTAGGACCCCACGGACCAAGGGTCTCGTCACCGAATGGGACAAAATCATATTCGGAGCCTAGACCCCTGTATTTGCATATTTTAGCTTTTTCAGCCGCTTCACAAGCCGCACCAGCTCTGTTGATGGTTCCATGTAGATGGGAAGGGGCCAGTGCGTCTGAACAGGTTGCATCCCACACCAGCACCCGGCCCATCTTCCATGGAATCAAACTCATACCGTCCGGTCTCTTGCCATCGTCTCTTGCAATACCAGACGGCTCAAGTAGACTTGGCACGTTGACGGTGGCAAGGGACCGGCGTATGATATCGTTGAGTACAGCATGTCTCGAGAAGCGGCCTGCACTTTTTTGGCATGACAGTCCATGATGTCCTAGCTTGTCGATATCACTGCCACAGGGACATTTATGGAGAGCGGACATATATTATACACAAAAATAAAGATACATACAGACGAACATAGAACCTCCTCCCTTTTAGAAGTCAGTTAAAAACTCAACCTAATCCATAATCAAAACTATTCAAAAAGAGATATATCTAACAAGTTTTTCATTTTTATTTCACGGAGCTCCACGCCTTGTTCACGAGACCATACAATATCTTATATGAGCTTAGTTCAAGAGAAATAAAACAAGTAAATATCACATTTGTAATAGATTTAATGCCGAATATAACCATGTAAACTTGAAATCTAATACCAGAAGTCCAATAGTACTTAATATGCGGGTCATGGAAGCCAAGATGATTCATACAAAATATAACCACAGCCCCATTATAAAGATCGTCAAAACAAGTCAGGACGCACGTACCCGTTGGCCGTATTTTTCTTTTTCGTCTTGAGTAATTCTGTAACAAGTTTTCCAATTTCATTCTCTCGCTTTCATTTCCTCCCGTCCCGACTGACTCCCTTAATATTACTTTTATTAGCCCAAACGTTTAACAAACATTGGTTTCAGAATCTAATAAAGATTAAATTTCATTTCAATGCGATATAATTCGAGACAGTAAAGCTACATTTGTTTTGTCTCTGGAACTTAGTTGAAAGATATTCTAATAAATATGATTGAATCCTTTTATCTAAGGTTGAATGAGCTTTTCTCTTCAAGTTTACGGGTATAATACCATCACGCTACTTCGTTACACGCTTATCAGATATTGAATAAAAATGCATGGTTTGTAGGGATAAGCAAGATTTTTATTATTTGTGTTACACAAAAAAATACAAAAAATATTGACTTATTTACACTGTTCTGAATTTTGGAATTTTTGACTCCATATTCAACAATTATATTGTATCCGATAAGAATCCAATAAATTATAGTTTTTACATAAGAAACATATATTTGTCCTGTTCTTCAATCATCGTCGGTATTGGCGTCTACGAATGCCTTGTTCAGGATACTGCCGAAATATCGAGCTTCTCCAAATAAAAATTACACATGGTAAATAATATACAATAATAATAATATCAACCCTTATATATCCCACTGCTAGACACGGGTCTCCTCCTCGAAATAAGGCGTTTTTTGGGCCATAGTTCACCGATGCGCTGGCCCAATGCGGGTTGGCGAACTTCACACACCTTCAAAGACTTTTTAATCTCATCAGGCATGCAGGTTTCCTCACCATGTTTCCTTCACCGATGAGCAAGCGATGGTCAGGTGCAGGTAGAAATTTAGAAAAGTCCATTTCTAGGCATCACAGGAAGGATCAGGATCGAACCCGGACCTCTTGGCTCTCACTCAAGAGGCCGAGTCCATACCCACTAGGCCATCGTCGCTCACCCATGGTAAATATCTCGTAGTTATAGTTTTAGTGAACAAAAGGTTCATTTTAAATATTATATTCCAATTCATAGTCCAACTCATATTTATTCTTTGCCAACTGCACTCATACATGCACAACATAACAATCTAATTCTCACTATATAATTTGGTCAAAGGCCCAGGTTCGCTGAATATGTCCGCCGCATTTATCTAATCCGATTTCTCATTATCTTTTATTCGTGGTTAGAAAGTTTGCCCATAATTCTCATCCACTCAATTTGGGGCATGATAAGACCATGTCTAATAACGTTGTTAGTATATCCTCGTAGGCGTTGATACGTCGCCAATATAGCTGATGTTATCGCCTATTTGGGTTTTCCTCTCCTTATGTTTGTTTTATCCTTACTAGTTTATATAATCTAGTTGTAAATGGAGTCTTCCTTCGGGATACTCTGAACAATTTTATAAAATACTCTCATGAATTCCAAGAAATGTGTACAAAAATGTGTAAATATACCTTTGATTGGTTTGTCTTTTGATATTATTTTATCAGCTACCTACTGGAGTTCTTTGTAGGACGCAGACCATTCCTACGGTTAATGTTGCAGTCATTATTTATTGTACATAATTTTACAAGAACTATCTGTTCTCGCTGATTTTAGAGCATTTTTAAAATTACATGTATGTATGTTTGATGTCCGAAATTAAAAATAAAACACTGCTTTTAAATAGATTACCACCAAAATAATACTCCACAAGTAATAGATACGAGATTTTTGCTTTAATGTAGCATGAATAAGAGTCATTACTTAAAAATCATTCAAAACTATATATATCTTCTATTTTGTCCATGTTGGATGCGAGTGGCGAGGGTTCGACCGTCTTGGCGTTCATTGAAGGAGTAGGCCTCCTTCAATGTTTGTTTTTCAATTCCTGTTGATCAGTGGACGGATGAAGGCTGATGATGTTGATGATTCATTCATTTTAATGCATATTGAATATAATTTGTCGAATACATTTAACGTACGTCTCTATGTAGGTATAATGCTAATTTAAATAATGCTTGTTGCATTTATATCACACAGTTGTTTCGTAAGAACATTAACATATTTAGTGAGGAACAATGAATAAAGTTACGATTCTATTGAAGACCAAGTCAAGGTTAGGTGCATAATTTAGTACGCATTGTTACACATCGGTTTTAAGGCAAATTAAACGTAGAAGTTTTATCATCATACCTTTTATCATCTTGCACATGTCTTAAAGTAATTTTATGAGTCAAATAAACTTCGGTTCATGATAATATGTTTGAACTCTTCAATCATCATTAAACATTCAATAACCCACAATATAAATATTTAATTTGCCTCTATGCCTTTTTTTACAGCATAGGAGGACAAACAAGCAGTCGAAACCTTTTAGCGACTCTTGACGCCCATATACATCCGCACAACCAAAGATTATGCAGATGTGTTGCCCTCCTTTCCTCTATCCCCCCTCCAATGGGCCACCAGAAACTCACAAACCGCACTTTAACGCGACAGCATTGCTGTCACTTGACGCCGGTGTTATGTGAGCGAGAGGTACCAACCACCCCGGTCGTGCCGCCCAATTCGGCTGCAAAGCAGCATGGCGCTACTTCTTACTATTAATTCTTCCGCTTAACTTCTTGACCAAAATTAAAATATATAAAAAATAAATAAAAATATTTTTTATCTCTACTTCAACACTTCAACAATTTGAGGTCGCAAATATTCGCAAGAAAAACACACAATGACTTGAACTATGGTTTCTTTAGGACGCGATATTTAAGCGAATGCTCGAGAATAATAGGCGGGAAAATAATTTCCTTTCCCAGACGGGACATCTTGCACTATTGTGAATGGATTTGAGACCCTTTTCATAGCTTCCGAGGCTATTTTTCTCCACAAAAGGAGCTCTTGAAGTAGAAAGTTATAGCTATAATTACTTTTTTTCAAAGCTACCATTTTTCTTCATAATGTCGGGATTTTTTTTTCTGAGTTGTTGTCACAGATTATTCAGTTAAGAAAAAATCATAGTCGTTACTATAATACATGTTAACATAACAATCTTTAATTATAAATATGTAATTGGTTTACCAAATTCTGATTCAAAAGCCCAAGCCCAGTCTAATATAAAATTTTTATTAAAATTTTGTATAAAAATCGTAACTGAAAGGAAGTGGGTTACTTGAAAAATAATAAGTTTATTTATTCCATAGCACGTTTCTTTAAAAGTATTCCAACCATATTTGCAACCAAAAGGAGAATAAACAAAACTCAGTGAGGCAACCTCTTATTGAATATCCAAATATTCGTTACGTAGTTGATTGATTTTGCGTCGCAAAATGACAACCATTACTGGCCTTATACTGTAATGTACTGCATAAAGGGAGGGCGATGTTCAATGGGACGCGTTGTGTTCTATAAATTCGCATGTCGATGCTTGTGTACCTGTCAGGGGTTTGAAACCACTTATTGCGTATTCAGGACACATGGCTGGGCATAAATATCTCTGTCGTACTCATTACAATAACTTTGTCTCGAGAATGAACGTCCCTGAAGACGAAGGCGGATGTCTTATCCTGAGGGATATCAGCTATTTAGGTAATGGATTCAATATTCAATTACGATCCGGCTATCAGATTTTCATATAGCATTATATTATTTTTGACTTGTATATTTCATGTCCTTTTTACACCCTTTTTAGTCTTAATATATTAAGGGGAAAGATTTGTTTGTTTGTGATCGATACTTGGAAAATAATTTCGTCACTTTCCTATTAAATATTATAATTTGAAATTGATTTTGAATTCCATATCAATTCTCCAAATCAAATCTTCATCTAGTAGGCGCCTTAAATTGGATGCAAGTTAAGCATTAGCAAATAGATACAGGCAGATGTTGATTGTAATTACGTCCTTAGACCTTACCATCAAAATCCGCTTACTACCTTAATGTGCCTTCTACATAATTCTAAATCCTCTATGGAATTTTGTACATATATCCAATTGACAATTCACTGAATGCATATGAAATGTTTTGTACATTTTTGTCAAATTTGCAAATTGGATTTGGCGGACTGAATATTCTAAAACGCCTAATATGAAATGCGTCAAATTCGATGGATGCATTGGAAAGTCGATGAGTGCAGCTGGCCACGGTCTAGTGAGCACGGCACGGACGTGTGGCAGATACCAAGCAAGCCTAGACCAGCCAGGGTTGCCAGCATAATAGTCTCGAATAACACTCATTGAACATGTTTTCAATCATTTAGGGCTGATGAAATTTTGGCAAACGGCGTTGGTGCAAATTTATGATTTATTCCTTTGATAGCAAAGCAAATATAGTACCATAATTAAGGGACTCTAATATCATTTTGGTGGACGTATATAAAACGATAATATTATAAAGTTTATATTTGAAAGTTGCAACTTCCAAGGTTCAACAGTATTCTATAACGCTTCACTCGTATTTTTTTGCAATGTTTGCAGTTAATGTACATGAGAATTTCCCTTATCGTAATAGAATCATTTTAACGCAATTTATTACACTTATATAACGCTATAAAACTCTTTACGTTTCGAATACTTTACAGCGTCATGGAACAGGCGGACCGTCCTTCTGTAAATTCCTTAATTTTAGTTTCGAACTACTTTTTCTTGAATTCTAGGCTGGGTCTGGTAACCCTGAGGACAGTGGAACTGTCCGTGCGTACGCCTGTTTGTTATGCTAATTGCGCGTTACTGGGTACGAGGGCCGCGTCATTAGTGTTGTACAAATGCACAAATATGGGGATGTATTTTTAAAGTCGCCCTACAACGGTGACATTTATGGTCTGATTTCAAACTTTATGTAACCAAACGAGCAATGTACTTTGATCTATATATACTACATTTACAGCTTCGTTATATTTGTCTTCTACAAAAATGTTTTATTTTGAGCGTTTTGTGTTTCTTGCTTTTTTATTTGTACCTTTTTTTTCAGTGACGAGCATTGTTTAGTTAGGTATATGTATTCAATTTATCGGTGGCAATTTGTCTTCAACTTTTCTGTTATTTTTTATTAATAACACAGTTACAATAGTTGTTAGTAATATTAATAGAATAGAAGAATTCTCTATGACTATTAATGGAATAGGCAAACAATTCCAATTGTGACAGAGACCGACAAACAGAATTGCATGAGCAAAATAATAGTTATAATGAGGGAATTCCCATCCAATCAACTGGCACATATTTCATAGAAGCTTACGCTGAGTTGTACTATATTATGTTAATTTAAGTGTGATTGTAGGAACTAACTACAAAATATCGCGTTAATTTGCTATAATTTTCTCATGCAGAGAAAGTACTTTCAACATTAGTTCCTGTTTAGCAATCTCTTGTAATTGTAAAGCAACGGCATTTTTCATGGAATTTAAATTGATATTAATTACATGTGTGCGCATTGCTCAACGTTGCTATACAGTGGTTCTGCACCTTTTGATATTGTTTAGGTATGTTTCTTAAGTTTTTCTATGGATTCGCTTTTAAATATCTTCTTGAGTGTGTTGGTATGTACAGCTTTGAGTCTTGATGATAAAATATAACGTTTGTTTTTGAGGAGGTGACAATAGTTGTAATACAAGTTTTAGTTTACTGCAATGTCTAAGATTACTCTTAAATTCGAGTATAAAAAAAGTATTCGAGATTTTATTTCTATTTATTTATTAGGTACACCAACAGCACATATTACAACATTCGTATATAGAATATATTAACAAGGTACAACATCTGATATGTATGCTACTAGAAGGTATACACTCACCACAAGCATAAAATAGTTTATAAGTATAGATAGAATTTTAAAGAGCCCCTTATTTAGGATTAAGGGTCTATCACAATTATGTGATATTTCTTAAATTGATAAATTCGACTACCCTCGACATATTTGTCAGAGTATGTTAATTGTTTAAACGATGGAGTATGACAAATGTCTGTGGTATTGTGCCAGTAAATGGGATAGTGGCACGCACTCTGATAAGTGGCACACTCGCGGCCCGCGGGTACCAGCCCCACTTTGACACAATTAGCAATTTGACACAATTAGGGATTGTAGGGATTCTATGAGCGACAAGTATACTTATCAATAATAATATAATTAAGTTGAAGGGTTTGTTTGTTTGGACTCATCTCTGGACCCACCGGTCGGATTTGAAAGATACTTTTTGCATTTGATTTCTCTCTTAATACCTAAAGTAGATTATATCTTTTTTTGATATCGCAGGGAAATTCTTTATGGATGTAGCCAGGATCTTCGGTTAGCCTGACCCTATGTGGGACTTGCACCTGGGAGTGCCTTACCCTAAACTAAAACCACTGCAAGTGTCTTCTGTCGGTTTTTAAGGGTCTCGGATCTGCAGGCAATAGGATCACCTCAGCGACAGGCTGGCCTCGGCGAAGACCAGACTACTCGTAAGGGAGGACTGCCTGGTTGCCTCTAAGCAGTCCCCGAAGTTTTTATTTTTGTGTTGGCTGAAACTGCAGGAATAGATAGTTTTCAATAATTATGAGTACATTGGTGAATAAATAGAATATATGCAGTGAAAGAGTAGAAAAACTTGAACACATTAAAAATAACTTAAAGCATACCGATTTCGTTGCACTCATTCAAATGCAATTCCAAATAATATTTTCATTTCAATGTTAACAATATTGTAAAACAACAAAATTCTAATTTGAAACGTCATAATCAGTCGCACACGTGGTATTGAGGTGGTTATTAATAAGAAGTAGCAAAGTTTTCTAAAAAACTCAAATTGTGAAAGGTTCCATGAACATAAATTGAAAATGTCTTGAATTAAGACTAGTGCTCGTATATCAATGACGCTGGTTTTGCGGTGATAACTTTCAGGAAGCTTTAGATTAAATTTCTGTGATGGCGTGCGTCTTTCAAAATGGGAGCATATAGGCTCAATATGATAGAATTCCTCGCTTTGTTTCGAGGGGACGTGCTCACAGTTTGACCGAGCGAATTATTAAGCCCCGAGACTGCTGAATTCAGACTACACATGTCTGATTTGAACCGGCCTTTACACTTAGATTGCTATCAGCATCAAAGGCGTCCTGCGTGTCTCTTTGAGTGTCCGGAATACATTATCTAGCCGAATTAAGCGCAAAGCTAAAATCTAAATCTGTGTCCGATAGTTTGATTACACATAATTTGTGACGAGTCCCTCTGCTCTCTTATTCTATTTACTAATGTAGTATTATTCGTTGATACCCAAACAGACCCGGTGACTTAATGGATTGCCTCCTGACAGCTAGGTCTATTTATTATATGCCCTTTATTTGCTTGATCTGGGCTACTAGAGAATTAATGTCGCACTGCATAATTTTGTCTATCCTAGTCTTTTTTATGTTAGTTAAGTAATTAAACTATTATAAAATAAACCGGTAAAACTATCGTCACCAAGGCAAAACGATTTGCAAGAAGAAATGAGCACTATGGCACTTTTGTAAGCAAATTTTCTTATAGAATCATTTTATTTTTAAAGTTGATTAAAATAATTGCATTCGGTTCAGTTCTTGTTTTATTTTATTTCTATACGGCGAAGTTTCAGGAAGTTTTAAATGTACAGTTGGATGAATAAATTTGCATTTAGTTTTCCTTCCTCGCCTGGAGCTAGACGATATTCTTTTTTAAGCTAACTATGTCAATTAGGAGACTATTGTAAAAATGTGAACATCGTAAATGAAGCTGAAATATGATAAAAATTAAGTGCTGTTGAAACTTTTTACTAGTTAGTGATTCATTGAGTTTAAAATTCATAGGATTTATATTGTACAGTATGATATAAAATGCTTATGGTGCTTAGTAAATTTGAAATTTTAATTACTCGATTTTATTCAGAGATATTTTTACTTACTTGTTATAATAAATTAATATAAATCTTCATTTAGTAATGATGATTTTATATGTATATAAAAAAGACTTCTCAAGACTATTTCAGTTGTAACTTAACCTTAAAGCAAATAATTAACCCAAGTATATTATAATGATACTGAAAAATTGTATTTACAAGTGTACTAACTGACAAATGACGGAACCCATTATATTGAGATTTTAAATCAAAATGAACCAACATCCACATATAAAAATACATTCGTTGGACTGAATTCTCCCAATATTTTTATTTTCTTCTATTTCTAGCCTTTTTCGTAAAGGAAATTGGCAGCAAAAGAAATTTACGTCAGTAAAACTCCAGGCGGTATCGTATCTAGGCGGTAGGCGTTTTATATGAGCAAGGCACGAGTACATTAAATCGGGATTTGTGGCTGGTAAAATAAATTTACCTACTAACTTCTATATTATGTATATATGTACAACATTATATTTCCTATGTAATTTGATGTTGTATATACAATTTAGACTTCAGAGTGACAAGTATTTTAGATTATTTATAAAAACTGAAGTTGAAACTATTTATAATAAATTTACAACTAAGTGTTGCCCGCAGGCCGCAGCTTCGCCTTAACTTAAATTTACTGCCATATACCCAGACTGATGATGATTATTTTAATAGCCTAAGTTACCCCTTATAACATCAGCTATCTGCCAGTGAAAGTCCTATAAAAGTCGCGTAGTTCGATATTTCGGCGTCGCGTACGAATGCCTCGTTCGCGAGTCTCATTTTAATAGTAAAAATTATAACGTGGGGGCCTAGTTAGACTAAAGCTCTTCGGTGGCCGATCGAAGCTGGATGTAAGTGGAGGAATCAGACGTTTTGAGTTTCTTCAATATCTGTACATATATGTTAAATACGGCAATTGTATTAGATTCAAAGGCCATGTTGTTCACGTTGGTACTAATTATTGTCTATTGGATTTAATTGTTATTGGCGTCATTGCATCATCAGTTTGTCGAAACACCATGGAGATTGTATATATGTAGGTCGTACTAAACTTATCTTTAAAATAATTGAGGGGATGTGAACTTCTAATTTTTTTTTCAATCAAATCTAATAATATGTAATGTTTTATAAATAACGAAATATAATTTTGATAGTCTCTCTCTTGTGAAATAAATCTTTCAAGTTTCGATCTTCCATTACAAACTCTATTTTTTTTAAATATTTAATGCAAGTTCATAGATGTATCAAATTTTATAGTGAAAACATTTTTTTTAGTATTAAGTAAATTTTCCAGGCAGTTATAGTAATTTTGTCAATTCTACAGAATTTAAAGATTACGTATTTCATACCGCTATTCTTGTAAACTTTATATATTCAATATAAATTCTTTTGCCAAATTTCGAAAATATAAATCCTCAGGAAATTTTTGCAAAGTTTTCATCGATTATTCTGACATTGTTTACGTTACATAAACATAATTCTCAATATCGTGCTAATCCGCCTTTCAACACTTGAAAATTTAAACAAGAATGAAGTAAATGTAAACTGATTTTCAAAAATTAACAATACTTTAGGCTCGTTTTATGTTATTATTATTATATTACCCGTTTGATCAGGTTTTCTCGGAATTATGTATTATTATATTACCTAGATATATTTAACTAAAAACAAGCTACTTAATAAAAAATACTACTCATCGCATTCCTTTAATGAATATCATCTAATATATACAGCAACAAGTTACCAGTAAGTCAGAGTCGCCTATGAAGATAAATAAATCTGTTGGAGATTGTCCCAGACAAATCATTTATGTGCTCATTATTTTTACACGTGAGATCGTAAGTTTCGGTGCCAGTAATTAGTGTAAGACTGCATGTCCTGCTCTTCTATAAGAAACACAGCATAGCTGTTTGATGGAAGAAATAAGCCGGATGATTGTACCCCTGCAGACAGAGAGGCGTAGTGCATGCCTTTCACAGACAAATAAAAAAAACTGGGCCAGTGCGAGTCGAACTCGTGCGCCATTATACGGAACCATTATACCGCCAAAATAGGGCTCAACAAATTGGGAAGTGCATAGTGTAACGAGCTCTTTAGTCTTTACAGTGAAAAGTTCTGCGCACAAGAGCATAATATTGCAATTTTTTTTTCCTTTTTTTTTTTTGCACACAATAGCAAAATTTTATTTATTTTCCTAATATTTTGAGGTTGGTGTCAATTAAGTTAGTCCTCTAAAATCTTCCCTAGGAGAACACCGCTGGCTTAGTGGGTTTAGTGGGTAGAGTCAGCGTCCAATTTACCATCTTTTCGGGTCCCACATAACCCCCGGGTCCGGTGGTATAAATAAGAGCATTCCCCAGCGGAAACATGAAAAAGTTCTCTAAAATCTATACAACTCGGAGGACTATGTTAATTGGCGTCAACTATGTATGTATGGGGACCCCCACCGTGGTTCAGGCCTTGTCGTGGCGGTGGGGCTCAGTAACCTAGGGTGAGCCCAGCACCTTGGGCGAAGCCAATTGAGCCGAGGGGGCTCTTTGTACCCCTCTTATAAGAAGAGGGGACAAAAGAGCAGGGGAGGGGGCAAGGGGCAAGGATGGGAACCTCACCCCATTGTACTGCCCCGACGTTGGGAGGGGTTGTTCTGTGGTACGGGACAACCCCTCTGTGGAGGTGGCGTCGGTCCCTTGCAGGACTGACTAGCCGTCGAGGTGCCCTGTTTGTTTACTAGATCCGGGGCACCTCACCAAAGGCGGCATTGGTGGCACTCGCCGGGTTTTAGAGGGTAGAGCATCGTCTTCTTACCAGCTGTCGGGCGCAGCGAGTCCCACATACCCGCGTGGGGAGACTCACTCCCCCGCGGGATACCTCAGAGCATTTCCCGGCGTTAAAGAAAAAGAAAATGTATGTATAGGGACACACTTTAATTTTTAACTATTAATTTTTTGGAATTTTTCCTTAATTTGTGCTGTAAAACATTGCCTTTTAGATTATAATGAACGTCGACCGTTCATTAAGATCCATATCCAATTATGGATCATCATAAATCGATTTCACTTTAAAAGTAATCTTGATTCTAGATAATTCTACACTGCCATATCAAAAGTTAGAGGAAAACCGAATACACTTGATGATTCATTCTTGTCTGCATTTGTAAGGAGTCGATGTTTCTCGATCAAAGTATGACTCGTACTTTCGTCTTCCCTGTAATGTATACTATTACTAACCTTCCGATGTTTGTTTAGAATTTCTTCCAATTTTTTAATTCCAATTTTTATTTTATGGAAGTAAAGAATCTGTAAATAATTTTGATTGAGAAGATCGCAGATCATATTAGGTATATACCTCGGTAAGAGAAATAAGTTTAATATAATTATAATAAAACAATTTTTACGGATTTTATCGCGGTTTATTAAGATTTTTACAAGCCCGACGTTTCAGTCCTCCCGTGACCATGGTTGCTGTAAAGTATCCGAAACGTCGGGCTTGTAACTGAAATATATGTTAAATATCTTGTTTTAAACAGTTTAATATAACAGATCCTATCTTTACGATTATTATGATTTAATCACTCACACACATTTCACACGCTAATCTCTAATCAATGAAACTCAGGTAGTGATATTTTCAATAGCATTGATTTACAATCACAAACATGATTACGATTAAGTCAATTGTCTTAATTGTGTTTTACTTTTATTGTTTTAGGATATGGGAATACCTATTCCTGACCATCAAACCAATCACTTTACGCGAAAATGGATCTTATAATCCTCATTGCCTTGATAATGTAGATATTATAGCGTGTACCACAAGCGATTATTCGCGGTTTACTGTATGACAGGTCAATCAAAAGATAAAGGCTCCGGGCTTCAATCGCTCCGGGCGTTAATTAAGCGCCGTAAGCGGATCGGCGCCATATTAGATTTGAGTACACTATGTAGCTCAAATATTTATAGTCTGTTGGAATCCTCATAAATTTATACCCCGAATATACTGGATTTAATTCTTAAAATAAACTTTAAAATACTATTACTGTAAATAACATGATTTATCAATTCCAGTAAAAACCTTAAATATAGTAACATATTTTTATACGGATACTGGCTGATAATTATCATAATAGGGTTTAATAAACCTACCATCTAATAATTATTTATTTATTTATTGTATTAGGGAAACAAACAGCAATATAATATTACAAAAGATTACACAAAATTATCAGAACATAAGCCAGTAAAGTTTCCACTAAATTCTGCATAAAATTTTATAACCAACAATGTGAATAGTTGTTTCACACAGAACTATATAAAGATAGAAGTAAAGAGTTCCGTAATTAGTATGGGGACCGAGCGTGTAACATTTTGCGTAGGTATGATGACGTCACGAGTGTAATTTAGTGATGTGAAACACATAAGCCGCGCGAAAACAATTCAAAAGCATCGATTCACAGATCGATTACATCATGTCACCGATTTTATCAGTAGTATTGTTCAAATAAACTATTTTATGATAGCGTGCTATGGACGATAAACTATATTTTTATACATTGAGTAGCAATATTATAGACTATATTATAACGTGTAATCATTTAATAGCTTGGTTTTTTTTTTAATTACTGATAATTAAAATGTTGATTTGATCAGATAATATAGATAGGGCGCCGACCGTCCACTGGAATTGTAATTTCTAATAAATCAATCAATTTCTTTAAAGTCATCAGTGATAATAGTTGTAGTCCTTGTGATTCAACTTTTGGTCTTTGTCACATAGTGTCATTTTGCTTATTTTTAGCGTCATTATCTAAACAGCAAACGGTGACCACTTTTTTATTTAAGTAATGAATCCAAAAATACGGAATATAAAACTACATACATCGTATATCACATAAATCAATAATTGGAAAATGAATAGCCTACAAATAATCACTGGTGGATTGTAGAAAAATTAACTGGTTTATTAAAAAACACAATCCATTTATTTTTGGAGTTATACTTCTTTTAGCGCGTTAGGGAAAAATGAGGAGTCACGAAAAACCGACACCCTGAAGTTAGCTATAGTCAACATTATTTTATATAACAATATTCACATAATGATAGTATAGACGTCAAAAGAAGATAATATAGTTTTTAACTACACAATAAGCAAAAAGGTTACAGTGTTAATGACTAATGAAATTGTACTATGTATTTTTCTTTAAGGAGTATTACTTCTAAGCGTGTACATAAGTACACACACAGTTTTTTATATAAGGATCATTCGGAAAACTGAAATAAACTTGTAATATAGAAGTAGCCATAACCAGTTAGAAAACAATACATAACCAGTTTCTTAATAATATTTGCTTTGCATTAAATAATGCTAAAAATAAAGGTTTATTATTTTTATTTTATATTTTACATACATTAAATTATAGCTACATAATAATATAAAATGAAATTATCATTTCCTCTGCTTTCAAAATAGATTTTAACCGAGTAAGAAAATCGCAGTGTTGGTACAGCACTTTTGACAGAAAAAATGAGAAATCGTCTTCAACGTGACCTGACAGTTTTAATATCATATTTTACATCGCTGGTTTTGAACGCCCGCCAAGTCTGGCTCATCAAATAAAAGCCGCAATGGAAAACTAGCGTTAGACACAATCGTCCGCTACTGTTTTGATAAAAATAGTAAAATAAATGGTTTTTTAAATTAATAACAGATTTTTAGGACAAATAGTACTTACTGGTGAAAGGAAATACCTCCATTAACAGCTCCAATTTTACTGGTAGTGTTTGGAAAATAAATTATTGAACAACGAGTCATTTTGTTTTAAAAACCTTACGTCGCATGCTGACCGCGGTCGGGAGTATACTAAAGTTCGCGGCCAGGAATGGAGACGTCTAGTCGTATTTTTGCCACGCGAGGTACATACACTCTTTACTTCTATCTCGATATATGTCTGTGTTGTTTCATCACCATCATCATCATCAGCCTTTATCCGTCCTCTGCAGAACATAGGCCTATACTGAACGCCAAGGCGTCAATCGAACCCTTACCACTCACATCCAACAGTTTTATTTTTTTATGTATTATTAATTATTATCATTTAAAAAATCTTACCACTGTACCTACTAAAAATACTACGCGAAATAAGGTCAAACAAAAACTCAATAAACAACCTAACAACTGATATCTCGGCCTTTGTAAATGCCAAAACATCCCAACATCAACATTAGTCAGGCAAATACAACGATAACAAGAGGGTGAAACAAGTTGACTTTGAAACAACAATTAAATATACGAAGCTAAATAAACAAAATTTTGCCTTTAGACTTCTGGTATCAGTTATTATTATTATCAACAGCATAGCAGAAGGATAACCTGCTAGTAATAAGATTATCTAAACACATTATTGATTCAAACAAATCCTTTTATAATACTGGCATTCGTATAACATTTACAACTGTTATACCTAGTTTTATAAGCTATCATTTTTAAACACCATCATGTAATAATAAATAATTATTACAGAATACTTTTATAAATCCTTTTTCTCGACAAAAAAGACACACCGTCATACCAACGAATACTATAAATAAACCATTATTGTAATGATAAATATGAATATAGACTCTGAAATTAATATAAAAAAACATTTTACAAAAAAATTAAACCGACTTCAAAAATACTAAACTAAAAAGTAATAAAATAAATGTGTTAATCGGTGTCGTATTTGTTGCTGTACCCTACCTACCTTGGGTGACACCGACTCCAAAAGTAACTATAATGACGTGGTAAACGCAAAGTATGTACATTAGTAGAAAATTAAGTTGATTATAAGTTGTAAGCACAAAAATTCAAGAAACACATTTATTTTATTACTTTTTAGTTTAGTATTTTTGAAGTCGGTTTAATTTTTTATCTTAATTTCTTCTTAATTTTTAGTGATTCCGAAATTCGTCGTCTTGGCGTTCATTGAAGGAGGTCTATGTTTAGCAGTGGAATATATAATCAAACAATAATATAAGACAATATAATTAAATGAAAACAAACATTGAAAGAGGAAGCTTCCTGAGATATTTTGTTTTTTGCTTCCAATTAAACAGGTTTTGCTTTTATGCAATCCCTTGTTGCTCGAACGCCTGAAGGGCTAATTGGAAGAGGCCATCAAATTACTGCCTTGAAGCCTTTCATAGACTTAGGGTGATTTATTAAAAAGAATCGAACTTGTATTTGCTTATACAAAAAAACGGAAGGCCGTCCTTTTTTAAATTCTTTGATGTCATTTTCTTAACAATATTTGTTACGCAAAACTTTGTCTTTGATTTTAGAACACAAAGAAAGAAGTCAAACGAAATGCCGTATTATAAAGATAAAATATTTTATGTATCCGCGTGGGCGTTAGATTTATTTTTAATCTCTTGTAAATGGGCAAATAATAATTATTTAAGTAGCGGCTCTGTCCTTTCTCGGGATATAATCATCTCCTTGCCAATTTTATCAAGTTATGTTAGCTGTGGGCGTGCAAGTAAAACAGAGATAAATTCTTTCGCATTATAGTATATAGCAATCATATTTTGCTAAGTTAAATTATCTACTCTTTTCTGTCTTTTCATTAAATGGAAGTACTGTGTAGTGCTATCTGTGCATTATTGAGTCTAATAAGACTTCCCAATAAATACGTGTGTGAACATAAATAACGAGCGAAGCCAGTGGAAGCAATAAAAGGAATGCACTATACTCCACTAGCGCCGCCGATCTAGCAATACACCCCCAATGCCTATAACTTAAAGCTTACTTTATTATAACTACAGAACATTGTCCAATTGCAGCGCTGCAGACATTTTATAGTATTAAACCTTTTCACGAGACAGCGCGGTTGCAGCGCTATATAGATCACTATGTTCCGGTATTACGTTTTCTAGTACTCACGGCTGCCGCTAGACAACTTAAATCGTTTTTTTGTCGTCCCTTATTTAATTGTCGATACTCTTGTGGAATTACTTTGTAAATAAAATAAGAATAAGATTTCTTATATTGTTACTGGAAATTTCTATTCGTAGCTTTCGTGCTATTATAAAATTAAAGTTTTGAACGATTTTTCAGAAGCCAGTGTTAGTTAAATTATTTTTGTAAAATGAAATATATGATACTTTCAATGCATCTTATTTTTTTCTATTTTTAACTGAAAAGATACAAAAATCGGAGTTCCATGGTTTCAAGATCATACATGGCATTCCAATAAAAATTGCCTGAAAATATCCTATAGCACTGCAATATATTGGAATTAAAAAGTCACAAGTATCATACCAAAGGGCCACCGCCGCGCCCCCATGTCCGGTATCACGTGACCGCACGAGGTCTACTGATTGACAGCTTATTTCCCTGGCGAACCCTAATTGTCTGCTGGCTCTTGTATTACGGGGAATTTAATAAACGTGTACTTTAACAGCGCTGTTTGGATTATGATTCATGATTGAAAATTGAAATTGCGCAAAGGGTTCGAAATGGAATACCTTGTGTATGTTGCATGAATATTACGTATGACTATACGGTACGGTATTGAAGGCTTTGTGATATGAAAATTTATAATCATGTTCATTTTACATCCTAGGTGTTCATTAACAAAGTGTTTAACTAAATGATGTAGGGATAAAATACAGGTCGACTATTTGAAAGTAATCCGACATGTTAATTACTACCTATAGGCATAATTGGTATTTTGCGTTTGATAAACACTAACATTCAAAATCGGTTCAGTGGATCCAGAGATTACCTCCTACAGCCTCACAAACTCACAATCTTTACCTCTTTATAAAATTAGTATAGATAAAAAGATGTTAATAAGTGTTAGGTGAAAAGCCCTAAGATTTCTGTATCATCATCAGATCCTGTGTGAGGGGCATCTACAGACTAACTTAGTATCACGTAAGACTTTTTAAATTCCTTATGTTAAAATATAAGCTACCATTCTTCCACCATGAAGACTCAATAAGTAAAATCCTCCCAAAAATACTCCATACGAGGCAATCACTTAGTGCGAATTAGAATAAAACTAAAACACAATACGAGTGGAAAGTTGATTCGGTTTACCGTATTATATCCCTGGAGTATTCGAAAATACGTTCCACAGAGGAATCCGATCCCTTCCGTAACGTAATTGCAGTTTGAATGCTGCAGCGATTTTGATTATTAAATTATGGTTCATATTCACAAATTGATATTTATGTTTGTCTTTCATCTTTTATTAAGCCCGGTTTAATAATGTTGGAATATGTACTTATTTGTGGCGAAATGATTTTGGTATTGAAGCTATGTTTTGTTACTTTATATGTTTAATGTTTTTGGACGATATTATCATAGACGTCCGTATACTATTTAACGTTTTTGTAAGGTTAGCTATCAATTCTTTTGAAAATATGTAATGATGCCTATAATGTCTGCAGAAAATTTCCACTACGACGGTGAACAAATTTTACGTTTAAGGTTATGTGAATTCTATATAGAATTTTGGAAGATATCTGATAAATATTGGAAAGTAAAATATTATCTTGTATTATCCAACTTAGAAATACAATACCCAAGCGACAATCGAGCTCACATCTAATTAGATCGCTTTTGTTTTCTAGTGCTCAGTATGAAATCTTTAAATTCTTGTTTGATCACTAATAATGTCTGTAATATAATATCATACTTTCTCTGTTCTGTTTGATATGTAACATCCATTGTTAGTGCTCTATTGTATTATCGCTAGGCATATTAATTAGGTACAGTGTACTAGATAGGCTGCTAGCATTTGGAGTGCATATCACGTAACTCGCGTTATATTATTACCATGTTATGAGCATATAATTATTATACTAATACGTATCTGTTCAATAGTAGGTGTATTTGCTACAACTTTCCATCGGTGACTTATTGTATACTTTTCCTCTCTCTCTTTTTCTCTTGTTTGTTATGTTTCTATAAAAGAAAACCAGATTTGTTGACATCATCGGAGACATAAAATGCATGTACACAAAAAGTCATCGTCGTAAGTATTTTTAACCGACTTCAAAAAAAAAGGAGGTTCTCAATTCGTCTGTATGTTTTTTTTTTTTTTTTTTGTATGTATGTGACACGATATCTCCGCCGTTTGTGAATGGATTTCGATGGTTATTTTTTTGTTTGAAAGCTGGTGTTTCCAATTTGGTCCCATATTAATTTTATTAAGATCTGACAAGCCGTTTTTTAGTTATTCCCAATAATGCCTATTTGGTTGGTTTTGTTTATCTTGATGATATGATCATTTTATTACGTGTCGAAGTAACAATTGTATAGGATGCTTTGGTAGCACACCATAGTATGTCGCGGACATCGTAATCATCATCACCATCACCATCATCATCATCATCCTTTATCCGTCCACTGCTGAACATGCCTCCTTCAATGAACGCCAAGACGACGAATTTCGGAATCACTAAAAATTAAGAAATAAAAACATTTTACAAAAAATTAAAACCGACTTCAAAAATACTAAACTAAAAAGTAATAAAATAACAGTTTCTTTAATATTTGTGCTTACAGCATATAATCAACTTAATCTTCTACTAATGTACAAACTTTGCGTTTACCACGTCATTATAGTTACTTTTGGAGTCGGTGTCGTATTTGTTGCTGTACATACCTACCTACCTACCTTGGCTGACACCGACTCCAAAAGTAACTATAATGACGTGGTAAACGCAAAGTTTGTACATTAGTAGAAGATTAAGTTGATTATATGCTGTAAGCACAAATATTAAAGAAACTGTTATTTTATTACTTTTTAGTTTAGTATTTTTGAAGTCGGTTTTAATTTTTTGTAAAATGTTTTTATTAACTGTATTATTGATATGCATTATCAAATTTCGTTACAGATACATTTCGTTATCAATACAAATCGCATCATCGCATATGAAAAGTCTGATTTCAACCATAATCAGAAATGTAACTTTTTACTTTACTTTAGTATAAATAATAGTATCTACAAGTGATTTAAACTAAAAAACTACTTAATAGATATACGTTCAACTATCCTTAATAACCTGGCTTTATATGCAAATTCATAACAGATCGCTAAATTCCAGTAATTGTACTGCTGATAATATACTAAATTCATATTCAAATCCCTTCGGAAGTCACCATTCTAAATCAAACATGGCGCCAATCCCCACAATTTCCATATGGGGAAGAGCATATTTTAATATCCATAATGGCATGCAGAATCAAACGGCTTTACAAGATTTGTGGGATAAGTCATCGACCACTAAGTAACGATTCTCGAATTTTGGCTTTACAATGGTAACTTTAGTAAATGTCTACTATCTGTTTATATTTGTCGTCTATACAACAAGTCTCTCCGTGACTTTTTCTTGGTGCTTATCACAAAAAGGTGTTACTAAAAACGCTTATTTTTGAAGTGAAAAGTTATTTAAGCGCGCGCATATTTTTAGATGAGATAAAATCTCTGGATTCGCGACACCGTTACCACCGTTATGAGACGCTATTCGACGTTTATATGACGTTTTCTTTATTCATATAAGATTAACAACACACTGAAATGTCAATGTCGTGTGGTCATTTGGTGCACCGTTGAAATTGTATAAGATTGTCATAATCTTTAACAGCTTTTTTTTTTTTTTCTTTTACGCCGGGAAATGCTCTGAGGCATCGCGCCTGGGGAGTGGGTCTCCCCAGGTGGGTATGTGGGACTCGCTGCGCCCGAAAGATGGTAAATGGACGCAGCTCTACCCACTAAAACCCGGCGAGTGCCACCAATGCCGCCTTGGTGAGGTGCCCCGGATCTTTTAAGCTAACAGGGCACCTCGACGGCTAGTCAGTCCCGCAAGGGACCGACGCCACCTCCACAGAGGGGTTGCCCCGCACCACAGAACAACCCCTCCCAACGTCGAGACAGTACAATGGGGTGAGGTTCCCATCCTCAACCCTTGCCCCCTGCTCTTTTGTCCCCTCTTATTATAAGAGGGGTACAAGTACAAAGAGCCCCCTCGGCTCAATAGCCGAGGGGGCTCTTTGTACTTGTGTGTTTTGCTTATTGAAGCTTCGCCCAAGGTGCTGGGCTCACCCTAGGCTACTGAGCCCCACCGCCACGACATAGCTTAAACCGTAGTGGGGAATCTTTAACAGCCTGTATTATAGGTATTTTAATTTAATTGTTTTGTTTTATCTTCTATCGGCAGTCCCTGTGACTGGTTGGGTGAGTTTTTTTTTAATCTGCTTGATTATTCCTGTTTCTTTTTTATTTAAGAATATTGTCATTTCACTGAAATTTCTGACTTCTCATGACATTACCGGTGAGGTATTGAGTCTGTAATAACGGTGGTGGAAGTGGTTACATCTACAGGAGTTTTATTTTTAACTGTAATGCGAAAAACTTTTACAACATAAAAGTAATCAAATTCAAACCATCCATTAACTACTGCTTGCTCCGTCCCGAATTTAACTAAAAGTTTTGTTGCATAAAAACAATGGAATCATTGCTCTTCCCATGAATATGCATGGCGATTGATGGTCTGATGAAAAATTACGCATGCTAATGACTGTAGGTAATACGAGACCAATTTCAATAGGACGCAGCTTGACTGTTTTGCAATTCGACGTCCTGTCAGTCAGACATGTTGTAACATGTATATGGTGTGTGAATATCAATATGATAGTTGTCATTTATGAAATAATGAAAGCAGTAGCTTACATTTACAGATGTATCCGAAATGATGATGATGATGATTTATTTTTATAGGCTGTGTCATTCAGTAATAACATACTGCTGAAAGAAATGTTCTCCTCGTACATTGATGACTACATTCCATGTTTTTATTAACGTTAATTGTTATCAGACTCATGAAAGAACATGTTTCTTTATCAATTAACTAATGCACCAAGAAAACTGTCATAAGGTTCAGAATATAATACCTATTCATTCTTGAAGTTATTTATTTCATCATCATTATTGATCATCAGAATATCCGTCCACTGCTGAACATAGACCTCCTACAATGAACGCCTAGCCTGCCGATCCCTTGCCACTCCCATCCAACACGGACCGGCCTCTGCACGGAGATCGTTTTCCCACTTAGAAGTTATTTAGTGTAAATAAATATTAATTAATATGAGTAATAACTGTGAGTAGACGTAATGAAGAAAAAAAAACATTATTCTGACAATATATAGCTAAAACTCAATCAACTAAGTAAAGTAACCAATCAAGAATACTAAATATTCTTTACTTTATAAATAAATCGAAAATGTCTATCGAATCGAATATATCTAAGACTGCAGAAACAGGAAAGATTTCTAGCCGCTACTATCCCTTAAATAGTCGCCCATACGGCACAAGAGTCTCTCTAACTATTGAATGACCTTTCTCTCTTTCCCTTCGCATTGACATTACATAATACTATTAATAAATTTGGCGCCTTTTGCAGCAGGTTTTTTATTTTAGCAAGAAGTATCTGCTTTTTACTTGATAACTAAAATTTTATGCATAACGATGTTCTAAAGGTTACTTAATGTTTATTTTTAACCTAAATTAATTGATGATTTGTAAAATAAAATGGTACGTATACTAATTCTGTGTTACAAACATGATGCAATGTCAAATTTTTATACAAAATTTTGAACTTTTTTTCAACGTATTAACTTCCTCAAACATGATGCTTATATTATAGCTCTTCTTTCCAAGCATTTTTAACATCTGGTGGCCCGTCTAATATTTCAAAGGTATTACCGCTCGATGGGCGATACGGCACGAGTAAATTTAGCTCAGGTGTATCTAAATTGCGAGTGGAGGCGTTAATATTTAAATCTGTAGTGTAATACGGGGTGCTATCGGTCGACGCACGCAGTCCATTTCCATAAAAGAGTCTTCAATCTCGCTACGTTATGGGAATTTCAATTGGCGCCATTTTTTTATATTGAGCAGTGTAGAACGTTGTATGCTCTGGCAGAAATGTATTAAATTGATTATTTTTACTTTTTATTAAAACATGGTAACGATGTCGTTTTAAATGGTTATATGTAATTAATTATTCAAAAGTTTATTTAGTATAGTATGTCAATGCTGTTCTAGAATTGAGAAATATAGCAGACTAACCGAAGACAAATCCAAGTATCCAAACGGATAAGAACAGAATATTATATTGACAAAAAAATCAAACTGAAAACCAACAAAAATGACATTCAATAAAAAATGTATTCGAAGCTGATTCGAAGCAATCTTAAAAGAGAAAAGAGCAAAAAATTCGAATTCGAACAAATTTTATTTCTCAATAATGATGAAGATTAAAATGTACATTTGAAGGGACAAAACTCACGTTTAGTTTCGTCAAGTGTCATCCGATGGTTTGGAATTCATTTCTATAAAAAGCCCGTCTGGAAATGCGAATAACGACCTTCTTGTGTCACAGCTATAAGTTTTTCTATTTCGTAAATAGTCGTGGAAAGTTAAGCACCGCGCTCACTGGTGTGGAACGTTCTTTTTGTTTTACAAATCATCCATTTTAAAATCGAGTTGATTTATACCAAAATCGATTTGTAATCTGCGTTCTTTGTTTAAAACATTCGATTTCTACTAAAGTGATTGGTCATAGATATCATAAATGAATATGCAAAATATTCACGAAAAAAAAACACGAATTCGAAAAAAAAATTTATATAGATGATTCGATAATTAACTCTGTAAACAAATTATTAACAAATTTTAGTTCTAATTACTACATACTTTAAATTATATGATGTGACAAATGAAACTGATTTCAACCAAATGTAAATATCAAGAGAAAAATAACCAGCTGCTCCCAAACCCTAGCTTTGACATGAACCAATGGATCCCAATGTGTCAAAGCGGATAAAAGTTCAAAACTCGACTGAGCACGCGATCCAAATCAATGTTCCACGGAGCGTATCAAATCGACGTCAATTTTTTAAGACCGTGTGTACACGGTATGTAAAGGTCGCTGACCCCGATGCGGGCTCCAAATTCGGTAGCCGGCGGGGACATTAATCGGATGTCACTTGTCTTTGATACTTTGTAAGACGTTGAGACAAAAAGGGTAAAGGGCTCTTTGCCCGAATTTTGGGGAATTGGCGAATAAGATCGTACTGTAAGAAAGACCTACCTACATTGTCCGAATATAAAAAATATGGATACAAGTTAAAAGGTAATATTGCTATTTGCTGTTTATTATTATTAGTAGTTAATAGTAAATATTAGACATATACAAGATAAACATATTAATTTCCTTGATACTTTCAAGTAGGAACTTCAAATATTTTAATGCAAAACGAAAGTGATTACTAGATGCAAATAGCTTTAGTATAGAAAACAACATTTTATTCTAGAACTAGGTTATGCAATGTATGTCACCAGTCACTAAGGGGTGGAGTGGAAGGGTCACCATCAGGTAACCCTTATGTTCCTGATACACTATATTAGGCCTGAGAAACGATTTAATATGTTAAAATCAGACGAGAAAATATCTCGTAATAATAAAACGTAAATTATAAAAACTGTCTTTATTATGCATGGCACACTTGATGTAGTCAACAGGTAATATCGACAAAAACAGACTATCGTTATTTTGAAAGCAAAGGCGTACCTACAACAAAATAGTGAAACGAGATAAATCCGCGAAACCGTTTCACGCATGATCCGCTCCGTCACGGTCGCCGGGTTCCATGCCGTCATTCCTGGCCGGGGCATTCGCGGAAAAACGTTCCGAAAGTGCGAACGTAAGGAACAGGTTGATTTCGTCGCATTTATTTTGTATGTCACATCACTAGGAATGTTTTACGCTGTAAGCAATATGTAAACACCATCACTATCACCCATTATCGTCTATTGCTGTAAGTCTGATTTACGGAAGGGACACGCTGTGCCGTCATTATTGTTACTTTTGGAGTCGGTGTCAGCCAAGGTATGTAGGGAGGTAGGTACATCAACGAATACGACACCGGCTTCAAAAGTAACAATAATGACGTGGTAAATGCAAAGATTGTATATTAGTAGAAGAACAAGTTGATTATAAATTGTAGGCACAAAGATTAAGGAAATTATTTTATTACTTTTTAGTTTTTTTTTAAATTTTGAAGTCGGTTTTAATTTTTGTTTAAAATTTTTTTATTTCTTAATTTTTTGTGATTGTAAAATTCGATAACTGATTTTATTTTATGTCTGAAATATGGGTAGAACTATTAAACGCGTTGCTAAGATTAGATAGCGCTGTATTAATGAGATGAACGTAGAAAGGGTTTAAATCATTACATCACAAATGAAAAAACCGAAATGGAATTGTGTAAAACTTTATATACATGTAATTGAAGACAGATTTGCTACTATTAATTAAATAATTCAGTTATATATAGGTATATAGAACAGCACCATCACCAATATATAGGTATAGAATTGATATTACGATGACCTTGAAATACTATGATGCTCTTCCAAGGCAGAGTTGTTTGTTGTTCATTTAACAACAACAAGTAAAATTAAATTAAATTAATTAAACAAAATTACATGATTTTGTAATTTTTTTGTTGATTTTGTTGTCTTCATCATCACACCTGTAATGGCGCTTATACCCCATATGAGTGCAAAGTTCTTATCAATTTAAATTAATTAAGTCCAAACACAAGGTAACTACTGTAAACTGTTGAGGAGTTCCCTTTACTGTAATTTGTCTTCATCATCAGACCCGTAATAACAGTCACAACCCATCTAGGTGTAAAGTTCTCATCATTACAAATTAATCAAGCCCAAACACAAGGTTACTGATGTAAAGCGTCGAGGAGTTCCCTCGACTGTCTTTCGGCTCCAGCATCAGATCGACTTTAAACCTTCATTAAATTGTAGTCCTTTAAAACGCTTTATAAAAAAAATATCAAGCGCACTAGTCGGCCCTATGATTTTCGAAAGTTCCCCTCGATTTATCTGGGATGCCATCATCAGATCCTGGTTTCCTTATCATGGGACCATTTGGGAAGTATACCCTTTAGAACAAAAAAATATTTTTTTAAATCGGTCTAGCCATCTTCGAGTAATCAGGTAACATACATAAAAAAAAAATAAGAAAAAAAAAGATTACGACGAATTGATAACCTCCTCCTTTTTGAAGTCGGTTAAAAATAATCTAGTGCTGGAAATAGTATAAAGCAAACGTATTTAAATTGATCTCTAAGTCTGATAATACTTTGTTTTTAATCTCAGCCTTGAAAATATATTTTTCTTTATAGCATCATCTCTATATAAAGTCAAGTGTTAAAAAGAAATTCAGAAAACCTGTTTCACAGATCATTATAAAAGTTGGGCACATCTAAGTGCTTTTTATATCGACGGTAGGTATTTCATTTAAACCATTTTTATAAAGTATAGTTACCAATTTCTACGTCACACAAGCGTTCGATATAAAAACGATATAGGTACATTATGAAAGTAAAGAATTTTCTTGCCTCATATGTCAACATTTTTCATTTAATAACATATTTTTCAAGTTTAGCTAGACTTGCATAATACTCACTAGTGTGTGTCTAATCTAGTATCTTGTTATAAATGTCTTCTACATACACATGACAACTAACAAGTTTATTACTTAGATTATTACATACTAGTAATCGCCCACGCAAACCTGAAACCACAACTTTGTCCTTACTACTTATTTATTATTATTTTTTTTACCTAACTAAATTAGTATTTCTAACTATGATTATATGACCTGATTTTGATGTAACGCTTTGATTAGATTTTTTTATAGCAAAAGAGGGCAAACGAGCTGTCGAAGCCTTTTGGCGACTATCGATGCCTATACTCATCCACACAGCCAGAAATTATGCAGATGCGTTGCCCTCCTTTTCACTATCCCCCCAATGGGCCACCGGAAACACAAACCGCACGAAACGCGACAGAATAGCTGTCATTTTACGCCGGTGTTATGTGTGCGAAAGATACCCTACCACCCCGGTTTGCCGGCCCAATTAGCCTTCAAAGCAGCATAGCACTACCTCTTATAGCATGGCACAACCTCTTACAAAATATGTATAAAAGAAATCATCGAATTGTAACATACTTTTGCTATGGAAAAATTGGGCATGTCTACATTTAAACATAAATTGTCATACTAATTCATTAAAAGTGTGTTAAAGAGAGAAAACTAAATTTTACATAAAATACTGATTCTACAACAAACGACAAACATTATCAAACTCTTCCTCAAAACAGTTCATCTATCTACATAACTGTTAGTTTACCCGTTAACTCCCCCAGGGACATCAAAGGAATAAAGGTCCAGCTTGTAAGAGCTCGCAGTATCACATCGTCATCAAAGACTGATTGTTTATAGATGTATGTAGGTTACACTAATATTTACGTCGTTGATACGTAAGCAGGTGTTTTATATTGATGATATGATGATATGATGATATGATGATATGATTGATATGGCTGTTTGATGATTACTTCTTCTTCTTCTCCTGTATAATGGCTCTCCCGAGGAGTTTAATAGATGGCAAATGCTCTCTCAAGAATGATGGTGTTTTGATTTTTGTATTGTGAGATTTGGTTACATTTTGACGCATACTTATCAGAGCTTGAAGGATTTTTTAATGGTGTTGATACGTCAAGGATAATTTACTTATGTGATAATTTGATTGCAGTCTGTCCCTTATATATATGACAAACTTTTATATTCATTATATACCTAAACACACATAAAATTTACGATTGGGAAATCGAAAACCGACTTGAAACATAAAATAGTTTTTAGAGTCTATTAGTTACGCCCGTCACCGGCATTGAAATATAATAAGCAAGAAGATAATATGTTATGTGTCATCATAATAGCCTATACTAAAGTATTAAATTTTCTTTTCAGGTAATTACGAAGAAATACCACCAGATATTTAATCTGCGGTTTGTCTGCTCGAGAAGGTTGTGAGTCCAATTAGAATATATAACAATAGAGTACTTATCTAATCGTTATTCCGGCTTGCGGCCTCGCATAGCTGTGAGATAAGCGAGAGCTTTTGTTTTCTTAATTAGATTAATTGGAGATGTATGTATGTATGGTATATTATGTCATTTTAAACTAAGATCATTATGCTTATAAAAATTGTACTTTTAATAAATTCTACATTCCGATCCAGAAAGAAATATAAAACTAAACATAATGCAATCAATCATTATTCTGTGTTACGGTCACTTAAGAGTATCGTAAAAAAGGAATAAATTCAAGAAATGTATGTAAATATACAATGTCATGTGTCAATGGCTTCATAATGTATTTTTTTTTTTTTTTATAGAAGAGGGGGCAAACGGACAGTCGGTTGACCTGATGGTAAGTGAATAGCGACATCCACAGACACTAAAATAAATAATAAACAAAAAACAAAAATAATAATAATAAACACACATAATGTATTAAACTATATATTATATTTTAGTACATTTGGACCCGAGACCCACGTTTAACGCGTACTACCAGACCCTGAAACTAAGCCGTAAGGTACCTACACTTATTTTAGAAACTTTATGAGATCGAAGCTAGACTGTGACACTTAATAGGGCGAGTTGCGAACTTGTTGCGACACTTTTTACAACTGCTACTAAAACAACCATAACACTCTATAATTACAGATTAAAATGCAATAACTGGTGATAATGCTAAAAACACTTTCTACTTACAAATGGCATCGCCTTGAATATAAGTCAAGGATCCGAGTGAAAATATGAGCAAAAGTGGATTAATTCACCTTTTAGCTGAGCAGGTGAAATATTTGTTGCGAAATTACAATTAAGAATGTCTGTATTTTTATTACTCATATTTATTATATACCATTCGCATTAGCGAACATAATTATTTATTTTAATTTATTAGCATAATGTGAAAAATTTGATGGAGAAAATAAATTTAATTTAACACTTACTTGGTGTTTGATGATTACTCAGTATACCATGGACGAGTCAAAAAAGTATGTAGGAGTAAAAAATACGTTTGCCCACAAGGTGTTGTTGTAATTAAGTACATTTTTTTCATTCTGTAATGGGTGTCATTAAAAAGCACATTAGTTTCAAAGCTTCTTAAAATCCTATGATATTCTAGCAAACTGAATGAAATTGAAAAAAATATGAAGAAAAGAATAAAAATGCAAGTTGCTATCGACATTTATTGGAAAACTCGATTTCAAAAAATGAATAAGCACGACCTGATGGTGATGATCGTCCACAGTGACAGTCCACATACATACACACAGAATCACTATTTCCGTAATTCTAACTATAAAAACTCCTTTTCTAATTTACAATTTTCTCAGTGACAAAAAGTATTAATCTATACTAATATTATAAAGCTGAAGAGTTTGTTTGTTTGTTTGAACGCGCTAATCTCAGGAACTAATGGTCCGATTTGAAAAATTCTTTCAGTGTTAGACAGCTTATTTATTGAGGAAGGCTATAGGCTATAAAACATCACGCTATGACTTATAGGAGTTGAGTAACGCGGGCGAAGCTGCAGGCAACAGCTAGTAAGAGATAAAAAGTATTATTAGTGACAAAAAGTAATGCTCTTAATATATTTTTTGTGTTCCACTTGAATCTTCGAATGCTTTTTCCTTAATCAAGCAATTAACTACAGATTTTTAGAACAGAAAGAGTGTCTGACTGTCCAATTATATCTACGAAACCTGTTCTACCGGTCTCTCTTCTAGTTTTATATTATTTTACATTTTGCAACCGTTGTAGCGAATTTTAAATACTTTACTTTCTGTTTTGCTATAAATGTTAATGTGAATTTTAATGAATACGATTGTGTCCTGTTAAATTACGTTAAATTTTTTAACATTATTATGTGGTAACGATAGATTAAACTTCTAAAAATATTAGTTATTGTGAAATAATATTTTTCAACTTCAAGGGATTAAAAATTGTTTACAAGTTATACTTTAACAATCCCCAACGCAATATATGGCTGAACCAAATTTGATAGACCGTTTCTGAGAATGAGACATACGGATATACACTTGGCGGGCAAACTTATAACACCCGTATTTATGCGCCGGGGACAAAACACATATATGGTGGGTTAGCCAAGATGTCATTCTACAATCGTAAACGCTAGTAGAAAACTAATAAATGTATGGAAATGACATTTCACATCGATAAATCACGTGGTCTAAAATGTCATTTCCTTACATTTATTAGTTTTCTACTAGCGATTGTAGAATGACATCTTGGCTAACCCCAGGATCCATAGAATTTTATTCTCGACATTACAGTAAACGCTTATTTTGAAAGCAGAAATATAAATATATATAATTTATTTTGTTCCAAACTACATTTCTTTTTGTATAGTTATCTGTATGTCTGTGTGTATTAACTAAGTACTATGAATCTCACGGAACACTTATAATTCATTGAACTGCCAGCTAGCGCGGTTCTCAGTATAAAGAAATTCAATGAAATCGAGTCGATCTGACAGCATACCGTGCCGCTGCCAGTCACACATTGTCTTGGGGAAAATGTATTACAGATGTTATTATCACTCGACGACCTCGTCAGTGCAGTGGCTGGCCCTTGTTGGAAGTGGTGAGGAATCGGCGAACTTGGCGTTCATTAAAAGAGGCCTATGTCCAGTGGATGGTAAAACTGATGATGATGATATAAATAATGCCGGACGATCTCCGTGCCATGGCCAGTCATAGAAACCGGTAGCTGAGGATCTCTTACAAAGTGTTTGTAAGTTCTTTTGGTTAATGTATATGAGACTAGCTGTTGTCTGCAGCTAGTCTCATGCTGCTGCAGCTTCGCCTGCGTTAACGAATTCAACTTAACTACTATTAGTCACAGCGTGATGTTATATAGCCTATAATAGCCTTTCTCGATAAATGGGCTATCTAACACTGAAAGAATTTTTCAAATCGGACCAGTAGTTCCTGAGATTAGCGCGTTCAAACAAACAAACTCTTTAGCTTTATAATCTTAGCATACAGAGTGTCCCGTAAATAGTGGATCAACGGAATGTCAGTAATAGATGGGGTTATTATCTACAAGAAAAAATATAATAAAAATATCTAGGCCAGATAGTTTTCAAGTTATGACTTTTTTAATAATAAATTGAAAATTCTCTTACCGCGTACATAAAATACAAAAAATAAATTTAAATATTTACCTTTTTTATTTTTTATCTATGTAATAGATTAAGGAAACATGTGCCTTTGTAATGCATGTACTAATTGTAAGTAATTGTTATTACAATTAAAATGATAATATAAAATTTACGTAAATTATAAAATAAAAATCTTGCAATGTGATATTTGAAACAAGCCAGTGAAAAAAAATGTATGATAACCTTGTGGAACTTTATTTTAAAAACATCTATGGTTTATGAAAAATTTAAAAAAATACAATTGTTGAGTCAAACTGCTACTTATCTTAATAAAAAAAAATATTATTGAAAATTGGTCGAAATTTTTGAAAACCTTACATAACCACATTATGGGATTATTAGTAAAACAAATAAGATATTCTTGTCCTTAATCTATTACATAAATAAAAAATAAAAAAGGTAAATATTTAAATTTATTTTTTGTATTTTATGTACGCGGTAAGAGAATTTTCAATTTATTATTAAAAAAGTCATAACTATCCGGCCTAGATATTTTTATTATTTAATATTACATTTACCCATCTACAGGATGTCCCGCATCCTGTAGATGGGTAAATGTATTATTATTTTAGGAAATAAAACTCTAAAGAAGCTATTTCATATAGATCATATTATATGTTGGTTAATTTGGGCGTCGACAATAAGTCAAAATATTATCTTGTACGATGTGCCATGCTGCTTTGCAGCTGAATTGGGCCGGCATGACCTGGGTGGTACCTCTCAATCACACAACACCGGCGTCAAGTGACAGCTATGCTGTCGCATTTCGTGTGGTTTGTGAGTTTCCGGTGGCCCATTGAGGGGATAGGGAAAGGGAGGGCAACACAAGTAATCATAAAGCTCCGACTTCTCGGTTGCCTCCTATGACATAAAAAAAAAACTTTCTTCTTAATTATTTGAGGATAGCATGTTCAATCTGTGAAAAAATCCTCATTAACAAATAAAGATAAAAACTAGGCCATCCTAGTATTTGCTTTTTTTCTAACATGTCTCCAAAAATCTTGAACTGTAGAAAATACCTAAAGATACGATCCGATGGTTTAATAACCCTATTTTTCTCAGCCCGTACTAGAAGTCACTAATGTAGACAACTTTATTTGACACCAAAAATAATATTATTTATTTCAAGCTCTATAATTTTTTTGACAGATACTAAAGACAAATAAAACCATCCTCAATCAGTACAAATACCCGTACCTCATTATAAATATAATGAACCTCTGAAAGCTACACCGTGTTATGGTATTCAAACTCAAAAATAGCACCAAAATAACAGTGTCAACGGCGTCACAAAGTGATGAGTTTATCACGTGATACACCCACAGTAACAAGAATGGGGCTCTCGTTATTATGATAATGCCCATTGTGATACCCTGAGGGACCCGCTCCGGGTTTACTGGCTCTCCCTCTGTGTGCTGGACAGTTAACATATTGGACAGCAAACTCTTCACGAAGCTTCATCTAATATTGACATTGTTCGTTTGAGTTTGAAAGAAAGTAGTTTTATTAAACGCAAACGGTGATATATTTGCTTGCGAATTGAGGAATTTTCTACGATGTCAAGTTGCCTATTAGTAAATTTAATAAAATGTATCTTGATTAAGTAATTAGCGGGAGTGCATCCAAGTTGGCTCTCCTACGTCTACTCGCTCACATAATACTGGCGTAAAGTGACAGCTATGTTGTCGCGTTACGTGCGGTTTGTGAGTTTCCAGTGGCCTATTGGGGAGGATAGGAAAGATGAGAGCAACGTATCTGCATAATCTCTAGTTGTGCGGATGTGTATGCCGTCGGTAGTCGCCAAAAGGCTTCGGCTGCTCTTTTGCCCTCCAGTGCTATAAAGAAATACGTTTTGTGTCGGAAGCCCAGTCAGTATAGTTGTATCAGTATCACCATTTTTCTTTTCGCCCCTCAAGATGACTGCGGAAATAAGGGCATAATAGGCAGGGATAATCCTGGCACCAATACTTCTATCTTGCGTCATAACGATTTCACCCGGGGACCTTTTTGTAGCTGGTTCCAACTTCCAGGTCGACCCGTTTATGTTCATAGATTACCATGCCCCAGAGACCAGAACTAAGTCAGTTTGTCTTACGCGATAAAGTAAATATTTTTTTTTATCTTGCGTGTAGTTGTTTTAGGCTAAATCTTATCTTATCTTATATCTTTAAATGAGCAATTCTTGTGTAATATATATATATATATATATATATATATATATATATATATATATATATTAGTATATAGGGGATTTCGGGGGCGATAAATCGATCTAGCTAGAAATCATTTTTAGAAAATGTAATTTTATTAAAAAAAAAAAGAAAAAAATACCGAGCAAAGCTCGGTCATCCGGGTACTAAAAATTTAATAAGGAAGGTTCTGATGTACGAGCGGGCTAGAGATGAGGCCGCCGATGAGGCCGCCGATGAGGCTTCTTCCCGCGGGCGACGAACGGGGGTGCGTAGCCCTCCAGTAACGCCCCTGTGTCAGGCTCAGGATGGGAACCTGAGTCTGTATGATACGACGTAGTGGAGACTGCTTAGTAGCGGCCGGTCAGTCCCCCCTTACAAGGTGTAGTCTGGTCTGCGCTGGAGCCACCCTGTCGCTGAGGTGATCATGTCTGTTGCCTCCATACCCAGGACCCTGAAAAAGCGGCTGATGGCGCTCACATGGTTTCACGATGGTTTTAGTTAGATTGGGCACTCTCATATCCCGCATTGGGTCAGGATCTTTGATTGATTGATTTCCCTGCGATATAAAAAAGCATTATGCCTTGCGTAGTAAATAAATCGTCTGTGTCTCCCACATGTAATTATTACAATAAAGTTCTTGCAATTAACTTTACTGATGCCAAAAGGCACAGGTCAACAAGACATCTGACGACCATATGGTGCACAAGGTGTGTATTTGAATTAGAAATTAATTAAACATACACAAATGGCATTTATCCAAAGGTCAGTTTCTAAATAAATTGTTACATAATTACATTTTTATAAACATTTATAGGTAAATATTGCACCTGTTATTGTTGCGTTTCTCTAGTATCTAGTACTACTACTAGTATCACATCTAGTAGTAGTTGTAGTAGAGTTACTATTAGTCCCCGCCAAGGTTCAAGCCTTGTCGTGGCGGTGGAGTTCAGTAGCTTAAGGTGAACCCAGCACCTTGGGCGAAGCAAATTAAACCGAAGGAGCTGCTCTTTGTACACCTCTTGGGTCATACGGCTCATAAGAAGAGGGGACATAAGAGCTGAAGGACAAGGGGTGAGGATGGGAACCTTGTCCCATTGTGCTGTCCCAACGTTGGGAGGGGTTGTTCTGTTGTGCGAGACAACCCCTCTGTGGAGGTAGCGTGAATAGATCCGGGATACCTCACCAAGGGCGGCATTGGTGGCACTTGCCAGGTTTTAGTGGGCCTGCCTCTAACTTACCATATATCAGGCGCAGCGAGTCCCACATAACCGCCTGGGGAGTCCCCCCTCCCCTGCGGGATGCCTAATAGCATTTCGCCGCGAAAAAGAAAAAAAAAAGAGATTGTCATGACAATCTAATATTGATACCTTTTTTGCATAAGACTATCATTTATATATATTACACCATGTTAAAATTATTTTTATAAAATATATTGTTTTCTAATGTTTACGCGAATTTCACTCATTATAATAAAACAATTTTTACGGATTTTATAGCGGTTTATTAAGATTTTTACAAGCCCGACGTTTCGGATACTTTACACTTTACTTTTATAAAATATGTTTTACTATTGTTTATCATTTTCAACTTCTTATGAATTTTACGTACCGACGTTTTGGATTCGCGTAAACATTTTAAATAAGTAATACTTATATTCATTTATTTATATATAGACAAAACAAAACTGCGTTGTTAACTATAAATTATATACGTTCATATGAAGAAACCCAATAAAAACCTCATCATTATTAATATACCTGAGCAACCCACTTTGTAAATTTAAATTTGATTGACAAGCCTGCACGTACCCCACCGTTTTACATTCTATTAGTATTTGATGAGAATACAAGGCAGGCGCCCCAGTAGTGATTTTTTTTTTTTGCCCGCGGCCAAACGGCTCCCTTCAGTGTTTATTAAGGAATAAGATATTTCTGATGTGATGGCGGTATCTTAAATGTAAAAGGGAACGTTTACATGTAACATGAGTTTAGTAAAATGTTTATGTAATAAATATATTATATCTACTAGGGATCTTTAAAAAGCAACTTTTTGTACATTGCATATTTTTTGTGTACGGAGTCGTAAAATAGATTGTATGGTATCATAATCATCATCACCATCATCATCTGCATCACCTGTATCCATCCACCACTGAACATAGGTGATAGGCTAGTATAGTATTATTATATTATAGGGCAACAACTAGTAAACTAATACTAGTTTACTAGCTGTTGCCCGCAGCTTCGCCCGCGTTAACTTAGATTTATAGCCGAACCCGGTTTGATGATGATTATTTTTATAGCCTAAGTTACTCCCTATAACATAAGCTATCTTCCAGTGAAAGCCCGTCAAAATCGGCCATGCCGTTTCCAAGATTAGCCGGAACAAACAGACAGACAGACAGACAAAAATTGTAAAAAATGCTATTTTGGTATATGTACCGTGTATACATCCATTTAGTAAAAAGCGGTTATTGTAATATTACAAACAGACACTCCAATTTTTTTTATCTGTATAGATTACATAGCCAGAGATAATTATTAATTACCATGTTTTTTAATTTTATTTAGCAGAGTTCCATATTTTTTATACTAATTTGTTAATATATAATATGGAATAAAATAAAGAAAAGACAGCGTCATGTTGTTTTCCATCACGGCATTCGAATTGACTTTACCCCAAAGGCGCGCCAATAGATGTTTCGCATAATAAACATGATTTTCCAATACAAATAACAGATTTTTAAACAAGCTCTCCAAGCGTGCATTATTCATAAAAACTTTACTCAAAGGAGTATTTGATCGTATTTATAGTTTCATAATACACGTTTTATGTTATTTGTTCACGTTTTTATTCACGTCCATAAATCGTTCGATGAATCTCGGGCGGGACAAGTGTTGAGATGTTGCTTATGCTTTCGGTCATTCACCATTGTAGCGCGTGTGTAGGTCATATATAGGTCATCTGAAGTTATTTTATGACGATGAGATGACGGCCGGATGGTCGAGTGGTCATTTTACTGGAAAATAGACTGAAAAGACAAACAGAAGAAAATTAAAAAAGTTTGTATCACAACAAAAGAGTATCTTCTTGAGCGTGAAATAACTCTACTACCGGTTCCAAAACTTGTCCACTGAGAAGAACCGGCGAAACAAAGTCAGTGAAACTATTTTTTTGATAAACTATTTATTATAACAGAAGTCTCGTAGCGAACGCCTAATATCCATGCCATGGTGTAGTTTTTTCAATAAATTCTTGTATTTTTTAATATATTTTACCACACAAACGTACTTTAACAGTTTTATTTATTTATTGAAAGTTTTTGAACGTTTTCTGGAATCCTCTTTAAAAAAAAACAGTAAGTATGATTTGTCAACGTAGTTGGCGTAGTTGTGCATGAAATACTAAAGTTGAATAGATTGTAAACCACCACTAGCATTTGTGAGGATTCGCCTGTTTTGACATAGAATTACAAACGGATTTTGTCGACGTTTTTGTACGTTTTTGATTCGGCTGACGTATAAAACCTAAATATTGGAAGATTGTAATTTATCCCTCAAGAACTTATTAATAGGGTGAAAAGTATTATAAAATACTTTGATCATAAATTCTCGTGAAGATCACGAGTATATTACTTGGAAATATTTTACATAAATGTAAATTTATATCTATTATATATATATACTAGTGGCCCCGACAGACGTTGTCCTGTACAAAAATTTTTTTTTTGTGAATCTAAACCATTCTCGAATCTACTTGAACACACACACAAAAAATCATCAAGATCGGTCCAGCCGCTTAAGAGGAGTTCAGTGACATACACACGCACAGAAGAATTATATATATAAAGATTATATACATAGTTAACACAACTTTAGGTTTACTTACGTACCTTTTAGGATGTATATATATATATATATATATATATATGCAAAGTATTATATATATATATATATATATATATATGCAAAGTATTGTTTGACGTATGTGATACACGTATGTATGTGCAACGTATTGATAAATTTTCCTCAAACAATACGTTAGGCATATGATATAGTTTGGGACTTTCCTCATAGAATACACATTTCCCCAAACTATACAAAATCTTAACGAAAAAGTCGTCAAACAATTCGTATTGTTTGAGGTATGTCACGTACGTATGTATGTGCAACGTGTTGATAATTTTTCCTCAAACAATACGTTAGGTATATGATATAGTTTGGGACCTCATAGAATACACATTTCCCCAAACTGTACAAAATCTTAACGAAAAAGTCGTGCAACAAGTCGTTGCACATATATATATATGCAACGTATTGTTTGAGGTATGTGACGTACGTATGTGCAACGTATTGATAAATTTTCCTCAAACAATACGTTAGGTATATGATATAGTTTGGGACTTTCCTCATAGAATACACATTTCCCCAAACTATACTATACTATAAAATCTTAACGAAAAAGTCGTCAAACAATACGTTGCACATATATATAAACAATTGTGTAAGCTAACGCGGATGAAACCGTCGGCTACAGCTTAGCTTTTATAAACAAAAAAGCGCAATAGATCGCTTTCAAAAGCGTTGATAGCTCCGTAATGGCGACGACAGATGCGACCGTTCAAATGGACAACGTTTGTAATGGGAGAATTAAACAAACAACATTTATATTTATTGTTGTTTAACATTTTTGTAGCACAACCCAAATAGTTTCGAGTATTATTATAGTTGTTCGGATTAATGTGTACTTAGAAATAACAACGTTGAACAATGTAGAGCTTTTTTTTATTTTCCGCCGGGAAATGCTTTGAGGCATCCCGCGGGGAGTGGGTCTCCCCAGGCGGGTATATGGGACTCACTGCGCCTGAAAGTTGGTAAGGTGGACGCAGCTCTACCACTAAAACCCGGCGAGTGCCACCAATGCCGCCTTTGGTGAGGTGCCTGGGATCTGTGGAGCAAACCTCGGCGGCTAGTCAGTCCCTCAAGGGACCGACGCCACCTCCACAGAGGGGTTGTCCCAAACCATAGAATAACCCCTCCCAACGTCAGGACAGTAGAATGGGTTGAGGTTCCGATCCTCGCGTTGTCCCCCTGCTCTTTTGTCCCCTCTTCTTACAAGAGGGGTACAAAGATCAGCTCCCTCAGCTCAATTTGCTTCGCCCAAGGTGCCGGGTTCCCTCTCCCCCCAGCGTCACCGCCATGACAAGGCTTAAACCATGGTGAGAACCAATTTAGAGCTGTACTTATTTACTGTAATAATATAATATGTCTCTCAACTTCACAAATGATGTCACAGATATAAAAAAAACTAAAATTTAAAAGCTTAGTCAAGTGCCAGATCCTTAAAATTAAAGACCGTGTAATGGCGTCAGAGTGTGTGTAACGTTTTTTAACATTTAGAAATTTAGTATAGGGTCAGTATCTTGAAAATTAAAAACTTAAAGGTGAATGAAAGAATGTATACATTCTGGCAGGCAACCATATCAATATCAGTACCGGGTCCAGTTGGCAACACTTACAAATTACCATACATGGATAAACTGTTTGTCCTATTGTTGTTATTTTTTTTTATTTTTTTTATGTTACTTGGATAAGCAAACTGGCAAACGTGCCACCTGATGGTAAGTGGTCAACGTCGCCCATGAACATAAACTACTTTACCTGGAACGAGCCCAGGCAACTCATCTATGTGTTGCCTATCCTGAGATATAAGATGTTAAGTCTCGGTGCCAGTAATTACACTGCCTGTCTTGCCCTTCTCTCCGAAACACAGCAAAGCTGTTTCACGGGAGAAACAAGCTTATGTTAATGTTTTGTCCTTATGAATGCGAATGAAAATTAGACTCATACGCAAATAGTCTATATCGATCATTATACATTAATTGAGCATATTGATGATAGTAATAATATAATACTTTATTGACGACGTTTTGACGACCTCTGTGGCTCAGTGGTAAGCGCGTTGGCGCTCAAGCCCGGAGGTTGCGGGTTCGAATCCCGCCAGGGAACAAAAATATTTTCTGTGTTCCTGGGTCATGGATGTGTATTAAATATGTGTATTATATAAAAAAAATATTAAATATATGTATAGTATAAAAGTATTAAATATATTTCCGTTGCCTGGTACCCGTAAATCAAGTTCCTCGAGAACTTACCACGGGACCATATTGACGTGGTGTGAAAGCGTCCATAGATATTATTATTATTATTATTAAAAAATATATATATGTCCCACTGTTGGGCACGGGTCCTCAAAATCAGTCAAGGAGGGTGTTGGGCCATCCCTTAACGCCCTGGCCTAATGCGGGTTGGTGAACTTCACTCACCTTCAAAGACTTTTAATCTCATCGGGCATGCAGGTTTCCTGACGATGTCTCCTTCACCGGTGAGCAGATGGTGGTATCATGTTCAGGTGCACATAGAAATTAAGAAACACCTATTTCATGGCATCACAGGGGGTCAGGATCGAACACGGACCTCTCGCTCAAGAGTCTTAGCCCATACCCACTAGACCATCGTCGCTCACCATTGTGTTAATGATCATGAAAAAGGTAATCATGATTATAGAACACCGATATAATCAGGTTGTAAAGACAATCTTAATTGGAAGCTTATCTGAGTTCCCGCGTAGTGAATGTAGTCTCAAGTGTTATCTGTGGGATCGTTACTCCTAATATAAATCTATTAACCTCGTCCCCTACAGATAGTATTGACCTAAATTATAACACGTAATTATTAATTATTAGATTAAATTTGATATTCAATATGGGTTCCTGTGATGAGCTTTGTAGGAGGCGAGTGCCTATCAGCCGTTTTGGCGATCTTTGAAGGAGACCTACCTCCAGGGGACGGAAAGGTTGGTATTGATGATGATGATTATGAAGTTTTAGGTGAGGGAGCAATAATAAATTAAATTGTATAGTGTACTTCACAACTAGAGCGATTGTAATAAAACTACTTTTAATTTTTTTTATCGCGGTTTATTAAGATCTTTGTAGCCCAGATGTTTATGGTAATAGCAAAAGTAGCAGTTTAAGAGTAAATTAAATTTTATTGTTGAATGTACTTAAGTAGAAGAAGTACAGTTTACTGAGACTCGGACATTAGGGTTTTCCAGACCTTTTCCTGTCCGTGACCGTTTTCATGTCACATGATTGGCAGACGTGCTACCTGGTGGAATAGTAACTGGTGAGTGTTGTTCATGAAAATAAATAATAGTTTATGTTTAGTTTAACACTAGTTTAACTAGCCCAGGCAACTCATTCACGTGTCGCCTATCCGACATAAAATCTTAAGTCTTTTACGGAATCTGCGTCTCCTATTTAATAAAATTAATGCATTAATTTAATGATGCATTAATTTTATTATAATATTATATAATTATTACTGGAAACAGGTAGAGAGAAGTGTAAATAAGCTGCGTTTCAGTTTCTCTGAAACGCAGCATTGGTTACGAAAGAAATAGCAGGTTGATGTTATATTATTTTATTTTATTAGGGAAACAAACAGCAATATAATATTACAGAAGATTACACAAAATTAAATAATTTAAAATTACATTAAAGTTTATAATAGTACAGGAGTGACTGTTAACAAAAAACATATATTTTTTAAACTTAACTTAACAAAATTTTATTTTATAATATTAACAAACCCCAACGTACGAAATAAATAAATCGAATGAAATATTGTTTTGTTATATATTCTTTTAGTTGATATGTCGCAGTTATTGTGTCTATTTTGGACCGTCTTCAAATTACTAGAAAAGTTTAAAAACGTGCCAAATCCTCAACGTTAAAATGTTCTTTGCTTTTAAAAGTAAATGTATCATTCTTCGATGGTGACATTTTAACAAGTTATAAATACTTGATACACGAATGTCTCACGTGTTGTTTTCGAAATAGCACAATATTGTTATTATTAATATTATTACAAAATTAAGAAAGAATTCTGAAACATTGATGGAACATAAAACTTCTGTCACGTATTTTCGGGTTCTGTTCCTCTTCGTTGTTCGTCCGTCAGTTTATCTATAGGTATGGCTGTTGAAAGATTTTTTATAACAAATTTATAATATATAACGATACAATTTTGTTTGAGCGTTGACCCCCACAGTACTCGCACTGGTTATGTATGTCTCCGTACAGCATCATAACATTACGCGAGGCAGTGCATATTCATGAGAATACGTATCATTCACCTTGAAGATTACTAGAGCGACGCGACCGCAGTTTGGCAACGCAGCGAGGTTGATTCACTGGTACAATCACACTTGATATCTTGTTATTGGGTTTTGATTCAGTCATTTTATCCAGCGATTTGTTCATGTGGCGTGTAATGTCTTATTGAAGCAATAAATGTTTAGTGAGAAAAATAAAATCATGTTTAGTGAGATTTTTTTTTAAACGTGAGAGCTATCTGTAATATCTTTGCTTATCCTGCTAAATGTCTCACCGTGTGATGAACAGCGTACCTAGAATATTGTATCTAGCTTATAGTTGTAAGATAGTGACCGAGAATATCTAGGATATTCCTTATTTTTTACAGTTAACGATGTACAAAAGGATTAACAAAAGACCGACAAATAAAACTCAAATCCACATACATTTTTAGAGTGCTAAGAAGTAGAGGTAGAAAGGTTATTGCTGACGTAGTAAAGGCTAAACAATACAAAGGCTAACAGTGACGTAGTAAAGGCTAAAATCTAAACGGTACTTCCGTTGTATCCTATATTTTCTCTATATGAATCAGTATGCTAATGAGCGGGGGCGTTCACCTCTGTGACGTAACTCATTGTTAAAACGATTCGATGTGCATTTTGTGAGTTGTTAACTTTTATTAAATGCGGTTTTACTTATTTTTAAATCAACATCGTATTTGCTATTGGCGGGATTAGAACTTTATATCACCTTTAGCTTATTAAAGGTTAACCTTTTAAGGTAGTGGCTTGTGAGTTTCCGGTGGCCCATTGGGGAAGAAAGGGAAAAGGCGAGCAACGCATATCTACATAACTTTTGTTTTTACGGATGTGTATAGGGGACGGTAGTCACCATAAGGCTCCAACTGCTCGGTTGCCTCCTTATCCCATAAAAAATATTTTGTTTTTTTTATGTTAGTTGGATAGGCAAACTGGCAAACGTGCCACCCGATGGTAAGTGGTCGACGTCGCCCATGAACATAAACTAGTTTACCTGGAACGAGCCCAGGCAACTCATCTATGTGTTGCCTATCCTGAGACATAAGATGTTAAGTCTCGATGCCAGTAATTACACTGCCTGTCTTGCCCTTCTCTCCGAAACACAGAAAAGCTGTTTCACGGAAGAAACAAGCAAGATTCAGTAAGAAGTGGATTTTGTGAGATTGTTTTAAGTTTAATTAAGTGTAATTTTTCATATTTTTTTCCAACATCAATATAAGCACAATTGCCATCGGCGGGATTAAAATCTGTGATCTTTTAGAACAAGGGTTTGTGTTTGTCACACCTCTTTAATGTCGACAATTTTCAATGGAGACTAACTCGAATAGTCATCTAAATGTGCCCTGTTTGCTCATTAGATCCGTGGCACCTCACCAAAGGCGGCATTGGTGGCACTCGCCGGGTTTTAGTGGGTAGACCTGCATCCACTTACCAGCATTCGGGCGCAGCGAGTCCCCCGGCGGGATGCCTCAGAGCATTTCCCGGCGTTAAAGAACAAAAAAAAAAGAATAGTCATCTAAATGATATTTAAAGGACTCAGTGAAGGCCAGGCCAAGCGGCAAATTAGTTGTACTGAAACAAGGTAAATAACAAGTTTAAGTCACATGGATTCGAAAAGGCCTAATTCCTAGTATACGTACTTAAATTTCACCAGGTACGTTGCCAGGAGATAAGACGTTTACCTCTTTTATGGGACATTTGAGGAGAAAGGCAATCAGTGTAAAAGGCACTAAACCTGAATGGTTACAGGCTGACGAAAAATATATATTTTTTACTATGTAAATAAATGTCACAATTTAATATAACAACATGACCCCTTTTTGCCAAAAAGGAGACAAAATGGCTGACACATTGCTTTTAATATTCATAAAAGTTAGTTGGCAAAATTAATTTTCCATAACACATGTGTCTAAGCATAATGTATTCCCGTTGGGTCCCGCGTGACGGAGTTTTAATTGGTCCATTATCAATCTGCATATGAACAGGGACGAAGTGGGAGAAATTGTTAACAGATGATATAACTTTGTGTCACTGATGTCGCAACATGACACGTTCCAATAATAAAGTTGTGTCAAGAAACTGTTGAACAGTTTGTGTCAGTCATGTGACTATATGTCACATTCCCATCATAAATTTTTGTTAAGAAATCGTTGAACAGACATAGCAGATTAAATATGCACTTAAAAAATGGACGCCACAGGACGGCAGATGTGAATTCATATTTATTAGATTTCATATTTTTTAATAGTTAGTGACAGCTATGCTGTCGCGTTTCGTGCGGTTTGTGAGTTTCCGGTGGGCCATTGGGAGAGATAGGGAAAAGGAGGGCAACGCATCTGTATAATCTCTGGTTTTGCGGATAGGCGTCGATAGTCGCCAAAAGGCTTCGACTGCGCGTATGCCCTCCTAATACAGGAGTATAGAATAAAAAACACACGAACAAAAATATTTCCGTGTGCATTTCTAGTTTTTTCTAGATTGTTTTATGCTTGGTGACAAACCAGTCTAATGAGGACAGTAAGTTCTTGTATGATCTATCGCAATGATTATGGCATTATGTTATTGACTGTACAGTATACAGACACGGTGCATTAGCCTCTAATAAACCGCTAATGATAAGCAGACAGCAATTGCTATAATTTACTAGCTATTGTCCACAGCTTCGTCCGCGTGAATTTACAGCCGGTATTTTGATAGCCTATGCTTTCTTATGATGGAATCTATTTTCTTGCCTGTGATTAAAATTCTATCAGTGGCGTTAAAGAGTAATAAGCAGATAATGTTCGCATTTATTTTATTAATATGGATTTCTCATATACTTTATACACCATGACAGATAAGTTATTGTTTGGAGTGTCACTTATTTTGGCGTCCTTTAAAAAAAGCACACTTTTGCAAATTCTTCGTCATTAACATCAATGTTTCTTGTCTTCACACGATTACGTTTTTTTTTAATGTCATGTCACTTCAAACGACTCCTAAATTTCCACTAGGGGCGCTCGAGTGGAATGTGTAATATAGAGATGAGAAATCGTTAACGTATTTTATGATTTGAACTACGAGTCTTGAGGTGATTATGTTGTTGATACTAGTAACTGTAACATACAGTCTGTATTTAGTCGCCAGTCAGCGTGGTAAAGTTTTATTAGGCGCAAACGGGGCCAGAGCACAAAGCGCAGCTTACACTATAAGTCCATTTGTTAGTCCACTTTCCAGTCTACTGCGAAACTCTATTATTAATTCTGTTTGTACTGTCTGACGGACTTTGGGAACTCGAATTTTAGTTCTGTTTTAGTTGGTGGCTATAAACTGAGGGAATCATTAGTAAGCGATATTTTACTGTCTTCGTATGTCGTATGTAGCCGTCAAGTACTAAATATAGGTTTTTGCAAGTAATAAAGTATCAAAAATTGGTTGTGTGTAAAGTTGGTTTACGGACAATAGCTTAACGTGACAACGTTGTAACAAAACGCAAGCGTACAATGAGCGTAACGGGGCATTTTCGTGCATGCAGTCGGCGTTCATCGATTTATTAGACGTTGTACGTCAAAAAATAGTTAAATTGCCATCTTACTTGTGTCTAGCGCCAAGCAGCTTTCTGTTTCGGCAAAACGTGCAGGACACTACTACTGACATAGATCTTGCGTCTCATATCGCAAGATGGTTGAGTTGAGAAGATCTGGATAAAAGAGCTGCAGTTGCCAATCTTAACCGTACAAAGAGTTTTTATAAAACCAAACATGTTAATCACCGACAGCATTCCATTTCTTATTTAAAATTTATTAAGTAAAGCTCAGGCTAAGGCTATTATACTATATAAAGTTATCGAATGGGTATATACCATGTTACTAATATTATAAATGCGAAAGTTTATAAGTTTGGATGTTTGTTGCTCCTTCACGGCAAAGCGACTGAACCTATTTGACTGAAAGTTCAAATGGTGATGGCTTATACCTTGTATTAGGACATAGGCTACATTTTACCTCAAAATATTCTAAGTTCCTAAGTACATATTACATTTGCCTTTATTAGTAGTAATTCATGATTACGTCAATTGAAATGTCAAAAACTACTTAATTATCAAACGCACGTAATTTATATGTACTGGCCAAACGCAATAAGTCTTTCAATACAGTACGAATATAGAGAGATATCTCTATATATGTACTATATTGAAATACATACTTGTTACATTAACACAATATGTATCATGTATATATATACATAAGTAGTGTTTCTCCTTACTAATATCATTTTATTAGTAGGGATAAACACTACTTATTTGTTTTTATCCATTTTTTATCACATTCTAGCAAAGCGGGTAAAGTTGCGGGCACCAGCTAGTCATATATAAATGATAACAGATGGAATGACACAAAATAACAAAACTTGCTGATTCCAATTTAAGTGAAACAGATCAGTCATCTGATCATTAGTATATAAACCATTTAAACATAATTCAGTTTGAAACATACGGACACACATCCGTACTTCCTATTCAAGCCATATATCTACGTGGTCACGCTCAGGTTGCACGGCGAGGGGGCGCCACCTGGCATTACCGCTCCGTGCACACGCATGCATGTGTGCAAATGCGAGCATTATCGGCTTAACACTCGCGCTTACTGGCGTCCCAACTGACACTAATGCTAGTATCCCTTAGGTATTATGTCTAGCTATTCCTGGCGGTTTAACAAGACCTAACATTGAAAAATATTATTTCCTTAATGGCTTATTAAATCCTACCAATTACAATCAACCACACGTTAATAAAACGCCAAAGTTTGTAAGATGTATGAATTTATGTTTGTCACTCTTTCACGCAAAAACTCCTAAATGAATTTTAATGAAACTTTACAATAACGTAGCTTATACATGAGAATGTTCTTTATGGCCGATTGCTAACAACTATTAATGATTGATCTAAAACTCTAATATTGTTAAGTTATGTACCTGTTAGTTTATTTTTAAGCTACTTCTAATAACCCAATCTGTTTAAATAACTATATTGTCATGTATATTCGTGAGAATCTTTAATTGGCTTACTGTTGTCATTATGTTACATTATATTTAGCAATGATAAGCTGTTGATTTTCCTAATAAATAAATAAATAAATAAATAGAATAACATATAGGCTCTAATTTATCCCTGTACTCCCACGGGAATGGGAAGTACGCGGGTGAAAACGCGAGGTGCTGCTAGAGCCAAAATAATTTCTCTAGTAGCCTAATACTAGTAGTTCCAGAGATTAGTGCGTCAAACAATGCATACCATCATCATCAGCCTCTATCCGTCCACTGCTGACTATAGGCCTTCAATGAACGCCAAGACGGCCGATCACTTGCCACTTGCGTCGTCGTCCCATCTACTTGACTTCTAAGTCCCAGTCCTCCATCTAGGTCATCAGTTCGTTTCGAGGTATGCGATCGACCCCCTGCCACTTCAGCGTCGTAAAATAAAACATGTCGGTACAAGCTTACTGTGCAGAACATTGCTGTGGTTGATTGTAATTGAAATTATAAGTCTCACTACATTTTCCGCACTAGTTGTGTGTTGCAAAAGAGGTTATTTAATAAACCCAGATAATTAGGTGTTGATTAAGTACCATGTCAGTTTTTGACAATTAATTAAAAATAATTGGATGATAATTTAACACTATGTAATAAAGAATCCGCCATATTTAATTATCTAAGGTATTGGAAGTGTGTTATCATCATCATCATCATAATTATGTATCAACATTTCTCTGAACACCAAATAACATCCATTAAAAAAATTAAGAGGTTATTAAAGAGCGTTTGTGTGGTAAAGGATATTATAAAGTAAAATATATTTTCATGGAAGATACCACACCTTGAGAATAGGGCGTTCCTCCCAGGCATTTCAGGATAAGATGTAAAAATTGTTATCATCATCATCATCAGCCTCTATCCGTCCACTGCTGAATGTCCCTCAATGAACGCCAAGACGGCCGATCCCTTGCTCGCATTAAAACTACGCAATTTTTAGATTTAAACAGGATAATTAATAAATTATATATCTTATCCATAAACTATAGTCTATATATACCACGTTAATATAGTCGTGACAAAGCCGTAAAAAATATTATGTATGAGACATTTCATCGTCGTGCAATGTGTGAAAGATATGTATAATATTAATCTACGCGAGCAAAGTCAAGAACAAGTTTATAGCAAAAAAAATATTACATATTTATTGTAAAGCTATGAATTACGTTAATTACTATGTACATATAAATAACACGTCGTTGAACTATTAAAAACTAAACATGTCATTGCTCTGGGGCATTGGCATTTACAAAGTACAAACTATGCCATTCGACTAGTAGACTGCGTGAGAGCGTTCGTAGAACACGTCTCATTTCTTGTATCTAGAATCTAGATGAACCAGAGGAAATACCACCTTATAATGTTGTAATACGGGCAATGGAAAACACTTAATTACTCGAGTGTGACAGCTGCGTGCAATGTATCTTTTATTCGATAGTGTAGTGATGTTCTTGGTACGATAACTTTGTCTTTATTTGTCATACCTATAGATGAACTAGAGGTTCCTTATAGTTTTGTGATACAGCCATTTGAGATCTCATAATTACTGAGCTGTGACGGTCGCGTGCCGTGAAAACTCTTTTTCGATAGTGTTGTGCTCGGTACGAATAATTGTGCATTTTGTGTGTCATACAAAGGCTGTGAGGAACGAGGTAAGTGGGTTACAACTTACACGTAATTGGTTAATGAGGGTTTTATATTATATATTGGTGCTAATCGACTTTGTATTTTGTCCGGTCTTATATCAAGTCATATAAAATGTAAATTTTCAATCTACTATTTTTAACCGACTACAACAAAAAGGAGGAGGTTCTCAGTTCGATCGGTAATTTTGACGTGACAACAAATCGATGAACGCCGGCTGCACGCACGAAATGACGCGTCATTGTCCCGTAACGCTCATTGTCCCTTTACGCGCATTGTACGCTTGCGTTTTGTTATGACTTTGTCACGTTAAACTATCGTCCGCAAACAAACTTTGAATAGACAAACAAGATAATATATAGTAGGCTATACAGGAGTAGCAACGATGGGAACAAGTGGTGGGCCTAGCCCGTAAAAATATGTATGACATAAGACCTTCGTGACTCAATGGTTAGCCCGTTGGCGCTCAAGCCGGAGGTTGCGGGTTCGAATCCCGCCAGGGAAAAAAAGTTTTCTATGTTCTCGTGGGTCATGTATGTGTATTAAATATGACAATGTGTATTATATAATAAAAATCTTAAATATATGTATTATGTATAGTATAAAAGTATTAAATATATTTTCGTTGTCTGGTACCCGTAACACAAGTTCTTCGAGAACTTACCACGGGACCAGATTGACGTGGTGTAGAAAGCGTCCATAGATATTATAATAACACGACACGAAACACTGAGTTGGGTTAGTACTAAATAGTACTAAAATTCTACACAGTTTCGGCAAAATTTAAATTTAACATATTTTTCCATGCGTCTTTGCCTCTAATTTTCCAACCATAAAATTTTTGTTAAAATACACAATTGGAACATTTTAATTAAAATAGATAATATATTAGCATTTAAATAATTATACTATCAGGAACCCGTATATAACGAAGGCCTCGCCTATCAAAGGCCTTTGATTAAGATTCACGAATTTCGTGCCTCCGTACACTGTTGAAGTATTTCCATTAACTTGTCTATAATAACTTCTTATTTACAATCGTATACTTAATAACATTGTTTCCTCCTTCCTCTCGGGTATTTCAGGATAAGATGAAAAAAAATTCATAGAATACATATTATGTGAGAAGATTAGTTCCACTGAGTTTGTTTCGTCGGTTTTCTGAGTGAACTTACTTGGAACTGGTGGTAGATTCAGTTGACGTTCAAAAATATACTTTATTGGTACTATTATGCATATATTTTTTTATTTGATTTGATTTCCGAAATAAAATACTCATGCTAAATTAATATCTAAAGTAGGTACCTATTATCATATTATTAGGCTCAGATTAATACCAGTTCTGAGATCATCATTACCATCATCATACATCTAATTTTACCCGAATGCGTCAGGAGGGTTATTTTTTTACCGACTTCAAAGAAAGAGGAGGTTCTCAATTCGTCTGTATGTTTTTTTTTGTATGTATGTGATTCAGAAGTATGTACCCATTCATATAATTGAGCTTGAGAGGTGTCGTTAGCTTCGTATTTACTGTGAGAGTGACACTGAGTATAATATCAAAATAAAAAAATAAAATGGCGGAGTTTTGGTACCAAATTAATTTATTTTGCAGTCGGATTTTATTATTTTATGATTTATTTATACATAAGTATACATAAATACACAAAGGGATCACGGATAAACAGAATATTTAAGCTTCTAGTAAATTTTACCAAAAGTTGTATAAAAAAGTCCATGTATATTGTATATACCTACATCGAAACTTTTAGAATGTTAGATTGAACGTGTGGGCAGTGACCTTATTATGTGTTTTAACTAGTTCTTCTTTTTGACGCTACGTAGGTACTTAAACTTCCTATGAAATACCAGAAAACCATAAATATTGACCATGACTATTGAATGTGGGTTTATCATTAGACATTTTGCTATTTTCATTACACCAATGAAATATGTGTGAGTCAACTAAAATTAATTATTCACTTGTCAGTGCGGGCCCGTAGCCCTACGGTCACATAAGGCACGGCTTGTCTTAACGAGCTAGCGCCATTATGAATGGCTGCTACGTGATAAAGCTGAGATATGGAGGTACGGTTTTACGTCCACCATGCTAAATTATATTATGCAGGGTAACATTTATATACATTTTTTTTCACACCACGTCAATCTGGTCCCGTGTTAAGTTCTCGAAGAACTTGTATTACGGGTACCAGACAACGGAAATATATTTAATACTTTTATACTATACATATATGTAAGATTTTTATTATATAATACACATCCATGACCCAGGAACATAGAGAACTTTTTGTTCCCTAACGGGATTCGAACCCGCTATCTCCGGCTTGAGCGCCAACGCGCTTACCATTGAGCCACAGAGGTCGTTTACATACATGTACAGAATACATGTAGATCTCATACATGCAACACTAGATTAAAGATATAATACAGTACAGTGTGTCTATTGTGTAACTGTGCTATCGCGGGGAGCAGTTTCACCCTACGAATAAATAGACTTATTATTTATTCGTAGGTTTCACCCGATTCAAAAAAATCCTCTTGAATTCAAAGCTTTTAATGTCAAATGCAAAACATGTAATCCATAATCTAATAATAAATAGCTGGTGAAATTAGTTGTAATGCTAAATCGTAGTCGATAAAAATCTATCCTGTAATTTTATGATCATCGCTCCTTTTTTTTCGCCGGGAAATGCTCTTAGACATCCCGCAGGGGAGGTGGGACCAGGCGAGTATGTGGGTCTCGCTGCCCCCGGAAAATGCTAAGATGGACCCAGCTCTACTCACTAAAACCGGCGAGTGTCACCAATGCCGTCTTTGGATCTGTTGAGCAACAGGGCACCTCGACGGCTAGTCAGTCCCCCAAGGGACTGAACCCACCTCCACAGAACCCCGTAATTTTTTCTGATATAATCACATCTTACAAACTATGTAATTTTGGCATAGAAGAAGTACTTTTTATTTTTTGTTTCTTGTGAATATGGTATATTAATTAATATTTTATTGTTACAGGTAATAAAGGCTGTGCTGCTTTTAAATAGTTTAGAAGTTATTTACGGTAAGATAAAGAAGAATATTTGACTTTAAAAAAAACTATTTTTAAATAAATTCTACACCTAACAAATATGTATCATTAAAGAATCCAATGCCACTACCAGACTACGATAGCTTAGAAAGCCTTTATCGTTCAATATCAACGAAGTGATCTTAAAGATCCAATCCTTTTTTCCACCCACAATATCTAGAGCAATATTTCATAACAATTTCCAAAGAGCGTTTCAGTCAAGAGGCTTTTAACATAAATATTTGCAATTAAAATGAAGCAAGCGCCCTATCCGCTATTATTCAAATTGGGCGCCACAGGAGACCTCAGAAAGTTTCAAATTAATTAAGAGCGCCATAAGACGGGCCGTTAAGGAAACAATGATAGTCCCCACTTGCATCCTTATTTATGACAGGAGGACTATTAGCCTGCCCCATCGTCACTTGTGGTTACCCTTTGGAATACCCTGTAACTTGCTAACATGAGCAATAGGTTATTGGATCATCATCATCATCAGCCTCTATCCGTCCACTGCTGAACATAGGTCTCCCTCAATGAACGCCGGTTATCAGATAGGAATGTTTAATTAATACGAAGGTTTCACTTATTTTTCTCCCTTCAAAAGGTCTTTATAACGAAACAACTTTTTCGAATTTTACATTTGACATTCCCGCCGTTTCGGATACTTAACAGCAACCATAGTCACGACAGGACTAAAATAGGTTCAGATAAAATCGGTAGATGTTTATAATGAGTGAAATTCGTGCTAATAATATAATAGACAACAACATGAAAAAGGTCTTTCAAATCGGTACGTAATCGTACGTATAATACGTCTTGATCTCCTTATATAAAAAATCTATTACTCATATTATTCAACAATCACACCACGTTAACCTAGCCCCGTGGTAAGTTCGTAAGAACATGTGTTACGGATACTAGGAACGGAAATAAAATTTGTAAGTAATTCATATAATTACATATTATATATTTATACACGTCCATAACCCGCTGAGGACAGAATATGTCCTCACCGGGCTATATATAGATATATGACGACCTTTGTGGCTCAATAGTAAACGCGTTGGCGCTCAAGCCGGAGGTTGCGGGTTCGAATCCCGCCAGAGAACAAAAATAATTTCTGTGTTCCTGGATCATGGATGTGTATTATATAATAAAAATCTTAAATATATGTATAGTATTTAAAAGTATTAAATATATTTCCGTTGTCTGGTACCCGTACCCATAGATATTATTATTATTATTATATTCATCATACAAATTATCTGGCGGGATTCGAACCCGCGACATTAAAGTGTCCAGTAGCCTGACCATTTGACAACCGGCCGCCTCTTCTCCAATAAACCAGGCCGTTTATTAGGTTTAATAAGATTCAATGTCACGACCTCTGTGGGTTCAATAAGGGCATCATTGGTCCTTTAACAGATTACACGACTAAATATTTTCCTACACTTGGTTTATTATCTTAGACTTTGTAATTATAATGTTTTGAAGTTTCAACGACAATTTCGTATTCACTTTGAGTCTCAGGCGTGCATAATTTAAAGCGAGGAAGGCTTGCGTTCCACTCGCAGTTTTTCTTTGTCAACACAACGCCTCTGGCAGTCGCCTAGACAGATCGCATTCTTCTTGGAGATACCTCCAGGTATATTTTTGATATTCGTTTACATTTTATCGTGAAATATTAATGATTGAACGGGGGATAAGTTTTGATGAAAATCTGAGATGTGTATGAGTCAAGAAAACGCATACATAATTATCTTCTTGAGTCATGACTTGAGATATGACTGGTTATGTTTCGATCCTTACTCCTTTTTCCCCGATTTCTTGTTGATCAAGAATATTTTAGTTTTTAATTAGCACCTGTTTCTAAGTGGTCACTCCACAGACATCAACGAGTATAGAACGGTAATGTGTTTTATATGAAAACAAATTCCGCCACTGCTGCGCTGCGCCGGTTCTGAGCTCTGATTTGCCGACTGATATGGCCATTGATGGATGATTGGTCAATGGAACATACATACATATCACTGGTTGGTTGAATTACTATCACGTCAGTGACAAATCACTGAGCTGTTTAGAAATTTTATGGCTCAAATATAATCCGGTTATATAATATGCTCGATGAAGAGTATAAATAACAGAGTAACGACTGATATAAATTGACTTTAGGAAAGTCTAATTTCTGCTACTTTTAAGGTTCTATTAGATCTAACGTGAAAAACTAAAACTCTGATATACCTAGTTCTTGTTAAGATCATTTAGAGTGCATGTAAATGGATATGCATAGGTGCATGCATGCAAATCATGCGGCAATTATTCTTCCAACGTAATTATAAATCCTCGGAACATTGCTCTTAATGAATGTACGTTGAAATACCACGTTACATCGTTCTACGGCGTCGACTAAATCAGGCTTTTGAGCATTTTATTTAAAATACGATGGTACCTATTTACAAATTATATTTAACTTCGTCTTATATTTCTGCTAGCTGTTGTCCGCAGCTTCGCTTTTTAACTTTTAAAATTGAGGGGTGGACCACCCTTAACATTTAGGGGGATGAAAAATAGATGTTGACCGATTCTCAGACCTACCCGATATGCACACAAAATTTCATGAGAATCGGTCGAGCCGTTTCGGACGAGTTCAATTACGTACACCATGACACGAGAATTTTATATATTAGATTTATTCTAATTTTCTAAATACTTGTTATTTTTAATCATTACCATTTCAGCCCGCATCCGTTGTCTATTGGATATAGGCAGCTTTCCTTGTTCAATGAGAATGCGACAGTCAGTTTTTGAAGAATTCTGAATGATTTCAAATTTAGAATCGAATTTTAAACATCATAGTCCTCCTGTGATCATGATTTCTGTAAAGTATACAAATCGTCGAGAAACGTAAAAAGTTAAAAATTAGGCAAAATTACTTTAAGAACGTTTAAACAACGTTACAAAGGTCACCCACATAAGAAAGTGAGTGATGTAATCTTATCGAGGCTGGTGTCATTGACCTTTGGTTAAGGTAAATGCTAGTATCGATTCTTAGAACCATTATCCAACGATGTAGGTACGTACAAATACTATTTTATCTATAATATATTTAATGAGAGGTTATATACTAAATCATTTATACCGGTGGGAGGGTTGCGCTGTGCGGCGCTCTCGTCTTCTTCTTTCTTCTTCTTTCTTTCGTGAAACAGCTTTGCTGTGTTTCGGAGAGAAGCAAGCAGGCAGTGTAATTACTGGCACCGAGACTTAACATCTTATGTCTCAGGATAGGCAACACATAGATGAGTTGCCTGGGATAGTTCCAGGTAAACTGGTTTAAGTATGGGTGACGCTGACCACTTACCATGTGGCTCGTCTGCCAGCTAGCCTTTCCAACTATCAGAAAAGGAAAATGTTTGAGATTACGGTCGCTAACGCAGAGAGTGCCAAAGATAAAAATTATGATAGCTTATGTATATGATCAATACTACAATATCAATTTTGTAGGAGGTAGTGCCATGCTGCATTGCAGCCGAATTGGGCCGGCATGACCGGGATCATAGAAATATTACTTATTTCAAATATCTGTGACCGGGATGGTACCTCTCGCTCACATAACACCGGCGTCAAGTGGCCCATTGGGGGGATAGGCAAAGGGAGGGAAACGCATCTGCATAAATTTTGGTTGTGCGGATGTCTATGGCTCTCGGTATAGTTACCATAAGGCTCCGACTGCTCGGTTGCCTCCTTAAGATATAAAGAAATACATTTAATAAGTTTTTATCAGTGTTTCTGTTAAAATAAATATAACAATTGTATTTTAGTGTCTCATGTGATTCTTCAACGCATAAATAGTCCCAGGAGTTAAAGTGCATGCAAACGTGCGAAATGCGACGTTACCCCCTTCGTATTGTAGACCCGACCCCTCCTTCACTCCTTGTCTTAAGCCCGTGCAGTATTTCAACCACGCCACACGCGATCCCAGACAGTAATATAATATTTATGTATAGTAAATCTTTATATATAAAGTTCGTGTATGTGTCACATATGGCAGCTGCTAAGCTTAAATGGGACTGGGCCGGACATATCTGCCGGATGCCCAACAAGTTCTAGGCCAAGAAAACCACTGACTGGGTCCCATTAAACAGGGTTGGAAGACGCGGCAGACCTCGACAGAGATGGCGGGATGACCTCGACGCTTTTCAAAAAGACTATTGTAGTGCAGCTCATGATAGAGACGCGTGGAAAAGAGAAAGGGAGGCCTTTGCCCAGCAGTGGGACAGTATAGGCTAGGAAATAAATAAATAAAATAAATCTGTCACTTAATATCACACTGATTTTGGATATGGATTCACCTTTTTGCATCGCCCAGGGTCAAATCCCGCTAAGTTCAGAAACTTTTTAAGATGAACATAAATTACTTTCTAATGTTCCCTCGAGTTGCAGACCTTCAAATTATCTTTTTGAACGTCAATTGAGTCTGCCTTCGGTTCCAAGGTTGAGAAGAACCAACTCGGTGGAATGTAATGTATGAAATATGAACTTCTAGTATAAATAATAATAAATATTCATTTAATACTAGCAGCCCATTTGATAGACAGCCAAGACCTCAATAAGAATTCTATACAATTAAGTATAAATAGTAATAATTTCTTACACAACTTGCACTAAAACGAGAGCGAGTATAAAATCTTGTTTATTTCAAGGCCCTACTTAACGTCTTGTCAAGTCAGCGTATACGATCTTATCTAAAGAAAAATCAGCTTAAGTTTCTTTTCTAGGTAAATGTAAGATAAATAACCATCTTTATAGAGCTATTGTTTCTGAAAGAGTGCGTTTAATTGATTTTTCTCGTATACGAAGATAAAGCGAGGTTGTTATAAAGATGAAATGAAAAGATTAAGGCGTTTTTAATACGAAAAATTGTAATATGGAAAACATTTTCTGGGTGTGATAAATAACTGCAACGTGTTTATAATGACGAGTAATCTTTGATTTGCGTATCAACCTATGTCTGTGCTGAATGATATAATGTGTCATCATCATCATCAGTATTTATGCGTCTACTCCTGAACATAGGCCTCCTCCAATGAAAGCCAAGACGACCGATCCCTTGCCACTCGCATCCAACACTGTGTCATATAATATGTGTCATAACAAGTCAATAATAAATAAGTATATGCATATACAACTAATATATCTAATACCTACAATGTACTTACTACTTAACATTGATTATTATAACCTGAGTGTAAAAGCACCTTTAAGTTAGTTACCCTATACCCATACAAGACCTTAGAAACTTAAATATCTGCTTGTGTTAATCCTAATTAGGTGCAGTGAATATTGTTTATCCTAACCATATCATGCGGCCATATAAAAATGTCGTTCTAAAAATGCAACCGAAAAACGAATGAACATAATTTTTTGTCTCGGGTAATTGTAGGCTACTTTATATCCCGGGAAACATCGCATTCCCGCGGGAAAATAGATGGCGCCATGACTTTTATAAGACCCTATTATTTTTTCTCGAGTCCTCTTGGCTACCATAAAAACAATGTCAATAAAAACTAAGAAAAGTCAATTAGGAATTGCGAATTTGAAGATATTTACTATGACATCATCATCATCAGCCTTTATCCGTCCACTGCTGAACATATGCCTTATAGATAACTCTCACAATGACATTTATATAGTCTTTTATCTATAAAATTATTAGTATCTGGATGACCGACCGCTTTGCTCGGTTTTTTTTTATTTTTTTTTTATAAAATGACATTTTCTAAAAAAGATTCCTAGCTAGATCGATTTATCGCCCCCGAAACCTATATACTAAATTTCATGAAAATCGTTGGAGCCGATTCCGAGATTCCAATTATATATATATATATATATATATATATATATATATATATATATATATTCATTTAAAGATATAAGAAAAAGAAGTTGTTAGTGATTTTGTTGGATGTAAGGGATAATCTTTGAAACTTTTTATCTATTTGACAAAATCATTCACCAGGTACATACACCAGGACACAGATATAGTTGTTAGTTGTTACTGTGTGCCAAAGGCATCGAGCATATAACCGGATAGAGTAGTAATGTGAGCCATAAAATTCCGAAACTGGTCAGTGATTTGTCACTGACGTAATAGCATTTCTACCAACCAGTGATCTATGTACGTCCCATCGGCTAATCATCCATCTAAGGCCATCAGTCGACCAATCAGAACGCAGAACCGGCGCAAAGTAGCAGCACAAATTAGGCGGAATTTGTTTTCATACAAAACACGTAATATTACCGATCCGATCCGGTTATATGCTCTTCAGTACCGATAAGGTTAAAGCAGGCAACAGCTAGTATATATATATTTATTGAACTAAAATCATTTGGCTCATAGTTATGACATAATTACCATTGTGGTTAGTTTATTATGCCTATAGATTACAACACAATATACCTATTTTAAACTTTCGGATAATACTAATATGAATGTAAGGCCGTTTTGCGGTGCGTAACATGCGGTCAGATTATCGCTTCTAATTTGATTCGGTTTCAACAGCAAGGTGTGTTTTCGATGTCGATGAATCTACGTAAAGTTGGTTTGTTTAGGAATTACGCGCTTAGGAACTAGATGTTTCTATCTCATAACCTGGAACTACGCGCTTATTATCTTAATGATGTAACAACCAATGGACAAAAGGATCATTTTAAGTTTTGGCACGCTGTAATAACTATATTTTAAATGTAGCTTGATTTTCACAGATGAAAAACTAATCTCCTAAAAAAACTAAAACTGCATGAATCCTGCGTGCGTAACATGCGGTCAGATTATCGCTTCTAATTTGATTCGGTTTCAACAGCAAGGTGTGTTTTCGATGTCGATGAATCTACGTAAAGTTGGTTTCCTAAAAAAACTAAAACTGCATGAATCCTATAGAACCCTAACACTGATGTATAAACAAGTAATTAAGGTTTTAATTCAACGTCAATTCTAAGCCTTTTTTTGATAAATACTTGACGTGAATTGATCGCACGTGCGGCAATAAAAAGGATTGTGTGAAGCAAAACCGTTAACGGGCGTGTTAGGTTTCTGTAGAAACATGCGTTGCAGCACAATTATAATTACTCGTAAATATATCAGGATACCATGGTGGATTTTTGAATACCAGTGTTACAATTAGTAATAATTTTTTAAAAATTCTAGTTTCTGACTCGGAATAATAAGTTATATTTCAATGTTACCTACCAATAACTTAATAAATACAATATTGTTTAAAGACCCGACTATGTTAAGATAGCGACGCTGCGTCACAGTCTGATATCAGTCATCGGAGGGGACTTGTCTCTGCTGAGCGTCATCCTTCTCTCTCTTCTGCGTGGCAGTAATGTCCCAGAAGGAAGCCAACGAGCGGGTGAGAGAGGAGGCCTCCCCCCATGGGCGACGAACGGGGGTTAATGCGCCTCCAATAACGCCCCTGTGTTCGTGTCGGGCTCAGGATGAGAACCTGGGTCTGTATGCCACGACTTAATGGGGACTGCTTAGTAGCGTCCGGGCAGTCCCCCCTTACGAGGAGTAATATGGCCTTCGCCGGAGCCAGCCTGTCGTTAAGATGATCCTGTCTGTTGTCTGCATATCCGGGACCCTCAAAAAGCGGCTGAAGGCGCTCGCAGTGGTTTTAGTTAGGGTGGGCACTCCCAGGTTCGAGTCCCACATTAGGTCAGGATCTACCCGAAGATCCTGGCTGCATCCATAAGGATTTCTCTGCGATAAAAAAAGATGAGTCTTAGCTAACTTCCATCGAATGTCAGTTCCATTGTAAAAACGGAATTTAATTAAGGAATTCATTTTCATTTTTGTTTCCAATAGTTTTGGTTAGGCTTACCCATTTACATTTTTTTATTCCACAGATTACACTCACCTCTAATACTTCACATGCAAATACAAAAGTTTCCATGCATATAGTTCATAATTTTTACAGGAAAACTGTTACTAATTTATATTTCTCGTATTACGCACACACACACACATAAAATTTCGTATGTAATTAAAAATAATAATTCCATAAGTTGATAAGTGTTCTCGGCAAACCGACTCGTAGTGCTTGTCCTACCGATTAGAAATATAGAACTTCGCATGTAATTAAAAATCGGTTGTCTGTAAAGTCGGTTTACTGACGATAGTTGAACGTGACAACGTCATAAGAAAATGGAACGCCTCACAGCGAGGTAACGCCGCCTGCGTCATGTTTTTTCGTGCGTGCAGCCGGCTCCATCGAATTATAAGACGTAGTCACGTCAAAAGTAAATTCCATGCGTAGTTCATAAGTGTTACTAAAAAGTCTAAAAACCAATTAATTTTTTTATCCCATGAATGTAAAATAAAATGAAAGTAAATTCCATGCACAGTCGATAAGTGTTATCGAGGAACCGATTCGTGATGTTTGTTCTACCGATTATATAGGCCTTCGCATGTAATTAAAAAAATTCCATGCATAGTTCATTACCGAGGAAGTTCCCAGTTTTCGTTCCGCAGATTATCTCGCACGCGAGTGAGTGAGTGAACGAACTTGTGCAGTTATTTTTTATTCAAGGCGAGGTAAGATTGCGGCGGGCTGGTAAATTGCCCCAGTACTGTTTGTTCCACTATCTACGCGTATAATTGCACAACTGTACGATATCAAGCGTTGGATAAAAACGTTTTCATATTTTACACGACAATGTGGATAAATTATTATAAAGGCAGTGTTTTGCAAAACTGCATACGTTCACGTACATATTCTCTTGCTCTTTTTTTCCGACAGTCAACTTCATTTGCTTTTACATGAATTGGGCTGATTGTAACAGATAGTTTTATTTGAAATAAATGTCTTTGCTGTGATTCACAGGAGATATCAGGAAATGTAGCGCAATCTCTATTTCGAAGCCAATCTTTTACCCTGAGACATGTACCTAAGTCAATAACAATATGCTCAATTCTTTTTTTTCTTTAATACCGGGAAATGCTCTGAGGCATCCCGCAGGGAGTGGGTCTCCCCAGGCGGGTATGTGGGACTTGCTGCGCCCGAAAGCTGGTAGGGTGGACGCAGCTCTACCCACTAAAACCCGGCCAGTGCCACCAATGCAGTTGTTGGTGAGGTGCCCCGGATCTAATGAGAAAACAAGGGACCGACGCCACCTCCACAGAGGGGTTGTCCCACACCACGGAACAACCCCTTCCAACGTCGGGAAAGTACAATTGGGTGAGGTTCCCATCCTCGCCCCTTGTCCCTCTGCTCTTTTGTCCCCTCTTATTAGAGCAGCTCCCTCGGCTCAATTCTCTTCGCCCAAAGTGCTGGGCTCACCCTAGGCTACTGAGCCCCACCACCACGACAAGGCCAGAACCTTGGTGGGGATGCTAAATTCTCAACAATTTACAATTTTTTTTTTAATGAAACTCATTTTTATCTTACGTTTTTATTATAGCATACAGATTTAAGGCTGATTTACATTTGTTTCTTTTTAATACGTTTTTAGCATGCTTTTTCCAAGCAATCTAAAAAAGTACGCAGTTAGCAAATGTGAATGTGCTATGCTTTTTAGCACGCTAAAAAATCTGACTGACCGTCAGATTTTTTATCTTTATCTGTGCTTTAAATAAGTATTTCATAAAAATGGTATTTCATAGAAGATGTAAATATTTTTTTGTAGACACAAAATGTGACACATATAGTGTTAAATACGTGTAGAATGTGGACACACAGCCGCACTATTAGCAATAAACTAGTGTCTGCCATTAGCCTGCGCCGTAGTGGCCTAACGAAAGTGATCCCTGGCAGGACGCCAGGATTCTATCAGGACAGACAAATATTTCCAGGGAAATACATTTGAACCCACGCTGCGTGAGATACATTCTGCTTATGCATATAAATTATAATGTTTTTTTTTTATGTTAGTTGGATAGGCAAACTGGCAAACGTACCACCTGATGTTAAGTGGTCGACGTCGCCCATGAAAATAAACCAGTATACCTGGAACGAGCCCAGGCAACTCAGTTATGTGTTGCCTATCCTGAGACATAAGATGTTAAGTCTCGGTGCCAGTAATTACACTGCCTGTCTTGCCCTTCTCTCCGAAACACAGCAAAGCTGTTTCACGGGAGAAATAAGCAAGATGGTGGTACCCATGCAGCCGGGAGCGCGGCACAGCGCTTCCCTCCCACGGGTAAATAAGACCATGTATATAAGACCATGCTATTTATCATGTTTGTTCGATGATCAATACAAAAAGTCAACTTGATTGTATTTACTGTTGTGTCCTTTAGGAAACTGATTTAATTTTAATGCATAAATATAAAACATATTTGTTTATTCTTTAGTAGCTGAGAAAAAGATCAGATCGCCATGAATTTGTACAGTTTAAGGGCTACCTTCTGTTCATACCAGGATATATCTCATTATTTACGCATGCACGCATGAACGCATGAACAAAACTGTCGATATAGACTTTGTACATGTCACCATTTATCAACTTCTTCATCATCTGCTCAGTTTCGTCCCTTTTTTTTCTTTTGCGCGGGGAAATGCTCTTAGGCATCCCGCGGGGGGAGGGGGGTCTTCCCAGGGTATGTGGGACTCGCTGCGCCCGAAATATAGCAAGGTGGACGCAGCTCTACCCACTAAGACCGGGCGAGTGCCACCAATGCCGCCTTTGGTGAGGTGCCCCGGATCTGTTGAGCAACAGGGTGCAACCCGAAACGCAAACCCGCACTACAGAACAACCCCTTCCCACGTCAGCACAGTGCAATAGGGTGAGGTTTCCATTCTCGCCCCTCCCTGCTCTTTTGTCCCTTCTTCTTATAAGAAGGGTACAAAGAGCAGCCCCCTCGGTTTAGCGTCGCCCAAGATGCTGGGTTCACCATAGGCTACTGAACGCCATCGCCACGACAAGGCTTGAACCATGGTGGGGTCCGTCCACTTCTAGGCTATCTATCATCATCATCATCAACATCACAATCGTTGAACATGCATTATATCAGATATTTAATATTATAATATCTACCATGTTATTCATTGTTCCCTCATCCGCATTTCGCAGCCGGCTCTCCATCAAAGTCAGACAGCGGACTATTAAATCGGCAACAGAATATTCTAGACGGGTTTCGAATATCAAATGTTTCTCTTTAATTAACGGACGGATTCATATTCTACGTTTCTTTCCAAACTCCATAAATTTGGAAGTTATTGTATAATAATTTGTCAAACATGATTGTGTATTTTGGCTTTTTTTTGTGTTTTAATTGGTTAATAAGATATTAAATTATATTATATTAATTAGCAATTATCCCGCGAAACACGCAGTCTTTACAGCAAATGTGTGAGTGCACGCATATGCATGCATATAGCACCGCCCTCCTTTCCCACACTGCATATGCGTACACTCGCATGCACCACCACCCCACATGCACCACAACCACAGTAAAAGACCACCACCAAACAATCTACGCACGTTTCGCCCCGACACCGAGGCCTCCTCAGGATGTAGACTCTACGATTAGTAATCGTTAAGTCATCACTTAACGATTACGATTGGCGACAAAATAGCAGGGGGCTTGGGGTGAGGATGGGAACCTCACCCCAGGTGGTACTCGAGCAGACGAACTCAGCACAGCGCATCCGCCGCTAAAGTCAAAATATTATATAGATAGTACCCGGATGACCGAGCTTTGCTCGGTATTTTTTTCTTTTTTTTTTTTTTATAAAATGACATTTTCTAAAAATGATTCCTAGCTAGATCGATTTATCGCCCCCGAAACCCCCTATATACTAAATTTCATGAAAATCGTTGGAGCCGATTCCGAGATTCCAATTATATATATATACAAGAATTGCTCATTTAAAGATATAACATATAATAATCATTAATTTTTCATCACATCATGTGTCATAATTACCACGGAAGTTTTAAGGGTTAAACTTAACGGATTGTTGGATAAAAGTTTAATATAAAGTTAAATCCATATAGTCTTTCAGTTATAATTTTATAACAATAAAAGTTCGGTGGTGTGTGTGAGAAAGTTTGAATCGCGAGGATTGGGAAAGTATAGGGCTGACGATTTTATAAATCGGATTTCATATCCAAACCTATCTGGAAACTTTTAAAATAAACCGCTTGTATATTTAATGAGAAATTCGCTATAACTTGTATCGCCATTTACTTTTGTAATCTATATTTAAACCTCACACTCAAACTAAAGCTACAAATTCAATTAATGATAACAAAATAATATATTTATAGAACGAGATATATTTCTTAATTCATATATTTTTAAAGCAAATGAATTTAAATATCCAGTACAAATTATGTCAAATCATCAATCCTTTTTTATTGTTTATATTATATTGACTCCAAAAGTAACTATAATGACGTGGTAAACGCAAAGTTTGTACATTAGTAGAAGATTAAGTTGATTATATGTTGTAAGCACAAAAATTAAAGAAACTGTTATTTTATTACTTTTTAGTTTAGTATTTTTGAAGTCGGTTTTAATTTTTTGTAAAATGTTTTTATGATTTGATAATTTTAATAATGGGATCCCAAGCAGGTGGTAAAAGCCAGCCATCTTCTCTATTGAAATTAGGATGTTTTTTAATTTCAATAGCCTCACGGATCATCCTTGGTTGGAATCGGTGTTCTTTTGTGAGGACTTGTGGTTTATCAAATCTGATATAATGGCGAGCTTTGTCAAGGCTATGTTCACAGATGGCAGATTTAGTGTAGCGACGGTGTTTTAAATCAGCTATATGTTCTAATATTGTAATAATGATGTATCATAGGGTAGTTTCGAATAACTTTGTAATGATAGGACATATGACACCTCAGTGCAGTCCCGTGACCATGGTTGCTGTAAAGTATCCAAAACGTCGGGCATCACTACTTTGCAGAAGGAGAGGAGTTGCCTGGGCTAGTCCAAGTGAATTCGTTGATGCTTATGAGCGCAGTTGACCATCAGGTAGCACGTCTGCAATTTTTTTCTATCCAACCAACATAATTATACTCGGTTGATAACCCTAGATAAGAGTTATGTAGTCTGCATTTTTACGGCACAATATGCCGTAGACTGCCGTCCGTCACTAAAGTCTAAAACGTTGTAAAATCGCCTGAATACTTTCATTGAAAATTTTTAAGATAAGTATGAAAATACATAACATCGATAAGAATTCTGATTATAATCATTGCTTTAATATGCATAAACATCGATTTTATCATAAATTATAAGTTTTTTTTTATTTGCTTTATGGTGACTAGCGACGCAGCGTTATGCAGATGCGATGCCCTCCATTTCCCTATGGGCCACCAGATACTCACAAACCGCACGAAACGCGACAGCATAGCTGTCACTTGACGCCGGTGTTATGTGACCGAGAGGTACCATCCCGGTCGTGGCAGCCCTATTCAACTGCAAAGCATGACACTACCTCTTACTAAGATGAAATTTACTTTGAAATAACGAAATTTGAACAATCCCTGTTTTATAATATTCTCATTAACTAGAGAGTGGCTATTAAGCTTTTTGAGGTATAGATAAATCGCAACCTATTATTTCTTTCATTCAATATCATAGTAGAAATGGGACGAAATTAATTTATGTAAGTGACAAAATAATGAAAATTAATTGCTCCTCTTATATAGGGTTGATTTTGTATAAGGTTTTCTTCCACAACTACTGACTACAGGAACACAACGAGGTGTCATCACGTGAGCTTCTTTTGTAACATTCGTCGAAAAAATATAGATTTTCATCCACCAAATTGTCTCATAATTTTATTTCGTTTCTTTTTATTACATTATTTCGTTTAGTAACACGGAAAGAAAATGAATACTGTGGACACTACAAAAATATACTTACACATAACATTATATCACATAACATAATATGACTAAGGAATCCTAAAAATGTAACAGTACTGAAGTTATTTAAATGTCTCATATTTATTTTGTGTCAGGCGTAAAGCGGTACTGAGCCTGCAATAAATGAGCCGACTAAGCAGAATAAAACGCGAATCCTACAAAACTCGCACCTGCAAACTGTTACCGTCGCAAAAAGTTTACTTGCACCGTAATACATGCCGAGTGTGCGATTTAATGTATGCTTCGCATTGTTTTACTTCTGTGTGGTATAAAACAACGTATGTACCAAATTTCTGACACGTAGCAGGTCATTGACTCGTCAACTTTATTTACTAACTGGCTGTTGCCCGAAGTGATGATGATTATTTTTGTAGCCTAAGTTACTCTCTATGACATGTGAAAGTCTTGTCAAAATCGGTTCAGCCGTTTCAGAGATTAGCCGGAACAAACAGACAGACAGACAGGCGGACAGAAAGACAAATATTAAAAAAAAGCTATTTTGGAATATGTTCCGTGTATGCATCCATATGCATTCAATAAAAAGCGGTTATTTTAATACATATTACAAACAGACACTCCAATTTTATTTATCTGTATAGATATTTGCCCGCAGCTACGTTAATGAATACCAACTTTTAGTGGGTAGAGCTGCGTTCACTTACCATCTTTCGGGCGCAGCGAGTCCCACATACCCACCTGGGGAGACCCACTCCCCAGGCGGGATGCCTCAGAGCATTTCCCGGCGTAAAAGAAGAAAAGTGCCCCACGGTTATACCCGCGTACTTCCCATTCCCGTGGGAGTATAGGCATAAATTATAGCCTACATGTTACTCTATTGTATGAGCTATGTTATAGTAAAGTTTAATTAAAATCCATTAAGTAGTTTTTGAGTGAAAGAGTAACAAACATACACCCATACATCCAAACTTTCGCCTTTATAATATTAATACTTTGTATGTACAGATATAACATATATTGTGATTGAAGATTTGACGAGTACGCAGAACACGTTAAGACTAACTAACGACTAACTAACCCAGTTGTACGCCAGCATCTGGTAACTACAAAGTCTATCGCCTGGCTTATAAGAAATAACATCGACCAAAGGAAATACTAATAATAACTGGGCTAGATACTGAGATATTGAACACTGGCCGAACATGTGATTGGGATTCACGCGAAATGTTCAGCATCAAGAATGGTCAACAGTGGAATGGATTATAGTTCATGATCGATCCTTTTCTCTGCACTTGTTGTTTCAGAAGGAAGGCGACAAGACAATCAATTATATAGATAGTAATTACTGTCATAGAGCCTGTGGATTCGATAACGAATAAATGAGCTACTTAGGCTCCCCACCAAGGTTCAAGCCTTGTCGTGGCGGTGGTTAAGGTAGCGTAAGGTGAACCTTGGGCGAAGCAAACTGGACCGAGGAAAATGCTCCTTGTACCCCTCTTATAAGAAGAGGGGACAAAAGAGCAGAGGGACAAGCCATTGTATTGTCCCGACGTCGCGAGGGGTTGTTCTGTGGTGCGGGACATCCCCACTGTAGAGGTGGCGTCGGTCCCTTGAGGGACTGACTAGCCGTCGAGGTGCCCTGTTTGCTCAATAGATCCGGGGCACCTCACCAAAGACGGCTTTGGTGGCACTCGCTGGGTTTTAGTGGGTAGAGCTGCCTTAACATCTTTCGCGCGCAGCGAGACCCATATACCCGCCTGGGGAGTCCCCCTCCCTCCCTAGCGGGATGCCTTAGAGCATTTCCGGCGTTAAAGAAAAATCAGCTACTAAGGCTAGTGCGAGGTGAACTCGTTTATATTAATGGGTGACGCTGACCACTCATCATGGCGCGTCTACCAGTTTGCCTATCTAACTAATAAAAACCATATAACAGACAGATTACACAAGAGTGTTGTGTAATTGCATGTTGCCTTCGTTTATGAAATTTGCTCCTCAGTTACATATTATGAGATGAATCGTGATCCCAAATGAAAAACGAAGTATTTTTTTCCTTCTTTTAAGACTTAAATACATCAAAGCTAAAGTACAATCAAGTTGTAAACGAGCATCAAGGACATTTCATTAAGTCAACGGAGCCGAAAACAGATTTGTACCGCAATCCTGGCTGCCTATTGAGTTCAAAGCCTATTTGCTGTACACCTTCCTACCCTCATATGCCGACTGTAATCGCCATAGAGTTACAAACATTTTTACTAAAATAATGCCAAAAAATATTTTTACTTATATTATATTATATGCTTGTTAATATAAGTACTTAGTAATTATCAATCTTATTCAATGAATAATATTCATTGTTGTGTGTTAATTGAATAGAAAAAGTAGCAGACTAGCCACCTGATGGTAAGTACACGACAAAGTTCGAAAATATAAATCCAGACTAGTCCAGCCATCTAATTTAATTCTGAGTTTTGTTCGAGGCGCTTGACAATTCTGAGGCGCGAAATGGTAAGTCTCAGAATAAGTAATTGCACTGCCTGGTCTACCTTCTTTTAGAAATACAGCAATATTTAGAAATCCATTATAAATAGGATAAGTAACTGCCTGCGTTTGACTAGAACTTAAATTATTGACGAAAATACTTATAAATTATAAATGAACTACTATTACCAAAAAAACATTATGTAACTAATTAAATTAATAAAATTTTATTCAATGAAATATATTTTCAGAAGTTTTTTAGAAGTATATTTTAAAATATTAATAAAATTGCCAACTCTATTTTCGAAACTCTATGGATTGTTCCCTCAAGAAAACCATGGATTTGTTGAGGGTGGATAATGAATCCCCTCGCCGTACATCTTGCTCAGGAAATGAGCGCAAAGTGTTATTCTATTCCCCAAGAATAAGGGAGGGTCTGCAGTAAAAATAAGGGCGTACATAATTATTACGGGATAAGGAATAAAGGAAATGTCTAAATATTACATTTCTTAAACCGGGGCTCATTATTATGAAGACGTATGGGAGTTATGGGACAATTCTAAATTTATTTTTATGTTTATGATATTCGAGCATTTATACTGGAAACATTCGAGCGGTTACATACAGCTTGGCAAAAAAGAGTATGGAAAAAATGAGGGCGCCAATTTCACTTAGGTCTCATCTTAATATAGAAAATCAGCAAGATAATTTAATCAAATCGTTAAAAATAAATGTGAAACACTAAGTTTTACTCAAAACAACATCATAGGTTTCCATTTAGTAAAATATTTAGTTCCACCTGTCACCACGTCATACTCTCTTTTGCCAAGCTGTACTTATCATTCGAACCGAGTCTGTGTTCAATCCTTAACATTAAGCCACTGAAAAATATCTGACATGTCAATGTCGCTTCCTCAGCAATAGTGAAAAATATTATAAAGCTATTGTTCGTAGAGTGCACTGACCAGAGTTAGCTACCACTTTGGCATATTGCTAAATCTTTTCTTTACTCAATTTTGACAATATCTATGCCCAATAAACATCATATAATATTTCAACATATTATGTACGGAAAAAATATTTGGCGTCCATAGCATTGTCATCATTTCCGATAATCGTTAACTTATCACCCCTCTCTACACTTTCTGATTATGTCAAAAAAATCAAGATACTTTATGTAGGGGTCGCAGTCGCGGGTTTGAATCGTTTTAAGTGCAGTTTTTTATGATGAATCTTTATTATATAGGTATATATAATGTTCAAGTGGATTCGAGAATGGTTTAGATTCACAAAAAATGACAACGTCGATAATGACAACCTCTGTCGTTATCACTAGTATATATACTAATATTATAAAGCTGAAGAGTTTGTTTGTTTGAACACGCTAATCTCAGGAAAAAAATCTTTCAGTGTTAGATTAGCCCATTTATCGAGGGAGGCTATATGCTATAATTATAACATCACGCTGTGACTAATAGTTAGTTAAGTTAGTTCACGCGGGCGAAGCTGCGGGCAAAGCTAGTATTATAATATATGTCTCTATGTCTATCCATGAATACCTACTAACTTTTGTTTCTGTGAACTAACATACCGTACCTACTTTACAGTGGTTTGATTGTCCATAACTATTATATTATGTAAATTTTCTAGTCAACTACTACAACTTCACTATACGTCCACATTATAAGTTTCAGTGATATTTCAATGATAGGACAAATTACTGACTTATCCCGTACTTTGGGATTGTCTAGAAAAGATTTTCCCGTGATAGGTTGGGCCGCTTGTGAAATGGGGTGCAACAATTTATGAACTGTGAACACTTGATGCATTTTCGCTTTAGGGCAGAAACCCCTTTAGTGTCCTTATCTGGAAAACGATTCGTTTCAATCAGTGCTGTTCTGTCTGATACGTTTGGTACCTGTATTGCTTTTGATATTCCAAAAAAATCTTTTTGCTATGTACTTTGAAAGTATATATTTTATTCGTAATTACAGGTTCATTATTAGTTTATTATTATCAATTGTGAGCAACGATGGCCTAGTGGGTATGGGCTCGGCCTCGGAGTGAGAGCCGAGAGGTACGGGTTCGATCCTGACCCTGTAATGCCTAGAAATGGGTTTTTCTTAATTTCGGCATCTGAACATGAGACCATCGCTTGCTCACCGGTGAAGGAAACATCGTGAGGAAACCTGCATGCCTGATGAGATTAAAAGTTTTTGAAGGTATGTGAAGTTCACCAACTCGCATTGGGCCAGCGCAGCGGTGAACTATGGCCCAAAACCCTCCTGGCCTGATATCGAGGAGGAGACCCGTGCCCAGCAGTGGGACATATAAGGGTTGATATTATTATTGTTGAACATAGGTATCCCTACATCTTAATATTTAAAAAGTTTTGTCGTTGTTTGTTTGCCTGTGTTCGTTTTTGTTTGATAGGTAGCGCTGTCTGTGACATGACGACGTCAGCTCCTTATATCAGTATTCTATAGTGGTATTCCTATGTAAAAAAGACCTCTATCGTTTTTTGTTTTTTATTGGTTTCATTTTTTTTATCGCATGTGGCTCGTATTAAATACATGAATCCCTGAGGTAACCCCGACCTAGATACTACAATAGCCAATTGTCCGTTCACATATATACATATCACTTGGTTTAAATGGACTTTATCTCGTCCGTCCGTTGTTTTAGAAATATTTTGATATCTCATCAAACGCTACGTTGACACGTAAAGCTTTTTACTAAAGTATATTTGAATCTGCTATCTTAATTGCATATAATTTGGCAGCCAAATATGGCAAAAATGGCTTTTTTACTTGGATAGACAAACTGGCAAACGTACCACCTGATGTTAAGTGGTCGACGTCGCCCATGAACATAAACTAGTTTACCTGGAACGAGCCCAGGCAACTCATTTATGTGTTGCCTATCCTGAGACATAAGATGTTAAGTCTCGGTGCCAGTAATTACACTGCCTGACTTGCCCTTCTCTCCGAAACACAGCAAAGCTGTTTCACGGGAAAAATAAGCAAGATGGTTCCTCTTAGTAGGATATTTCAAACCTAAGTAATTACTATGGGATGTCTTGTGTTAATAAAGTATGTTTACTGTGCAACTCGTTTTATAGCGAATCAAAATTAAATACTTCTCGTGATTCAAATGATATGAATTTCAAATTAAATATGTATATCAAGTAATTCAAGTTTTTATAACAAAGATGATATTTTTTACATTAAAAATAAATTAAAATAGAAGTTTATCCAAAAACATGTAGAATTACATCCGAATATCTTCACGAATTCGGTATTATACCCTAATTATTATGGATTTTTTATACAAACCCTAAATTTATATTGCTTTTGTGTGTTGAAATATTTATTATAAGTACGAGGTTAACAACTTTTGAAATACTAAATGTCAACGAAATTATCTCAATATGACCGACGTGTTTGTGTGTGAATTTCCGCTGTAATTATAATTTGTTATAAATTATAATTACAATATAAATTTATAAAATAGGTAGTATAACATATCCCCACCATGGTTCAAGCGTTGTCGTGGTGGTGGGGCTCAGTAGCCTAAGGTGAACCCACCTTGGGCGAAGAAATTGAATCGACGGAGCTGCTCTTTGTACCCCTCTTATAAGAAGAGAGGACAACGGGTAAATATTACTTGACTTGCATTGTGGTTAATCTCATTAGAGATTCATCTGAATGGTTTGCCAAATTAGATCAGCTTGGCCAGGACTGACTTCCCCCGAAGCGACGACCCCAATGTTCTAATCCAAGGTTTAAGCCATCACCATTTCAACTTTTAGCCACATCAGTTCAGCCGTTTTGCCGTGAAAGGCCAACAAACATCCAAACTTACAAATTTTTGCATTTATTATATACTGGTATTGCTGATGTGTCAGAACTAAAGTGGAACTGGGTTGGGCATGTGTGTTGGATGCACACAGACCGATAGGCACGGATGCCGATTGGGTGCCTCAGGACGGGCAAAGACGTCGAGGCAGACCCCGAAAACGATGGCGTGACGATCTGGATGCCTATAATAATGCCTGGTCGGTAATGGCACAAGACCGCGATAAGTGGAATAAAGTGGAGGCCTTTGCCCAGCAGTGGGATCCGATAGGCTATTAAAAAAAATAGGTGGTGGTGGCGTAGCATTATTCTGTATTTTTACAGATACGGAGGTTCGAAGATAACCTACCCCGTCACTACACTTCAACAGCTAACGCTCAACCTTCCCTTCCACTTATAAAAATAATACAAAAATAAGGCCTCGCATCAACACTAGCTTAAATCAATCCTGATTTTAGCAATTTTCTTCAAATGTACTTTTATATTTCAAGAGAGATGTCGCGAAGATGGATGCTTAACAAAGATTAATGCCAGTGTTGAAACGAAAGAAATAACAAAATAGTGTGAAGTTTCAGAGGGAGAAATTAGGTATAGTGTAAGAAGGCTAAATATGGGATAACGATGACTTATGATGATATTTGAGTATTTTAGCCTTCGTAGGGCAATTGAAGGCTAAAGCCTGTTCAAATATAAAAGCCACTTGTCTTAGAATTTCGTCAACAAGCATCCCCTTTTGTCTTCTATATGTGTTTTTGTATTATTTAGTACTAGCAGCGCCCCGCGGTTCCATCCCCGTACTTCCCATACCCGTGGGATTGCAAGCATAAATTATAGCCTATATGCTATTCTGGCGTGTATATTATATTATTATAAAGTTTCATCAAAATCCATTCAGCGGTTTTTGCGGGAAAGAGAAATAAACACGCATACATCCATATATTCTTACAAACTTACTTATAATATTAGTTTTATACTATTATGACACCATCTTTAATGTGTTGTCTCTAAAATATCTCTTTAACACTTTGTCTTCATTAATAACTGTTTTGTAGTATAACTAACGGATAAACAGACAAATTGTTTATTATATTTATGAGATATTACGGTATATTTCGTTCATTGCTGTGCAGTTGAGATCTAATATTAGTTCAAAACCAGTCTAGATATAATCTAGACCGCACCTTATGTTAGCTGCAGATATATATCTGAATGTTGTATCAACGTTCACGAAAAACTACTTCTTTTAAATTAATTGTAATTCTTTATTGGTAGTTCTCGAGTATATAGGAGTTTAAAATATTGTCAGCTCACAAATACGTATACGTTTTACAGGTTTGTTACTGGTATAGAGAAATTAAATGAATTCTATAAACTTCAAAAAACTTTATAAATAATACTAAAAATATTTATTCATCTTATTACCGATTATACACGTAATAAAAATTATAGTGAGTAATATAGAATTATATTTAAAAAAAGAATACAAGCTAAAACGAACGAAAATGCATTATTACAATACTATTTAGGTTAATCGTTTCATAGAGTCTATATCATAGATATCTTTTGATCTGATCACGAATGTGAAGATGTTAAGCTTCAGGCATTCAGTTTTGATTTATATCAGGAAGACTTGGAACATTCTCGTATATTATGCACTGTTTCATTCCAACATGTTTTAATGTCTATTTTTCTAATGAAATTATTATCTTTATTGTATATACAATAATAAAATTGTAAATTATAAATAAATTCGATTATTATTTATATTATAAAATTGTAAATTATATGAAATAATGAAATGATCATAATTTTATCTAATTTATAATTTTTTTATACTATTTATAATAAAAAAATATTTATTTATAATAAACCCTCGTTATTTTTTTTTAATTCTTAGTGTAGTTCTATGAAAGTATCCCCCAAATACTCTAACGAATCTCAAATTTAAGACGTACTTAAACTCATGCTACGACGTGTCAGATTCAAAAAAAAAAGAGGGACAACAAGAGTTTAAGTACGTCTTAAATTTGAGATTAATTTGAGTATTTGGGGGTATGTAACTAAGAAATCAAGATGACCAATTTGCCCAATTGCCAAGCGCCATAATTAATGTGTCGCAGAGAATTACATAATACAGTGATAACATAAGTGATACATATTTAATGCGTATTTACCAGAAATAATCTGTTGTCTTAAATAAGGAAAGTATTGATGAATTACTTACTCTTCTAATCTTACTTCTGTCTACCAATTTGCCTTATTCTACTAAAATAAAACGAAAAGGCTTTCAGTACATTATTTCTACATATCTATAAATATATTTTGAGCTACTATGTTAATATAAAAGACAATACAGTCATATCACCAAATGCGCTATTTAATTAATACTAAATCCACAATGGAATTAAACCCGGCTGGATATATACGATATCCATCAATTATGATACACAATCAACGCGCCTGACTCACCGATTTATGTGCAAACGTAAGAGGCTGTTAGCGCAATAACTTAAGTTTAGACAAGCCTTGGTTTGTATTAAACTCTGGACTTTTAACTAGCGTTTTATGTGTATAATTGTTTTTTTTTATAGGCAACATCTATTGGCACTGGCAGTAAAGTCGACTCGAATGCCGTTACAGCAAACGGTTTGACGCTGTCATAATATTATATGTATAGGTTCCTAATATTATTATTAATTATAATATAAATAGGTGTTTCACACCTACCGGGCACCCCCGGTGACGGCCAACATTTGGGACTGAACTCGTCACTCATGTATAGCTTGTCTTTGTTAAGTACTTGTGGCTTCAGCACTCGTCCTTCCAGGGACCTGTCTTGTCCATTACTATCCTATTTCTCAAGTTGGGCCAAACTACATACGACACTAGTATCAATTTTTTAGATGATTAATGAAGCAGGATAATGCTTTCGCATGAGACAGGTGTACCTAAGGTAAGACTCCTGGACCTACGTGGGGACTCGCGCTTGAGAATGCACGACCCCACTAAACCACCTGCAAGCGCCTTCATCCGCTTTTGAAGGTCCCGGATCTGCAGGCAACAGGATCACCTCAACAACAAGCTAGCTCTGGCGAAGGTCAGACTACTCCTCGTAAGGGGGGACTGCCTGGCCGCCACTAAATAGTTCCTGTGACGTCGTGCCATACCTACTGGGCCCAGGTTCCTAACCTGAACCCCACAAGAGCACAGGGGCGTTACTGGAGGTGCATTAAGTAGCGCTGGCTACGCTCCCCGCGGGAGGAGGCCTCGTCGGCGGCCTCGTCTCTTACCCGCTCGTCGGCCTCTTTCTGGGACATTAGGTACAGCCTCGCAGAAGAAGACCATCGCCGTCCAGGACTCGTCGTAACGTAGCATTGCGGTGATGATGCTCGGCAGAGACAAGGCCCTTCCGATAACCGACGTCAGATCACGACCGCGACGCAGCGCCACCCATCTCGGGCACACCTTGGGGGTGTGCTGGGCCGAGTCCACCACCGGGCCACAATCGAGACACACTGTCACTGGCTCCCTGTGTGACCCACTTGGCGAGCACCCGTGTTCTAGTATCACTAAATTATATGTATCTCTGTCATATATTATAATTGTTGTATTTCATGTTTCCTTTAGAATTTTAGATTAATTATTATATTTGAATGGAGTCAATACTCTATAAAGTATTATTCTCAAGTCTTGTAATTTGTAAATCTTTCTTGAGGCGACAGTGACAAATAATTGGACAACGGTTATAAAACGTTGACTTAATTACTAACAAGTTCCTAGTGATCTCGTGAGTGCTAAATAGAGCGCTCTCAAACAATGTGTTTTTTATTAATACGAATTCATATGGCAATTGTTTAAATTGGACCGTATTGTGATACTAACGGACAACAGCTGGTACAAATTGTTCTCATGCTGACCTAATCCACTTACACGCATGGCTAATGTGCTCAAAAGTGGATTACTAGATACTAACTTCCACTAATATATTTTATCCAAGAAAGCATTTTATTGATTCGTCTGGGAATGGGAATTAGTAATATTTCTATGTTCACCAGCTGTTTCGCGCGATTATTGTCTCGGAGACTGCATCTGTTGTCAAGATTTTAACTATCTACGTTTTATAGACCATTTTGTTCGCAGATGTTATGTATTTTGTATTGGATAAAAATGGATCGCGTAGTAAGCCCGCCCGCGTAAAAATGGATCGCGTAGTAATTATTAATAGAGCTATTAATAATTCTATTGACTCGAATTAGCGTTTTATTTTACTAATTAAACTAGGATGTAGTACTCATTAAGCATTCTTGTTATACTCACGGAATTTAATATAATTTAATATATTCTTCTTTCGAACTATTAGAAGAAATATTTTATTATCATAAGATTTTAAGTTAACATGATCATTTACAATACTAAAATGATTTAAAACGGGATATTTACCATGGAGCCTGGTCTTGTTCACGAGACTGACAAGACATTGGTAGATAATGTCGAAATATCGAGCTCCGCGAAATAAAAGTGAAAAACATGGTAAATAACCCGTTTAAAATAGTTTTAGTATTTTATTAATCTTATAATTTTAATAATATTAAATAAGTATGACGTAAAAATGTGTCAGCGAATTTCAATGAGCACTGCATGGTTTAATTTGAATAAAAATTTGCTGGTTCATTTTAATAAAGTATAATGTTGGACGCCACTCTCAATGCAAAATACTTGCTCGAGTGCTATGCGGTAGACTTGACTTCGAGAAACGCTAACGGAAAAATTTAACAAGCCAAGTTTTTTATGATAAAGATATAGGTTATGAGAGTAGTTTTTCAATGGCTTATTACAGATTATTATTATTATTATATTTATTATATTATATATATATTATTATTATTATTAAGTTAGAAAGTTATGTAAATGTTTATATTTATGAATGTTTTTTTAAATTATTTACTCAATATACAAAACGTTAACTTCTTCTAGGGCGAATATAGCAGGATCCAGCTATGACTACTCCGTTTTTGTAGTGACAAAAACTCTTTCCACTGGTCTGTTCCTTACTCATTATGAATAATTTTTATGACGTTACGCTGATTGTTTTTTGATCCTCGATTGGGAATAGTTGGACCAATTTGGCTGTTGATTTTTTGTCGAAAATCATGACAACGTTTTCGAAAAGGAAATTCGTCGTTTCTCTGGTGCCGTTTGTACTTTTCTAATTGTAATTATTAATTACGCTGAGCCGTTTTATTGTTTCTTCTCTCATCGCGTGAAATTCAATATCCATTTCGAAATACTAAAGTACTTCTTGCATCAATAAAACCCTTAATCTTCAGAGCGTACTTCATTCGCAATAAACAAGTCACGCAAACAAATTTTAACAAATCCAAAAAGTACTTTATTCCAATTGTGTACGGCTTGTTTCGGGATGAGACGGATTTAAGTTTCCCGGATATGGTATTTGGTGAACTATTCCGGAGCTGGGATAGATTTTAATGTCTTGAAAGTTAAATGCGGATTAAATTTTGAGTGGATTTTTTTTGCATTGCAATATCTCTATATTACGAATTATGATGCAAAGTTTTTGTCTATAACTTAATGTACGCTACTGTTCTATATATGTACATAAAGCTTAATTATAACAAAATCTAACATAGTGTATCCTCTAAGCAAAATTAGATGGAATTTAATCATAGATTATAAAATTTCAGCTTATTCAAGATGTTGTTAAAAACATCTATATTTGTCATCCTACTAATATTATAAGCGCGAAAGTTTGTAAAAATGTATGGATGTATGTTTGTTACTTTTTCACACAAAAACTACTAAATGGATTTTATTTAAACTTTACAATAACATCGTTAATACATCAGAATAACATATATAGACAATAATTTACCGTACTCCCACGGGAATGGGAAATACGCGGGTAAAACCGCGGGGCGTTGTTAGTATTTCATAATTCGAAGATTAAAACACTTAAATAGTGTGATAATAAATCCTATTATTAAAATTTTTCGTTCAAATATTGACTACTATTTTACAATAATTTCCCTTAAATATGTTGACTAATATTAAATCAACTTCTCTTCAAAATGTTGACCCGTTCAGTAAAATTCCTGTTCAAAATGTTGACTACTGTTACAATGTCTGTTCAGAATGTAACAAAGTAACAAAATACCCAACTTGAAGTTAATCGTTATTATTTTTTACATGCGGCGTGTTTGTAATTATTACATCAGTGGCTTCAGTGAGCTTAGTGGCGTGGGCGGGTCTGACAAATTACTGCAATCAAGCCGGCTCCTGAACTGGTTCTGCGCTAGTTTTTGTATAAGTAAGAAGAATTTTTTCTTTGTCTTGGACGATAATAGATTTTCGTATTATCTACTTTAATATATAAAAGAAAATAAAGACAAAAAGAGCATGCTTAAATCTAAAACACCGGGAACGCACCTTTTTTTTCTTTTACGCCGGGAAATGCTCTAAGGTATCCCGCGGGGAGTGGATCTTCCCAGACGGGTGTGTGGGACTGGCTACGCCCAAAAAATGGTAAGGTGGACGCAGCACTATCTACTAAAACCCGGCGAGTGCCGCCAATGCCGCCTTTGGTGAGGTGCCCCGGATCTGTTAGTCAGTGTTAGTCAGTGTTAGTCAGTCCCTCAAAGGACCACACCAAAGGATGCCCTACAGAACAACCCCTCCCAACGTCTGGACAGTACAATGGGGTGAGGTTCCCATCTTCGCCCCTTGTCCCACTGCTCTTTTCTCCCCTCTTCTTATAAGAGGGATACAAAAGGCATCTCTCTCGGCTCAATTTCCTTCGCCCAAGGTGCTGGTTTCACCTTAGCTGCTTTCTACTGAGCCCCACCGCCACGACATGGCTTGAACCATGGTGTAGCGGGTGTCTATGGATATCACAGATCTCTTAACACCAGTAGGGCAGCATACGCGCACGACAAAATTTGTCTACCCGTTTTCTCGTAAATAATACGAGAAAAGGGGTAGACAAAATTTTGTCGTGCGCACATGCTAGCACTACAGGTGAAGTGACTGTGCGTTTGGCCTCTTCTTCTATAAAGAATAGTACCTGGATGACCGAGCTTTGCTCGGTTTTTTTTTTTATAAAATGACATTTTCTAAAAATTATTCCTAGCTAGATCGATTTATTGCCCCCGAAACCCCCTATATACTAAATTTCATGAAAATCGTTGGAGCCGATTCCGAGATTTCAATTATATATAATATACAAGAATTGCTCATTTAAATATATAATTTAAAGATATAATATATATATATATATATATATATATATATATATATATATATATATAAGATAAATTTACCGGCGGAAAAGTTGCACTGTGCTATATAAGCATTATCAGGTGGCTCGGTCTGGCAGTTTACGTATACAACTGACTTTAAAATATTAATGGTGTATCTACGTCACGATGAATTTGTTTGTTGTATGTTGTGATTTCGATTGTTGGCCATTAGCGAGATGTAGATTACAATACAAACATAAATAGAAAACACATACAATGTGCAAGATTATTAAAAATACTACTATCGTTATTTATAATTTATTTGTATGTTAATCATACAAGAAATCCAGATTATATCGTAGGTTAGTATTATAATATTGTACAAACAGCGACAAAATATACATGGTACATATTATGTACTCATAGTGTTAGGTTATGTAATATAATGTCGGGCTACACACGTTTTAATATTTGATTTCTATTCCCAAAACCCCGAGACAACTTGAACTATCTATAGACCTCACAAACCGTACCTATATCAATTTATTTAAACCATCGAGCATTTAACCGAAATAGAGCGGTAAACACAGAAATATATCGAGATATAAGTAAAGAGGGTATGTACCTCGCGTGGCATAAAGACGACTCGACGGCTCCATTGCTCGCCGCGAAATTTAGTATACTCTCGACCACAGTCAGCATGCGACGTAAGGTTTTAAAAACAAAATGACTCGTTGTTCAATAATTAATTGTTTAAAATCTACCAGTAAAATTGGAGCTGTTAATGGAGGTATTTCCTTTCACCATTAAGTACTATTTGTCATTAAAAAACTGTTGTTAATTTAAAAAACCATTTATTTTACTATTTTCATCAAAACAGTAGCGGGCGATTGTGTCTAACGCTAGTTTTCCATTGCGGCTTTTATTTGACGAGCCAGACTTGGCGGGCGTTCAAAACCAGCGATGTAAAATATGCTATTAAAACTGTCAGGTCACGTTGAAGACGATTTCTCATTTTTTCTGTCAAAAGTGCTGTACCTACACTGCGATTGTCTTACTAGATTAAAATCTATTTTGAAAGCAGAGGAAATAATAATTTCATTTTATATTATTATGTAGCTATAATGTAATGTATGTAAAATTTAAAATAAAAATAATAAACCTTTACTTTGAATAGCATTTTTTAATGCAAAGCAAATATTGAGAAACTGGTTATGTTATTGTTTTCTAACTGGTTATGGCTACTTCTATATTACAAGTTTATTTCAGTTTTATGAATGATCCTTATATAAAAAAGTGTGTGTACTTATGTACACGCGTTAGAAGTAATACTCCTTAAAGAAAAATACATAGTACAATTTCATTACACTGTAACCTTTTTTCTTATTGTGTAGTTAAAAACTATATCTTCTTTTGACGTCTATACTGTCATTATGTGAATATTGTTATATAAATAATGTTGACTATAGCTAACTTCAGGGTGTCGATTTTTCGTGACTCATAATTTTTCCCTAACGCGCTAAAAGAAATATAACTCCTAAAATAAATGGATTGTGTTTTTAATAAACCAGTTAATTTTTCTACAATCCACCAGTAATTATTTGTAGGCCTATTCATTCTCCAATTATTGATTTATGTGATATAGTTTTATATTCCGTATTTTTGGATTCATTACTTAAATAAAAAAGTGGCCACCGTTTGCCGCTTAGATGATTAAGCTAAAAATAAGCAAAATGACACTATGTGACAAAGACCAAAAGTTGAAACAGAAGGACTACAACTATTATCACTGATGACTTTAAAGAAATTGATTGGTTTATGAGAAATTACAATCCTTCTAATAAGGGCGACAGTGGACGGTCAGCGCCCTATCTCTATTATCTGATAAAATCTACATTTTATTTATCAATAATAAAAAAACAAGCTATTTAGATTTTATATATATATATAAAATCTAAATATAGATATTCATTTAGATAACACGTTATAATATAGTCTATAAAATAGTTTATTTGAACAATAATACTGATAAAATCGGTGCTATAATCGATCTGTGAATCGATGCTTTTGAATTGTTTTCGCGCGGCTTATGTGTTTCTCATCACTAAATTATACATGTGACGTCATCGTACCTACGCAAAATGTTACACGCTCGGTCCTCGTACAAATTACGGAACTCTTTACTTCTATCTTGATATAGTTCTGTGGCGGTAAATGTTCTGTGTTTTAGGTGTATGAAAACAAATTCCACCAAATTTGTGCTGCGACGCTGGTTCTGCGCTCTGATTGGGAGACTGGTGGCCATTGATGGATGATTAGCCGATGGGACGTACATTAGTTCACTGTTTAGTTTAATTACTATTTCCTTTTTTTTTTTCTTTAACGCCGGGAAATGCTCTGAGGCATCCCGCGGGGGAGTGGGTCTCGCCACGCGGGTATGTGGGACTCGCTGCGCCCGACAGCTGGTAAGTGGACGCAGCTCTACCCACTAAAACCCGGCGAGTGCCACCAATGCTGCCTTTGGTGAGGTGCCCCGGATCTAGTAAGCAAACAGGGCACCTCGACGGCTAGTCAGTCCCGTAAGGGACTGACGCCACCTCCACAGAGGGGTTGTCTCGCGCCACAGAACAACCCCTCCCCACGTCGGGACAGTACAATGGGGTGAAGTTCCCATCCTCATCCCTTGCCCCCTGCTCTTTTGTCCCCTCTTCTTATAAGAGGCGTACGAAGAGCCCCCTCGGCTCAATTAGCTTCGCCCAAGGTGCTGGGCTCACCCTAGACTACTGAGCCCCACCGCCACGTCAAGGATTGAACCATGGTGGGCAGTACATTACTTTTTGCACTGTTCTTTTCGAATACAGAAGGGCTTATTTGGAAAAGAATAAGAAGGTAGTTTTCATGCAGACTGCCTCGTCGTACAAAGCCTCCACCAAAACCGTTCTCCTGCTTCCTCTGTAGGAAGAATGGATTAGGAGGGGAATTAAGTTTTACCGGTGTAAAACCTTTCTTGTTGGATTTCTATTAAAACCTAACATGCTTTGATGTATGAGTATATTAAAAATAAGAGCATATTGGGCAAAGGACTAGTATCCAGCTCTTAATAAATTTAAAAAAAACCGGCCAAGTGCTAGTCGGATTCTAAAAAAGAACATATTGTACTCTGTTTATATTATTCCTTTTTCCTTTCCTTTGACTGTTTAACCTAATACCCTAATAAACCGTATAAAATATTAACCAAATTAATGTAAACACGCTTCAAGTCATTTTATATTAACCTAACGTTCTTTGATGGACCCTCTGTCCTAAGCTCGGGATTATGTCAGAATTTCGCATAATTACCTTATGTAACTTTATGTTGGTGTTTGATAAATTAGGTTATATTTGTAACGTTGATAAAATTATCATAATCATTATTATGGTGAACTAATTGATTTGTCTTGCTAGTTACAAAATTGTCATTCAGTTTACAACCTTTTTTACCAGGCTATGCTGTCTCACTGCTGGGCAAAGGCCTCGTCCAAATTATATGTTGCAATTATGCTTCACTGCAGGCCAGCCAGGGTTATCGCGCCATTTTTTTCGGGCCCGGCCTCTGCGACGTCGTCCATCTTCTAGCACGTGGCCTGCAAAGTCCCATTTCAGCTTAGCAGCTTTGAATCCCACGTTAGTTATGCCATGGTTATGTCCGTTATTGAGCGTAGGCTGGTGTTTCGCACTCTTTTTTTTTTGTGCCCAAAATACTGCGCTCAGTTACAACTATTACAAAATTACTGGTACTAGCAGCTTCTAAAAAAAGTTTTGTCCAAATAGGCATTTTTTTTTATAATTGCTTGTGCAACCAACTGCTTGTCAAATGACCAACATCCCGTATTTTAACAGGCCCGTCGAATTTTCCGTTAAAACGACCAACTATGTATGTTTGTATAATGTATATATGTATACATGTATATCATATTATAACACAACAAATATATATCACACGCATATTACATAAAACAATTACATTGGGTGTAGTTTATCTATGATATGTATGTATTTAAAAATATATAAGTATAATATATCAGTTGTCTGGTTACCATAAGAATAGGCTTTGCCTAGTTTGGGATCAGATTTCCGTGTGTGAGTTGTCCGAACATATTATTATTATTATATATATTACCTAGATCAGCTATATAAATAGGCTGTCAAATAAGAAACAGAAATACACATTATTAAGTATTTAGTTACAATTATTTAATTTATTGTATTAGTAATGCAATCAGCGATAAATACGTCTTGAAACGTTTTCCATATTTTACAACATTTCATTCGCAAATTGAATAGCTTATTTTATGCACACAATTTTTTTGTGTCAAGCTTATATTTATAACGTTCATGTCAAGAGAATACGTGGTGTTTAAGTACAAATGTACAATCAATATTGTAATTACATTACAAAATTGGTCAGAGAAATTAAGGGCAGGTGTGTTATGACCGTTTTCGGTCAGCGGCGCATATTATGTTATGGACAGTTAATTAATATTGCCCAGCAACGTTAATTGTGTGTCTTTTTAACACAATGTCCTTAAATAAAAAAATATTTTAAAAAGTGTACATATTATGCACTTTTGAATTACTTTATTCTCAAACAAACATAGGCATAGTAATGTTACTATGCCTATGTTTGTTTGAGAATTATCAGAAGCTACAAAAATAGAGCTATAGGAATTCGGTTAGAATGGAATTTTAAGTGAAGTTAGTTTAAATAAGTTTTTAGAGTTATCGTATCTAAATAAAATTACTTATAGTTATATTACTTTCGCAGTTTAATATTATAAGTTTATTATTTCTTTATTTATTTATTTTTCCATTTGCCCTATTGTAATCCTGAATTGTTGGTGTAAAAAAATTACCTACTGATACTGACTGCCGACAGAAGGGAAAACTTATAACTTAGAATAATTTTAGTTTATCAGTAGAAAGCGAAATCATGTATATGGTGAAATACAATTGTCATTTATTGCGCTATTGTACTCAATTATTGCAAATATTTGACATAAAGTAACATTTGATGTGCAATATCCCCGTGCACGATTAATTTAGTTCACATATTGAGAATTTACTTTGTTTACGTAATTTATAATACGTATTTCGGAACGTACGTTCTTTGCTTTGAAAATAGCCGGAGTGGGTTGCAATTGGTTTATTTTCGCGGCAATTTTTACAATAGTCAATGGACGATACTTGAAATACACACGCATCCAATCAGACAGGCTTGACGTTAGCAAATGCAATGAGAGAACCAATCTGACATCCGATATCAAGCGGTGACGCAGCGTTCGTTGACAATGACGTGAGATCCATAATTTTTGTCCACTCAAGTGCTCAACGCGCCTAAAGGAATTTTCACTTCGCAAGTTTTCACTTATAAAAATTATAATTTTTGCAAGTCTAATTACATTGAAGCAACAAAAAGTAAAATAACAATTTGTATGATAATACTTCTTTTTGTTATGATATAACAATGTATCTCTACCGTCTTGGCGTTCATTGAGCGAGGCCTATGTCGAGCTACAGGCGATAAAAGTCAGATGATGATGATGATGATGATACGAGATAAGTATAATATATTATAATATATCACATTAAATAAGCTTTAAGCGTAGAAATATATTTTGTTATTGGAAGTTCCTTTTATAAAGCATGTCTCGCTTTGGTTTTATAAACAATTCAGGCAGACTTTGTTAGGTAACTTACTAAGAAACTGTCAGACGTTAGCTTAATTTAGCCGTAAGAGTTGGATTTATTGAGAATACGGAGATTAACCAGACAGAAAGCAGATTTTCGAATTTTCGTATTCTAAATAATATTTAGGGTAAATCCACTGCTTTGTTTAAAGATTTAATAAATACCTTTATCATATCTTGTGGAATTACTTCTCAACATAATCCTTGGAAGTTCGTAAGAAAAAATATAAAATAAAACTTTTGCGCTTCGAGCTCGTTCTTTGTTATGACAGTTCTGGATTTTAATCATAATTTGGGGAAATATTATACATACAAAGATATAAATGTGGTACAGGTTTTTGTCTTTGATGAACTCAAACGAGTCCCATTGAAGGTGTCAGGGTTTAAGAATATTAGATTATTTTATTGAAATAAAAATTATAAATGTATGTATCATTTGTTTTGACAGCTGCCACGTCGGTTTAAAGAAATTTAAACAGTCGCGGTTCGAATCCCGCTTAGGGCAAGTAGTGTCATGACACTATGCAACAGTCGGTTTGAAGAAATTTAAACAGTCGCGGTTCGAATCCCTCATAGGGCAAGTAGTGTTATGACACTATGCAACAGTTGGTTTAAAGAAATTTAAACAGTCGCGGTTCGAATCCCGCTTAGGGCAAGTAGTGTCATGACACTATGCAACAGTCGGTTTAAAGAAATTTAAACAGTCGCGGTTAGAATCCCGCTTAGGGCAAGTAGACATGATGAGTAGAAATTTATTTTTAATGCCTGGTACACAAGTTTATAAGTAATTTCACATGTAATGGAATCTTCATTGTAAATACTATGTTTGTCTCATGGAGACTTTTTTCTATTTTCAAATAAAACAGGCAGAGCTAAAGAAGTTTTCTCATCAAAATTTGTAACTCTACTGATTCTGCTACAACTTGTTATTTTTCAATTTTCAATCTCGCTAAACGAAAGCATCTATGTCACTAAATGCGCCCCAGACATTTTCACAAGTAGACGATCCCAGCGCCCGGGATTTAATTTTACAAGGTATTTTGTTGAAAAGTTAAAATGTCCGTAGTTTAAGTGACGTCGTGAGAGCTCTAGATAGTAGGGATGCGACACATCATCACGTGACAGATCACTGGGGATTTAAAATTACGTGTCATATGTATGTGATTTTTATCAGACAAATCAGTAACATAATAGGAGAGTGATTTAATTATTCCAGACTGGAGTCAAGTTAAATAATTTATAGTGTAATTGTATTAAAAAGAGCTTATCTATTTATATAATATAAATATAAATCGACAAATCTAAATTAAAAAAAAAATCGCCGTTATGTATGGACGCACATAACTTGAAAATGACCTCACCAAATTAGATAATTCTTTTTGAAGTGAAAACTTCTTTTGGCGCACCACACACAGATTTTTGTAGCCTGTGAGGCTGATCCGTCACGCTCGAAGGTGAAAGGCTCAATCTTTTCTACTGATAAACTAAAATCCCAAAAGTTATAAGTCTTCATTTCTATCGGCAATCCCTATGACTGGTTAGATTTTTTTTGTTGTGTCAGTTATCGTGAGGACAAGGTTTGTATAAAAAATGATGATGACGTTACACATTACACATTTTTGGGTAAGGGTAGGGACAACGTTTGCCGGATTCAGCTTGTTTTGTATAATAATTACTAATCTGCACTCATACTATAAAAATTGATATCTATCGATACATATTATTACGATGGATGATAAAATCATAGTATAAAAACAAAATCACCAATCGTAATAATATCACTGGTGATTTGATAGTGATAAAATAAAGAATATAACGATCGTAATTATAACAGGTAGAGTTTCCCTCACTGGTAGGTAGTAGGTACGTTTATAATCGTATTAGCAACGTCGCCCCATACATTATATACGGTCTTCCGGTGAAATCTGGTTAGCGACTGATGCGCGGTGACGGATATTAGAGACAAGTGAGGATATTGTAGAGCTATTGCTATTATGGTTTAAATAGTTATCTTGAAGAAAATATGTTCATATATTTGTTCAACATAACTACTTAATATACTTTCGCTTAAAATATACTGAGAATAGGAAAAGATATATTAAACGTTTTTTTAAATGTTTTTCCTATTCAAAATTATGTTCCTATAATAAATTTTGCACTACATGTAAAAAAGCAGTTTTGACGAAACTGATATACATTTTTGAAGTGAAACTTCTTTGGGCGCGTTGAGAACTTTTTGTGTTTTTGCGTCACTTTTCAGGGTTGGTCGACCAAAAAAAAAACATGCCGCTCTAGCGACGATCGAGTTTGATGAATGGAGTTTGACTGTCTTAGCGTTCATTGAGGCCTTCATCCAGCAGTGGACACGCAGATTGCTGATGATTGTGACGTCTCAAGCCATTATAAAAAAAATATCCGGTCTCGATATGGCTCGCACGGATAGATAGAAATATGCGTTTCCTGTTACATTGTTTATTTATGAAATTGACAAGATGTCGCTGTATAAATACTGACTCTTGGGCAGCTCAAAGTGCCGACGGTGTAATAAGGCTCACAGATCTGTGTACCTGGACGTTCCCTGTCAGATTAAGTCTAAGTTTCCTTAGTGTGAATATTGTCTGAAAATTCCTGTATGTTTTAGCAGATATTATATTTCTTTATTCATTAAAATGTGTCTTTACCTCCAGTTTTAGTAGACCATGAGAATACTTGAGCACTTAAAAAAATCGGCTGTCTGTAAAGTCGGTTTACTGACGATAGTTGAACGTGACATCGTCATAAGAAAATGGAACGCCTCCGAGCGAGGTAACACCGCATGCGTCATCTTTTTTCGTTCGTGCAGCCGGTCCCATCGAATTATAAGACGTTGTCACGTCAATTTAATTATAGAAATATTTACTTTTTTTTGGCGTAGCATCCGAACGAATTGAGATATATTCAATGTAAATCATAAAGTATGGATAAAGTTAAGAGTTTATTGCAAGATTGCTATTCATTACTACAATCTACGATATTGTGATAAAATTCCTCCCTCAGTAAACACCGAGTAGGACCAATTTCTTGAAAATGTACTATAAATATACTATATATAATATAAATAATTTTGACGCATCCAACCATGTCCATCGGTCGGTAGGTGTCGTTTGGCTCACTAGTGCAAGTGGCCGTTATCAGCCATTCAAGTGACGACGTCACCGACTTTGTTCTGACAGGAATGTTATTTTAATTGGTATGTCGAGTGTTAGCACATTCTTAGAGTGAAACTTAAAGTAGGGTTACAATGTTATGTAAGTGTTGCCAGGTTCTTTGATACAAACTTTAAAAAGTGTTTTTCGGGGTTACGAATATTTAATATTTATTTAATGAAGACATTTAAATAGTATTTAATATATATGTCCCACTGCTGGGCACGGGTCTCCTCCCTGAAATCAGGCAAGGAGGGTGTTGGGCCATAGTTCAGCGATGTTCCATATTTAGGTGCACATATAAATTTAGAAAAACCGATTTCTAGGCATATACATAGACATAGGTCAGGATCGAACCCGGACCCCTCGGCTCTCACTCAAGAGGCCGAGCCCATAAGCACTGGTCACTGGACCATCGTCGTTCAATTTAATACATAAATTGAAATTATATAGATATATAAGTATATTACTTTAAATTTAAAATGTATTATTAAATTAAAATTCTTCAAAATTAAAGAATATTTATTTCTATGTAATTAATCTGTCAAATGCAAAAATATTTTTTTAAATTTTACTTCTGCTAAACTTTTATAATCTCTTGAAAAGAACCAAATTGTCTTGAATTCACTTTCGCATTCATCATCATTACGGAATCTAACAATAATAGTACACTTATTAAAATAGTTCAACAGAAAATGCATTTCAAACATTTCAATTGCTATCGCGTTATTCCAGATCGTTGTGATGGATGGATCGGTAGCACGCTCCAGCGATACAGAGCCGTCACAATAGCTTCCACTTGTAAGACTAGTTTTCTATTTGCAGCCGATATTCCACATCTGAAAGGATTTTTATTACAAAACTATATTGCTGGATTAAAAAGGTATATTTCTAGCGGAATCGATATTTATATCAACCTGCATCTAGGAATTAGGCTACACTTATAATAATAATAATATTATCTATGGATGCCACGTCAATCTGGTCCCATGTAAGTTCTCGAAGGACTTGGGTACCAGACAACGGAAATATATTTAATACTTTTATACTATACATATATTTAAGATTTTTATTATATGAATACACATATTTAATACACATCCATGACCCAGGAACACAGAAAATATTTTTGTTCCATGGCGGGATTCGAACCCGCAACCTCCGGCTTGAGCGCCAACGCGCTTACCATTGAGCCACAGAGGTCGTCATATATAATTAATTATGTATCCGCTAATTCATTAAATTGAGAGTTTTCAACACAAAGCCTGATCTTCATAGTGCTATTAACCGCAGCAATTATTTGTATTTTATCATTATCATCATTGTTCACTGCTCGGCATACACCGTCGCATATATCATCATCATCATCAGCCTTTATCCGTCCACTGCTGAACATAGCCTTGCTTCAATGAACGTCAAGACGACTGATGCCATGCCACCTGGTTAATGGTCGACCAACAGTATATAATATATACCTCCAATAAATTATATTAACGAGGTGGGAAGACGAGCTCCGTGCAGGAGCCGATATGTGTTGGATGTAAGCGGCGAGGGATCAGTCATCTTGGTGTTCATTGAAGGAGGCAGTGGACGGATAGAGGCTGATGATGATGATGATGATTAACCAGGGCAGGTCGACGCTGACCTATTACCTTCAGGTGTCACGTCTGTCAGCTTACAAATTCAATTAACTTAAATCTCCAAAAAAAAAAAACAATATTTGCAAACAGAATTGTAACATTAATTAGGACTTTCGTTTGTTTCCCGAATTGAGTAAGCCTTATAAAGGAATTCCTTTGTGTAACATGTAGCTGATCTAAACGGAAAACAAGGGGAGCCGCCATTACGTATGTGGCCCGCCTACGACAAACAAACGAACTCGGGTTGACTTAATAAATATAATACTCGAAACACTTTCATAAAGAAACATGGCGTTTGTGAAAGGGCACGAAGGGCTTTATATGTCATATGTAGTTTTATTTCTGTCCTAAATAACATTGTTATATGCTGATAATAAAATACCATGTGTTATCATCAACACGTTGCCGTCCAGTGCTACGTGGGCATGGACGTAACATGGACGTCACAGTGATAATTAAAACCACCGAAATACGTTAGACATATTGTGTTAGCAATTACAAAAAATCAAAATTATCGAACCCACGCACCACCTAATAATTAGATGACGGCCATCTTGGGTTATTAAAAAAATAAGTAGGTATGTGGGACTCGCTGCGCCCGAAAGTTATAAGGGGTCGCAGCTCTACCTACCCACTTAAACCCGGTGAGTGCCACCAATGCCGCCGTTGGTTAGGTGCCTCGGATTTGTCGAGCAACAGGGCGTCGAAGTGTCAGGTGAGCTATTCAGTCCTCCAAGGGACCGACGCCACCTCCACAGAGGGGTTGTTCCCCACCACAGAACAACCCCTCCAGTCCTCCTCCCTCCAGGACAGTGCAATGAGGTGAGGTTCCCATCCTGCCACTTGTCCCCCTTACTCTTTTGTCCCCTCTTCTTATAAGAGGGGTACATAGAGCAGCCTCCTCGATTCAATTGGCTTCGCCCAAGGTTCTGGGTTCACCTCAGACTACTAAACCCCATCGCACTAAAAGGCTGGAACCATGGTGAGGCAGTGGATACTGCCTCGCGTGGGACTAATATTGTATGTGGGATGTAGTGAAACCAACAAACCAAACCATCGCTAGCAAAACCTTCTAATCACTATCATTACCATTTAACCACATAATACACCTTTGGCCACTAATTAATTACCCGAACAGCTGCGTCGGTTATTATGCTACATTAAATCTTAATTGAAACGAATTTATAATAATTTCAACGGGAAATAATATTATACCGTAACACACTGTTTCGTAACAATGATGTGAATCATTTTAACACGGGACGTATATTATGTGCTTAAAAGGTAATATTAATTGTGAGTCTAACGCCCGAATACTCAAACGAATCTCAAATTTAAGAAGCACTTAAACTCGTGTTGTCCCTCTTTTTTTCTTTGAATCTGACACGTCGTAGCATGAGTTTAAGTACGTCTTACATTAGGGATTCGTTTGAGTATTTGGGGGTATATGTACAAGTTAATTTTCTAAACTACTCATCAGACTAAAAAAGCGTTTACTAATCTGTACGCGCCATTGAAGTAACACTTCATTATATAAGTAACACTGAGTTACCCTCTAGTCGCGCCTAAAGAAGTTTTACTTCCAAAAATGAACCATCAGTGAACATCGGGATAAAATGTAGGGTATGTCCTAATCCAAGGTATAAACCATCACCATTTCAACTTTCAGCCAAATCATCAGCTTTGCCGGGAAAGACCAACAAACATTTAAACTTACAAACTTTTGCATTTATAGGACTTTTTACAAAAGTAATAAATAAAAAGTAAAAGTAATAAATAAAAGAAATCAATTGGAGATTTTCAATTTTATTTACTTTGCTATTCGTTTGCTATTCATTTCTTTGCAAATTTCATCCGTTTGAAAAATTAAAAATATATTATCCAGTAAGATTCTTACAAGCCCGACGTTTCGGATACTTTACAGTAACCGTAAAAATTGTTTCATTATAATGAGTGAAATTCGCGTAAACATTAGAAAACAATATAGAATACTGAACGTTACTTCTTCCCTCCGTTTTCTTCTGTCTTCTCTGGTCGCACCTTTACCTTTACTAAAAAATACCTTATTATTAAATACCGTATTACTTTTTTTCACTGAGTCCCAGGATATAAAACTATTCTTCTAATATTAAGTAAATAATCAATCTTCTAATATTCATTAGTCTGAGTACAGCTGTAAATCTAAGTAAACGGAGATGACGGTGTGAATAGTTCATAATTTAAACTAACAAGTTGTCTAGATGACAAAGATCATTTTAATTCCTTGTTTACTGTTTGACATGGACCTCTTTGAAATACCATATTACTTCTTAGTATAGGCAACGCAGAAATGAGTTTTCTAAACGACTTTTCTTGTTCATATAGTTACCTTTTTCAACTTATATTAAAAATAAAAACTAAACTATTTATACAATCTAACCTATTATTATATATTAACTGCTAAAAGCAAATTAAAACCAATCCTACTTTATCATTTTACGCAATGTTTAAAAGAAATGTAATTATAAATAAGTAGTTTACACCACGACACCCACCTGCCAACCCACACGTTAGGCATCACATTATGACATTTTAGTAATTAATGACGAAGCCCAGATATGATACGGATGAATAATTGATGGGTCGTGGGACGGGATAGTATTCGGCCTTTATACCGCCTTGTATGGTAATGCCGGGCCTAGCTTAGTAAAGCTGAAGTAACAACATGTTTATACATATCTAAGTGGGAATAACATTGACAATAATCATGTCATAAGAGTCATGTAGTAATTACATTACAACATATTAACTCGCTCGCCGTTTTTACCCCCTTACCCCTTACCTTACTTTACCTTACCTTACCTCACGGAGGCTTCGAAATACAATAAATCTTTGGATAGGCAAACTAGTAGACATGCCACCTGATGGTAAGTGGTTGACGTCGCCCATGAACATAAACTTGTTTATCTGGAACTAGCCCAGGCAACTCATTTATGTGTTGTCTATGCTGAGACAAGATGTTAAGTCTCGGTGCCAGTAATTACAATGCTTGTCTTGCCCTTCTCTCCGAAACACAGCTGTCTGAAGGGAGAAACAAGCATGATGGTGGTACCATGGTCCATGCGGCTGGGAGCGCGGCACATAGCATCCTTTCCACCGGTTATTGTATGTTTGAATTGCAACGATTAACCTTGTCACCATCGTTATCTTTCTGTTATTTCCAAAAGAACCTCAATTTGTGTGGTCATATACCTACAGGGCCTATAACGGCCCGTCAAGAAACTATTCGAACCTGTGAATCCATTTCGAAATATGCAACATGTGGTGTTTGATGATGTTAGAACATTGAAGACTCAGTTATAACTAACAATAACTGCTCTATGTGTAGGTATACATAACTGTGCATGCGTATAAAAGTAACTTAAAGAAGCTCTTGAGACAACACTTCTTCACATTTCTTTTAAGTTGCATAATGTTTATGACGGCCTGTTGCTAGTATAAGATCTAGTGTGGTGTGTTGATAGAGCCTCGGCACCAAATTTCACACACCGGCGTCAAGTGACAGCTATGCTGTCGTATTAATCGTGCAGTTTGTGAGTTCCCGGTGGCGCTTATTGAGAGGATACGGAAAACGAGGGCAACGCATCTGCATAACTTTAGGTTGTTGGCGTTGGTAGTCACCATAACGCTCTGACTACTCGGTTCGGAAAAAATCGTAAAATAAACAACACACCCCTTTGACCAACCAGTAGGTAATAAACATTATTGTCGAAACCGATTTTTCAGTTTCACACCCTTCAAATATCCGTTTGATAAAAACAAAGGGTCGTGCAATTAATAATGGATACAGGATCACAATGAGCTCGTTACGGCGCGCGGCGTCACTTCACAAACAAATTGGGTGTCACCGGCCACCGCGGCAGAGTTATTACGGCGCTCCGTCTCATGCTATCGAGGTTTTGATTTGCTTATAGTTGAGTTGGACACTGGATACATATGGATTTTAAAGGTGCGTGGTAAACCAAAAGAAACCAAACTATAGAACATCAACAAATATAAATAATAAAAAAATACATATTTTGTACCTACGCTATATACGCTACGCTATACCGTAGTACTTGGATTGGCTCCTTGGATTATAAGAAAGTTAACCAGTAAGAACTCTATGAAAAATCAAATTATAATGAGATTTCTTGAGATAACAAAATGCTTATAATCTTACGAAGTCTTTTAACTAGCTTGATAATAATAAAAACTATATATTAACTGGCTTCCGCATTTTAACATAAACAAGCGGATCCTTACATTTATATTAGTACTAGCTAATGCCCGCAGTTTCGCCCGCGTGGAGTTTGAAAAACTTTCAGCCAATAGCGATAAAATCCGTAAAAATTGTTTCATTATAACTTTCAGCCAAATCGGTTCAGCCGTTTTGCCGTGAAAGACCAACAAACATACAAACTTACAAACTTTTGCGTTTATAATATTATTAGGATTAGGATGAACAATCACCTGCTATACACTGCCATCATTGAAAATAGCCTTTAGCTAGACACCTTACATTGCAATACGTAATGAAAAAATATAACCTGATCCTTTGCTAGGTCATAAAGCTTACATAAATAATTATGTGAATAAATAACGAAAACTGGACCAAAACAGACTACGCTTTATACAGCAACACAAGTCGGACAGAAATTATACTGTCCTGAATTATATCGCTGTTATGCCATTAGCAACATGTTTTCTGACCTTAAAATTATTAATGTGTGCAACATTGTTGGAAATATTTATCAACAAATAAACTAACAATACTCAAGTCCTTTTACACGATTTAGTGAGAATTTCTCAAGTATTAATGTCAATACCACGCGGCGCAGTTCACCAACTCTCCCTTTAGAGGTTTTTAATTAATACTGAAGCGGTTGGAGGGAATAAATCTTAGTTAATGTCCCCAAGGTCTGGTCACTTGTGCCCCATGTGCAGTTCACTAAATCGATTGTTTATTGGTCCTATATATATATATCCGCTACCAAATACACAATTCGGATTCAACAAGTTGTTTGTTTTGCTAATTTTGGTAGTCTAAACATCTTGTCGGTTTAAGATATTGCTTAGTTTATGAAGGTATCAAATTAAAAGAAAATGATTTTGATCAAGTAATAAGCATAAGAGACCTTTTTGGATAAGTTTAACTTCGAACATTTTATATTTGTTTTTTTATTTTTTTTGAAAATTATGAAATATTTGAGCTAGCAATTTTGGTAAGCCTCTTTTTCCGAAATCAAAACATGTAGTCTGCAATTTACATTTACACTAGCTGTTGTCTGCAGCTTCGCCCGCGTTACTCAACTCCTATAAGTCACAGCGTGATGTTATATAGCCTTCCTCGATAAATCGGCTGTCTAACACTGAAATAATTTTTCAAATCGGACCAGTAGTTTCTGAGATTAGCGCGTTCAAACAAACAAACAAACTCTTCAGCTTTATAATATTAGTATAGATTTGTTCATGAGTTATTTCTTATGGATAGTTGAAATTGTTCAATTTATATTTACTGCTACCCAAGGCTAATTCAATACATAAACATACCGAGATCTAACCACATTGCTTTGTTACAGAAATGCCACATTCCTGGAGCCGCACCTTCAAGGTGTGAGACGGCGGGACAGCCGCAGCTCAGACTCGGAGCACGATGAGCGATCCACAGAGGACGACGAACGGTCTCTCCTCCGCTGTTCCCCCAGGACCAGGCTACCACCGCCACCGCCCCCACCGCCAGACGACCCGCCTCTGAAGCCCCGGGAGTTCTTCGAAAGGCTACAGAACCAAGCTATGAGAGACACGCAGGAAAGAAAGAAAAGGGAAAAGGAACCGTTGTTTCGATCCTTGGATGTGGATGGCAGTTTAGGAGACAGCCTTAGTCAGGTATTTTTTTTAGTTGGCTAATAAAACAAGAAGATGTTCATCGTATGAACATAAACTAGTTCACCCGAGGCTACCCCGGGCTACCCAGGCTTCTCCTATCCCGTGACATATTATAATATCTCGGTGCCAGTAATTGCACGTCTGTCCTACGCTTCTTCCCGAAACACAACAAGGTATTTACGGTATGTGCTCAAACTTAGACTGCATATGCGAAAGCTCCGTCCCAATACTAATGAACCGTACTGCTACTTTGCCAACTTTTCCATGCATTCATTGAATGTTAGAATGCACCGGATGTTTTCGCGTGTTTCCAAATCTACGTTTATTATTGTTACGGTTACCAAAAACATTTTCAGTTATACATTCTTAATATTCTAAATAAGTCAGTTTGAATGTTTGTTCGTTATATTTTAAATAAATTGGGCAACGATTATGCTGAGAAAGTTTATGGGCTATTTAATAGGAATCAAATGAGATCAATCGTTTAACTATTATTGTCATTATGAGACGTCAAAGAGGAAAAAGGTGTTGGCAACGCCTATCTATATGTATGATTGGGCAAAGGACGTGTATCCAGCTCTTAATAATGCTATAAAAAATATTGTGATTTTAAAAAGAAACGGTTTATAATGATGAAGGAAAAAATACATAACTCCATTAGGTACCAATATAAAAATATTACCGACGTTATAACGGACGAGTTATACATATTATATTACTGTTTTATTTTTACTTTTTATGACAATTTCCTTGGCATTCGAGTTTTATCTGCCATAACTTCGTTTTTTATTTTATATCGCAGAAAGTGTTTAAGTATTTACGCAATGCCAAATATGAACATTTAATATCATCATCACCTCTGATCAGTCTATTTTTGGATTCAGTAAATAGCGTTAACTTTATAACAACATTTACCGCTTCAAAGTAAGACTTGTAATGATTACTTAGACAATATTTGTCCTTTTCAGAATACAATTTATCTGTTAAATATCGAAATCTGATCAGTGGTTAGGCGTCTAAGATACAGATTACAGACACCCACAGACAATGAAACTTTTGCATTTATTATATTAGTAAAACAATAAAGGATTATTGTCTTACATTTATAGATTATTATCATATTTATCTCCAAACTAGCTGATGCCCGTGACTTCGTCTGTGCAGGATAAGATTTTTTAGTTTTTTTTATAAAAGTTTTTTTCTTATGTTACTTCTAGTACCTCCAAGAATATGTGTACAAAGTTTCATGATGATCGGTTAAATCGTTTTCGCGTGAAAGCGTAACAAACATCCACGCTTTCACAAATATTAGTAAGGATATAAGTAGGCACAATGTAATAGGTATATGTGAGTCTTCAAATTTACCTACACATTAGATTTTTCTTTATACTTAGTTAGTTTCTTTATATATTCTGTTTGTGATAACTTTTAATATAAACTATTAAAACGTTGGTATTGTTGATCGAAGGGTAAAACGGAATATTTACCACGTTTTTCCATTTTATTTCGCGAAGCTCGCTATTTCGGCATTGTCTGCACATGCCTTGTTCTCTAGAGATATTTATATAGCTCACTACGCACTTTAGCACAATAGTCACTATAGTAATTTATAGAATATAATTTGTATAGGAATATAATGTTTATTAAAATGAGAATGTGTCGCGGTAATGAAATTATTACCGAGTGCGGCGAAGGTATGGCCGCGTGTAATGTAATTAATATGGTCTTATATTTCATTCTAAATGAAAACGAATTACATCCTTTACTAACACAAATAATATTTAATAATATTAAGTTTTATTATTTACATTTGTTAGGATAAGTATGCAAAATAGCCCCACCATGGTTAAAGACATTTCAGGGCAGTGGGGCAGTGAACTCAGCACCTTGGGCTAAGGTAATTGAACCGAGGGAGCTGCTCTTTGTACCCCTCTTATAAGAAGAGGGGACAAAGAGTGCTTGCACAGTCCCGATGTTTGTTTGGGTTGTTCTGTGGTGCGGTTCAACCCCTCTGTGTATGTGGCGTCGGTCCCTTGGGGGACTGACTAGCCGTTGAGGTGCACTGTTGCTCAACAGAACCTCACCAAAGGCGGCATTGGTGACACTCGCCGTGTTTTAGTAGGTAGAGCTGCGTCCATCTTACCATCTTTCGTGCACAGCGAGTCCCGCATACCCGCCTGGGGAGTCCCCCCTCCCCTTCAGGATGCCTATTAGATTTTTCGGCAAAAAAGAAGAAAAAAAAGAATGCAAATCTATAATATCACCTGTTGCTATGTACTGTGTAGTCAAACAGTACGCATTAATAATAATGAGAATTCGTATTTAGCCAGGTTACTTAGGTATATAATACTATTAAACCTTTATTTTCAGGCTGCATAGATAAAATACCTTAACCTAAACATACATATACCTAATTATAAAATAAGGTTGTTACTAAATAAAACTCAAAACTGTTGTTAGTAAATATAAGCGTGGTCTACCTTAAGATACACGAGAGGTGTCTTTGTCAGAAAGTATACCGTCTATCTGTTCGTTCTGTTCCGAACAGAAACCTTGCTTTACGCAAACAAGGATGTTCATACCCGAGCCTTTTTAATCGGCAAGAAAAACTGTTTTCCTAAAGAATGGCCGATAACTAGGTACTTGCATTTCTAACCGACTACAAGACAGGAGATACCAGTAAGTCAGTAATCTATTAACTCTGGCTATATCAAACTATCAAACATTACACTTTCATGATAATTTGACATCCTTCCGAAATAAATTCCTGAAATGAGTAAACCTAATTTTCACTATACATTGAAACATTCCAATCACGTCTTGTTTTCCACGTGCATTTTACATATACTTTTCCTTCCCTCCTTCGATTTCAGCATATTTCGAGAACATTCGATTCTCTATATTTTTTCAAATAGGTACTTTTCCTTTCTTCCTAAAAGATTTTTCATATCTTCGAGAACATTCGCCAAGAAGGGATAACTCTTAATTTTTTACATTTCGGGCTTACTGTGACAATATTTACGCACAACGCGCCTGCACTCTGCACTTAGACCATGACAAAAGCCCTCCAGGTGTTGCACTCCAGTCAATTGCGGGTGTGAGTGCTTGAGAGCCTACCGAACCCGACGACTTAGCTTGAGAAATGTTTTCGTCGCGATGATAAGACGAATTTACAATTGTTTGTTTAAAAGTAAAGCTTATATTGTAGATTTATTGTAGATTATAGATTGTAGATATTGGATTCCAATATATCTTGTGTTGTAAGAGACAATTAAAAGCTTACAAAGCAAAAATTAATATTATGTTTCCTTTTTAATTATGTAATCCTAATAATGTTAAATTAATTGTCATTACTAATAAATAAAAAAATCATATTAATACATATAGCATGCGCTCTGTAAATAATATTACCGCAATTGCCCGCATTTAATCGTCATTAAACGGCAAAATTGAATTATTACCACGCATTCTGCCCACATTACCATTACCACTTTGGGCAAGTGTAAAAAGGGACGAAGGGAATTCATTACCACACTAGACCACCAGGATGACAATTAACCCTCAAATTAGTGCCCTGATCTTCGAGTTAACTGCCGCTAAGGGACGTAAATGACATGTGTGAACTACTTAGAATTTCGGGTTAGCCGTTTGCACGTTTTGTTCTTACGCTTATGAGCGTCTTGGTGGATATTAAAGTGGTTCCAGAATTTATTGCCCGTGGATATGTAAATTACATTTAGGAGATATGACATGTACCCTTGTAATTTATTATAATACTAGCTGTTGCCCGCAGCTTCGCCCGCGTTAACTTAGATTTACAGCCGTACGTGGATTGATGATGATTATTTTTGTAGCCTAAGTTGCTCCTTATAATATCAGTTATCTGCCAGTGAAAGTCCCATCAAAATCGGCTCAGTTGTTTCAGAGATTAGCCGGAACAAACAAAAAGACAGACGGACAGACAGACAAAATTTGTAAAAACGCTATTTTGGTGTATGTACCTCCTATATACACCCATATGCATTATTTATTAATCATTCTCGAACACACACAAAAAAATCATCAAGATCGGTTCAGCCGCTTAGGAGCAGTTCCTTGACATACACACGTACAGAAGAATTATATATATAGAGGTATTCTATTGTTATTTATATGGTAATGGAATGTCGAATAAAGTAAAATGTCTTTCTTTTTTGCCTTATTTTCCTATGAGCAATCATGGGCTTCAGTATCATTATAACAATAATTGACATAAACAATTATATGTCTGTTATTGTATCTACCTCATTATATCTACTATGCTTTTCGCTAGTAGTATCTGACGTAAATAAGCAAATAGGCATCACACGTTAATCTTAACTTGTGATCAAAACTCATTCGAAATTGTGTGTAGTTTTAGGTAAATAAGTACATGTCCATAACTTCTAATCTACCTACATACATTATCTAAATACATACGAAATATCTAGAAACAGTCACCTAACTAAATGTATTCGTCACTTAATGTATTGGGTGTTAGTATTTATCTGCACTTTTTTCTGAACACTTTTGCAGCAAGCGCTGAATTTAATTGTTTCCATTGTCAACACGGAGCGATTATCGGTCTGGTCCCTGTCACTTCCGTCTTCGTCGGCCCTCAGCCCTCAGCCCTCCGGCCCGAACGTAATCGGCGTACAAAAAAACCCTCCCGTAATTTGCATCCTGCTGCAGTTTCAGTTTCCGCTATATGCTACAATGCTTTTAAAATAATTGCATCTAAACGTGTGTTCAGCGCTCAAATAAACTTTTTGTCACACAAAATATTTTTTTGGTAAAAAAAAGACGGCTAGATTATGTGGATGAAGTAAAGTACTTTAATTCTTTATTACTTTTTATCACCAATAAATGAATTATCTGTCTCCAAAAAATACATTCATAAAAGAAATTGAACCATTCCTGGACCATTTCCTTTATAATTTTACCTTCTAGAAAAAAAGCGTTTGTTATATTATAACTCTACTACTAACTCACTTATATAAATTAGTATTTTTTATTAATCAGTATTTATTTTTCGCTTATATACAGGAAAGTCTTATCTCAAAAATGCAGTGAAGCTGTGCAACTTAGATAAAAATATACTCTTAATTCGCAAGCCCTTTATCTAAATTCACAATTCACGGATGCGGTAAATTAAATAATTATGAGGTGGGCTCATAAAACTGACATTTGGAGCGCGTGGAAGCGACCCGACTTATTGATTTTAACCACCCTGTGTGAGTCATCTCGCTGCACTACCCCTCCCAACCTCCCGCCTGGACCACAAACGCTGTTTGCTCTCTTTGATTGAACTTGAGAAACTAAAGGGTCTAAGTTTGTATTCGGGTCCATTTTTCCGTTCGTGTTTTGGTTAATTTTTTTTTTTGCGATACGCTCGTTAAAAGTTTGTCGCTTCGAATATTTTTAGCATGTGCTGAATATTGGCGGTTTTTCAACACGAACGGTATAAAAACTGTTTGAAATCGCAATTGTAGACCGCAGGGATTTTTGAGTTTTAGTGTTTGCGAAATAAACAAAAAATATTCGTAAAATCGCAATTCGAAATATGATTTGTTATAATTTAAATGCTTGCTTAGTGAAAAAAATTGATAGCGTTTTTATATCTAAGTGTATCATTATAGAAAATCTATTTAATCGTAGGTTAGGCAGAAAATAATATTTCATAATAAAAAACGGATACAAAACAAAAAGCATTACATTTTTTGTATGTGCATTGATTTAAATTGAATAAAACTGAACAAAAGTTTAAAATATCTATCAATATTGTTAGCATTATTATCACATTTTTTTAAGTATAAACTTGTTTTAGCGCGGTACGCATATTTTTAGATGAGATAAAATCTCTGAACTCGCGACACTGCACACGAAACACTGGAGACGCAATTTGACTTTTATATGACGTGGACTCGCGACACCGCACGCGAGCCGCTGGCAGTTTGACGTTTGATTTTTTTATATAAGAATATGCAATATTTGTTTTGCAAATTGTGTTACTTCTAAATTATGTCATGCGACCATTTTGTGCGCCGTTTAAATTGTTATAGGTTGTCATAATCTTTTACAGCCTGTATTATAGGTATTTGAATTTAATTGTTTTGTTTTCACTTCTATCGGCAGTCCCTGTGACTGGTTGGGTTTTTTTTAAACGGATGTCTAATTTCAAAAATTACCTTCACAACCAAACTCATAAACTTACCCTATGTTAAATAAGTACTTACATAATACATATACATTTTTACCTAAAGTGCACATGTATCGTCACACAGTCTAAGCGACGTGCCCTAATGACCATTAACCTAATTAAAAGACCCCAGCAAGTTTGGTCGCAGGTGCCGAGTACTCTGCTCCTAAGCGAAGAACCCATTTGCAGCTCCCCAGCACGTGAGGCCACTTCGCACTTACCAAGTCGACAAGTAAACTGTTATGAGACACTAAAAGCCAAGAGTTGTATATTTTTATGAGTTCAGGACACAGCTGCCGCATCACAGATTGGAGTGAATTTGAGAGTTCATGGAAATGTGTCCTTAATACATATCGGCTTATACATTTTTAAGGGGAATATGTTGAGCATCCAGATGTAGTCTTTGTTTCTCGCAGCTTCTCTCATAGACAAAGTTTATCGATTATTATTATTATCATATTTAAAAACTAAACAAATATATTTTTCTTATGTTAGTTAGTTGGGCACTTTTGCAGACGAGCCACATAACCAAAATTCAAGCCTTGTCGTGGCGGTGGGGCACCTCACCAAAGGCGGCATTGGTGGCACTCGCTTTGTCGGGTTTTGATGGGTAGAGCTGCGTACCATCTATCGGGCGCAGCGACTCTCATATACCCGCCTAGGAATTCCCCCCTTCACAGCGTGATGCCTCAGAGCATTTCCCGGCGTATAAAAAATAAAATAAAAACTATTGATCAAAATCCCTCTTGAACATAAACGAGTAGCCTGAATTTATTTGCCTTGCCGAAAATGATACACCATAAAAGTATGATATTGGCTAGATTAGGCTCTACTCCTTAGAGTAAGCATAGCATAAGCCATCTTTATATTTGTCTCCGTGGGCTGGTACATGAGAATAACTCATTTTATTATGCACCGGCCAGGCTCAAATGCCAAGGCCGAGCCTATACCGACAGAACCCTGATCACTCACATGCTCTTCTCGGTAAAGCCTTGCGATTGTGTGAAATGTAGAAATTCCTTAAGAATAGTGTAATATAGGTGTTATTAATCTTAACACCATGAATGAATAGAGTAAGATTCCAGAGAATTACTACAATTAATACCAGCGGCCTACCCCCCATAATGCTTTAGCATTATTATTCGTTTAACGAACATTCCGCAACATTTACCAAAAACTAATTGCAATCCAACTTTCCTCATAAATCCGTTCACACTGCGACGATGTGATATAATTCAGAAGCTATTGTGTTCACACCTTAGCGGAGGCTTTTGTTGTATGATTCATAGCGGCACAGTTATTGTTAGCGATTTCCAAATTAATTTTCCAGATTGTCGCATTTATATACACGTTTAAATACCACAAATTGCTTCGCCATTATGACATTTGAACACGGTTTCAAATCATACCGCAAAATGTTATTGCTCTTTGACTCGTCTACGGCTTGTTGGTAATTTTACATACAAATTGGATTCGAGCTTTACTTTTTTTTAACGCAATAATTATTTTTCTATGTTTATCGTTGACTATTTCTAATAAATTAAATAACGTGTTTACTAATTCAACGTCAAGTGATCATTATTTCGTTAGCCTTTCTTCTTAAAATGTTATCGCCAAACATAGAAGTCTGACCTGCGGTTTACGCGTGAAAGGGTACTTAGAGACATACATAAATAATTTTACATATAATATAAATTATGAATTGGTATGATTATCTTATTAATTGTTGTAAATAAAAGACTTATTATGGAGGGGTTGTTCTGTGGTGCGGGACAACCCCTCTGTGGAGGTGGCGTTGGCCCTTCAGGGACTGACTAGCCGTGGAGGTGCCCTGTTTGCTCAACAGATCCGGGGCACCTCAACAAAGGCGGCATTGGTGGCACTCGCCGGGTGTACCATCGTACCATCTTCCGGGTGTAGCGAGTCTCACATACCCGCCTGGGGAGTCCCCACTCCCCCGCAGGATGTCTCAGAGCATTTCCCGGCGTAAAATAAAAGACTTATTATTAACATATTCTTAATGATCGTGTGAAAGTAAACGTGAAGAAAACTATATGTTTATAATTTTCTCTTGTGTAACCGCTGCGCTATTAGGTGTTAAAGTACTTTTAAATTATGAGAAAGTTAATGCATACTTAGAAAATTCTTATAACTATTACGTTAGGTAGTATAATGCGTATATTGCTTTTCTTCCTGTTTTCTTTTTTTTTCTTGACTTTCTTGTTTCTATCTTTTTTTTTTCAAGTTTTCCAATTGTATTATGTTGCATTCGATCCCACATGCGAGCACGCTTCACGCTTGAGGGCATAGGTTCGAATTTCGTAAAGAGAATGCGTAGTATAATAATATTATGTTAATTACAAATGTCTATACCGGTCCATGGATGTGTTGGTGATGATGATGATGATGATTCGCATTTCTTTCTGTTACTTCTTACCATAACAGGGTAACATCAATATGTTTTTGGCCAATCAATATAAAAATGCCGCCATAGCTAAATGAAGGCTTTTGAAAATGGAACAATAAAATCCACTAAAAGAGGATTTAGTGTATTTCAATTAAGGTTTTATGGATAGCATGAACACGTGCATATACCGTGCAAATGTCGCCGGTGCGGTGGATCGTTTGTTTGCCGCAGACCATTAATTTATGGACCAATAACGGGGGCTGTTGATACCATTTTTTATTTATTCCACGTACCAGCCACTGCTTTGTTTGGTCTGGGATAGCTCACGAATTTAGGTGCATATCCTGTTTTATATAGCCATTCTCCATTGTAATTTAATATGAAAGTAAGACTGTATGTACCCGTCTGTGTGTTACCTTTTCACGTTTAATGTACCGATTGTAATAAATTTATTTAAAGTGAAAGAAGAAGCTAGGCTAGAGTATTCATCTATGTATAAGTATTACTGTTAATGTCAGTAATGCGGAAAACATCTAATATACTATAATACTTTTTCCATTACTAGTACCTACTACAAAATGTTATCTTATTTTAAAGTATATAAAATCATTTTTATTATAAAAGTTAATATCATCATCATCGTCATCCTTTATCATGCTGAACTCGTGCAATTAACGCTAAGGTAACCCTTGCCACTCATTCCGACCCGGACCGGCCACTGCACGGATGACGGAGATCGTCTTCCCACCTGGTTAATGGTCGACCAACACTTCGTCTACCAAAACGCGCCCTCCACCTTAAACTTTATTGGCCCATCGGCCATCCGTTCTCCTGAGTGTGTGACCAGCCCACTGCCACTTCAACGAGCGTATTCTTCACGTGATATCGGTGACTGTCGTATACTGTAATATATTTTTAATTTTTTTATGGCATAGTAGGGCAATGAGCAGTCGAAGCCGTTTGGCGACTGCCGACGCCCAAACACATCCGCACAACCAAAGATTATGCAGATGCGTTGCCCTCCTTTTCCCTAACCCCCCCCCCCCCCCAATGGGCCACCGGAAACTCACAAACCGCACGAAACGCGACAGCATAGCTGTCACTTGACGCCGGTGTTATGTGAGCGAGAGGTACCACCCCGGTCGTGCCGGCCCAATTCGGCTGCTAAGCAGCATGGCACTACCTCTTAACATATACATAAAACTATTAAATATACTTTTACAATATCATTTTGTCATCTAAATACAATGAAACGTAAGCCAGATTTTTTAATAAAGCTCTGAAATGTTTAAGCTTTTCTCAGCAAATCCTCGCATTGTAAGTCTTGCTCCCAGTGAATAGGTCGCGGATAAAAGCTGAAATGCTTAACCGGAGGATTACACGAAACGAGAAAAAGAAGTATTCTTTACTGTACGTTGACCCCATTAAAGTACAAATCATGAACTGAGATACAGAGTTTTAATAATGAATCTTATTTGATATATAGACTTGTATGTTTGTACGTGCCTTTTTATGTTAGTTGGATAGGCAAACTAGCCAGCGTCACCCATGAATAAATAAGAGACCATCTGGGTGTATTTGTTGTATAATTAAAAAGTAAAGGTTTTGCTATTTAATGTTCTTTGTTATCTCGGAAGTTGGTCTTTATTTCGTTTAACTATCCCGTCAGACAGGTGAATCTGCATGCGACTGATAGTATTATACAATTTTTCAAATGTATATAATTATGTTATATTACTTTCATTACCTGCAAGTGTATTATTATTAAAAACAATAAAAGAGACAAGTATGTATGCTACGACCATAAGACAACTTATAATCTAGGGCAATATGTGACCTAAGTGAGGGGCTAGGGCTTCCTGCTCTCTATTGTACACTACCTATATCCTATAAAGGGTTTGTTTGTTTAAATGCGTTAATCTCCAGAAGTATTAATTGTCAGATTTGAAATATTATTTTCTATTTGGTAGCCCAATTCTATTTACTTTGGACTTTCTTTTAGAGCGCGAAAACCGTGAATAACAAGCTAGTCTATACCTATAGTAATAAGTACTACTTGTTACATCCACATCAGAAAATATGGACTGTCTGGCCTTTGTAATTTCAGCAAACCAATCATTACCGATCGCATGAATAATATGAAAATAGATAGATAAATTCATTTTAGGTACAACTGTGGAAATATTTTGGGATAATTTGCATACGAGTGTGCATCTCAATTAGTCGAACGAGACTCATTCAAAATAACACACGTTTTAAATGCCGCCATATTTATCACAGGTATTACAGTAAAGCCCCTCCTGTACCAGAGTTACCTTCATATTAAAAAAGTTTGCGTTTTTATCTGTAATCCGACTCGAAGGACCAACTTTTGTAATCATGGACTCATTTTGTTTTTTATTTTAAATATAGCTTTAAAGTATAGGCTAGGAAAGTAACAGCGAATCCTAGTTTCAGTTATTGCATAATGATTGATGATGATTAATGATTTCTTACATAATACTAAATTCAGACAAGATAAAAATCATTTTGCGATATTGTTTTTTAAATTGTTTCTATTTCTTTCTATAACAGTATATTTTATATTGGCATGATTATAGTGTAATTACCGAACTATGTAGAGTAAACTAACAATCATTGCAATAATAGTTAATAAAAAAACTAACAATCTCGTGATCTTATTATGATTATTGAGCAAGAGGGCTCTCAACAACAGAGTTGAGTAGATCAAATAACTTAAAGTCATAGCTATACTCGTCAATCATAAAAACGAGGAAATTTAGCGACGGAATTCCGTGTTCCACTTTCAACTTTTAATTGCATCATAAATGAGACAGACTCAAAAAAAGCATTTGCTTATTTTTGATATATCTGTGCTAAATAGTTTCATCTACATAATATGTTTAATTAGAATAAACATGGATAAAATTTTAAAAAAATGTATACTATGATATATTTTTTTAAATATAGGCTCACATATCAAATGTAATTTCACTTTTTTTTAGCACACTAAAAGCAAGTTCTGACTTCTTATACATAAACTATCAGAAGTCAGAACTTACTACCTGAAGTTGTTTGTTCCTAAACAGCTCATCATAAGAAACCTACGAGCATATTATTAATTCAAAGTATTCTAATAAATTTCCAGCTTTTCCTATTGAGGGGCCTTTAAATAAGTCAACAACGAATCGGTGGAACTTGGGAAGTATAACGAGAATCGTGTATGAAATTACATTCTCTTTTGTGGGAAGCGGGAACCCGTCGAACCTTTTGCGGGAATCGGGTAATAATATTTCCAAGTCTCTGAACAAAGAGCCTTTGGAAGCGAACGCTTTGAAAATTTGTCTTGAAATATCTTTTTATGAATTAAAGCTACACTTAGGTATTGGATTTTATTTGAAACATGTTACAAACTTTTGCTCGCATTTCGTTTGCGTTAATGTATATTTTAAGGCCCCTTCGATTATCATTCTAGAATTTACTGTTTTCGTCTACAATTTCAAATAATTATTGTCCTTTTAGCCTAAAAGCGTAAAAATCAATTTAAAGGTGCATTTTATATAATTAGTTAAAACGAGAATCATTGGACAAGATTTTTCTTCTGTCATTATGCCATCTTAAAATAAACCAACACTCCGTTTTTCCGAATGGTCCAAAAACGGCACAAAAAGCTAATTTATCATGTAACAATATTTACTCTATTCACTTCAGACATGCACTATTTAAGATGGTAGGTTCAATTAAAACTAATCCTAGAACATACAAATCCTAACCTACGTTGGTACACAGTTGGCACTCCGCCAACATCTATTTAGTTGGCTCTATCAGCTTTTGTATTTATTACAGATTTATTTTGACAAAGACATTTTTGGTTTCTTTATTATTTTATAAACCTTTAATTTTATAGCATTAATTGAAATCTTAGTGCATAGTTACATATTCAAAGTCTAAGTACATCTAAAGAAATAGCATAAAATGAATAAGGCATATGCAAACACGATAAAGTTAATCTTTTGTGTATTAACTCGATGAAGGCTTATGATTTTACAGGCGTTCGAAAATATTGTAAATTACATCTCAAATACATAGTTCCATCCATCGGGTCTAAAATTATCCTCTCTCTCAACATATTGTTTTCTCTATCTCTTTGCTTTAATAATAATCTACATACATTATGAAAAGTTCATTCAAATCGATTGACTGCTTGAGATTTTTGTCTAAACTATTCGTTTAATTCGAGTTTTTAAATGTCTATGTAAATCATAAGTTGCACTTTGAAAGCACTAGTAGGAAATAAATTATCTGGATTCAATTTTTTTCTTTCCAGAGTCGAGAGAGCCTGTCATCAGATGGCGAAGGGGCCAAGGGCGATTGTTCCTCGGTGGGATCTTCCGACTCAGATTCTGAAGAGCAGCTACCATGCGACATAGGGTTACTAGAAAGACTGATCAGAACACACCCCGTATGGTACCTACCGGGAATCCAACGCGCTGGTGCCTTCCATTTGTTACAAGGAAAAGAGGAGGGGGTAAGATTACATGGCATATTGAGTATCTTAATTCGATTATAAGCTGGTTTTTCTCTACTACTGGACAGGTCTCTTTCGATAAATTCCAAGACGGCCCGATCTCACGACACTCGCATCCAACTAGAATGGACCATTGCACAGAGATCGTCATTGGAGATTCATAGACCTCCGTCTTCCTTTACCTTCCTTGCAATAATTTCGTAGTAATGACTTTTACGTTTATCCACAGAAGGAAAGACGTAAGACATCTTCCCATTTCCAAATATATGATATGAATTTCAGTTTAGGTCATAATATAAAGATACCTATGTTAAATCTGAAAATAAATAATATTTCTTGACATAATTGACTTCCATATAAAAAAACTCCTTCAAGCGCTAGTTAGTGTATTCAAAAAATCAATCGTCGATATTGCCCTTCCAGAACTTCGTGGTGCGTCAATCCAGTCAGCCGGATACAATGGCGATCAGCGTTCGACTGCCGGCCGATAAGGGTCCCTACATCGAGCACTATCTCATACAGTCGTCCGGCGGCCGCATCGGCCTGGAGACGTCTCACAACCGCTTCGACAATATACCTGAGCTGATAGCACATTATTCGCAATGTTGGTGAGTGATAGTAAATTGCAAGGCAAATACAGTATATGCAAGGCAAGTACAAGCATGTACAATAAAAAATATCTAAACTTATTTTACTTCAATGAAACTTTTATCCATCTATAGGATGGTTAGCATTTAAGGCGTATATTGCAAAACTTCTATTATTTTTAAACGGCATTATTTCGTTATGTCACTGGACTTTCTTCAGTAAGATGACGTTATAGATAATGGGTATTCGGCTACTTCCAGGATTCCGAACTTCTTTTGCGAACCATTTATTAAGTTGCTTATAGCTCTATACGAATCGTCCTATTTAAAAAGTTCTTAGAAATTTCATCATTGCTATAAAAATACGTGTTCGTAATTAGAGTAACTAGTTAAGAACTTAATCTACCCTCGTAAACGTATCCGCCAAACATTATCATTTAGATTATCCCCAAATCCTCTTAAGCGTTAATCCTCTATTTCATTATAAAACAAGTTTCTTTTCCAGCGACGAGTTACCAGTACAACTTCAGTTACCGAGACCACTGAGGGATGCAAAAAGTCATCAACAACTTAGTTCCCTCGCATTATTGGGCCAGGAGTTTTGGGGGTACCCTATGGCAAATCCTAAAAATAATCACAGTAACTTGCTGTCACCCTGTCAGTTGGCTAATGGAGTTGTGCCCATGGCTGTCACTCCATCTGACACGGCATCTAGTCTTAGCAGTTTTAACATCAGTGGTAAGTGAAATGGGCTTTTGTTACCCACATATATTGATTAAAAAATATTCGATAATCCCTACTTAAAAATGAGAATAATTAACAATTTAAGGTTAATTTAAATTAATTTTTATATAGAAAATTTTTGATTTTCAATCTCAGGTACATCAACAAATTCCCGAGAGCACATCTTAAGTCCTGAAAAGGATCAAAATGTAGTTCTTAAAATGTCGCCAGTAGATACATCAGGCTCCCCACCGAATAGCCATCAGAGCTTGAGTACATTCAAGGGAAGAACACCACCATCTCCACCGGCGAAACCAAATGGTACATTTGTCAGAGCTCCACGACCAACCCCACCCAATACATTAAATCTTATGTCAAGCACGGTACGTTTATTACATATTACATTTATTTCTATAGCTTATATTTTACTTTTTACTAAATTGACACCTGTTTTCAGGCGCATATAACGCATCCTCATACATTCCCCACCACTAAAACACCGCATTCTCCACCTCATTCCAATGTAAAAACCACCCCACCTCCCCCGCCCCCGCGATGGGCAAAGCCTCCTTACCCCAAAATGTCCTTATCCCCGAATACCGAAGTCGTAAATTTTAGTCCCATTAACAAATCAAATGGAAACATAACAGTCACTACGACAGTAACATTCTGCGTAAATAATACCCAAATCCATAACCATCAAATAAATGAGAGTATCCAAAGCGATCGGTTGCAATTAACGCTTGCATCTAACACCATTAATAATAATAACGACGCTGGGTTCAGTATAATGGATGTAGCGAAAAAGCTAACCGACTCTGACGGAGAACTACAGGTGAGATTAGTGTAATTTCAGCATTGCATGGCATTATGTGAGCATGAATTATGATGCAAATAAATATATTTATATAGCCGAGTGCTTGAATATATTTGTTTCTAACTACTATAAATATACACTAATTTGTTCCTATTCCTGTGTAGCATATGATGCATCGTATGTCGCCAGAAGGAGAATGTGTCAGTGCAATGACAGCTAGCTTACACGGCAGTTTTAAAAGGCAGATTACGGAGCAAAGCAACACAGATCCCGGATCACCGAATGATTTACCGTCTCAAACAAATACCGAATCTATAGATCCTGTAGTAAACAGTTTGACCAAATCTAACAACAGTTTTACTCCTAATCAATTAGTGTCGCCTAATGGGACTAACTCCGTAACCAGTGGAATATTCTCGCCAACTAGTCAAATAAACTCTCCAGTATCCAACGATACTATTTCCTCTAAGAGCGGTGTATTTTCGCCTCTAAGTCAAACAAATAAAAGTGAAATATTTTCGCCAATTTCGAGAACATCTCCCGAATCAAATAAAAATTTATTCTCTCCTACTTCAAATCATTCGATTTTATCTCCAGTTTCCGTTAAAGATAAGGTACTTTCTCCTAATACCAACACAAATAGCACAACCCCGTCAGGTAGATCAAGGAGAAGTAAGCACTCCCTGCGAAAGGAATCCAGGCATTATCAGGTAGGTTTTGCTTCATTTGAGTAGCATTTGCTGTATCATACGTATAACGCCTCACACGTAAATTTAAAAAAGCATGCATTGTTATTTCACTAACAGCACCTATTTTAGCGTAATTGCTTCTTATATTCTAAATTGTAAAATCTTTTAAATTATTTAAATTCCAAATCACATTCTAGGAGTCAGATATATTAGAATCTCCCGGAGTGTATTACCGGAGTTCATTGATGGATAAGGTTAGCGATTATGAAGATATTTGGGGACCAGAGGGTAATCATTGCTCGACCTTTAAACCTCACAAATTGGAAAATGAAAATAATATAAGTAATGGTTTAATGAAGAGCAAGCGACCAGATCTATTACCAGATACATTGCGTAAGTGATAATTAAAGTTTTGTAATTCCATCTAATTCTGTTTGACTATCTTTAAATATGTGTTAATTGTTAAGTGTGTAGTCTAATCGAGCTATTTACTATATATTATATTTTGTGATTAATTTTAATTAGATTTTGTTTTTATCTTTTTCATTTGTATCATATTCGTATGATCATTTTTAAATAATGGAAAATGCTTAATCTTATCTATTCTTTATTTACTTTAGTAAAACAGAATTTATTAAAATAAGTATTTCTTATAGCCAAACTGAGTGCCGCAAAAAGTAATCAATCTATTTTGGAAAAAGAAAATATAGTACTTAATTCAACGGAACTTTTGAATGAAAAGAAAACTAGCTCGGATAACTCTCTGAAGAAAAGCTTAAATGGTTCTAACGAAATTATTGCAACGACTAATAGTAAAGGTGATATCGTACCAGTGAGACCAGACAAGCTTAATATAGCTTTAAATATAAACAAAAAGCTAACAGAAGAAATAGAAGCAGCATTAAAAAATAGAGAGAAACATAATACTGAAAGTATGGAAACTGTGAAAATGGAAGATTGTGTTAAGGATAATTGTGATGAATCTGAAAAAGATAACGCTGGTAGTCCATTTTATGCTGATCCAGTTGATGCTCTGAAAGAAGTTAGTATTACAAGAATATCTCTTAAACATTAACATAAAAGGGAAGTTGTCTTTAATATTTCCCTACAATTATTGAGAGTATATTTAAAAATGTTTTATTTCAGGCTGCGATGCAACCAGTTCAGCGTAGAAAACTACTGCGAGTTGGAATGAATCTGTCACAGAGATATTCTGAACCACCTAACCAGAATCATCCATACTATCCTTTGAGAGACATGCACAGCATTGAAGAATTATCACGTTCGTATTTAATATGCACATCCGTTAACAAAAATACCCAAAAATAGGTACTATTGCAAATACGTTCGCAAAGACGAGATTCTTGTCTTAGTTTTAGTTTCATTTATTATTTCCGGGAAACGCCATTTCTATTTTCTGGATAAAGGTAAGACATAAACTGGGCTCTTCTCAACCAAGGCGTCTCCCGAATGATTTTCTAATGATGTTGCTTTTCAACCTAGCATTTAAAAATTATATAGCTATTGGATCAGTTTGTGTCATTATAGCATCGAGGTGAAAGATATTTAGTATTTAGGTAAAATTTAAATAATAAAGTCCAAAACGCTTGACATGACAGTGTCGTGCAGTTTTCCGTCGCGGCATTTGTGTTGAATTTATCGCGAATGCGTGCCAATATATAAAATCAAAAATCGATTGATAAATGCAGTAAATATGTACTTGTATTCATGTCTACAATAACAATTACAGCCTCGTCTCCGAATACATCTACGTCGGTAGACAATCTGGCGTCGCTTCGAAATAAGCCGAAAGTGAAGCCGGTCGAACCTCCTCGAGTCGCGGCGAAACCTCCTTCTGGGAGGAATGATCAGCCATGGGCAGTGGACTCTAGCTGGCAATTCATAAGTAAGTGTTTTAATTCTTTCTTTACTGACAAGAAAGTACTTTTTACTTTTACTTTCAAGTACTTTCGTTGAATGTTTTCTAAAGATGCCATTATAAGAAGTGCCCAAGAAGGAGGAGGAGGAGGAGGAGGAGTTTTAAAATAGTGCCAATGACTAAACTATTTGCATAATATCGTATTGTACTGTCCACACACTGATTATACAGTGGCATCAGTCAAAGTCCTCTGACTTTCAGTTCAGTTCCACATTCTCCCGATTTACACGCTTTCTTCCTCATTGATTAAGGATTTATCCATGGAATAAACTCCAGTTTTCCTCCGAAATACTGAGATTGAGCTTTTCAAAACTCAGACTTATTACTGTTTGAAATAAACAAAGAACATCACACGTTTGTTTGGATAATTTTTATAGTAAACTAATAAAAGAAATGAATAATGCAGTCAACAATATTGTTCTAGATAAAAATGATGACTGTGTTAGCAGTGAAAATGGTACCTTCCCGTCTTTGGTTGAGCAAGAAAGTCGTCTGAGCAGTGTGGAAGACAGTGCACAGCATTTGACAGTACATCAGATAGTTGCACAACGGTATGTATCTATTTTCCTCAAACCTGATGGGAAGACGATCTCCGCGCAATGGAGAGGAGGTTCCCATCCTCGCCCCTCCCCCCCCCTACTCTTTTGTTCCGCTTTTGTTCCGCGGGGTACAAAGGTAGCACCCCTCGGTTCAATTGACTTCGCCCAAGGTGCTGGGTTCACCTAAGGCTACTGAGCCTCACCGCCACGACAAGGTTCGGACCATGGTGAGGAGGTCCTATTATTATTAAATTATCCTGTACTAGCTACTGTCCGCAGCTTCGCCCGCGTTAACTTAGATTTACAACCGTACCCGAATTGATGATAATTATTTTTACAGCCTTAGTTCTCCCTTTTTTTTCTTTAAAGCCGGGAAATGCTCTGAGGTATAACGCCTGGGGAGTGGGTCTCCCCAGGCGGGTATGTGGGACTCGCTACACCCGAAAGCTGGTAATTGGACGCAGCTCTACCCACTAAAACCCGGGGAGTGCCACCAATGCCATCTTGGGTGAGGTGCCCCGGATCTAATGAGCAAACAGGGCACCTCGACGGCTAGTCACTCCCTCAGGGGAACGACTCCACCTCCACAGAGGGGTTGTCCCGCACCACAGAACAACCCCTCCTAACGTCGGGACAGTACAATGGGGTGAGGTTCCCATCCTCGCCCCTTGCCCCCTGCTCTTTTGTCTCCTCTTCTTATAAGAGGGGTACAAAGAGCCCCCTCGGCTCAATTAGCTTCGCCCCAGGGTCCGACTCACCCTAGGCTACTGAGCCCCACGGCCACTACAAGGCCTGAAACATGGTGGGGCCTTAGTTACCTTATAATATCAGCTATCCGTCAGTGAAAGTCCTGTCAAAATCGGTCCCACCGTTTTAGAGATTAGCCGGAACTTACAGACAGACAGACAGACAAATTTTTTAATAATTGCTTCTTTGATGTAAGTACCGTTTATACTTTCATATGCATTTAGTGAAAAGATGTGAATTTGAAATTACAAACAGACAGTTCAATTTTATTTATCTGTATAGATTTATATAAAGTGTACACGCGTAAGGGAAGTTCGTTAGATTATTTGTTTGCTATTCAATTATTTTACTTGAAATTTTGCACATAGACGACTAGAAAAAATATGGAATGAAATGGAATACTTTTTAAATAGTAATGGCTGTCTATGAATAATTTACTATCTTCTTTTGTTTAGTTGTGTACTATTGTTACGCTTATCTTAAAAGTTAAAATTTCAATTTAAGCAGGTAAAATTCCTATGTATGCGACCCGTACTGATTACTCCGCTAATCGTTATCTCTTTTGTACCTAAAAAATGAAATAGTCCCGGCGCCAGTAATTACCTTGCCTCTCTACCCCTGCAATTTATCTACAATCTGTAGCATAAATTGTGTGACCGAAGAAATATACACGTGATTTAACGCTTGGAGACTTGGATACTTTTGTGGGAATATTGGTGAAAATCCTAAATAGGAGATCTTCGACCGAGCTAGTTGGTATGCTCGCTCAGGCCGAAGCCCACTTGTTATCATTTCAGCTGTTGTATGTATAGCGCCGATCTGTGAAACTTGGATAGCGCGATTCAGGATTGTGGCGCTAATTGGTCCGCCACACTTTATTTATCTTCAATAGATACATAGAGCCTAATTACTTTTTTCAGAACCTTCTTTAAATCTATTTCTGCTAATATGATCTACATAATACTTAAATTAAAGAATGTCAATATTGTTCTACATAAGACTTAAATTAAAGAATGTCAATATTGTTTACCTTTATGTTGATTGCTTTCTTAACTACAATAGATTATTTAAAACTCCTACTATACAATTTTATCATTATATTGCTCTCGTTAATTGATTGTTACACATTGAATTTTAAAACATTTCAGATTCCCCGAACTCCGACTGAATCCAGAGCCGACGATATTGCCCGAAGAAGTGAGATCGCCGCCCCGTGCCTCGTGCTACGACAATGTACACGATTTGAGGCCTCTATCAGAGCAGGTAATATTATTTAATTAAATTAATTATGATGAAAAAGTAGAGCAAAGGCTAAACTTTCTCTTGTAACGTCGCTTTCGTTTTTTACTTGTACAAAATTTGTCGACTTTGCTGGTTTTATAATAAATTAGCAGCGCTCCGCGGTACGTCATACATAATAGTGGTTTGAAAGGTCTATGCATTTTTAGTGCCTTATTCTTCGTCATAATTTTAAAAGCAAACGTTTAGCCGTTTGCTTTCAAAATTATGACGAAGAATAAGGCACTAGTGTTCAGAGCATTCTATAAAGACACTGGTCTATATTTTTACAGCATTTGTATTATTATGGAAAAAGATATTTTCAATAATTTTTTTGTTTGTCAGGCAAGCGACGACGGTACAGTGTTCTCGGAGCCGTGGGACAGCTCGCAGTGGGACGGGCTGATACCGCCGTCTGGGCCGCCGTGCTATGAAGTCGTGAGTATTCTCTTAGTACAGCTATATTATATCAACAAGATAACGGAATATTGGCTGACGAGTCAACTGATAAACGTCGCTCATGAATAAATGTAGACATGTTTATTATTCGACTGAGATACACCGTTTATATGATATTTTTTTTTTTTTGTTTTTTCTTTAATCCTAAAGCCAGTACTAACTAGAGTTCGATTAAAAAAACATTACGATAAGTATTAAAAATTGGTTTAACACTTACTTCGGTCTTAATTTAATAAGGAAGTTTCCGTTTTTTTAATTAATGTTTTTAAAATACGAGGGCGGCACTGAAAATTTCGGAAATCAAGGAAGTGACACAACATTACTATTTAAAAATGTATTTATTGCTTTTCGAAGTATTCTCCGCGAAATTTGACACATTTTTCCATACGATGGAACCAATCATTGTAGCAACCATTCCATTCGAAAATTGGGGTCTCCAAAATGGAAGTTTTGTAGGCGTCCACAGCTTCTTCAGGCGATGAAAATCTCTGACCACGCAATTTATTCTTTATTTTAGGGAAAGTATAGAAATCATTAGGGCTTAGGTCGGGGCTGTACGACAGATGGTCTAATAATTCTATGTTTTCTTGCTCTAAAAACTCTTTTGTTCTGTGCGCGGTGTGAGAACTCGCATTGTCGTGATGGAGGATGATGCGGCGGTTGCAGTTCTCTTTAAGGAGTTCAGAAACGACCTGTGGCAAACAAATGCTAGCATACCATTTTGCATTAACCGTTCTTTGTCCCTCAAGAGGAATAGTCGCAACATGACTGGTTTTGGAGACAAACGTGGCCACGTTTGTCCATTTTTTTTCAACCATTTTTTTTGCAACACTCCGTGAACGAACAATTTTTGTTGGCTTTAACTCATTTTCGAACACCCAAACTCGTGACTGGTTTTTTGTTTTGGGTTCGTACGCGTATATCCAGGATTCGTCACCTGATACGATGTTGTATACAGCATTTGAGGATCCTGCGTGGAATCTTTCGAGAGTTCTGACGCACCAAGTAACGCGAGCCGCTTTTTGCTCTTCACAGAGCAAATGCGGTATCCATCGGGAAAACAACTTTAATACACCTAATTGTACATGCAAGATTATTTGTATTTGAATCTCGCATCTGAATTTCGCGGTATGTCACATGTCGATCTTCCTCAATCAGCTTACGCACAGCATCAACGTTTTCTTGGGTGACTGCAGTTTTTGGACGACCTTAACGGGGATCATCACTGAGCTTGACACATCCACGTTGAAATTCAGCAAACCAGCGATAAATTGTGGTTTTGGATGGGGCTTTATCACCAAATGCAGAAATCATCCGGTCAACATACTGTTTTGTGTTAAACCACTTCGAAAGTCGTAATAAATCATCGCTCTAGAATTTTCTCGAGTCAATTCCATTTTCTCAACGACTAAACAAGTTTGACAAGACCTTGTGACAAGACCGAGAATATTTTTTTAAATAAATAAATGGTATTCGATTTTTAAAACCAAGGAGTTTTCAATTAAAAAGATTTTAATAGGACAGGAACAGTGGAAATATTCCATTCCCGATATTTTTAGTGCAGCCTATGTAGCACTAAACTCGCAATAAAGCCCATTGATTTTTTTTTTCAATTATGTAAATGACGAAGGTATGTTACTTTTCCCGTCCGCTTTAAAACTTCTTAGCACGTGGCCTCTGACGTCACAAGTCTCGCCCACGGGCCGATACTCGCTCGCTCGAATCGAGTACCGCCTTGCCCTTACCGTTGATCCGGCTAAACTTGTGACGTCACATGCAAAAAAGCTCCGCGCGCGTTCGGGATTCCATAAAAGTTGATCCGTTTTTCATTTTTTAGTTATGAAAATAATACTTTCGCCATATACATATATTATAATTTCTTTAATTTTTCTTCAATTTATATAAGAATTTTATAATTTTGTAAAAATAAAAACTTCCTTATTGATTAACAGGAGGAACCAAATGAGTGGGACTCTCCTGTCCCGAGAAGACCAGCAACTGCCGCTAGAAGCAAGAGCTTCAGAGACCGACTAGATCCCTTGCTGGGTGAGTAGCCTTAATACCATTTTTATCGGTTTATAAAACCCCCATGGACTAAATACCTTCGATTCGTCAAAGAATTTTATCTGATAAAAAAGCATCCCATGATTCTCTTCTTCATCATCATCATCATCAATCTTTATCCGTCCACTTCTGAACATAGGCCTCCTTTAATGGACGCCAAGACGACCGATCCCTCGCCACTCGCCACTCGCATCCAACACGGACCAGCCACCGCACGGACATTGTCTTCCCACCAGGTTAATGGTGGACCAACACTTCGTCTACCTAAACGCGACCTCCCCTCTTGAATATTCGTCCATCGGCCATCAACTCTCCTTCATCATTATCGATACCTATCGATTTCACATTGTAGCCACATTATATCCACCATTGAATTCATTTTTTCAAGTCATTGATAGACTACTTACCATCCGTCATGAATTTTTTAATCATCAATGGCACCATTACATTGGTTACATTTGAAGTACACTATTTTATTTATTTATTTTTATGTCATACATTACACTACCATTACAGCCTAACCTATATAGTAAGAGGTATTAGTGCCATGCTGCTTTGAATCCGAATTGGGCCAGCACGACCGGGGTGGTACCCTCTCGCTCACATAACACCGGCGTCAAGTGACAGCTATGCTGGCGCGTTTCGTGTGGTTTATGAGTTTCCCGTGGCCCATTGGGGGGATAGGGAAAAGGAAGGCAACGCATCTGCATAAATTTTGGTTGTGCGGATGTCTATAGGCTATGTCTATAGGTAGTTACCATAGGGCTCCAACTGCATATCTATCTTCTATACTTATAATAAAACTGTAGAGAGGTCAATTCTGTACATTGAATATAATATTCAAAATATATTATATACTATACTTATACGATACTGATGTCAAAAATGCAGTCAGTAAATTTTTTGTCTGTCTGTCTGTCTGTCTGTCTGTCTGTCTGTATATGCACGCATGGGTCAAAAACTACTGAAGGGATTTTAACCAAACTTGGTACGATTGTAGTCCATACTCCTGGGCAGGTTATAGGCTATATAACATAACGCTAAGACACATAGGAGCTGAGCAGTGACGATAAATTTGAAGCAAGTCGGATGAAAATGCGCTTTCGAGCTGTTATCCTCGCATACGTTGATCATACACCAAAAGTATGTATTACAAAGATGATGGTCTTCAAAAGATCTAAAAAAAAGTCCTCAATAGTATATATCTATCTTTTATAAATTAGCCACAATAATGTGTTTAATCGTAAGCATTTCTTCAAATTGTATTAAATGCATAAATATATTGTATTTCACATTGATATATCTTTATCAAACTCCCATATTCCAAAAGTACACTTTAATATCTATTTTATACAAAAAATATTATAGAAATCGGTTTATAAACACACAAGATATAGACGAAATAAAACTTTCAAATCTCGCCGCGCCAGTATGGGTACGGCTATACGGTTGATTTTTGTTTAACACGCGAAACGGCCATCCGCTGCATCTATAAAAAGGCGAGGGCGCTCTTTTAGGTAAAAGCCATCAGCTCTCCTACTCTTCCGATTTCGCATAAAGGTCTTTGGACCATAGCAAAGGTCAATTCGAAAAAAAAAACGCGCCGACTTCACTCACATTGTCACTCTTAATGCGAACAGACGTGGTTCTTAACGACTCTTCTCGCAATAAGCGCGCTGCAGATTTAAAAAATACATAGATACGTAGTTTTTAGATATAAGTTTAAAGTAGGTATTAGATAATAATATAATTCGTTTGTATATTTTTTTTGTTTGTTTCTCCTTCTTTTCTTTATATATACTATAGTTGTTAAGTATAATATAACATTTCTTTTTCGTAGTTTTTTTTTTGCTGGTAGTAGGTACTAATTTGAATTAAAATATTGATGTATCATATGATAGGGTAGTTTCAAATAACTTTGTAACGTTAGGACGTCTGACACCTCAATCCTCCCATGACCATGGTTGCTGTAAAGTATCTTAAACGTCGGACATGTAAAAATCTTAATAAATGGCGATAAAATCCGTAAAAGTTATTTAAATATAATAAAAAAGTACTTCTAAATTAAATAAATATATTTTTTCAAAACGTACTTACTATCGTGCCTAAAAGGAAATTATCGGGAAGTTAATAGTATTCTTAAAATTATAATATAAGGTGGTAAATTGGAACCATATTATTTGAAAAATAAGTTTAAAGAAAATACTTCTTACATGCGGACGAAGTCGCGGGTAAAAGCTATGAAATAATATACGGTACTTACATAAAAAAAAACAAATTTTGTTTGTCTCTTTGTTCTGGTTGATCTCTAAAACGGCTAAGCCGATTTTGACGAGGCTTTCAATGGCAGATAGCTAATATTATAAGGCGTAACGTTGGCCATAAAAATAATCATCATTAATCCGAACGGCTGTAAATCTAAATAAACGCGGGCGAAGCTGCGGGCAACAGCTAGTATTATATATAGGTTTATAGCATAAAAATACCTATTCGATAGTGTCGTAAAATATATTTAAACTAATATAATTCATAATATTTTTTTAATGTACTTACATAAAATAATACGTTAAAAATTCGACGACCTCTGTGGCTCCATGGTTAGCGCGTTGGCGCTCAAGCCGGAGGTAGCGGGTTCGAATCCCGACAGGGAACAAAAAGTTTTCTATATTCCTGGGTCATGCATGTGTATTGTATAATAAAAAAATCTTAAATATAATATGTATAGTATAAAAATATTAAATATATTTCCGTTGTCTGGTACCCGTAACACAAGTTCTTCGAGAACTTACCACGGGACCAGATTGACGTGGTGTAAAAGCGGCCATAAATATTATTATTATTAAAAATCAACCATGATTGGAAGTGGGAAGTTTACTTAGCTGATACGGGTACCCGCTGATACAATATCGCTCTTGTGAACTCGTTCATCGAACAGATACAGATGAATACATCGACTCTCTCGCTTATGGCGTTTATGGTGTTCATTATTGGTACTAAAATCACCGCCTCTTATACTTTTTTAACTGCAACCATTTTTATGAATATTTGACATTTGTAGAGATAGTCGAAACTCATTCTCTGTTATCGTATTGGTAGCTATCTACTGGCTACTATTTATAAACTATTCAAGACTTGAATAATTAAAACTGTTTGCACAGACTGCAAATAATTGTGACCCATATTGTGATGTTACTTTTAGATGTAGAGTATCATAAACGCGACGTTTTTGTCGGTAAATATATGATATACATTCAATTACTAAATACTGTTATATTATGTTAGGGTATGGATACAACGTTATTTTATATTACAAAAGTATCATAGCCATACAATATATTATCACAATCATTCATAATCACAACATTATTAACCAGAGCCTCTTTTACCTTTAATACTTAACTAAAATAAAATCAATTATAATTTTATACTTAAAGGCACATTCTGAGCCTGTATTCTTTATTTCAATTTATTCTATCTAAGGAAATAGATTATATTCAAATAACCTCAGGAGGAAATCTGACGAATGCGTAAAATGCATAAAAACAATTGAATAAAAAATATTTTTAACCATAAAGCTTTTACCTTTTATTATTGTAATAACGAGTCCAATCTCGTTACTATTGCTAAGATAGCACTTGTAATACTACATAACAGATAAACGATATAGTACTCTACACGCTTAATCCATTAGTCATTGATACATGGCTCAACTTTCACCCAGCGTGTGCCCAGCTCGTGTTTGTCACCCGGTGTAATCCAGTTTCGAAATAACGTTTACTACATTGTATATAACCTGCGGGTAAATGATGTCGAGTAATGACTCATTAAGTATCATTATTAAATATAATTATAAACGAGTCAAACAATAGGGCCGCAACGCACATGTCTTATCATTAACTTATTAGTTTTGTAAATAATTAATTATGGCTAAGGGTTAAAGGTTTGCGCGTGCCGTGTATTCTCTATTCGTCAGTCGTTCGACAGCGCCCGGGGTGTGCGTACGTTGGATGAGAAATTATCGTTTCAAATCGTTCGTAGAAGCGGGAAGGAACCGCTTGGTGATCAGTCATGAAGTGGTTCAAAAGATTGTTTCGTACAAGATCCCGGGAGAGCGAGCCGGGCTCGTCGTATACACAGAATTTCACCAAATCCGAGAAGATTAGTGATTTCACTAAAATAATCGATGTTGAAACAAATCAAGTGTTCGCTTTGACTACTATTAGGAATTTTCATTGTGATTCGCTGAGTGAGCATGTGGTGCAGAGCGAGTGGGTGGTAGTGACGAGAGAACAGCTGATGGAACCAAAGTTCCAACAAAGGCTGTCAAAAACAAGTGATTTGACGAAAATGTGTCAAAAAATGGCCAACTCCAGTAGAAGGAAGGAAGCTAACATCGTAGCTAGGCCACCTACATGTCACTGCGAAGAACTAAATAACTTAAATAAGAGAAAAACTAAAAAATCTTTTGCGTTCTGTAGACTTTTAAAATGTATAAAAAATGTATTTGTACGTGTATGTAAAAAATTAAGTAGTATTTTCATAAGATCTTCAATAAATGAAGAGTACGAAAGAAAAAGGATTGCGTCGTATATAGGTAATTAATATTGTAACAAAAACTATTGTATTTAGTATAATTATTTACGTACTATTTCTAACATCAACAAGCGCTTACTGTAATGCTATAAAAACGACAACGGGGTTCGATCCCGGCAGAGGTAAAATTTCATAACGCATTTAAATAACGATAGTGATCTCTCAGTTTTCCATAACATGTTATTACTATTTACTAATAGCAAAACATCAACACTGTTAGTCTGAAAGTTATTTTTACAAGATTAAAAAACGTAAATTAATTTAAATATTGTAACCAATAACAATTAGTGAAACCCGTCTCACAAAAACATTTACTACCTCAATTGTTACATTTGTTATAGAACTCAAACCTATTGTTATGCTTTTGTAGTTCCCTTCGTCATTAACGACTGTTATGTATAAATTATCTTAAACTAAACTACCTAACACTTTATATTATAATTTTATATATAGGTTATAATTTTTTGTTCAAAAGCAGGTAAAAAACCTTAAGGCTCATAAATTTTTCTGATCTTTACAAAAAGTATTTTTGTAGAAACATGTGCGAATACAGAAAAAACCAGGTACACTTACATCCGTCTAATTTCCACTATACGAATTACAAAGTAACATCTTTGTGCTAGTTACGCGTCCAAAATTTTGTTCCCCGAAAAAAAAAACAAGATGATTAATTAATACATACCACTTCCCAAAAATGCCAATTAGACAAATTTACTGGATTCCTAGAATCCCTAATACATACTCAAATGCTTATGAAGATGACTTTGTTCTTAATTATATAGAACCATGACATCTAGCCTTATAATCGAATCCCTGACCATTAAGGTCCAGATTATTATCTATGTACTTAGACTAGAATATAATATGTTTTAAATATTCAGAAGCGTTCGAAGCTTATCAGGAAACTAGCTTACCCCGGCCTAGATATAGCTTCGAGATTAACATACCAGTCATTCTATTCTATCCGTGTGAATAAATATTTTTTTCCTATTCACTGAGATAATATTAAAACTCTGCGTAAGTAAAGTAATATATTCTTACATTCGATATACTTTGCATATTTAATATAATGCCGAACTTTCTTAATCGCAAATGCTACAGAGCAGTCTTCTTGACGAAGCAGTAATGGGGTCCCATTAACGTTTGAAATCTATGGTAACTATGGTAATTACCGCCGTGTGCTCGTTGGTTATTACCAAAAATGATGGTTGAGTCAGACCAAGTCCATCAACCCTTCTTCTAATGTTACATTAGATTTTACCTGCTAATTAGTTTAGCTATCTTACAGTTACCTAAGTAATAAGATGTTTACACTAAAGTAATGGACCATTTTCGAAAAAGTGTTCTTTATGTCATCAGCAAACAATACTTTTTCATGTTTATTCTCTATAGGATCACTTATGTAAACCAGAAAAAGAAATGAACTAAGACTAGAACCTTGTGGCACTCCCAATTTTATTCTGCTTCCAAAAGATTTTTCGTCATTTACAATAACTCTCTGTATTATGAATAATAATTTAAGAGTTTAATGAGCCTTCTACCGTAGTGATGTTATTTTCAGACCATTACTATGATTATTTTACAACCTTACATTTTTTTAATGTACATAATTTATTTAAGTCAAAAGTACTGACAGTTTATACAGTATATTCAGCAGTAAATAGCCTAAATATAAATACCGGATTCTTTGCTAGATTTTAATAATATGTTTTTTTTTTTCTAAAATAAATATGATTTTGGTCGGACGACCTTTAAAATTACATCGGTACATTAGATGGCTCGCGTAAAAGAAGATGTAAATGTGTTATCAATGACTTATTATTTACAGCCGCTGGTAGAGTCCGCGCCCTCCGCGGAGGTCGGTCGACCCGCGGCACAGGAGCAGCCCTTCGAGCGTACGCCCTCCACCTAGCTCAGGACAAGAGCACTACCTTCGCACAAAACGTGGACAACTTCATAGCCTGCACGCTGGACTCCAAAGAGACTTGTCCACAGGTGAGGAGAGTCTACATGATATAACAACTACTTTATAGACTAACTAGCTGTTACCCGCAGCTTCACCCGCATTAAGTTAGATTTACTGCCGTATCCGGATTGATGATGATTATTTTTGTAGCCTAAGTTACTCCCTATAACATCAGCTATCTGCCAGTGAAAGTTCCATCCAAATTGGCCCAGCCGTTTTAAAGATATCCAGAACAAACAGAGAGATAGACAGACAGACAAAAATTGTAAAGAATGTTATTTTTGTGTATTTAGTGTTTGGTGTATTTTGGTTCCTTACGCATTTAGTAAAAGGCAGTTATTTTCATATTACAAACAGACATTCCAATTTTATTTATCTGTATAGATAATTTTACTTAGTTTGACTGGTCTGTTGGTCTACGGGTTAGTGATCCTGACTGCTAAACCAGAAGGTCGTGGGTTCGATCCCCACCCAAGACAATCATTGTCTGAGTGTAATTTATCTTTAATATTAATGTATTTAGAAATATATGAGTATGTATTAGTTGTCTGGATGCCATAATATCTACAGGCTCTGCCTATTTTGGGAACAGAAGGCCGTGTGTGAGTTGTCCCAATATATTATTTATTATTATTTTTATGTCATAGGGAGTAAACCGAGCAATTGGAGCCTTATGGTGACTAGTGACTACGGACGTCCATAGACATCCGATTGCAATTACTATTGTTTATCTTCCCAAAACACAAAGACCTTTACAAAATTAAATGTTACTTCTGAGTAGATCAGAAAATAGCTAAAAAGTTGTTGAATAAGATTGGAAGAGAATTATATTAAATTTATAATTAAATAATTAGTATGATGTAATTCACTGTACAACTTAAATTTTGATTTCTGTAACTCGAAACCATCTGTCATACGACTTGATGACAATGACATAATATATTTGTTGTCAAACCAAACTCACCACCTGTTTTAAACACATGTTTGTCTGTATATTACATAATAAATATTCAGTGATAAATTATTTATCTCGATCGATAAAACTAATAAAGTCGGCTTTCACTGATGCTCGACAGGTGTAAATCACCTTTTCATATTTAAATTCGTAATCAATAAAAATCTATAGCGAAATATGTAATAAAATAAAAGATATCATGGCGTTTGCAGTCGCGGAATTCGAGTCAATTTCACTGTCAAGGCGCGCAATACAATAATATATTTGACATCATTAAACCACTATAGAAATGACAGAATACAATGAGTCTTTTGTTTTGGAGTATTGTATTGATTTTTGTTGCAGGTAACAATGCGAAATATAAGGCAGTTCATGTCTGGAATGAAGAACTACCTCGTTAAGCACGGAGAAAGGGAGTTTGAGAAGGAAGTGGAGAAAGAGAGGCTTAAGGTAATTTTTGTTTTTATAATCAAAATGTGTAAAGTTTAGTAGTAGTAGTAGATATCGATAATGAAATAATAGTATTTGTTTAAATTAGTTAATTCATCGAATACAATAAAAGTAAAAGTAAGGTTTTTTATTTTACAAAGTGAATATTTACTATCGATATTTTGAAATCGGTAAAATAGCCAAAAAGCTATACAATCCTAAATAAGAAACTGTTGTTTGTGGAAAAAAAATATTTTACATATATAATATGTTCACCGCTGTTTCACCTCCACTAATCGAAAAAGAAACTTTCCTCAAAAAATAACATACTTATAGCAAACAAATCTCAATATTTAAAAAATCCAGTTTTTTTTTATCTGGTGCGAATATTAGTGCGACAAACAGACACACCAAAGTACACTATCGATAGGCGTCTTGTTACACATTTGACTTAATGAGCCGCGATTGAATAAGTAAAAAGTTGGTTGATCATAAGTTTAAGTTCCAGCTAAAGACGAGTTCCTACCTTTAGGTACAGTTCCGTTCCAGCAGATGTCTACGGAATTTCTAAGTATAATTCCGTTCCGTTCCGTTTCAGCTAAAGTCGACGGAGTTCCTGAATCTGGACGCGATCCTGGAGGGCGTGATGCACCGTCTGGTGGTGAGACCGCTGCGCGCGCGCCTGTACTCGCAGCTGGCGGCGTGGCACGCACGCGACTTGCGCCGCTTGCACGCCGCCATCGAGCGAGCGCACCACGCCACGCCCCTTCAGTTCGGGATCAAAGTAAGAACCTTTATATGTCAAAGTGAGATTCATATTATATAGCATTTTATAGAGTAGTAGTTGAGTAGACACAATGAAAACCTTAATTACTGAAAATGAGCTTATCACTAGTCTAGATTGAAAACGATGAAATGACCCCACGTCAAAATATTGTTACAGTAGAACCTCTATAAGTCGAATATCAAGAGGGAGACGCCAAAAAATTCGAGTTATAGAGTTTTCGACTTATACAGGATTTCGACTTAGGCGTATTTTGATTCGACATAAAGAGGTTAAGATTCATGACGTTTACGTTTCACAGTACTCATGTTTCAACAATTTTATTTGTAAACTGTTGTACAAATTGATGTGTATTGCAGTAGAACTAAACTACTTCTGACAATATTTCACTCGACAACAAATGACTTGCTTCGCTAAAGTTCAAATAAAATCAAAAATAATAAAAATTATACACCTGACGCCAAGCAAGCAAACACGTGTTAATGTGTGTTATAAATTCGTGGTAATTCTATATAGATGAATACATATACTCCTTAATTGCTTTCTTAAAAAACAAACGTATGCTTACACTGTCGGCGAATTCTTAAAGTCGGTTTACTTTGTTTTGTTCGAACTATAGAGGTAATAAATCTCAAATAATCGAGTTGTAGAGGTTGTAAAATGAAACATTGCTTTGTTCGAGATACAGCGGTAAAATTTAATTTTTCGAGTTATAGAGGGAAAATATGTACCAAAATGGCTTGGAGGGACTCATTATTTCGACTAATAGAGGGTTCGGATTTCAAGTAATGGAGGTTTTGGTGTTTGAAGGGAAGGGAACAGAACATTTTTTCGAGATATGGAGGTTTTCGACTTATCGAGGTTCTACTGTACAATTTTTTTTTAATACCAAAAAGAGATTTATGGTGTGTCTTATTTTTCGAAAGTTTGTATGAATGTATGGATATATGTATATTATATACCCTACTATTTTATTACTATTCCTACTCCTTCAAGAAAAAACTAACGAATGCATTATAATGAAACTTTACAATGACATAGATTATATTATACATCAGGATCCGCACCAGTTCAGGCCTTACGTGGCGGTGGGGCTTAGTAGCCTAGGGTGAGCCTAGCCCCTTGAGCGAAGCTAATTGAGCCGAGGGGGCTCTTTGTGCCCCTCTGTGGAGGTGGCGTCGGTCCCTTGCGGGACTGACTAGCCGTCGAGGTGCCCTGTTAGCTTAACAGATCCGGGGCACTTCATCAAGGCGGCATTGGTGGCACTCGCCGGGTTTTAGTGGGTAGAGCTGCGATCATTTACCATCTTTTGGGCGCAGCGAGTCCCACATACCCACCTGGGCAGACCCACTCCCCAGGCAGGATGCCTCAGAGCATTTCCCGGCGTTAAAGAAAAAAAATACATCATAATAAGTATAATTTATCCCTGTACTCCCACAGGAATGGGAAGCGCGTGTGAAACCGCGGGGCGCTGCTAGTTTTATATAATTCTTATAGTTACTTAAGTATATATTTATTTCAATAAATATACATTATTTTAATCAGTATATACTTTTCTATTGCAGGAGTCTACAAAGATACCTTCACCGGCCGTGTTGTCGATGATTTCAAAACACTTCTTGAAAATGCAAGTCGCTGACTCTCCGTTGGATAAACTTGAGCACCTGCTCGCTGCCATATCTATCATGTTTAACGCGGTAAGTAACATCATTTTTTTTTTCAAAAATACTTTTCAAACCAATCACCATCATCAACCAAACTAATAAAGTAATTAATATAGCGGGCCAAAAAATTAAATAAATCATCAATTATGAAAACCTCATCTAGCAATGGTGTTGACCAGAGGTTTGCAGAGCCGATTGAAAAAAAAACAACAATATTGTTTTTTTTTTGTTGGAATAAATACCTATAAAAAGCTGAAGAATCATCAATAAAATATACCATGTAGACACATAAAAGCTTGCATTAAAATATAGCAGCTAAACTCATATTACATTTATATCTCCTTTACTATATGCACTCGAAATATATTACAAAATATAACCATAGTGCTATATTTATATAATATTAGCTGCGAAATCGAAACGAGACTTAGAACATATTTTATAAATCCCACTGCAGACTTACCGACGATTCGCGTGATCAAACAAAAAAATCTCCGTAGCTATACCGGGTGTATTTTGAACGCTTGCAAAGATTTAACCCTAATAATATACTATATATATACTATACTAGCTGACCCGGCAGACTTCGTACTGCCTCAATCGATCAATAAAAGACCTAAACTTTTGTATTAAAATAATCTTAAAACAAACAAAAGGAATCCGTATTTAATAAAAAAGCATTTTTTGAATCAAGCAAGAAGTTTTATTATTATTTTCGACACATCATGTTCATCACTTACATAACAGAGTTTTTCTGAATTTTTTATGGTTATATTGGCTATTTATATATGGTTATATGGCTATTTATGGTTTAAATTTGATATTGACAGACACACACTGTTATGATACAGTCTGTTAATCAATTTAAAGCTTTCTCATAAACTATACAATTTTTTGTTTTGAATATGTTTACTAAATTGTTATTCTGATGAAGAAACATTTGTAATTCTTGGACAATGGTTCTCTTCACTGTTGGATTGTGAGCACAACGATTATCAACTTCCACATCTGAATTGCCCATAAAATAAATTTGTAAAAATTGATGATCTGCATCAGGAAGTGGTAATCGTCACTCACAAAGATAGAAGGATGCACTCATAGATATCATAACACAATAATTTAATAATAATAGAAAATCATTACTACTAATGATCACATTTTGTGACGTATTCAATTTGGTCACGACCATAGACTGATAATTTCACTTTTGATGAGTTTCGGAACGCGACATTAGATCCTCCAACGTGCACTCAAAGACTGAATTAGAACTTTATGCAGTGGTAATTAATTGCAAATTGACTCTTTGACGTTAGTAACATACCTACGTTGCTTAGACAACAGTGTAATCTATAATTACAACTCATAATTTAATATGACCTTTATTGAGTAGCAATAAAGTTCAAATTGACTTTACATTTTATTTAGAAAACGTTTGTATGGGAAAAAGAGAAGGGTTGCTTTTAGGGTTTTCCCGGCCATTATTCGAATTTTTCTCACCTTTTAAACCTTCCGTAGACCTCCACGAACATTTCAAGACCAAGATAAGATAAATCCGTTCAGTCGTTCTCGAGTTTTAGCGAGACTAACGAACAGCAATTGATTTTTATATATATAGATAATTCATATAACCATTTATCTCAGAAACGTTTTTTTTTAAGAAAATTTTAGGACTTATGTATTTTGCAAACCCGAAACTCGAACAGCGAACTCTGTCAGCTGATGCAGTCCGCTGGCCGAAGTGAACCATAAACCAATTACATTGCCGTTTTTTTAAACGATTATTTTAAAATTTGATGATAATCATCAAATTTCTGTAACATTACGTTTACTAAACCGGATTATACAAAAAAAAGGGCAAACAAAAAAAAAAAGAAACGCGTTTTTTTTCACTTGTAATCATGTCAGGCTATGCCAACACTATCATACCTCTTTGTTTTCGCAAGCGTTCCAAATACAACCGGTATAGAGTGTAGTAGGTAAATAGAGTAAGGAATTAAGGATACACTTTGACATTAAAACGAAATCGAACTCAATGCGAGTATTTTGATTTTTTTTTAGATGTACGGGAAGATAGCTTTTTAAAGTTTTAATATCAAATAGTATATAATAGTAGTATAATATATACCCAGAGTAAAAAGTTTACAAGTTACACAATTGTATGCAGATCCGTGGCGAGCGTACCCTGGGCGCGGACGACCTCTTACCCGTGCTGGCGTGGACGGTGGCTCGCTGCCGGCTGGTCTGCGCCGAGCTGGAGGCAGAGCTGATGGCTGGGCTCCTGCCCGCCGCGCTGCTGTCCGGCGAGGGCGGCTACTACCTCACCGCGCTGTTCTCGGCCGTGGCAGTGCTGAAGAGATTGGCGCCGGACGCGGGACCTGATAGCACCCCGGTACATAACCGTAACTTTAGGATGTTAGCTAAGGGGCGTTTTTCCATTAGCCAGCCCGGCACCAGCACAGAAGCTGGTAGATGCCGAAGGTGCTGGGAAGATTCCTACTCCCTGCCGGCCTGTCAAAACCGCATGTGTACTCTCTCTTTTTTCTACGCTTCTCCATCGACAGCTACAGTCTACCTGGCTTTTCGCAAAGCGTTGTGGTCGTTCGGCCATCTCCGAACCTATTCGAATGGATATTTAATAGGACCCAGCCAGGGAATTATTATAAGTAATGATATATTCGGCGCGTGTGCAGTGTCGGCGCGGGTCGTCGGAGTGCGGGCGCGAGGCGGGCGTGGCGGTGGTGCGCGTGGCGCTTCCCGACGAGTGCCGGGGCTCCATACGCCGCGTGGCGCTGCCGTGCCGGCCGGGCGCGCGCGCTCGCGACCTGTGCCGCGCGCTCGCACACGCCGCCGCCATCACCAATCCGCAAGACTACGCACTATTCGCGCTGCACGACGGACAAGGTGTGTTTAGTTTTTAATATTCCCTTTTAATTATTGTTTTAGTTTTTAAAAGATTAGGGCCACTGACTTCAGTTTTCTAGGTTCTCTCCAGTGAACCAGCTTTGGACTCACTTGTAGACTTCATTTTACATCCACTAAGATACTTTTCACGTGAAACACCTATAAGCGTGTCTTATCAGTGAAATAGATTCAAATACCGTGACGGAAAACGGTATGACGCTGTCATGTCATTATTTTTTTTTAAATTATTGAATACATATATGAATAAACATTTTTCGTCTTCATCTGTTGCATTTGATAGCTTCAATAAAAACAACACTATACAATTTCTTTCGTCCTTACCAATCATAATTATCAACCGTTCCGTTTTGATCAATTTTCTGTTTGTGATGTTAAAAAGACCGTTATGTCCATATCGTCTAATGCCATTGGTAGTGACTGTGTGAGTCGCAAGATGGTTATTCCTATTCTTGATATAATTGCACCCATCCTAACCCACATTTTTAATTTTTCTCTTTCCTCCGGTGTTTTTCCTGAGATATGGAAAGAATCCTTTATTTGTCCTCTTCCAAAAAAACCTAAGCCATCCAATTTTGGAGACTATCGCCCTATCTCAATATCACCTTTATTCTCTAAAGTTTAAGAGCGATTAGTTTATGCACAACTTAATCAGTTCCTTGAAAATAATAATCTCCTGAACCCTTTCCAGTCCGGCTTTCGTTCTGGCCACAGCACTGTCACAGCATTAACTAAGATAACCGAGAATATTAGATCAGCTATGGACAATAAGAAACTCACCATACTTACACTCCTCGACTTCAGTAATGCTTTTCACTCCGTCGATTTTGACGTATTGCTCTGCTTGATTCGGTCTATTACCATATCTCCAGCAGAAATTGACTGGTTTCGTAGTTACCTACAAGGACGCCGACAGCGTATTAAGATCGATGATCAACTTTCATCTTGGTGTAGCACGTCTGCTGGCGTTCCTCAAGGCGGTGTGCTTTCTCCTCTTCTCTTTACTATATTTATAAATTCTATAACCGATGGATTATCTTCTCTCTATCACATGTATTCAGACGATCTCCAAATCTACGCTCACTCTAATTATGAGGATATAACGCATGCAATCGCTAAAGTAAACATTGACCTTGATCGTATTTCATGTTGGGCAAAGAACTACGGTATCATGCTTAATCCTAATAAGACACAAGCGATCATAATTGGAAGTCAAAGTTATATATCTAGGCTAAAAAACTGTAATATACCTTCCATTAGGGTAGATAATGTTGACATTCCATTTAGCTCTAGTGTGAAAAATCTCGGAATATATATGGACTCTACTTATTCCTGGACGAATCATATAAAAGAAATAAGTAGGAAACATTTTGCGGCACTTGCGTCACTCAGGAGACTTTCAAACTTCTTGCCTATTCCAACAAAGATTGCCCTTGTTCCCTTCTTCCCATTATGGATTATGCGAATGTGAGCTTTACTAATCTCACTGAAGATCAGTTGAATAAACTGGAGCGCTTACAGAATTCATGCATTAAATTTATTTTTGGACTGCGTAAATTCGACCATGTATCGCAATTCAGATCTAATATAAAATGGCTTCCCTTCCGGTCTCGTTTCAACTCCCTTGTTCTTCATTTCCTTTTTAATGTCTTGTTTCATCCTAAATATCCCAGCTATCTTAAGGAGAAGTTTTCTTTCTCTTCGGAAGGTGAAAATATCCGTACCGTAAGAAAATACCTTTTAAAAATACCAACACAAAAAAGTAAATTCTACAGCAACTCCTTTAATGCTTTAAGTGTGAGACTATGGAACTCGTTACCGGTTAATATAAGAGAGGCTAAAAATTTAAATAATTTTAAATCACTAGTCAAAAAACATTAAGTACTTAGAAACTTAAAACCTAATTTGTGTTCTACTTCTTCTTTTTTTCTGTTTCTTCTTCTTCTTTTTTTTCGTTATACTAATTAGGTAGTTAATATCGATTATTTTGTATCTTTGCTTATTCTATATTATTACTTTTTTATTTTTGGTTGTTATTATTGGCTTAATTTTTATCTATTTATTGTTTGTGTTAGAATATTAGTATTTAACTGTGTTGATTTAAATTTGGTTCGTGCACACAGGAGAAAAACCTATAAAGTGCATTTCCTGCCTGTGCTGGTAGCCTGGAAGAAATCGCTCTAAAGCGATAAGGCCGCCAATTTTATTGTACTTATTTACTGTATCTTTATTTATGTGTAAATTAATATGTATGTGTGCAATAAAGTTTATTATTATTATTATTATTATGAATATAGACGCTTTACATTCACCGGGCGTCATGGATACAACTGTTTACTTTTTTCCTTGTTGTATAGACTGACGGATTATCGTATCGTAGTAGTAAGCAAATTATGTCAGTCATACTTTTTTACCCAGTCATACTTTTTTACCCAGTCAAACTTTTTTACACAGTTAACATAAATTATTGTTTCAGAAACGATGTTGAATGAAAACGACTGTCCGCAAGAGGTGATGTCGGAAAAAATCGGACAAAACTTCATACTCGCCTACAAGAGGATAGATGCCAAGATTGCATGGCCTCAACAGGCCCTACTATCTTACCCTTAGGACCTCAAATCTCAAAACGAGGAAGTATTTCTCACTGAAAGCAGAAATTAAATTTTAACCATACTGTAATGTACCATGTAGAACCCGAATATAAGGTATATTTTTGTCATCGGAAAAAAGTGATATTTTCTACAATATTCTACTGTCTATGCTGTTTTAGCTATTAATAAGTAAGACGTTATTCTTAAAAGCCTTGCTAATGAACTTGCTAATAATAATTCGTGTAGCTTTTTTACTATATTCAATATTTTCTATTATACTCGGACTGAGCGTTGGATATCCATTTTGTGGAAGAATATCCATTGTGGATAAGTAGAATATTCGAGAAACTTCTATATTTAGCAAATAGTACATGAGAGATGTTTGTGTTGAGATCTTTCTAGAAGTTTGTCATTTGTTCTATCCATTTTTGTACATTTGTAAAACGTGTTAATTTGTAATAAATTAGTTTATTTAATTACGAGTGTACCTTTTAAAGGTTTTTCGAGTGTATTGTGTTCCTAAATTACGAAATACCATAAAATAATTTCAACCAAATTGTTTTATTTAACATTAGTGCTTCGCGCTCCTTTTGTTTGCGTCTTTAATATTAACCTGTTTATTGAACTGTGATGTAATTTGTATTAGTATTCTAAGATTTGTATTAATTTTGTATATTCGTAGAGATTTTTCTTAATATAATTTATTTATATCTAGTTTAGGGATGTACTCAGTCTCTGGTGAATAAATTTTGGCGATACTTAAAAATGAAGTTACGTTTTTTTTTTCGTTTTCTTTTTGTTGTTTTTTTTTATATTTTATTAATATATAAATCTTTTCTCTTCAATCGATGGGAAAGACCGAGTATTATTAATGGTACGGCCTAAAATATTTACTTAACCGCTAATATTTATTCACATTTAAACATATTTTAGAATAGCGACATTTTTAAATTGTTTTAACTATATTAATATATTCTCATATTTCATCATTTTAAACTTCATTCAATAAGTATCAATCAGTAGAAAATTATTTTAATCATTAAAATTAACCTTTTTTTTAAATTGTAATCGTTAAATTTTGCTTTGAAAGATAAGATTTTAGAATCATATTTCAAATTTTATAGTAGGTACCTACCATCGGATGTGTGCGTTATTTTATTCCTTACATTTTAATGAAATATATATTTCTATTTCCATAGTCGATTGCTCAATAAAATTTGCATAATGTGCCAAGTAACACATATTAAGGTCGCAATTTTTTTTTTCTCCTTTTTTATGGCAATGAGTATTTACTAAATGCCAGTGTCAAGGTCGCAATTCTAAATATGTAGCAGCTTCTAGTGTTACCACAACTGAAATTGTCCTCAGTTTTTTTTAAGTTTTTGTAATATAAATAATTGTTTGTAGGTTATTTCTATAAATCTAAGCTCTTATTAGGTTATACATTTTTCACATTCATTATTCAGCTTCAATATAAAATGCAGTTTAAGTAAAGCAATCTTTATTAGTTTATTATGTTATTATTTTTAAATCCAATTGGAGGTATCTTTAAAACTAATGTAATAGTTTTTTCAAAGCTTAGTACGATCATTCCATAAGCAAGAGATACATTATGAAATACTGTCTTATTTCCCCATACTCAAGTTGAAATCCATTCCTCTTTCCCCATACCCAAGTTGAAATCCATTCCTCTTTCCCCATACCCAAGTTGAAATCCATTCCCCTTTCGCCATAACCATTTAGAATTTTTTTCCTCTTTCCCCATACCCGTTTGTCGTCTCATTGTATGCTAAGAGTAAAGTTGAAAATTCAGTTTTGGTAACACAGTAGGTATGGTATTCAGTGTAATTACTGCAGTCTTGTATTTAACGTTAGCTAACACGTATATTGTGTTTTGTGACAATTTCAGTCATTTGTGAAAATAATAAATTTTTACCAAACTTTAAATATGTTTTATTGTAATTTATTTCAGTTTTTACGTTACGTATGTATGTACGTAAGACGTTAGTTTTAATCTATACTAACATTATAAAGCTGAAGAGTTTGTTTGTTTGTTTGAACACGCTAATCTCAGGAACTACTGGTCCGATTTGAAAAATTCTTTCATTGTTAGATAGCCCATTTATCGAGGAAGGCTATAAGGCTATAAAAAATCACGATGTAACTAGCAGGAATGAAGGTAAGCAGACACTTACCATAAACAAAACACACACTTAATACTATTCTGGAAATAAAGTATAACAATTACTATTATTATATTGTACTTATTACGAGTGGTTATAGTTTACACTAACGATAGTACATTTTGTATTCTCTATACAAGGTACCTACGAATTGGGCTGGGTGGTACACCTCGCTCATATAATACCGGCGCAAAGTGACAGCTATGCTTTATGTAAGTTTCCGTGGCCCATTTGGTGGGATATGGAAAAGGAGTAATAAATTATAATCATAATCACTGGTTGTGCGGATGTTAATGGGCGTCGATAGTTTATTATTATTTATAGGCTTATTTGCCCTCCTATACAATAAAAAACATGTCATGAGCGCCCCTGACGGAAACTTAAGTGAATATAGTGATAAATGAATTGTAATCCGGCTCGAAGGACCAAAAAAATGTAGGGGATAATGCTTTAACCACCAATACATCTTTATATATATATATTTCTTGTGTGCGTGTGTATGTCACTGAACTCCTAGACGGCTGGACCGATTTTGATGAAATTTTTTGTGTGAGTTCAAGGGGATTCGAGGATGGTTTAGATACAAAAAAAAATATTTTGTACAGGACAACGTCTGTCGGTGCCACTAGTTTAGTATAAAATGATATATGATAAGGTGGAACAATTGGGGAATGATAAATAAACTGTTCCAATTGAGTGATGAATGATAACTGGCTTTATTCTATTGCTAATTAAAAATGTTAATTACAAATAGCATGCGTGTACAATAAACGCGGAGAAAGAAAATGCTGATACAAATATTATTATGTACGGTTATCAACTCGTACACTATGACAACGACTGTGGACTGTGGTTCTGAGTAATGCAACAGTGACTCCCTGCACATATTTGCTGGCGGTGATTGGATCCAGTGGCATAAAAAGAAAGCGCACTAAGAATCTGTATAATAATACATTCCAATTAGGTTCCGCACGGTCGGACCGAATAAGAACTTTATGTCCTTATATAAAAAAGTACTAATAAATTAGTTAAGAAATACTTCTTTATTTCGCGGCTGAATTTAATAAGTATTTCTAATGAGGTAACGAGTCTTTGTCTTTAACATCATTTATTCTTACTTCTTTTGCTTGATTTTAAAGTAGTAGGTACTCTGACGAAGGTTATCACACAAAAATTTAAAAGCTGCCTTGCTAAGACGATATCTTTTTCTAAATTCTGTTTCAGTGACATCTAGCAAATTGCTAATTCTTCTTTCTTTTACTTATTTCTCTAAAAGCAGAATAAAACTGACAATAAATTCTTATTTCATTAGATTCATTTTATTTCATTAGTCAAAAATATTTATAGGATAAAAACATATTACAAAAAATTAAAACCGACTTCAAAAATACTAAACTAAAAAGTAATAAAATAACTGTGTTTCTTTTTAATTGTTGTGCTACTTTTTACTACTTGTTATTACTTTTTAGTTTAGTATTTTTGAAGTCGGTTTTAATTTTTTGTAAATTTTATTTCTTAATTTTTAGTGATTCCGAAATTCGTCGTCTTGGCGTTCATTGAAGGAGCCCTTGTTCAGCAGTGGACGGATAAAGGATGATGATGATGATGATTATGATGACCGCAACATACTATGGTGTGCTACCAAAGCGTCCTATACAATAGCTACATCGACAAGTAATAAAATGAACTTATCAGCATGTCGTCGAGGTAAAAGAAATGGGCAACCCCCCACTTTTACAAACCAAAAGTGAGCCAAATGGGCTCACACTAATCCGATGTAGCATTAGGGCCTTCGGACCGTTAGGACAGATCCATCCGAAAAAAAAAATTGGATCTAATTAGCACCAATTCTTGCGCATTTTTTAAAGCGATTCCGCTCACAATACTTTTTCGCAAATTGTTCCTGCTCGTCCTACCTACTGGTACGTGGGTAACACTGAAAATGTTTAGAACTGGCCAGTTAGAAACATTGAAAATGAAAACTTTTTTTGAATTTCAATTTTAGAACTCTTTGGTAACCTAATGTAGTATATTGCATTCATTTGTCATTTGTTTTTGTAAATTGGCGGCAAATCTAAAACTCTTTTTACACGTGAAAATGAACATTACGCGAGGAAAAATTCGGTCAATGATTTAATATGACTTTCGTTGTGGGCTTACTCAACAACAAAGCTATGATAGGCTTCGATTAGCATTTTTTAATGAAGCCCCATCTCGAGCCACTATTTACAATTAGTTTAATGAGTTTAAGCGTGGACGTAGCAATCTCAGTGATGATCCGCGTGAGGGACGTCCTTTAACAGCGACTACTGAAGATAACATCAGTGCTGTGCGACGCATGATAGAGGAAGATAAGAGAGTGACCTATCAGCAGATACGGGCAAGCCTAGGCATTGGTATGAGTTAAGTTCAAAAAATATTACACGAACATTTAGGCGTCAGGAAGCTTTGTACCAGATGGATTCCCCATACTTTAACCAACGACCAGAAACGCCTCCGCATGGACTGGTGTCGCCAAATGTTAGATAAGTTCAACGGCGGTAACTCAAATGCTGTATTTGACATCATCACAGGTGATGAAAGCTGGATATATTGCTACGAACCCGAAACCAAAAGACAATCAGCTCAGTGGGTGTTTCCTTTCGAGGATCGGCCAACTAAGGTAAAGAAAGGAAGAAGTGAAGGAAAAAAGATGATTGCCTCATTGTTTGGTCGGAAAGGTCATTTCGCGACAGTTGTGCTAGAAGATGGAAGGACAGTTTCTGCAGACTGGTATATCAAAGTTTGTCTGTTGTCTTGGAAAAAATTCGACAGCAGCGCCCTCGAAGCAGGATCCTCCTTCATCACGACAATGCTTCAGCGCACTCCGCAAAACGGACTGTTGAATATTTGACTATGGCAGGTGTCGAGATAATGAGTAATCCGCCTTACAGTCCTGACCTGGCGACTTTCATTTATTCCCAATAACTAAAGATAAAATTCGAGGTATTCGCTTTACGAGCCCTGAAGATGCGGTGAAAGCGTACGAAAATGCCATAGAAGAGACTCCTAAGGAAGAATGGGCCCACTGCTTTTCTCAGTGGTTCCATCGAATGCGACGATGTGTAGAAAGAAACGGAGATTACATCGAAAAACAATAAAAGTATTGGCAACTTTCTACATTAAGCCGTTTTTCATTTTCTAAACATTTTCAGTGTTACCTAGGTATCTACTAAAAGTATACAAGCATTATACACAATATTTGGGACCGATGTCACTTAAGGTGTAAAGGATATTGTTACTTTTATTTTTATGGAAATAATTTTTTTTATGCTATATTCATTTTATAAAACTCCTAGAATCGTAGCATATAATAAAAGAGCCGTAACAGTATACGAATGACGATAATAACCTCCAAATATGTAGTACATATCTTGGTATGTACAAAGTAACATGTAAACACACGGTCGCTAAGACCAGTCAAATATTTGATCGATTTGTTTAACCATGGTAACTATGACACATTAACATGGTAATCTTTGGCCACTAAGGCCTTGTTTTAAACATACTCTATACTGCAGCTCGTCACAATGCACACTAATTATCCAAAAACATTAAAACCTGTTTATTGGGACCCCGTGCATCTAAGATACCCGGTGCAGAAGTTTCCAGAAACAGGCGTTTCTAGTGAGACCATAGGTCGACAGCTGAGGAGTGTACCAGAAACTGTGAAAATACCTGTGAGTGTTTTTCAAATATGGCTTATTGACCAACACCTGCTGTTAACTGTGGTCATAATGCATTTAGATATTTTATATTCCTGTCAAAGAGAAAGAAAGTTGAAAAACATTGTCTCTTTAAATAAGCGTCAAAAATGGTCTACAGCACAATAACGACTCGGAGATAGGATAAGCTATACTATTTATTTGAATTTCGATAAGGCCTTAGAACTTAGAAGCTTGCCCTTGCAAAAGAAAAAAATATTTATAATTAATTAAACTTGATTATACGATAATGCGACATTTTTTAAATCTTTTTCAAAACTTTATGATGTATAAGTATTCTTTTTCAAAAGTTAACGCCTTGTATTTTTCAACAGAGAATCCCAACATGTGCAACAAAAAATTACCACACAGACCATACCCTCAGAACGGACATCGTTCGATCACAGACCGCTACGGACTTCTCCTTCAAGACCCCTGAAACCAAAATTTTCAATAAACATACGTCGTGTATCAGTAATGAATATATTTACCCTCCTCCCAAAAATGTAAGTAAGAGGTAAGTACAGTAGGACCTCCATAAATTGAACTTAAAGGGCGTCTCCCTTTAAGTTCAATTTATTATGTAAAAAATAGAGTGTTTGACTTATGGAGGAGAATTTGATTCGACATAAAGAGGTTGAGATTCAATCTTATAAATTTTGTGAGAGGTAAAATAAATAAAAATTAAAGCTTTATACAAACATATTTTTATTTATTATATATCAACATTATTTCAAAACATTTGAATAAAAAAATATGGCATTAAAAAAACGAACTAGAGAGGTTTCAAACATAATATGATCGATGTTATGTTGTACTGTTTGAGTCCAATTTAAAATTTCGAGTTATGCAGGGAAAATTGTACCACAATGGGTTGGAGGGACTCACTTATAATTTTGACTAATAAAGAGGGTTGACATTTCGAGTAATGGTTTTGGTGTTTGAAGGGAAGGGAACAACACATTTTTTTCCGAGATATGGAGGTTTTCAACTTCTGCTACGAACACCGGTGAAAGAGTTTAGTTTGTACTGCACCTCCGTTTTATAACATAATGTGGTGAATTAACACATTACACACAGCTCTCATTGTGGTAAATAATTACCGCCGACAGAGGCTCATAACTTTTAAGGCTGTAAGCTGTGTGGGCACCATCTTGGGCTTGTTTATTCCATCATAAAGGTATTTCCTACGCAGGATAAGGTAGTGTACTGGTTTTAAACCTACTCCCCTTTCTGGTAAGCCAATCGATAAATTTGTCACACATTTATTATAGATAGTTTCTATCGTATAGATTTTATGAAGTTTAGAGTGATCTGCATTCAGTGTATAAGTGTGAATACCTGACGAACTTCTCTATTTCAGCTGACCGACCGAGTACCTGCTCTAAGAGCGCATGGCACAACTGAGATGAGAAACACTTACACTGCTCCTACTTTATACAGCAGATTAGTAACTGATAAAGATCAGTTTAAAAACCAAACTTCGAAAAGAACACATGAAGTAAGCATTGACACCAATAACTTTTTACCAATTTAGAAATTATTCACCTGTGGGAGGGATTTATAATGTTTAAATATTGTAGCCTATACTGGCCAAAGAAATAGAACCCCTATATACGACATACGAAGGATTCGAGAAATACCTAGATCCGTACCTGACGACCAGCAGGCTGCACCATCGGCCGTTCACATCTGCACAAACAGACAGACCGGCGAACAAGAGAGATGTCGTCACGTATCACACGCTATCGAAAACGCCGTGGGTAAGAGAGAGCTGAGGCCTTAGACAAAGTAACATTAAAAAAACGATAACGAAGTTCGAAAAGAATAAAATGTATGGGATTGACATAAGCCGTCGTCAATTATGTCACTCGTTATCGTTATCGCAAGTTGGTAGACAATGTTAAAATTCGTAACAAAATCATAAACTGTCTATTGGATATCGAACATTTATGTTATTTTATTATTGATTCGTTATCCGTGGGCGTGGGCCATGCAGGGCAACATTTTCACAATTTTTATGAGTTATAGTGTGTATGAGGTCTATTTACATATAAATTAATTTTAATTTTTTGGTCCGATTTGACACTTCTGGTCGAACTTTGTTGACACTTGACAGTTGTTGTCGTTGCACTGTCACGATCTTTGATTGATCATTGGCTTGAAAATTATTATCGTTATCTCAAAGACGATAACGAATTTCGGCTACAAAGCGATGTCACTTTGTCTACAGGCCCATTATTTATTGTAGAAGTTATTTTAGTACATATTTGCATCTATTTTATAATAGTTGGATAGGCAAACCGGCAGACGAGTTACATGTTGGTAGATGGTAAGTATTTTATTATATTATTAAGTGGTCAGCGTCGCCCATGAACATTTATATATTTATTTATTTATTTAGACTAGATTAGACTAGTTAACCTAAGACAAGCCCAAGAAACTAATTCATGTGTTGCTTGTCCCGCTTAACCTGATACATAAAATGTTAAGTCTCGGTGCCAGTAATTACACTGCCTGTCTTGCCCTTCTCTCCGAAACACAGCAAAGTTACACGGGAGAAACAAGCAGACTCGTAAATATTTAAGCACGAAGTTTTTATTGTTTTAGTTTTATTTTTTATATTCAAAATGTCATTCATTTAATTTAGTAAAATTCTCATTATTTATAAATAATACATTTTATATTCTTTTGTCGGCATCCTACGACTATTATAATTATAAAACAGAAAATAAAAAATAATTATATTCTCAACTATTTATTAGCCCCAAGTGCAGTGGTTCACCCAGCACCTTCGGCGAAGCAAATTGAACCGAGGGAGCAGCTCTTTGTACCCCTCTTATAAGGAGAAGGGACAAAAGAGCAGGGGGACAAGGGGCGAGGATGGAAACCTCACCCCATTGTACTGTCCCGACGTTGGGAGGGGTTGTTCTGAGGTGCGGGACAACCCCTCTATGGAGGTGCCATTGTTCCCTTGAGAGACTTACTAGCCGTCGAGGTGCTCTGTTTGCTCAATAGATCCGGAGCACCTCAGCAAAGGCGGCATTAAAATCGCCGGGTTTTAGTGGGTAGAGCTAACCAACTTACCTTACCTCCTTTCGGGCGCAGTGAGTCCCATATACCCGCCTGTGGATACCTCAGAACATTTGCCGGCGTAAAAGAAAAAACCTAAGTGCAGTGAAAACTGTACATTTGGTGAGCGCGGCACAGCGCAACCCTAGCCCACCGGTATTTCGATAAAGTTTTGTTTTCAACGTCAGGGCAGGTGAAACCGCGAGAATGGACGCGTATTTATTATACCATCGTCATCCTCTCACTGATGGAGTAATAACGCCAAGTTCCCGATACCTTACTACTTAAAACTTATTTCGAAAGCTGATATTAAAAATTATATAGTTTTATATTTGCTCAACGACTCTTGGCGCTTTACATTAAACAAATCACATTATACGTATAGATACGTTCCCAAAAACCGCGTGACGACGAATGGAGGATCCGACTGAGTTATGCACGATCTATGTACGACAGAGAAAAGTTTAAAGATGAATTTAGAGAAATAAGAACACATAACACACTGCAGTGGGTGCCTGGGTAAGTGTATTCAAATTAAAATGCACTTTCTTATTACGTTTGTCGGAGGCATCTGGAACAAGATGGATATATCTAATAAATAGATAAGATTTGGTAGTGGCGGATTTGTACATTTTTAAGCTGTAAAGATTTTGCTCCCAACTGGATCCCGCGGTATGTATAATGTGTGGTATCGTGGTAATAAATAAATATAATAAATGGTGCCTAAAAATTGAAAAGAAAGAGCATAAAGTTTTATATTATACCTATTGTTTATTATACCTATATATTTAAGGTTCAGATTTTAATGAAGGCTGAAGCAATTCAATAATAGTGTTAGATACATTTTAATAGAATGCTTTTAGTTTAAAATGAAAATAGTGGTTTTTGTCCATTGACACAAGGCTTAGGCTTTAAGCAGAGGAAGATTTGTCTCTTTGCTCTTCATGGAAACATCTAACAAGAGATAAAGGAAGACATAATGCTTATAAAGAATCTATTTTTTCATTTACAGAGCATTTCGCACAGAAGTTAGAGATAATTACGCCCCAAGATCCTACCAATTGGAGTCAAATATTTACAACAATGAAGACAAAGTCCAAACCCTTTATTCCAAATCCATCGCTGGTTTAGAAACAAACAACGCATGTGAACTATCGTCAATCAAACACACCTACAGAACTGAAAACTCCCAAGTCGGTTCTGGAAAACCTCTGTGTGCAGTATTTGATCCGTATGTAGACAAAAACAAAAGATGCAACCGTAAATGTAGAAAATAACATAAAAAACTGTATTAAAATATAACGGATTATTATAAAAATATGTATTTTTTTAACATTATTATTACAATTACGACTTATTATCTCTCATTCCGAGATTGACACTTTTTTTGGCATAAACGACTGTTTTGGAACGCGAAACGGCCGCTGTCTGTACTATGTCGAAATTGTATACTTGCGTACAGTCTTGTGTATTTTATTATGGTGTATATAATAGGTTAGTACGAGAAACTCGCCAAAAGAAAGAAACGTTTTAAAGTGTAGAAAGGAAAAGTAATCTCCATTCTACAGTTTACTTTTGGTATCTGCGGGAAGCTTGTACATTACTTTTGTTGACGCAGTTTTATGCATGTAGCCCGGACTTGGGATAGTCTCCTGACCCTATGTGGAACGTATACTTAGGCTGTGTATACCCAAACTAAAACCACTGCGAGCGTCTTCAGCCGCTTTTATGAGGGTCCCGGATGTGTAGGCAACAGGAGCACCTCAGCGACAAGCTGGCCCCGGCGAAAAGCCAGACTACTCCTCGTAATGCGGCCGGGCCGGGCCCGGCCGCCATTAAGACGTCCCCACGACGTCGTGCCATACTTGGCCTAAGTTCCCATCCTGAAATCCCCCTGCTTAAATATCCCCCTCGCCCAAAGAAAATTCTTACGCCTTAGTTTACTTATGTGCTTGCCTTACGCAAATTAGGGAACTTCACACATCCCCAAAGGGCACGGTCTCCTCCCTGATATCAGTCGAGGATGGTGTTGAGCCATAGTTCATCAATGCTTATAATGGGTTAAAATTGTTTTTTTTTCATAATGAACCCATATGAACAAAGAATTTAATGGTCCAGTTGGTATGGGCTGGGACTCTTAAGTGAGAGGTCCGGGTTCGACCTGACTCCTGCGGTGCCTTGAAATGGGTTTTCTAAATGTTTAATTTTCTAAATTTCTAGTGTTGTGTTTTGTATGAAAACAAATTCCGCCAAATTTATGCTGCGAAGCTGTGCCGGTTCTGCGCTCTGATTGGCCGTTGATGAATGATTGATTGGCCGATGGGACGTACTGTATAGTACATACAGATCGTTGGTTGAATTATGTCAGTGATAAATCACTAACCAGTTTCGGAATTTTATGGCTCACATTTACTACTCCATCCGGTTATATGCTCGATGCTTCGTGGCCACCAAGATTAATTACAGTTTTTTATTCAGACTTTTATTTTAATGACAGTTTCTTTTAAACGCTGTTGACTTAAGTAAACATGTCACCCGATTGATGGAAATAATATATTTCCTTATAATTTTCTCTATTGTGGTATACATTTTGTATCTCATAAAACCATACTGGATCTTCGTGGTGTGTTTCGTTATCGCGTATGTTATATTTGCTCAAGTGTCGACGGTTTTCTAAAATAATATAATATAAGGTAAACATAGAACTATTATTACTAAAATAATATAGTTCAATGAAGGTAAATAACATTTATTAATCACATAATGTATACATAGTTTTCTGAAGATCGATTATCTTTATATTATAATTCTTCTGTATTCTTCTGTGTTCAAGTGGATTCGAGAATGGTTTAGATTCACAAAAAAATATATATTTTGTACAGCACAACGTCTGTCGGTGTCACTAGTGTTAATTATAATAATTAATATTAAAGCGCCGCGCCTATTAACAATTGCGGGAATTTTGCTAAACTTTTTGAATAAGTGAGTCTATATGAAATTGTATAAAGCTACAAAAGATCTAATTTTGACCGAAAAGGACTTAGTTCTTATCTTAGATTTAGGTAATAAGTATTTAGTGTTCGAGGTATCTAAACACGGCGATCCACACAATTGTATGAGAATTGTATACATAATAATAACTAGCTGGTGCCAGCGACTTCGTCTGCGCAGGATAAGATTTTGGTTTTTTTTTTTATAAAAAGTATCCTATGTTACTTCTAATACCTCCAAGAATAGGTGGACAATGTTTCATGATGATCGGTTAAGTAGTTTTCGCGTGAAAGCGTAGTAAACAAACTTACTTTTACATTTATAATATTAGTTAGATAAACATTAACTAACAGTCATACCACGTTAACCTAGTTCTCCAAAAACTTGTTACGAATACTAATCTATACATATTATAATAAAATTAGAGTGTCTGTTTGTAATATTAAAATAACCGCTTTTTACTAAATGCATATTGATTATTGATGTATACACGGTACATATACCAAAATATCATTTTTTACATTTTTTGTCTGTCTGTCTGTCTGTCGGTCTGTTTGTTCCGGCTAATCTCGGAAACGGCGGGGCCGATTTTGACGGGACTTTTACTGACAGATAGCTAAAGTTCCAAGGAGTAACTTAGGCTATAAAAATAATCATCTTCAATCCGTATACGGCTGTAAATTTAAGTTAACGCGGGCGAAGCTGCGGGCAACAGCTAGTATCTCAAATATGTTTAAGAAATATATAATAAACATCCAGTTGTGAGTGGCAAGAGACCATTGGCGTTCATTGAAGGAGGCCTATGTTCAGCAGTGGATGGATAGAGGCTAATGATGATCACACTTTACCTAGTGCTTCACCATATAAAACACTTAGAGGGTTTCGAAGCCGACAGATCACATAATAAAGTCATTGGCAGAACGCGTTACTAATAAACGATACCAGACGATACCACTATACGTACTATAGTGGTTGGACTGACTGCACGTGTTTGTCACGATATGGACTAGCGATATTTTCAGTCATAAAACTATTTGAAACGGGGGCATCTCCCATCACTTTTATTTCGCGGTTCTGATATTTCAACAGTGTCTACGAATGCTTTACACTTCAGGTTTTTAAATATTCCGTTTTCAAAGCTAATTTAAAATTTGGTGTAATTTTTTAATCCATATAGTGTGAATATAAAATGAAGTATTTAAAATTGGTAATACCGATTTTGTTAGTTAACCAAATTACCGCGAGGGATGCTTCGAATAAGGTATTCAGTATTTTTTTTATTAGTAAATTTTGATAGTATTTTAAAATTTTAAGTTGCATGTTATCGAATTAAGAAACCGCTTACTACGCTACTAACGCTACTATCATAATATACTAAGTTCAATCTTTTAAAATCTTATAAAAACTGCAGACCGGGCAAACAACTCGGGGTTGGTTGGGTCCCGGGTAAAATTGTTTTAACCGACTTCTAAAAAAGGAGGAGCTTCTCAATTCGGATGTTTGTATTTTTTTATGTTAACTTGCGAAGTTAACTCACCTTAAGGCATATCATTTACTAGTCTGCGTGCGACTAACAAAAAATACTTTCTAACCCATTGTACACTAAACAAGGTAGGATCTTCAATTTTTTGGCCCGCAGTTTTTTTTTTCGCAGGAAAAAGCTTTTTACACAATATTTAGCCACCATCCTGCTTATTTCTTCTGTTTCGTGGAAATAATGATGAAATAGGCAGTGTAATTACTATCACCGAGACTTATTTTACTTCTCAGGATAGGCAACGCATGGGTAGTCTGGGCTGGCCATTTATGGTAATGGGCGATGCTAACCACTTACCATTAGTTTGCCAGTTGGGCTATCCAAGTAACATGTGAACAAACAGATACATGACATATTTGGATATTTGAGGATAGGTGATCATTAAAAAAAGTATTAAATAGGTACCCAAAGATATAAAGATTGGTTATATAGAAAATATTTTAACTCAAGCACCTTTATTTTGCTAACACGGGGAAACGCCTATTCGCACCGTCAACAGCCCTGGGTGGGGTCCGAAGGTGTGTGTGACTCGCCGAATACTCACTATAGCCCCGGGTATATTTGCGTAACGGAAATGTTTTTTTTATACTTGTGAGATAGACTAAAACCCGGCGAGTGCCACTAATGCCGCCTTGGGGAGGTGCCCCGGATCTGTTGAGGGCAACAGGGCACCTCTACAGCTAGTCAGTCCCACATGGGACTGACGTCTTCTCCCCAGAGGGGTTGTCCCGCACCACTGAACAACCCCACCCAACGTCGGGACAGTGCAATAGGGTGAGGTTCCTATCTTCGTACAAAGAGCAGCCCTCTCGGTTCAATTGGCTTCGCCCAAGGTGCTGGGCTCACCTTAGGCTGCTGAGCCCCACCGCCATGACAAAGCTTAAACCGTGGTGGGGATGATTCACGCACTAGGCGATCGTCTAAAGAAGTAATTATTAATAAATACACACACCGATGTGTTTATTAAATACCTCTTAAATGCGACAATGACAGCTATTCAATGATTTTATCATGTAGCGTGAAAATAACATGTTCACGGCAAATTATGTGTGAAGGTCCCATTTATAACACAAAAGCATTTGACTTGGACAATTTTTTTGGAGGTAATTTCGTAATAATATAGCCATACATTTGAAGTCAAAAATTGTATGCTAAAATATTTTAGCAGTACCAACTGACCCAACGAGTCCAGGACGTAATTTGTGCGTTGCCCATGTAATGACGTAAGGTTTATAATAATAATAGCATATCTATGGATGTTCTTACACCACGTCAATCTGGTCCCGTGGTAAGTTCTCGAAGAACTTGTGTTACGGCCTACGGGTACCAGACAACGGAAATATATTTAATACTTTTATACTATACATATATTTAGGATTTTTATTATACAATACACATATTTAATACACGTCCATGATCCAGGAACACAGAAAACTTTTTCCCTGACGAGATTCGAACCCGCAACCTCTGGCTTGAGCGCCAACGCGCTAACCATTGAGCCACAGAGGTCGTCAGGGTATAAGGTTTTAAGTCCCGTTACCAGTACCTAATACTGCTGCACCTGTCTTTCTTGCCGTTTTTTTTTAAACAGATTAAATAAGCAAGATGGCGGTACCCATGCAGACAGGTAGAAATATTTTGAAGTGCTTCAAATTATTCAATTTTTTTATAAATTCTGTATTCTCAAAAATATAAATAGTGATGAATGAATAAGTTACTAATTAAGGAAAAAAAGTACTTTTAGGACGACAATTAACATTAGGTATAGGATATTAACATTTTAGCTAATGTCTTACCACACCTTAATTAATATTATAAATATCAAACATTTTTGTTTATTTTTCACATTCAACGCCTTAACAATTAATGTATAATCATCATCGTTAGAACCCAGGCAGAATTTGGCGATAGTGACTTATTGCAAAATCCTGCCCGTTTCTTGATTTGCATTGCATGGTACTCACGTGAATGAACCGCAAGGTGAACCTTTAACACTCGAAGTTGATCAGTGAAAGTTGTCCCGCTATAACATTGAGTATGTAGGTTGTTTATGTTCGTAATACGTATTATATCAATATAATATAGGTTAATGCTACCATATAGAGTGTATATTATATTTTTTAAGTAGGCCGGCTTTTTTTTCGCGAGCACCTTTAGCCGCTTTTTAAGGTCCCGGATCTGTATTCAACGGGACAAACTACGCTACTAAGCAGTCCCCGTGACGTCGTGTCATACTGGGCACAGATTTCCATCCTGAATCCGACACGAGCACAGGGACGTTACTGGAGGCGCATTAAGTATAAGACAACGGAAATATATTTAATACTTTTATACTATACATATATTAAATATATATATATATATATGCAACGTCTTGTTTGAGGTACATACATATGTCACGTACGTATGTATGTGCAACGTATTGATAAATTTTCCTCAAACAATACGTTAGGTATATGATATAGTTTGGGACTTTCCTCATAGAATACACATTTCCCCAAACTATACAAAATCTTAACGAAAAAGTCGTCAAACAATACGTTGCACTTATATATATATACATATATGCAACGTATTGTTTGACGTATTGCTTGACGTATGTATGTGCAATGTATTGATAAATTTACCTCAAACAATACGTTAGGTATATGATATAGTTTGGGACTTTCCTCATAGAATACACATTTCCCCAAACTATACAAAATCTTAACGAAAAAGTCGTCAAACAATACGTTGCACATATATATATGTGCAACGTATTGTGGCATTTGGCTGTGGAACCCTAAAAAGTGTTGTGATTGATATTTAAAGTTTATTTATTTATTTTCTTTCAACATTTTTAGCCGAGTGGCAATCCTTCTAAGTAAACCCTGCTAATTGCTATGCAAACGATTACCACACATACCTGCCCTTATCGCTTTTATTATTAACGATAAACAGACGATACTTGTTATTCTTGATTTTATTTTACATTTTTAAACAAATATTTTTACTAACATTCTGGAATGTTATTTATTAACGATGTGATTACGTAATTTGTACATTTTTATATAAGGTATTCTAAATATATGATAACAAAAATAATAAACAGTCATCAACAGACATAATATATCGGGCTAGGCCCACCGCTCGTTCCCACCGCATCTTGAATCAACAGCGGAAACTACCTTTTAATCACCCTATGTTAACTTTGGTGCCTCGGGAGTTGGGACCTGCAACGAATTTAATCAAAAGAACTCAGGGGGAGGAGTTCATTCTTTCCAGTTTTCCTCTCCAATTAAAGAGAGAGGAAGTACAAGATTGCAATGACAAAAAAATGTAGGTACCACACAGATATTATTATAATCTCTACACACACACACACACACACAGGCGCGCACACACACACACACACACACACACACACAAGCGCGCGCACTCACGCACTCACGCACGCACTCACACACGCAGATGTACGTAAAAATACGTAAAAAAACATAACGCTGCATGCAAAAGCAAAACCCCTGAAATATTATGCCCTGACTGAATTTTTAACTACGTCTTATTCGTATTAAAATAGATCATTATTAGAAATTTAAGTAATGGTGTCATGGACTAAGGCTTTCATTTTTTCAGTTATTATTGACCGTGTACTATGAGAGCAAGTGTCCAGATAGCAGGGTGTTCATACTGAAGCAGCTGCAGCCCGCGTTACATCTGCTACACAACTTTATCAAACTGAAAATGGTGCCGTTTGGAAAGTCAAAGGTATCTTTTAAATATGTGTTACAAACCACTGGCAGCACCAGCCGGATATGACGCCCTTTACCTAAATACATCAATTAAAGTAATTGAAATTATAGAATTCCGGTGGTGCCAAAATCTGAATTCATGAAGATTATATTGATTAAAAATAAAAGTATAAGAATAATTAATCTAAATATACTTGATTAATAATTCTAATAATTAATAATATATTTACAATATTTATTATGTCGATATTTATAAAAATTAGATTTGGTATAAACGGACGCCAATGGCGGTCTTGTGATGCATTCTACTAGTATACTTTGTAAAGGGCGTTACTCTGCCGAAATATATTGTGATCAAGGAGATTCAATTTTTTTAACCAAACATTCCTTGTGAGAGTCGTAACTTAAATGAAAAATACCAAACAAAATACAAGCCGGTTTTCAATTATATATATATGTATATATGATACTATATTTGTTATGTTAGTAGGATAGGCAAACAGGCAAACGAACTACCTGATGTTGTGGTCAACGTCGCCCGTAAGCATAAACAAGTCGACCTGGAACTTGCCCAGGCAACTCATTCATGCGTTGACTGTCCTATGACATAAGATTTTGAAGAAACATGCAAGATGGTGGTACCCATGCAGACGAGAGCGTGACACAGCGCATCCCTCCCACCCGTATCTTAGTGATGTAAAAGTTCATAAGAATTTTTTCTTTGCTCCATCAAATCATCACATTGTTTCAGAGTATAAATTACGGCGATGAGGGTTTCGTATGTCAGCATGGGCCGGCGGAATGCCTGGGTAATATCATTCAAGACTGCACTCTACATCTGATGAAGGACGCGAGCGATCATAAGAAGGTGTCCTATGTGGCTTGCGAAATGGAGACGGAGGCGGCGGCGCAAGGGAGACTGGATGTAAGAATACGTTAATATAGCTCTACTTAAATAAAGTAAATATGCTTTGTGATAATTTTTAAACGAATAGTTGTAGGTAAATTCTTTTGAATTATTGGGTCACATCGCATCGGACGTGCTTGCGAATGGTTCCGTACAATCGAATATTTTAAAAATACTTTAGTTGATCGAAAAAAGCCAAAGGAACCTTTTAGCAATCAAGTCCGAGATCTGTAAAGAATAGTTAATATTTGCACTTGACAAAGAGGTCGCGTGTGTGAATCCTGTCTTTTTTTATAATCTTTATCCAAATAGGAATTTTAGGAGTTATGTGGTGCGGGACGACCCCTCTGTGGAGGTGGCGTCGGTCCCCTGAGGGACTGACTAGCCGTCGAGGTGCCCTGTTTGCTCATTAGATCCGGGGCACCTCACCAAAGGCGGCATGGTGGCACTCGCCGGGGTTTAGTGGGTAGAGCTGCGTCCACTTACTAGCTTTCGGGCGCAGCTAGTCCCACATACCCGGGATGACCCACTCTCCCGCGGGATGCCTCAGAAAAAAAGGTGTGCTTAGACTGTTTAACACATTTTAAATTTCTAATTAATCTTCTACATTATAAATCCTTTCTAGTTCAGACAAGTCTCATGATTTTCGTTCCTAGTAAAATCCGTAACACAAGTTACAATAGCTTACAACTGTATAAGGTTATGTACGTAAATATGTTTAACTAGTTACACAAACTTCCCAGTGTGTTGAGCAAGCGGGATTGCCCACCGACGTGGTCGAGGACTGCGCGTTGACAGGCCAAGGTGTGGTGCTGCAGCTTGAGTCGGAGTACCTCACCAGCTTGATCAGCCCCAAGTTCATCCCCACGGTCACCATCAACGGCGTGAGTTTGCAGAGCTTTTTTTTTATGTTAGTTAGCTAGGCAAACTGGCAAATGTACCACCTGATGGTAAGTGGTCGACGTCGCCCATGAAATAAACTAGTATACCTGGAACGAGCCCAGGCAACTCATTTATGTGTTGCCTATCCTGAGACATAAGATGTTAAGTCTCGGTGCCCGTAATTACACTGCCTGTCTTGCCCTTCTCTCCGAAACACAGCAAAGCTGTTTCACGGGAGAAACAAGCAAGATGGTGGTACCCATGCAGCCGGGAGCGCGGCACAGCGCTTCCCTCCCGCCGGTAAACTTTCTTAATACCTTATGTCATATTGTTTACGTGAATTTCACTCATATTAAAAATACTTTTACACAGTTGTTTAGCGCCCTGGTTGAGAGTTCAGACACAGCGGAATTATGACACACCTTTGAGAATTCAAGAGTGGTGAATTTTGTAATGCAAATGATTTGGGTAGTTCGTAGGAGAGTTGCCACGCCGTATGCATATGTACTGATTTCATGATTATTATCGTCATATTACTATTATCGTCATAGATGTAGCCATCTTTTGCCGTATATTATTTACTATGATATCACTCGTCTGCCAGTTTTGCTATCACAATATCTTAAAAATTATGTCATTAATACATTCCATTCATAATATAAAACATAAAGCCGAATAAATCGATATAATCATTAAAATGATTTAATAATATCCGATGCCATTAATAAGGCATTAATGGCATTAGGTGTAATGACAAAATAATGATGTTATTTTGAATCTATTATCTATATTCTATGATTCTGACCAGAAGAATAAAAACCCTCGCCATGTTGCGGAAAATTTCGGAACGAATTTCTGTGTGGACTATAATAATTACCGTATAAAAGATTCAGTGGCGACACCAATGCTGCCGTCCTAATTAAAAAGGGCATAACTAACATTTATTCTAGATATATGTAAATATCGAGAAAATAGAGATTAAAATACTTTTTTTGTTTTTGTTGAAAAACAAAAATTGTTGAGGTAACGCCGCATGCGTCGTCTTTTTTCGTTCGTGCAGCTGGCTCCATCGAATTATATATATATAATAAAAAAAAGCAAGCACTCTTACGGTTTACTGACGATAGTTGAACATTAAACGAATTATATATATATATATAATTCGATGGAGCCAGCTGCACGAACGAAAAAAGATGACGCATGCGGCGTTACCTCGCTGTGAGGCGTTCCATTTTCTTATGACGTTGTCATGTTCAACTATCGTCAGTAAACCGTAAGAGTGCTTGCTTCTATTGTCAATGTATCAACATGATTAAGTTATTAATAAATGGCGTTAAAAAGTATGACGTTCTTATGACTTTGCCACGTTCAACTATCTTCAGTAAACCGACATTACAGACAACCGATTTTTTTTTAACACGGTCCTGCTTCTGATATTTTACTTTATATTAAGTTCTTTTATCCAGACTGTTTCTCATAAAAATAGAGTACATTTTCTCTTTCTTAAGCACTATTTCTTTGGTATCCAGCCAACTTATTTTAGATCCATCTACTGCCTTCTTTCTGTTTGTGATTTTTGTCTCTAAATTGTATGATGACAAAGTCTTCTTTGGTAAGCCTATGTACAATCATTGGTTTAATTTTTCGACAGCTTTTCATGATCTCTTTATAATCATCTGGGGTATCGTTGCTGGTGCTTAAGAGAGCACTCTATCCGGACAAAATCCGTATTATTGGGTAAAAAGCTGTGGCCAGATTCTAAAAATCGATGATGTATTTCTTTTAGAGTGGGATGATCATTCAATAATGCTTTCAACATTAGGGTCAGTTTAATGTATCTATTTTGACACAGGAGTCGCTCCAAAGAAATAAACTCTCAACACCACCTTTCACCCCCAAATACTCAAACGAATCTCAAATTAAAGACGTAGTTAAACTCGTGTTGTCCCTCTTTTTTCTTTGTATCTGACACGTCGTAGCATGAGTTTGAGTAGTCTTAAATTTGAGATTCGTTTGAGTATTTGGGGGTTAATCTTTCTGTGATATGTTTTATTAAACACGAACCCACTTCCTGTGTCCCTATGCCGGCCTCCCCTTCAACCCGTATCGAACGAACCGAACATTAACAAAATGAAGCCGCAGACGCAAGTCGCAAACAGAAATACTGTAAAGTGTTAGTGTTGCCAGTGTACTTTTAGCGTGTCCAATACAAAAAAAAAAACACAAAAATATTATTCAGTATGTACCGAATTTAGTTACTTGGTTCTATTTAGTCAAAAAATATATTAACTTTTTATGCTAGATGGAACCAACGAACATTGGTTCTGGTTGGCATAATTAAAATGCTTAAGTTGTAAAGGTACCGAGGATCATGGGTCTGTTTAACAAGTAGTTTTAACACTACGGTACACGCGCCCTTTTTTTTTACTTGAGTACACGCGTGGCCTACTGTATTAGGCCTTTTTAAAATGTCAATAAATTGTTTATTTTATAGTTTTTTGATTAAAATAACAAATGAAATGGAAAAGTTATTTATTTTACTTAGTATTACAACATTACGACTTAGCTATATTATTAAAAATAGTTAACAATCAACAATCTAGTAAATATCCAAGAAAAAATAACAAAAATGGCACTTCTGAGATCAGCGTAATTTTTTTTTATTAAAACTAAACTAAACTTACTATTTTATTTGTTTTCGTAACATTCAGAACACACTACTGCTTGGTGATCGGGACAAATCCATTTGTAGCAAGTCTTGCACCACTTTTTTGTCTACCGATTTCGGGCTCTCGAGCAGAGTGCACATCGACCAACTCGTCCTGTCTTTGGTGTCAGAAAAAAAGCCCAGAAATGCCCTCAATTCTACTATATCAGTGGATTTAGCATCCCTATCTCTTTGAAAATTGTCTTTTATTTTATCTAAATATATATTAGTGCATCTTACCAAGATTTCCAAGATATCTGGCGTAAAAAATAGTTCGAAACTGGATAATGGATCCTTAGCACTCCTAGCTGCATCTCCTTTTGGGCCTGGTGGTCTAATCCTAATGTTTTGGGTTCGAGTTCGCGTTACCGATGGAATATCTTTATGCCAAATAGTTCCGTTCGTCGATTTGTAGACTGGACCGCGCCTTCCGGATGCTAGTTGCGAGAGTGGAACGTTATCTGAATCTGATAATTCGTCAGATTCACTCAACCTTTCTTCTTCATTTTCTTGGAGTTCTGACTCACGAACTAGGACCTGTAAGTTTGGTTCTGGCTCTACTTCATTATCTTCACTCTCAATCACATCTTCTTAATTAGTATCCAGCTCATGTAGCCACCTTTCCACTTGTGAATCATCCACGACGTAAATGGTTAAAAATCTATAAAAAATACAAAATAATAATATACATTTTATAAATTTAAAATAATAGTTATTTAATAAACATACATATTATAAATGGAAAACATTATTTTAGCCATATAAATTGATAATAAACGAAAAACTACTTACCTGATTTTGATACACCAATACACGCGTGGACTACTTTAGTAGGCTCGCGCTTTTGGCGCCAAATATCTCACAGGTGCGTTCGCGCAGGGATTATTTAAGGTACTGAGGTTGCGACAAATATACTAGACGAGGCTTACCTGGAACCGTTAGCTTCTAGCGCGCAAAACTAAAAAGTTACCACAAAAAAGTTACCCTGGTCTACTATAGTAGGCCGCGCATGTACTCTAGTGTTAATAAGTGTTTAGGGTACCATGCCCTTTAGTTCTTTACAGTTATTTAAAAGGTGGCCAAAGTGGGTTGGTTCCTCATGTGACGGTGTTGTATCTCTGTTGTTAGTCGGTAAAAAGGGACAATTTTTTTTGGGAAGATAGAATGCGTGATTTGAGCGCCATCTATGTACTAAACTCAATTTCACTCAAACTGTGGGTTGGTTCTTGTTTGCAAAAATGGGTCCAATTATGAATAGCAACAATAATGTACCAAATAATTAACATTTTAATGAAAATCACAAATTTAAATTGAATTTTTATTACAAAAAATGCTTTTAGCACAAAATCTCTTCAAATAAAAATCAGGTAACAAAACTAGTAAGAAATATAAACAATATTTATCAAAATAAAGAAAATATAGTTTCCACTTAGAATAATTACCCAATAGAAGGTGTCTTCATACAAGCGCTCTGTCAAAAATGAAGCACTAAATCGATTATATGGTGAAGTTTTCCCGAATTTTATAACAAGTTTACATAACCATGTATACTCAAGATATAATATTATTTATTATGTGTAATTGTTATATTACAAGAATGTTTATTTATATGAAACGAAGAAAATATAACGGTAATTAGTAAAATATACATTTTATATTTATTTTTTATTGGCTTGAAACAGTAGTAATGTAAATTTGTTACGAGGGCGGCACTGAAAATTTCGGGAATCAAGGAAGTGACACAACATTACTATTTAAAAATGTATTTATTGCTTTTTGAAGTATTCTCCGCGAAATTTGACACATTTTTCCATACGATGGTACCAATCATTGAAGCAACCATTCCATTCGGAAGTTGGGGTCTCCAAAATGGCCGTTTTGTAGGCGTCCACAGCTTCTTCAGGCGATGAAAATCTCTGACCACGCGATTTATTCTTTATTTTAGGGAGAGTATAGAAATCATTAGGGCTTAGGTTGGGGCTGTACGGCGGATGGTCTAGTAATTCTATGTTTTCTTGCTCTAAAAACTCTTTTGTTCTGTGCGCGGTGTGAGAACTCGCATTGTCGTGATGGAGGATGATGCGACGGTTGCAGTTCTCTTTACGGAGTTCAGAAATGACCTGTGGCAAACAAATGCTAGCATACCATTTTGCATTAACCGTTATTTGTCCCTCAAGAGGGATAGTCGCAACATGGCCGGTTTTGGAGACAAACGTGGCCACCATTTTTTTGCAACACTCCGTGAACGAACAATTTTTGTTGGCTTTAACTCATTTTCGAACACCCAAACTCGTGACTAGTTTTTTGTTTCGGGTTCGTACGCGTATATCCAGGATCCGTCACCTGATACGATGTTGTATACAGCATTTGAGGATCCTGCGTGGAATCTTTCGAGAGTTCTGACGCACCAAGTAACGCGAGCCGCTTTTTGCTCTTCACAGAGCAAATGCGGTATCCATCGGGAAAACAACTTTTTTACACCTAATTGTTCATGCAAGATTATTTGTATTTGACTCATGCCAATGTCTAAAGTTGCTTAAATTTTGCGGTATGTCACATGTCGATCTTCCTCAATCAACTTACGCACAGCATCAACGTTTTCTTGGGTGACTGCAGTTTTTGGACGACCTTGACGGGGATCATCACTGAGCTTGACACGTCCACGTTGAAATTCAGCAAATCACCGATAAATTGTGGTTTTGGATGGGGCTTCATCACCAAATGCAGAAATCATCTGGTCAACACACTGTTTTTGTGTTAAACCACTTCGAAAGTCATAATAAATCATCGCTCTAGAATTTTCTCGACTCAATTCCATTTTCTCAACGACTAAACAAGTTTGACAAGACCTTGTGACAAGACCGAGAATCTGTTTTTAAATAAATAAATGGTATTCGATTTTTAAAACCAAGGAGTTTTCAATTAAAAAGATTTTAATATGACAGGAACAGTGGAAATATTCCATTCCCGATACTTTTAGTGTAGCCTATGTATACATATTACTATGTAAACTTGCAACTTATTGTAATATAAACGCGAAAGTTTGTATGTATGGACGTATGTATGTTTGTTACTGTTTCACTGTTTGTATTTGATATCGTTAAATCACACAAACACATTAATTCAAAAACGTACCTACGTAAATATCAGTAGCAACTGTTTTAAATTTAATCAGTAGGGGAAAATAATCAGTAAAAATATTTTCACAATCGAGCAACACTGAGCATTGAAAAAAAATGTTTTTATTTAAACCAAATTAATTACAAGATACTACGAAATATTGAAAGATTTTCTGTGAAAAGTGATGTTATTACATTTATTTTGTATGATGTTGTGATGTATCAGATGTATTGTGATATAACCAATCAAAAATGTCAGGCACAACTGAAGTAATCGCACGCATACCTAGCCCCCCGAACTTCATCTCTCTTCATAGATGTTAAGTAATAAAGGCATAACCGCCAGTGTGCCTATTTTTATATAAAAATTTAAGGCGTAGGGTAAATAGTAAAGACACAATCGCCAGTTGTGTCTTTTCTTCTACGTTTCTTGCTAAGGTGTTGATATAAAAACTTAGCACAATTGCCACATAAGCCCTTTATATTTGATTTACGCCAATTATGTCTTTTCAATTAAATATTTTTAAACAAAAATCGTGAAATAGAAGACATACATCACAATGTGACCTTTTTCTTTACAAAAACTTAAAAAATGGTGCAGTTGTGCCCTTTAAGCTTATGGTAACTCTGTTTATTTTGTTGCTAAAAATACACAAAAAATTAGGCAGATAGGCCTTTTTTCCTGATTCCGAATATGTATATAACTCAATTTCGTGAAAAATGTTAGTTGTGCCCTTTTTAATTAACACGGCAGAATGCACCGTTAGCCGTTTCTGGTCCGGTTATATAGGTACATATATTTTCGGTAATATTTTCAAAAATAAAATTATTGTGTTTGTATATTTACTATCTAAGAATAATATTCCATTATTTTAGTCCATTCTCACGATTCAATTCTGGTTATGGACATGTTTTATTTTACATGATATACAGACAATCTGTCAGACTTTGTTTAATATTATACTTAACTGTTGCTCAATATGTACCTATACAGTTGATTTCCAAACGATATCAGTTCTCTCGGTTCCATTTAGCAGTTTAATATAACTATATAAGCCATGTATTGGGCCTTAATCTTGTTTTACATTAGTCGGACGAAGTTATTACGGCCACAAATTTTGTTTTTTTCTATATTACAAACAGGCAGACGAGCCACATGATGTAATTATCGACGTCGTCTTAGAATACAAACGTCTTCACACGGGAGGAGCCCCGGCATCTTATTCATGCGTTATTTATCCTGAGACGCACTTAAGTAGCTGTGCCAGTTATTACACTGCCTGTACTACTTACCACTAAACACAGCTAAGCTAACCTGTGAAACGTCACAGGCCCTTGGGGACCTTCCAGAAAAGAGCATACTCATATTTGAAAGGCCGGCAACGCACCTGCTAATCCTCTGGTGTAGCGGGTCTCACTTGTCAGTTGTCACTTACCACCAGTGAACCGACTGTCCGTTTGCCCCCTTTCTATAAAAAAGGAGAAATAAGCACGGTGGTAACAATGGAAACAGACGCACGGCGCAGGTGCATCCCTCCCGACTCCCACCTTTAACAGTTCTGTCGGTCTTTAGAAAAGCTATGAAACTCTTCATGTATTCGGCCTTAATAATGTTTTACATTAGTAGAATTAAATTCTTGCAGCCACAAATTTTGAAAAGAAATCAATATTCACTTTTTACGGTTGTACGTGTATGTAATGCCCCAAATTACAATTTCAGGAGTTCGACCAAAAAATCCAGGACAATGCACAAAAAGATCTCGTGGGTACCCTGTGTTCTGTCATACCGGAGGCCCCGCCGTGCGCGCGCCACTACAACAGGGTCGCCATGGACAATCTCATGTATCCTGGACCTTATTATACTTATGTAATATAATAATAAAATGCTTTATTTATTTTTTATATGTACATAAATGATATTGTATTTAAATTAGCCAAGAATTACATCAAAGGATTAATAGAATGTGGGACCAAGTCATCAAAAGTAGAATAAACAATTTATTCATTCTTTCATTTATGAATATTTTCACTATTAACTAAAATCTAAAAAAAGTACGTACACAGAGATATTTTAAAAAATAATATATACTATTTTTGTTTGGAAATTAAATTATGTTAACGATTTTAATCAATTAGACATTTGGTTTTTTGTTATCATTTTGTTAGTCCTTTCTTGATCATAAGTCTCTTTTAAAATAGACGGCTAACCTTCTGAAGGTTAGCCGTCTATTTTTCCCATCCAGATGGCAGTTGGTGGTACATTATCCGTTAAAATAGAAGATAACAATTTGTTTCTCTACCTCTCAACTAATTATGTTTATCTGGTTCCAAATTAGACCAGAACTGAAATTTGTGGTCCAAGTTTTTACTGTACCTAGGGTAAACTACCCATTTGTTGGCACTTTAAGACGATACGTAAACTTATAAGATTTCCAATTTTTAGGTACAGGTTTTGTGAAACTCTGTCCATATAATACTATACTAATTTTTTCAATATTTTTAGCGAAATTAGCCATTATATACGTTTTTTGTGAAAATAGAATCTTTACCATTTAATTTATCAACACCTTTTGTTATATTGTTGACATGTTTTGATTTAATTACTGGCACCCTCTGTTTATTGCCACCCTGACTTTGGTTTAAATGCCAATATGTCTACTGGTTGCAAAACTTCTATGCCATACAATATTCAATTTTGAGAATTTTTTTACGTACTTTATACGTCAGGTGTGTCCTATGACCATCAACATAAAGTGTGACTAGGATTTCTACTCCATTTTTGATTAAATTTTCAATATATGACTTGAAGACTCTTCATTAAGTGAAATTCCAAAGTGAAAATCCGAACCGAATGTGAAAAGCACAAAAGGAGTCAATCTCATAGACATTTTTTTTAAACCTTTGCCGCCAATATCAACCTTCTCTTGGGGCATAGACAAATATTTGTCTCGTCCTCCTTATATTTTTTAAGATAATTATACGATATCATGTAAATTGTTATCTATAAAATATTGCTTAATGTCATCAGACCATCCCGTGTACTATATCAGCTTCTATAACTGTTGCATTTGAGGAAGTTATTGCCTTTGTACTTCTAATTGCAATACCTGGATGACGAATGGTCGGGAAACTAGTCTTTAAATGGGCCTATCGTTTTTCTTAAAAAATCAGTGAACCTGGCTCGAGGCCATATTTCCTCTTTGGAAAATCTTAAGTACCTGCTCGCAAATTATAAAACTATTTGTTACTTGAAAACAGTTTAAAAGTTGGGCATATATCTAATGCAACTCTACAACTAAAAAAAAATGATTCTGTTTATCCTGGATGCCAACAAGAAGGCAAAGTGAAAAAATTAAAATCATATTACTAGCACTAATGCCAATAAAGGTATTTTGATGACATTATAGTTTCATGTATTGGAACAATATGTTATAAATAAAATACTTTAAAAATATCACAAGAAACAATCTTTAAATCTACTGCGTAGACTTGTATTTATTAGGCATATCAAAAGGTTTTGGACTTATCAATTATCCGAATATCTGCAATAAACTATAACTAATAAAGATCTCACCTTAAGACAAAAAAAAACAAAAGTGTTGCGAATTTTTTAAAGAAAAATAATACTATTTTAATATTTTATGCATACCAAACTTGAATAATACATATGCTTTCTTGTTTCTTCGAACTAAAGTGTTTCTGCCAATAATAATTGGAAGAGTGCCGATGATTGGGTATTTTACCTTACTTATGTTTTATATTTTTTCATTATATCATAACATATTTTATAATTTTTTGGTAAATGATAACATACACTACGCTTAATTCATCTAGACTTATACTACTTTATTCTGGTAGTCTGACTATGTGGGCGTGTGGTCCACTATGTGGGCGAGTTGTCCACTATCCAGCGGTGGTAGTGGGCGATGTTGGTGTACACGCTGGGAACTCCCTCGGTGCCACAGTTCTCCGATCCAAACGACACTATACCAATCTGATAAAGAAAAATGACAGTTTCTTTAAAAACTAAAAAATAAAAAAAAATAAAACTCGCAGTGGGTTTGTTATAAATTATCAAGCGAGTGTATCTGTGACCACAACCGCGATCAAATGTAATTTTTTGTCATGAAAATCAATGGTCTAATATGTATATGCCTATTGCTAGGCGCTGGTCTCCACCTAGACGTAAGGGGATGTTAGGTCATAGTTCTTTTTTTATTTCATAAACCGAGCAGTCAGAGCCTTATGGTGACTACCGACGCCCATACACACCCACACAACTAAAAGTTATGCAGATGCGTTGCGCTTCTTTTCCCTATCCCGCCAAATGGTCCACCGGAAACTCACAATCCGCACGAAACGCGACAACATAGCTGTCACTTGACGCTGGTGTTATGTGAGCGAGAGGTACCACTCCGGGCGTGCCGGCCAAATTCAGCTGCAAAGCAGCATGGGACTACCTCTTCATTTATACGTCAACTTCATACACCCTCGAAGACTACGAATCTTAGATATGCATTTCTCGTGATGTTTTTCTTCATCGGTGAGCAAGTGATTTTAATCAGGTCAGGAGAAATCTAAAAACTCATTATTAGTATTTATAGATAAAAAAACTCACCTGTACGTAATGTCCGTCTCTGTTCAGTAACAACGGGGCACCACCGAACCCAGAGCACGCATCTTTACCTTCCTCCCCCCCAGCGCAGATCTGGCCCTCGTGGATGGGGACAGACTCCCCAAACACTTGCTCACATGTTTCTAAAGGCTTCAGAGGAACATCCAATTGTTGTTGACGACCGATCTGAAATAAGTGATTTTTAAGTTTTTTTTCGAAAGGTACAGTAGGTGATTTGGTTCACCTAAAAATATTTTTAGTTCATCGTCACAAGTACCAGAATTTTACTCAATAAAGTTATTGACATATTAATTAAATTAAAACTTCATTATTAATTATTCGCTATGAACAAAGCCAGAAGTCATACCAACGCTAAACATTACAAATCACATGACTTCTGCATGAGAAATGCTGTTAAATTAAACTAAGATTTGAAGATCCTTTGGTCAATGGCTGTATTGAAAGATGGTTCTGCAATAAATATTATATTTATTGCGGCCTTGTTTAAACAGGTTGACATTGGTGATTGAAAGGCATTATTACATAAACAATACATACCAAGTTATTTTGACCTGACAGTTTCCCCCATCCAACAAGCGAGGCGTGCTCATTTATAATGATTTCCGGCTTATCGTTCAGGCAGATCGGCGCTGCTGTCACTGAGATGAAATCATGGCAATTAATGTAATCAGTCATCAGATTGCAGGCAATGATGCCCTTGAGCATTGTCCTAATATGAACTTGGACACAGCATTTTAAAGGACATTGAAATGTTTGGACTAACAATCCAAACTAAGCTTACATAAATAAATCAAGTTACAAGAAATTTAAGTTTTAACCTATAGACAGAGAGAGAAGAGAGAAACTAATAAGAGTAAAAACTCTTATTAGTTTCTCACAACTCAAAAAATGTAAGTTAGTACCTATAGGTTAATTCATAGCATTATAATTAAGATTCGAAGAAGAGAAAGAAAGAAAATAAGAAGAAGAATAAAGAAGATAAGAAGAAGAAGATAAAGAAGATCTTATATTAATGAAAATGTCAAGCTTAATGTAATATATTATATATAATATATTATAATATAATAATAAATGCTATTAACACTAAACGGACATTTCAACAGGAACTGAATTTGTTTAAATGTGAGGTCTTAACTACTTAATTGTAGTAAAAAAATTAAGACCTTGAAGTATTGATATCATACAAAGCATATCTAATCAATCATATCTAAGGGAGCAAATCTAATCTCAAATCAATTTAAGTTATCCGACTATAGTATCACAAGACCATGCAAAGTAAGGGCAGGTTGCTAGTTACATAATAAAAAAATATCCAAAAACAATTGAGTCAGGCGGACAAGCACGAGAAGATCCTACCTACCCCAGATAATGGAAGTAGGGACAAAGATGAATAAGAAAGAAGAATAACAACTAGATTTTCAGGCATTTCCTGCCTCGCACGACCACTATATGGAACCAGCTGCCGTCTGTGGTATTTATTTTTTCCGAGCCGCTTACGACTTAGGTACCTTCAAAAAAAGAGCACACTCATATTTGAAAGGCCGGCAACGCACTTGCTAATGATTTAGCGGGTGTCTATGGATGTCGTTTATCACTTACTACCAGGTGAAACGACTATCCGTTTGCCCCCTCTTATATAAAATTCCTATACATTACCTGAATACTTGATCTCCTCCTGTAAAATGATCATAGCTATGTCGTGCCGGAATATCTTCTGCTCGTAGCCGGGATGGACGGAGACACTCTCCACCTTGATGGCTTGGGTGGGGGGCGCGCAGAAGAAGTCGTTGCAGTCCGGACTGCGGCCTATGTCCCACTCGCCAACCACCACTGTGGACCTGGGTAGAAGACAGACAACTACAAAACACCTTTTTACGGATATTATCACGATTTGGGAAGATATTTACACTCTATATTAGATAAGACATACAGATAAAAAGAAATAAATGCTTATTTGCAATGCTCATTTACTCACACAAACTAAAATCGTGGCTATTAATAGAGCCAGTATTAATTAAGCAAAAAACCGTGTGGTGTCGTGGGACACCAGATAAGAACGAAGTTCCTTATTATAAAAATATTAATTTCAAGTTCTATTCGAGGTTTAAAGAAAATAATTATTAGGGTATATATATACAATTTCATTATGATTTTTTATCGATAAAAATCAGAGCATTTCCCGGTGTAAGACAAAACAAAAACAAGAAAGTCACCTGAGATCGGTGGGATTCGAACTATAGTTTTTTTGCTATGCAGCCCCAATAGTGTCACACACAGCTCCTGACGCAGTGATGGGTCAGTCAAAAATTTGTATTTCAATTGTAGATTTAATTTGATTTGTTTCTGAGTAGGATGACGTCAGTAAAAATCTTAAGCTTTTATATAATATACTTTGCCTAAATCTTATCAAAAATTAATACCTTTCTTACAGAAACATCACGACAATTATGAATTGGACTCACAATTTATATCCCTCTGGTTTGGCCAGCGCGCAGTGAGCAGCGGTCAGCACCACCTTCTTGGATACAATAGATCCGCTGCAAGCGAACCTAACGTTGCCGCTCTCTTTGTCTGCAAAATAAGATACTGGGTATATATAGAGACACTACGGATAATTCAGATGAGCCTGATTGCAAAATGGTTAACTCCATCACGTTAGATAGGTTTCGGTGGCAATATAATTAATGGCACCCACCGATACACACAGATTTTCACGGAGGGAACAGTTAGCAGTATAATATTATGATATAATCCGATTTTGATAAATGTTTAAATTTTTCGTAGTCATTATTCAGAATTTAAAACTTGTTAATTGTAGTTAAGGCGACGCATTGTTAAACAATAATTCTAATACCGGACACGCGCCAGAGGGGACTGAGCGTCCTGAGCGTCCATACGCGCACGCGCTTATATCTAAAGGACGTAAACGACAAAATGGTTTTTGTTATATTATTGCGTTAAAAACGATAATTGGAAAAATTCCTACTGTTGTTTTAAAAAACATGTATAGACTCATCTACGAAAAAAGTTAAGAGGCTTAAACCGGTCCCGTTTACCCTTAAGTCATTTTTTTCTTTTCCCCCGTACAATTAATTCTAAAATTGACTAGAGGTTCAAATTTAATGTTGAAAATTTCCCAGTTCCGTACTACCCTCACTTACTCGTGAAGCCTATCCTGGCGACCCAGGGATGTGTCCCAAGCCCGCTGTAGTCCGTTCCCTGCACCATGCTCCTGCCACACTCTGGCGCGCCCGCCGCGTACACTCGCCCACACTCGCACAGCGGGCAGCACACGTAGTCCTCGTTGTTGACGCTACCACACGTTAGCTCGTTCAGGCGGTGGAAGTATCTAGAAGTATATTCATTAGTTTTAATCTGATTCTCATCTTTACTCGACTACAGTTTACTTTACTATTTACATAATATTATATTCCTTATCTACGTATTATCCACTAGCTGCATGGTGCCCGCGACTTTGACTGCACAGGATTAGATTTTGGACAATTCGCTCAATATCTTTATAAATTATAACCTGTGTGTTATTCTAAAGTTATATCTAAGTATATTACTGTAAAAATTCATTAAAATCCATTCAGTTTAAGTTTGTATGAAAGAGTAACAAACATCCATACATACAAACTTTCGCCTATATTAGTAGAGTGATTTTGATCAATGAGATGTCAATAGTAATATAAGACGAAGAGAGTATGAACATTATATATCACTCTGACGTAATATTTTTGAATTTTGAAATATTATGTACACACATACACAGGTGCCTATAGCAATTGCACTCAACAAAAGGATCACTGAACAATAGTGGAGCTGTTGAAACAAGCAGGGAAGGGACAACAGTAGAAAATATGTACTCTTATATTTTAACACTTTATTTAAAGCGATTTAAAACGGACGCCACTTTAATAGTTCCCACCCCATTCATACATTTTATGATGAAAATTAAATTTCCCAAAACAATTAATAAATTCTAAATATTATACTGAGTTCAAATATCACCTAAATAGCTCTATGTATACTGCTGTACCAAATCCCCAATCTTAATAAAACAGAATACATGGAACAACAACCATACAATGTATAGAAACATAGCCACCGCTAATTCCTCGGCAAATCAGATTTAACACTACGTAAAAGGAATGGTCATATTTTTTCTCTGTTATTTTACCCTAAAACTATTGCTACAAGTTGCTCTAAATAACAGTACCTCTACGTAAAAACGCAACACGAATGAATACTAAGGTATGGTATAATTTTCGATTCGTGTTGTGCTACTATAGTTATGTCATGTGCGAACTCATGGTAGAGGTACTGGTTCTGTCAGACCGTGTGATAAGATCCCTAATAAAATTAATTACTTAGTTCGTCGATGTAAGCTTATGAAAGTAAGGATACTCTTCGCTGATGACTTTCTACAACTTACTTGTCTGAAGAAAAACACGCGAAGTCCATCAAGTCGTCCAGTAAAGGGCAGGAGGAAATGGGGACACACGTCGTGTTGACAGGACAGTTGTTCTAGATAAAGACAATATATTATAATATATATGAGATTTTACATTATGATATTTTTGTGCCCCTCCTATATCCTAATATACTATTGTGGGATTGTATGTGAAAGTCCCAAAGGGAGATCTCCGACCGATCGAGATGGTAAGCTCGGTCAGGACAAATTTGCTGCGCGGGCTCCAGTGAGTGGTGTGGAGGGGTGGGGAGTGATGACAAAGATGTCCAGAAGGAGGAGGCGTATTCTGTCGAAGGTCACCAATGTGGGATATAGGTGAAAGCCCCAAAGGAAGATCTCCGACCGAGCGTTATGGTATGCTCGCTCAGACCGAAGCCCACTTGTTATCATTTCAGCTGTTGTTTGTATAGCGCCGAACTGTGAAACTTCGATAGCGCGATTCAGGATTGTGGCGCTAATTGGTCCGCCATACTATATAGAATATTGGCAAACTCTACTTTTTATAATTTTATAACAGTTTCTTATACTCCCTATATGTTTACGATGTTTCCCTCCAGTGAGTGTGGTGTTTTTTTATTTAATTATACTATAATAGCTGTAGCCTGCAGCTTCGCCCGCGTTAACTTAGATTTACAGCCACAAGCGGATTGATGATTGTCTTGACGTGGCGGTGGGGATCGGTAGCCTAGGGTGAGCCCAGCACCATGGGAGAAGCTAATTGAGCCGAGGGGGCTCTTACCCCTCTTATAAGAAGAGGGGACAAAAGATCAGCTGGGGCAAGGGGCGAGGATGGAAACCTCACCCTATTGTACTGTCCCGACGTTGGGAGGGGTTGTTCTGTAGTGCGGGACAACCCCTCTGTGGAGGTGGCGTCGTTCCCTTGCGGGCTAACTAGCCGTAGAGGTGCCCTGTTAGCTTAACAGATCCGGGGAACCTCGCCGAGGCGGCACTGGTGGCACTCGCCGGGTTTTACTGGATAGAGCTGCGTCCACTTACCATCTTTCGGGCGCAGCGAGTCCCACATACCCGCCTGGGAAGACCCACTCACCAGGCGGGATGCCTCAGAGCATTTCCCGGCATTAAAGAAAAAAAAGGCCTATGAGTTGACGGCTAGGGGCTGATGATGGCAATAATGATGATGATGAATGTGAGATACATAATAATAAATGTAAAATCGTGCTATACATAATAATGAACTTACTTGCAACCCATTTTCTGTACGTGGGTTTATATCGGTGCTGATGGTAATACCTGAAAAAAGAATTAACGTGAAGTGGCTGGCCACGACTCTCTGGCGATTCACATCTTACAGATTTATAAGATCATATTCATAATTACTATCGAACCTAATTAATATAACTACTTATAAGATAGCGTCCATTAACCCCACCATGGTTCAAGCCCTGTCGTGGTGGTGGGGCTCAGTAGCCTAAGGTGAACTCAGCACCTTGGGCGAAGGAAATTGAGCCGAGCTGCTCTCCCCCCTTATAAGAAGAGGGGACTAAAGAACCGGAGGACAATAGGCGAGCATGGGAACCTCACTACATTGTATTGTCTCGACGTTGGGAGGGGTTGTTCTGTGGTGCGGGACAACCCCTCTATGGAGGTGGCGTCGGTTCCTTGAGGGACTGACTACCTGTTTGCTCAACATTTCCAGGGCACCTCACCAAAGGCGGCATTGGTGGCCTTCGTCGGGTTAAGTGGATAGAGCTGCGTCCACCTTACCACCTTCCGGGCGCAGCAAGTCCCACATACCCGCCTAGGGAGACCCACTTCCCGCGGGATGCCTCAGAGCATTTCCCGGCGAAAAAGGAAAAAAAATTGACAAGAAGATATATATTTTATCTTAATGATTAATGAAGGACATAGGCAGTCAAAATAATCATCATTGGGCCGGATACGTCTGTAAAACTTTTTATTAAAAAAAACTGTTTCTTTTTGAAACCGAAATATTTCCAACCTAAAGGATTGATAGGAAAATATATATAATATCACCTCTAAAGCCAAACGTCTATAGGTACTATTGATTATTGAATTCATTTTGAATATGGAATATCTTTAATTGAGATTTTTTTCACTTTCCATGTGTAAATAGGCACAGGGCTTTGCATGTGTAATACAATTTTGTCTCTATGCGGCCTTGGTAATAGGAATAATAGAAATTATCGTTTGATCTGGGTCAAATGCGTTGTAAATGACTAAAGTGCAACTTAATAGAGGACCATAATGTCAACTATATTTATCTTTAGTAATATTCATCGTTTATCGCCCAAAAAATTATCGTACGGATTTTTTTATCATCTAATTTCAAAAGAAACACAGCGCGGGCCGCTGACTTTCTCAATTAATGGGAGCCTTCAATTCACTGTTGTTTAATTATTATTTATAAAATACGGATTTGTATTTTACAAAAATATCATACTGTTTATACATTGCTAAGCAAGGCTTTTACAAATAATCAATTTCACTGTGGAAAATGAGATTATGAGGCGTGCAATTTTTTTCCCACCAATGTTCAAGCTTTGACGTGGCGGTGGGGCTCAGTAGCCTAAGGTGAACCCAGCACCTTGGACGAAGCAAATTGAATCGTACCCCGTACCCCTCTTATAAGAAGAGGGGAGAAAAGAGCAGGGGGAGCAAGGGGCGAGGATGGAAACCCCACCCAATTGCACTGTCCCGACGTTGGGGGGGGTTGTTCTGTGGTGCGGGACGACCCCTCTGTGGTGGTGTCGGTCCCTTGAGGGACTGACTAGCCGTCGACGTGCCCTGTTTGCTCAATAGATCCGGGGCCCCTCACCAAAGGTGGCATTGGTGGCACTCGCCGGGTTTTAGCGGGTAGAGCTGCGTCCACCTTACCATCTTTCGAACGCAGCGAGTCCCACATACCCGCCTGGGGATTCCCCCCTCCTCAGCGGGATGCCTCAGAGCATTTCCCACGTAAAAGAAAAAAAAGGCGTGCACTTTTGGATTTTTTTATAGAACTACGTTCAAAACGTATTCCGTACATCACTTGATATACCAGTTTCGTGGATAAATATTTTTTTATTAGATTATATGTGTTGTGTTATATGTGTTATTATATGTGTTCTCGTAATTAGTTGAACTTGAAGTTTAAGATTACATGTAAATAATTTGGCATATTTTAACCTTTACAATTTAACAAAAACATATTAAGAATAGTTCCAAGAAAATAGATTAATTTAATCTAAGAACGTGATGATTTTTTTTTACTTACTGCCAAACTGCGCGTCAACAAAAACAAACAAAGAAACTAAAATCAGTATAAAAGTCATTGTATTTTCCTTGTACTAGCTAATATTACTAATTATTTTTATATTATATTTCTTGATTTTCACACTTTATTCACTTAAGTTCAAGGATATAGTAAAATACAATATTTTTGTATAATTTTCCATCATAGGTACAACTAGAGCTGGGATCACTGCATTAATGTTACGCTACAGAAGCTTCGTTTTGAGCGACGTGATTCAGAGGCACACAACTGTTTCGAATAAAATCAAACATTTAGATTTTTGCAAATTTCAAGCTTAAACAACTACATCACACTGCATGCACATTATGCGAACTTACGTTAAAATACATTTTTTTTTTCATTTTTATAAGTAGGTATGATCCTGATGACCTAATTACTCTTATAACTTAAACAACATCGAACTAAAACCCTGAAAAACCTTAAACCCTGGCTATTGTTGAGGACTTGCGTATGATCGGGTTCCTAACTAACACGTGATACTGATCACGTGGGGTTCAATAAGTATCAATGTTAGAATGTTTGTAGAAAAGAGCATAATCATATTTGAAAGGCAACGCACCGGGTAATTAATGATCTGATGTAGCGGGTGCCTGCGCATGTCGCTTGTTACTTACCACCAGGTGAAACGACTGTCAGTTTGCCCCCTCTTATATAAAAAAATACTAGGCATGTAACATCAATCTAAATACAGAATTATTGTGCGTTAGTTCGCATGTAGATTTTGCTTTAGGCATTAACATAACTTGTGGATTTATAAGATTTAACCGACTGTGCTCAGATTCTAGTAACTTACCACTTGATGATACCATAAAAATAATACGCATACTTTATAATATGAGTTTTCCTAAAATTAATTGTATTTATAATATCATGCAGGAAATTAATCTCAAATGTTTGGTTATCTTACATATTTTCTAAAGTGTTAAGTTTCAAAAAATTCGAGAGCTGACTTGCAGCTGGCTGAGGAAATACCTGCAGCATTACCGTATTATTTGGTAGCACATATCTGGATGAGCCAATACATAAAACTGCTTGTTACAATTCCTGGATAGATTAGCAGTTAAAACCATGTCTAGTAGCTACTGTAAAGAGATCATTGTGAAAGAAATATCGTGTCAAAAATAAATTGTTGAGAACATCTGCAAACACCCATTAATACAGCTACTTCAAATTAAAAGCAGGTATAAACTATCAACTGACATCACACAACACAAAAAAAGTAATTACATAATGTTTTAAATTAGAGTTTAAGTAATTGTATTAAAAACCCTTTTTTTATTATAACTTATAAAACTTTGGGCTCAAACGGATAATACTTTTACTTGTTATTTATTGTAACATGTGGGAGTTGTTTGTAAGTAAAATTAATTCCTTTGTAAAATTCCATCACACAGTATATTGGACACCAACCTTTTGCGAAATTACTGTACCTACCTATATACTTTTTTTGCAAAATTTCATTTATATTCAGCCAGATTACAAAAAGTTGTGTCTCACGACATGAGCGTGGTATTCAATAGATGTTTTTGGTTCACCTTTGTTATTCTACAATGTCATTGACACTAAGGCAGGCAGTTGGCAAATTCATTAAAATGTTTTACGTCTTTAATATATAGCCTGACTACAAAAAAACCCTCGCCATATTGCGGAAAATTTCGGAACTAATTTTTGTATGGGCTATACAGTGGTTACCATAAAAAAGAGACAGGGGCAACACCAATGCAGGGTTGATATATTTCTGGTCAGGTTATACGAAATTGATCCCATTTTAATGGCAAAATTACTTGCAGCAGATAATTTCAGTTCAATATTATATCGTTAATTATCCGGTTCCTCCTTAAGAAATACTATTGGACCTTAAAACATTTTCTATAATTTAATTATCTCAAATCTCAAAATTTTTAATTTTCTCCTGATGATTCACAATATTAAATCAGTGTACTCTATATTTATAAAGTATGAAATATAATATTGACGTGAAATAATTGTACTTTCACATAAGCCATCGAATCTACAGATTTCCATCGAAGCCCACCATATTTCTTACGATTTACAAACTATCCGCGACCAACATTTTATGAATAAGTTTTTGGATATACTATAATAATCATCATCATCAGACGAAGTATTTAACGATTTGAAATGACCACATAATGAGTTAATCATGAACGTATCAATTTACGAGGACACAAAAGTGGACACATCCCGTGAAAAGTTCTCATTGATTCAGATCCATACCGTGACGCTAATTAATGGCTGTGACACGAAAATTACTTCCTAATCCGATAAGCCGGTGATATTGTTTATACTCTTTTGGAATACTATTAAGGAAATACTAGCTGTTGCACGCAGTTTCACTAGCCGAAAAATTGGAAAATAATTTTTCATCTTACTAATAGTATAAACGTGAAAGTTTGTATGTGTGGATATTTGCTACTATTTCACACAAAAACTTCTGGATGATTTGTAATGAAAATTTGCAATAATGTAGCTTGTACGTCAGAATAACAAATAAGCTATACTTATTGAGTGAATTGTCCAAAATCTAATCCTACGCAGATAAAGTCGCGGTCATCAGCTAGTATGTTATAAATCTATACTTATATAATACTACTTTTTTTTCCGCCGGGAAATGCATCTCGCGGGGGAGGGGGACTCCCCAGGCGTGTATGTGGGACTCGCTGCGCCCGAAAGATAGTAAGTGGACGCAGCTCTACCCACTAAAACCCGGCGAGTGCCACCAATGCCACTTTGGTGAGGTGCCCCGGATCTGTTGAGCAACAGGGCACCTCGACGGCTAGTCAGTCCCCCAAGGAACCAACGCCATCTCTACAGAAGGGTTGTCCCGCACCACAGAATAACCCCTCCCAACGTAGGGACAGTGCAATGGGGTGAGGTTCCCATCCTCGCCCCTTGTCCCCCTACTCTATCGTCCATTCTCCTTATAATGTACAAAGTGCAGCTCCCTCGGTTCACTTGACTTCGCCCATGGTGCTGGGTTCACCTTAGGCTACTGAGCCCCACCGCCACGACAAGGCTTGAATGATGGTGGGGATATAATACTATTAATATAATACTGGGCTAGGTCCCCATTCGACTTAAAAAATCATGTAATCCAATCAGCGCTACAATGCTACGATATTGGTGAGTGACATAGGATATGAAAAAAATCATCAAAGCTATAATCTAAGTTAACACGGATGAACTGCAACAGCTCGTATAATAACCTCCTCCTTTATGAAGTCGTTTAAAAAATAAGTACCTCGTATTTGGGCGATTAAGTGAAAATCCGCCAACATCAATAAAACCGAAACATGGAAAAGGAGACAGATATCACACGTTGGTTCTAACATTGTGCTCTCTCACGAATTACCAGAAATACGGGAACTATCCAAAAAACCTTTCTACTGTTGGGTTGTACCACTGGGGTGAGTTGAGGACTTCAGAAATGGTCATTGTGCGAGTCGTAGCGTGGGACGACTTGACGAAAGACCAACAACAGCAGAAGCAACAGTGTTTTTTTGGAATGCAACGTTTCGATGCGTTTACAAAGGCACGAAGGTTCCTTTTTTCAACAAGCGCAGAAGACAACCTTTTTATATCCGTTATATAAGACAAAAAGAATAACTTGACATTCTGTCACTTTAAAAAAAAACAGTTGGAAAAATGTCCTAACACGTTTTATAATTTTCCATACAAACCACCAAAATATGTAACGTTAAACATACAACAAATAAGAACCACCATGAACCTACCAAGCAGTATTTCAGATCAGAATGTATTTTGTACTTACGGATGCTTTGTTAATGAAGTAAGGCCGAGTGTTAATGATCGGGGCGCAATGAAGCGTGCTAGTAAAGCGCCTTGCCAGGCCGATTCTGATACAGATGAGGTAAGTACATCGAGCATGTAACCGGAATAGAGCGGTAATATTATGTATTTTGAATGAAAACAAATTCCGCCAAATTTGTGATGCGACGTTGCGCCGGTTCTGCGCTCTGATTGGCTGACTGATCGCCATTGATAGATGATTGGTCAATGGGATTTACATACAGATTACTGGTTGGTTGAATTGTTAATACATCAGTGACAAAGCACTGACCAGTTTCGGAATTTATGGCTCACATTACTATTTACTACTCTATCCGGTTATAATATATGCTCGATATGTAAGTATAACTGCTAAGTTCAATCTCATTGCTATTATAGCTTCTTGATTAACGTCATTCAGGTCATTATTTAGGTTCAATTCTAATGAGATTTAAATTGTAATTTGTGACAAATATTCACCATTTGCTCTACGCAAAGCGTTCGAAGTACAAGTCCAAATATTTTTTGCAAAGCAATGATGAAGTTTTGTTTTTTTTCTTCCCTCGGTAATTGAACGGTTAACATTGGGCATCAATAAGTTATAAACAAACAGTCTTCTGTTTTATTACATTAGTATAGATATTAAATGTATCGGGTGAGAATCAGTGTCATGTATATATCTATAAAATCAGTATTTATGACAATAAAACTTATTTCAGATAGACACCGAGGAATCAATCCAAGTTGAAAGGTCCAAAGCACTGCATGAACTCGTCAGGTCGAACAGGAAAAAAGAAAAATACATACCAAATTCTACAATAGCAAAAGTAAGTCTACAAAATTGTAATATCAATTGTGGGTTTCATTTAATAGTTTGTATAAAATAAATTAAATATTTATTATATATGTTTTTATTATATTTAAGGGCTGGCAGTCATAAGCCTTTAAATTTATTTAACAGTAAGAAACTACTACAGCTATATTTATTTAACAGTAAGAAACTACTACAGCTATATTTATTTAACAGTAAGAAACTACTACAGCTATATTTTTTCACATTTTAGTCACGAACGCGTCGTTTAATCAAAAAAATTACACCTCCTCTAATAGGAAAGATTCCTTCCTAAAAAAGTTATCTATGTTGTCTAAAATAATGCTCACATCTATATTATGGTGGTACTCCTACCCGACGCCAGGAGGCCGTGTGGTAGCAGACTGCACGGTTGGCGGGGGGCAACCACTTTTATAAACCAAAAGTGAGCCAAATGGGCTCACACTAATTCGATGTAGCATTAGGGCCTTCGGGCCGTTAGCATAGATCCATCCAAAAAAAAACTATGTTTTGATTTATAGGCAACAGAATCTACTGACCATTCCGAACCGAGGCACAAAATTAATACTGCTTGTGTGGAAAATTCAAGCATTCTGAAGCTAACAAGAGCGAGATGGTTGACTGAAAACCAGGACGACGCTTCTGAATCTAGGTTCAAAAATATTTATAAATAATTCTAGTTTTTTAGTATCGTTCCACCGCATATTTATATTACCAACCTTTTTAAATGTCCGTGTATCGTACTAAAGTTTATTCAAATCGTAGGCAAACTGGCAGACGTTACTTGCTGATAAGTTGACAGCGTCGTCCACAAACATTGAATGAATTGCCTGAGTTGTCCCTGGTTGTAGGAGAACTTGATAAACTTGATATCTTTCGGATGAACGGACAGAATACACAGTTTTCACCTAGCACCGATATCGTTTGTCTCTTTAAAAATCCTTTGTGGATTGGAATGGATCTTTTTGATTAATTTAAGTCCTTGCATCTTATAGTTAGTACCTACAGTGAGATTGTTTGTGCTAGATTTTATACTTTCTTTTTATTCCTGCAGTTCACCATCTATTTCTCCTTCATCCTCATCGTCTGAGTGCAGTGAAGATTCAGAATGTCGAAATCAACCCATCAGCTCAGGCGACAAATGCCTTTCAACAATACTTCGACTGGATAAGGAGCATAATATGTTCGGGCTATCGAATATAGCCATCGTTGGACAGAAAATTTCGAAAAAGAATCGCAAGGAAAATGAGAAACCAGTTTTTCCACAAACGGCTATAGTACAAGTTTGCTGCAGAAATAAATGCTGCAAACACAAGGTGTCATGTCAGATCATTTTAATACTTATATAATAATGGTATAAGGTCGCTGTTAATCATTCGTCATCACAGTTCCTTCACGCCCAGGTCATGAGTTGCCTATTCTAAAATATAAGTAATTCTCGGTGCTAGTGAAGTGAAGACATTGCAAAGTTATTTTAACAGTAGGAATAAGCAGGATTGTGGTACCCATGAAGACGTGTGCGTGGCATACTGGCAAATGGCAATAGTATTTCGTATGTGTGACCCTGTGGTAAGAAGTTTTTGGGAGATTCCACTGTATATTCAGCTAAGACACATCTTGAGTCAGACCCATCAAATATTTTATAATAAATACTAATAATATGTGTTTTAAATACTTTTCCAGAGCAACACCGATCTTCCGACTTCCTTGAAAGTGAGTTTCTAGACCTACTTTATTAGAGAACAATTCTTAAACAACATACTGACTTCAATGGTGTGGTAGCTTGCTCTACACTCAGATCACAAGTTCGAATCTTGCTAATTATAACGAAAACATGACTTATATGTAACTTTATTTTACATCGTTTAAATATTATAATAATATGTTGATTGTACGTGTATTGAAAAAAACTTGCATTTATTTCCTTTATCTGGTTTCAGAATGAGCTCAGTGCCTACGGTTCTAGACGAATTATATTTTTTGGTTCAACTATTGTATTTTTGTTTACAGTGCGGTGCATGCCACAGTTGCTGTTTTGATCCATTCTGTTCTCTTTGTGCGGCCCCTCGAGTTTTAACTTGTGTACGTAGTTTTTAACATAAATAGCCTTACTATGGTATGATGTCGTAATACCACCCTAGTGTATAAACCTTTTATTTTATTTATACTGGTCCCCTAATATAACATTATTCAAAGGTATACTTACAAACGCTGTCAAACTAACTTCACATCGGTCAAGTCAAATAGAGCCTACTAAAACCACAACTAAAATATTACTATACGTAATACAAATATAAAATCGAGGACTATTCGCAATGTGGTGGTTATCCACCATATTGCGAATACCTAGTCCTCGATTGACTTGCTGTAAAATCACATATATTATTTTACTAGCGTACTACTACTACTACTAGCGTACTACTACTACTACTAGCGTTTTTACTACGTAGTAATTCCAACTCACTGTAAAATCATCGCCGCTGTCCGTGAGAGAGTGCAGGAGATTATTTATTTCAATGATAGGAAGCGCTTAATGAAAGATGATATTTATGTCGATGATGATGATGAGGATGATGATAATGATGAAATTAAATTGATTGTTGTAGTATTTTGTATGAAATTTAAAGCTTAGAATTGTTGTAACGTTCTTTATTTTCGACGGCCATTTTAACCTAAACCCCTAAACCTAATTATTTTATGTATTATGTATGACTCGGCCTCTTGAGTGAGAGGTCCGGGTTCGTCCTGACCCCCTGTGATGCATTTAAATAAATATTTGCGCACCTGAACATGACCATCGCTTGCTCACCGGTGAAGGAAACATCTCAAGGAAATCTGCATGTCTGATGAAATTAAAAGTCTTTGAAAAGCCAGCGCATCGGTGAACTATGGCCCAAACCCTCCTCGCCTGATTTCGAGGAGGAGACCCGTGCCCAGCAGTGAGACATAAAGGTTGATATTATTCATTTATTATAATGTTATTTTTACATATTTTGTTCCAGGATTCCCGGCCATGCTCTGTACCTGTAAGTATATACCTGTACCTGTAATAATAAAATATAATATCCAGAAATAGTGAGAAATAACTACAATCTTCTTTCATAGTTCTTTATTTAAAAATATAAATACATATTTATATAAATAAAACAATAAGGAAATTTAAATGATGCCACTTAATTTTATTATTTTCTATTCCCTTTACTTTTAGTGTTCTTCTGGGAGCAAAATGAAATACAGCTGCAAGGTAACTTGTGTTGCTATTTTATAGAATAATTTAGTTTATTAATAATGAGTCTAACCGTGCGTAATATTCTAGGTGCCATATATACCATCCAAGTGTATGTTTGACTGCACCACGCGCTATGGAATGAAGGTAAATTTATGTTTTTCTTTACCAACTTTTTCAACTATTGGTGGAAATTTCAGTTCTCATTAAATAATCTTAAATTAGTACGGAATAACAAACCGATGAGAGGGATGTGCCACGCGCCCGTTGCATGGGCCACCGTCCAGCTTATTTCCTCCGTGAGGAACAGGGTTCGGGGGAACAGAACAGGCAGAGTTATTACTGTCACAGAGACTTAACATCTTATGCCTCAGAACAGACAAAACACGAATGAGTTGCCTGGACTAGTTCCAGATATACTTCGCCATGGTCATGGACGACAATGACCAAATAACTTAGAACAACAGTATCTACTTAATACTAAGCAATATGCTTATAAGCTTAATAAGCTGTTAGTGCTGAGCCCAGTAATAACATATAGTGACAAATTATTTAACTACAGAGCATACCTATATCTAAGTGTTATAATAATGTAGATTACATATTTTATAGCTAAAATAAATTATTTTACAGTAGAAAAAATATTTACTTCATAACAGGTCTATTACATCAGTGGTATAAAACTGGTTATTGCTTCCAAAATAAAAACTTAATTCTAAAATGATTAATTCAATGTCGACGTCATTGTATTGTATTAGTTTTAGTCTGAGATCTCCTCATTTAAACGTTAAATACACAGATATTAAATACCTACATAATATTGAAAAAGTGTAGAGCTACGAGTCGCAGGGATGCTCTTTGCGCGCTCATCTGCGTAGGTACCTAATAAATAGATCTTTAAATACGAATTTTTAAGTAAATACTTGAATTTTTTATATAAGCTACTTTGAAAGATTTAAAAACGAAATGTGAAGGTTTTTTAAATCACCCCCGAGAAAGGGTGAAAAAAATGTAAAAAGGGTTTTATTTTAATTTTGGGAAACTGTAAGAACTAGAAAAAAAGTTTAAATAATAGCTGTAGAGCATCAAATTTTATAAAGAAATCAACTCTGTTTTTCGCTAAAATTAAAATTATCCAAGATCGGATAGGAAGCTTCAACAGGATCAGACCCAGAATCGATCCTTGTGGGACATCGCATCCGACTTGCCACCACTCTACGGACCCACACTGGCAGGCTGCTCTCCTCTCGGAGATACGCCTCCTACAACCTTCTTAGACTCCAAAGAAATTCAGCGCCTCCGGTATCACACTGTGAGATTGAAATCGCTATGTACAAATACACCGCAAACACCACCTCCCCTCTCTATTTCACCTCACCCGTCACCGTGCGAAGGCGTCAACGGTCGACCGGCATGCCTGGAACGTAAATTGGGACATATTCCCGGTCCCGGGCCCTCCTCCATGTGCTGAAAGAGCCAGGAGGCCACTATTATTTCCCGATCCTTCCCAGCTTTGCTTAGCAACACCACCGGTTGCACCCATGCGGATGTTCCACACAAGGACCTAACCCGGGTTACAGCCCCCCTCCTTTGCCACTGCGGTGATTACTCGCTCCGCGGTGACCGCGTTGCTCAGGCCCGAGAACCTTTGAAAAAGATTGAGATGAGAATGGCCTTTTTCTCGGCCCATAGTACTTCCGCCTCTTCAGCCAAAGCCTCCTTTACACGAGCGGCGTTGGTGTCTGCCTTCTTGTCGCTCGTGGACCCAGGCACCTGATTAGGCGCGCCCCAGTCACCAATTACCGAATCCGGAGCGGGTCGATACCCATCTCTGCCAAGTAAATTTTTTGCTCCGCTCGTTACTGATAATTGTAGCCATGGTGCGATGGAACACCAGCTTCGGTTTAGCTCGATGGCACAAGGGCTAAACGACGAAGGGGACGACGTATTCTTCGCTTGCGGCCCTGCAGCCTGCAGGTTTCTTAGTCGTCGATATCCGGCGTTCTTGGTCCCCTCTTCCTCCCTCCTTTGGGAGGCCGCAAGGGATCAACTCTACTTCCCCCGAGGGTGAGGTCGAAGGCGTCTACCTCTTCTCGCTCCACCCTTTCTCTCAACGTAGCCTAAGCACGAGAAAGCGTGGGAGCCTTGCCACGCTTTGTCGCAGGCTACCTCCTCCTAGAGCCATCCCTCCTCCCCCTGTCTCGGTATCTGAGCCAGAGCCCCACGACATCTCGGAGACTAGGCGCTTCTGTCCCAACTCTAACTCAGACAATGAAGTCACTGATAATACGTCTTCCAACGCCTCCACATCAGCCTCCTTTCCCCTTTATGGGTGACCCCGCCTATTTAAAACTACCCTGCCCTACGACATGTTCCCGGAAATTACGAAAAGCAAAAGCAAGACTCAACACGAAGATTTCTATCAATTAATAGAAATCTCTCCGTAAAAAGCTCGTCAACATTACAAACATACTAACACTCCCACGACAAAAACATCCTGAACAAGTGAGAAACACGTAAAACCACGTACCGTATCAGAAAAACTGTCTATGAGCTACCTGGACCTTTTTTTCCTTTTACGCCGGAAAATACTCTGAGGCATCCCGCGGGGGAGTGGGGACTCCCCAGGCGAGTATGTGTTACTGGCTACGCCTATAAGATGGTAAGGTGTACGCACTAAAATACGGCGAGTGCCACCAATGCCGCCTTTGGTGAGGTGCCCCGGATCTCATGAGCAACAGGGCACCTCAACCTTGACCTTGATGGCCTGTTTAAAGTTTAAACGTATTTGAATTGTTTACGAAATTAATTTGCAGATTTTGCTCAAAAGAAAATCAAAATATGAACCATCTCCGGTAAGTTCAAAAACTTAATTTAATCCGATTAATTAATTTTAGAACATAACAAAATTTTATAAAGTAACTTTTAATTTTAGATTGAATTGACGCCTCGATCAAGTTGTGTTCTAAGCAAAGTAAGTTACCAATTATTATTTACCAATATTATCAAAATGTAAAAAATAAGTAGGTGGTAGTAACTTAATGTGTTTTAGCACAGAATAAATAATAGTATCTACTAAAGTTGATTTTATTTTAAATACTGTTAAAGAAATACTGTTAAGACTTAGATAGTAGACCGTCTGTTGTCAATAGTACCTAGAAGAGTAAACTTAGCAAGGCGTATGTTTCAAATATGTAGCCAAATAGCCATGATATTTATACTTGGGATCAGCCGTCTTAGCGTTCAGTGTTGGTCGGCCATTACCCAAGTGGGAAGATGATGGCCGGTTCGTGTTGAATGCGAGTAACGAAGGATCTGTCGTCTTGGCGTTCTTTGACCGAGGCCTATATTCAGCAGTGGACGGATAAGGGTTGTAGATGATAACATTTGGTAATGTTGACATCACTTTTAAGTTTTACGCATACTTCTAAACATTTATCTACTTGCATAAACATACCTTTATGCTCTGATGCGGGTATGTGGGACTCGCTGCGCCCGAAAGATGGTATGTGGACGCAGCTCTACCCACTAAAACCCGGCGAGTGCCACCAGTGCCGCCTTTGGTGAGGTGCCCTGCTAACAGGGCACCTCGACGGCTAGTCAGCCCCGCAAGGGACCGACGCCACCTCCACAGGGGGTTGTCCCGCACCACAAAACAACCCCCCCCAACGTCGGAACAGTACAATGGGGTGAGGTTCACATCACCCGGTAGCGATCACCTCTTGCCCCCTGCTCTTTTGTCCCCCCTTCTTATAAGAGGGGTACAAAGACTCTCGGCTCAATTAGCTTCGCCCAAGGTGCTGGGCTCACCCTAGGCTACGGAGTCCCACCGCCACGTCAATACATAAACATACCTACTAAATACCTAAAGAAAACAAAAAATTGAGAGGAGATGGGGACTAGGGCGCCAAAATATATGGGGCTATATTTTGCCCCCCGTTCCCGGTAGCGATCTCGTTAGTTTAAAACAATATCCAACCGCGATAAAATTTGTAAAAGTTGCTTCATTATACAGCGTTTTTAAATTTTCAGCCTCTAACCGCACGGGCCTGCCACCACACCCCTCATTGCGTCCCCTTCTCTTCATGCTTCCCCTACCAGATGCCATGCTACTGGCCTGCACGCGTGGGTGCACCGTGCAGCCATCCGTCCCGATGCTTCCATAACCCACCATGCTTACCGCCGAGAAGAAGAAAACCGTCCATACCCGTAGAGGAAATGTGTCCAAAGGTATTATAGTTTACGTGTACATAGGCTGCACTAAAAGTATCGGGAATGGAATATTTCCACTGTTCCTGTCATATTAAAATCTTTTTAATTGAAAACTCCTTGGTTTTAAAAATCTAATACCATTTATTTATTTTAAAAAAGATTTTCGGTCTTGTCACAAGGTCTCGTCAAACTTGTTTAGTCGTTGAAAAAATGGAATTGACTCGAAAAAATTCTAGAGCGATGATTTATTATGACTTTCGAAGTGGTTTAACACAAAAACAGTGTGTTGACCGGATGATTTCTGCATTTGGTGATGAAGCCCCATCCAAAACCACAATTTATCGCTGGTTTGCTGAATTTCAACGTGGACGTGTCAAGCTCAGTGATGATCCCCGTCAAGGTCGTCTAAAAACTGCAGTCACCCAAGAAAACGTTGATGCTGTGCGTAAGCTGATTGAGGAAGATCGACATGTGACATACCGCGAAATTCAGGCAACTTTAGACATTGGCATGAGTCAAATACAAATAATCTTGCATGAACAATTAGGTGTAAAAAAGTTGTTTTCCCGATGGATATGGATGGATTGCCAACTGACCTCCGAACTTCATTATGAAGATGGCACCTGATGATGATGATACCGCATTTGCTCTGTGAAGAGCAAAAAGCGTCTCACGTTACTTGGTGCGTCTGAACTCTCGAAAGATTCCACGCAGGATCCTCAAATGCTGTATATAACATCGTATCAGGTGACGAATCCTGGATATACACGTACGAACCCGAAACAAAAAACCAGTCACGAGTTTGGGTGTTCGAAAATGAGTTAAAGCCAACAAAAATTGTTCGTTCACGGAGTGTTGCAAAAAAAATGGTGGCCACGTTGTCTCCAAAATCGGCCATGTTGCGACTATTCCTCTTGAAATAAAGAAGGAAGAAAATAAAGAAGGAAGAAAAACTTAGGAAGAAAATTCTTCCTAAAATAAAGAATAAAATGCGTGGTCAGAGATTTTCATCGCCTGAAGAAGCTGTGGACGCCTACAAAACGGCCATTTTGGAGACCCCAACTTCCGAATGGAATGGTTGCTTCAATGATTGGTTCCATCGTATGGAAAAATGTGTCAAATTTCGCGGAGAATACTTCGAAAAGCAATACATACATTTTTAAATAGTAATGTTGTGTCACTTCCTTGATTCCCGAAATTTTCAGTGCCGCCCTCGTATCATCAATTATCATCATCACCCTTTTCCCTGTAACTGCTGCACATTGTTTCAATGATCGCTATGACGGCCGATCCTCCGCGACCCGTATTCAGACTGGACCAATAACACAGAGATCGTCGTCCCAATTAATATTAGGTATATAATTTTTTTATAGCAATAGGGCAAACGAGCAGTCCGAAGCCTTTGGGCGACTATTGACGTGCCACCTGATGGTAAGTGGTCGACGTCGCCCATGAACATAACCAAGTTCACCTGGAACGAGCTCAGGCAACTCATTTATATGTTGCCTAACCTGAGAGATAAGATGTTAAGTCTCGGTGCCAAGAGACTATGCAGATTATATATAACCAGAGATTATGCAGATTCGTTGACCTCCTTTTCCCTATCCCCTCCCAATGGGCCACGGGTTCATGCCCAATTTGGCTACGTGAAACAATCTGATCATCATCAGACTTTGTGTCCACTGCTCAACATAGGCCTCCTTCAATGAACGGCAAGACGAGCGATCCCTTGCCACTCGCATCGAACACGGACCGGCCAACGCACGGAGATCGTCTTCCCACCTGGTTAATGGTGGACCGACACTTCGTCTACCTAAACGTGGCCTTCACTCTAGAGCCTTATTGCCCCATTGGCCATTTTTTTGTCGAAGTTTTGAACAAGAATTGCTTTTATTTTCAGGGAGGATGCATGAATGAAAAGAAGACAAGTATATGCCCAAGTATGGCTTGTCCAGGGGTAAGTTTATTAACATATTTCTATTATCTATGTCGAGGAATGGACGAAATGGCTCATAATTCTGATGGTGATGATGATATTTTATATCATTTTTACATGACTGCCCGTGGGAGGGATGCGCTGTGCCGCGCTCCCGGCTGCTGTCTTTCAAAGTGAAGGACAGGACAGGCAGTGTAATTACTGGCACAGAGACTACATCTCATGTCTCAGAATAGGCAACACATAAATAAGTTGCCTAGGCTAGTTCTAGGTAGGTAAACTAGTTTATGTTCATGGACGACTTCGACCACTAACCTACCATCTGGTGGAACATCTGCCAGTTTGGCTATCCAACTGACATAAAAATGACTCAAATATAACTTTCATTATGTAGATCATGGATAAGATATCATTGTGCGATTCGTTTATAGAAAAATCCATCTATGAAAGAGGCAATCGAAAGCAGATTTGGAAACAAAAGCAAATAATTTAAGGAAGCGGTAAGAAGAACTACTTATTATAATTGCGTAAGTATAATTAATTGTCTGTATATATTATCCTAAACACTAACGTAATCTAAACAGTAATGGACCATCATGACTAAAAAGCTTGAGAAAATAAAATATGGAATTCATTTGATAATTCGAAGGCTACTATTACGGCTTAGTAGCCTCTCCCGAAAAGAGCGTGTATAAAAAACGAAAAGTGCGTGTATAAAAAATTAAAAGCACACATTATTTTACGTAATTTTTTCATATATTATTTAGTATTTGTATTTTAAAATATTCAATACAACTACGTTGATGGTGTTCTCACATGCGCTGGCTGCTGAGAGCCCATCAACGTAATGACACTTGACTCGGTTCTGTCGCCGTAGCCGAAATCAGCTTTGAAAGCATCATCTATCATACACTAACTGTTGAAGCGATAATTTCAGAAGACAAGTTTCACTGCACCGTATAACTGTGGTGACAAACTACAATGTGCGAAACAAATCCAGAAAATTCTAGATCGGATAGTATCCCAAGTATACCCAAGAAAACTAGGGCGAACCAGGGCAAAAATAAAAATAAACACACATGCGAATGCGATGCACCAATGTGTACGAATTGCTTCGTTAAAATGCCTAAATGTAAAACCAATGACACAAAAAAGGTATATAAACAAAACTATTCCTATGTATTCCTAAAACTGAGAAACAGTTAGCAGTATTATATAGAAGGTTTTATTTGTGTGTGTTATTTGAGCGAGACTGAACAATGTACGAGGGAGGCACTGAAAATTTCGGGAATCAAGGAAGTGACACAACATTACTATTTAAAAATGTATTTATTGCTTTTCGAAGTATTCTCCGCGAAATTTGACACATTTTTCCATACGATGGAACCAATCATTGAAGCAACCATTCCATTCGGAAGTTGGGGTCTCCAAAATGGCCGTTTTGTAGTCGTCCACAGCTTCTTCAGGCGATGAAAATCTCTGACCACGCAATTTATTCTTTATTTTAGGGAAAGTATAGAAATCATTAGAGCTTAGGTCAGGGCTGTACGGCGGATGGTCTAATAATTCTATGTTTTCTTGCTCTAAAAATTCTTTTGTTCTGTGCGCGGTGTGAGAACTCGCATTGTCGTAATGGAGGATGATGCGGCGGTTGCAGTTCTCTTTACGGAGTTCAGAAACGACCTGTGGCAAACAAATGCTAGCATACCATTCTGCATTAACCGTTCTTTGTCACTCAAGAGGAATAGTCGCAACATGGCCGGTTTTGGAGAAAAACGTGGCCACCATTTTTTTTGCAACACTCCGTGAACGAACAATTTTTGGCTTTAACTCATTTTCGAACACCCAAACTCGTGACTGGTTTTTTGTTTCGGGTTCGTACGCGTATATCCAGGATTCGTCACCTGATACGATGTTGTATACAGCATTTGAGGATCCTGCGTGGAATCTTTCGAGAGTTCTGACACACCAAGTAACACGAGCCGCTTTTTGCTCTTCACAGAGCAAATGCGGTATCCATCGGGAAAACAACTTTTTTACACCTAATTGTTCATGCAAGATTATTTGTATTTGACTCATGCCAATGTCTAGTTGCCGGTATGTCACATGTCGATCTTCCTCAATCAGCTTACGCACAGCATCAACGTTTTCTTGGGTGACTGCAGTTTTTGGACCACCTTGACGGGGATCATCACTGAGCTTGACACGTCCACGTTGAAATTCAGCAAACCAGCGATAAATTGTGGTTTTGGATGGTGCTTCATCACCAAATGCAGAAATCATCCGGTTAAGACACTGTTTTTGTGTTAAACCACTTCGAAAGTCATAATAAATCATCGCTCTAAAATTTTCTCGAGTCAATTCCAGTTTCTCAACGACTAAACAAGTTTGACAAGACCTTGTGACAAGACCGATAATATTTTTTTAAATAAATAAATGGTATTCGATTTTTAAAACCAAGGAGTTTTCAATTAAAAAGATTTTAATATGACAGGAACAGTGGAAATATTCCATTCCCGATACTTTTAGTGCAGCCTATGTATTCATAGATAACGCCGACAGCTCCATGTAAATGTGTAAAACATGGTAAATATCCCGTAAAAACAGTTTTAATAATAGAAAATTAAATATTTACCATCTAGCATACAGTCATTCTGGGTAACTTTGGACCACTATTCAATCAATTTCAGATACTTAGTCAATAAAATGTATAAAAGTGCTACAAAGTAATTGCGTTTTTTGTGATCTTTTGATGTTGTGGATAGCTGTAAGAAAAAAATATACACATTTGATGAGTAAATACGAAGATATAGACAGAAATAGTAGTGGTCCAAAGTTATATTGATTTTGTAAAAGAAAAAACTATTTTATTGCATTTTTGTACATTTTGGGCATGATTGGACCATGTTAAATGCTCCTACGATCCACAAGTTATCATTTAGAACTCAGCTTTACTACCACAGATTAAAAAATCTATACTAAAAAGCTAGATTAAGGAAAATGGCCCCTTAGTTTTTGAAAATGGCTAAAGATGTGAGGTGATTTTTATAATTTATAATGAAATAAACATATTACATATTACTATTGTAATTTAAAAATACTTTATTCTTTGGACATAAAACAGTATAAGTTTTATCGCTTACACTTGTATAAAGTAACAGTCAGATTGAGATCAATCATAAAGACACATACTTATTCAACAGTAAGAATCAAGAATCTTAAACAGTCTTATAAACTTCTTATAAACTTAACAAAAATCAAATTTATTAGCATTCAATTGACTTACAGTGAAATTATAAGACATTTTACTTTAAATATCAACAATTACTCTCCCCATACCTACTAGACACAAAAAGTCACGGTCTAATGTTACCCCAAAATACTTGATATTTTGGCTTCAAGATAAATCTGAGTATTTACGGAACATTTAAGCATGAGTCAGTCAAAAAAGAACATTTAAATAAAAAGACTATAATTATATAACACAAAAATGCAGTAGCTTATTATAATGAAACATTAGAAAACAATATGCAGTAGCTTATCAATTTCTAGCTCAAAAAACTCAAATTAACAATAATTGAACACAGCCTATACACAACGGCGTCTGCAAGGTGGGTAAACAAACAGGTGTTTGGTTTGAGTTTTGACACCTGACATTGATTTCCTGTTAAATTTCGTTCCTTATTGTTTATGGATTCTATACTTCACATTCGGATACATACATTTTAAAAAACTCGATTTGATACCAGCAGATAATAAAAAAGAAAAGTGTTTGTTCAAGGTGCGGTCCAATGTTATACCGCAGGTCCAAAATTACCAGGAATGACTGTAATATAATCGGAATAGAGCGGTATTGTTATGTGTTTTGTATGAAAACAAATTTCGCCAAATTTGTGCTGTGACGCTGCACCGGTTAGCGCTCATATTGGCCGACTGATGGCCATTGATGCATAATTGGCTAGCTGATTGGTTGAATTGCTATTACGTCAGTGACAAATCACTGAACAATTTCAGAATTTTATGGCTCATATTACTACTCTATCCGGTGTACTCTATACGTGCTTGATGATAATATTTACAAACAAAGTCGCTTTTCGGCCATTAAAGTTTATAGCCCCATTTGGCATAATATCAGTGCACCACGATGAGGAGAATAATAATTATTAGGAATAAAATGTTAAGTATGTAACTAAGAATATTATCGTTCTAGGTATTGAATACGGCGTCCAGGTGTACGAACAATAAAAGCGAGGTTAATTATTTTTTATTTGATAGTTACTAACAATGAACATATAGTAACATAAAATATCTACTAAAATGTAATATTAGAATAATTTGGATAAATCATTTTAAGGTAAGGTATCTAGGACATATTATATCAGTTTTCAAACCACTAGACAGGGAAAGTGTTACGTACTATGCGTTTCAACCGTAGACAGAGAATACTATAGACTGCTGCCAGCCGTGGCGACATGAGATAGATATATTGAAGTGACGTCTGAAATGGGGGTTGCTATACCAAAACCTTTTGCCTACTTTAAGGCAAAACGCTAAATATAAAAAACTGTCATGTTTTTTAAAGCTAAAACATTACACATATTATTATGTTTTTATTGGTATTTTTTGTTTTGACAAATTATTTTATACTGTGCCCGAATTTTTGAGATTCTTTATTGCGTATTTAATTTAAACTGATACGAGGGCATACTTTTAGCTTCGGTAGACCCTATGATCTTTTATAAAAATGTATATTAGAACTCTAATGTTTTAGAACTGGATAGGTATATATACATCTATGAGAAAAATAAAATTAGAGTGTCTGTTTGTAATATTAAAATAACAGCTTTTCATTGAATACATATGGATGTGTACACGGTACATTTCGCGGAAGCTTAGGTTCGAATCCGATACGAGTAGACACAAACCCAGACCGCGCAAACAGCGCTAGCACTACGCTACCGCTAGATTGCTTGGGCACCGCGCATGACCCGCCTCTCTCTCCAGAGGGAGGGATGAGGGCCGGCCCTCATGATGATAGGTTAAATTCAACCGTAAAAGATTCGTCGACCGTATCGGATTTGACTAGTCCAAATGATGCTCTCCCGAGCAGCGCGCGCGATGAACCGCGCCCCCTGCGGGGCGCGGAGGGGGGCGTCCCCCTTTCGAATATTTCTTAAGTGAGCCATCTGCTCCCATACTGTACCGATTGAGCTTAAAGGCCATCAGGCCGAAAAGTCTAGCCCTTCCGAAAAAAAAAAAAAAAACACTACATATACCAAAATAGCCTTTTTTACAATATTTGTCTGTCTGTTTGTTCCGGCTAATCTCTGAAACGGCTGGGCAGATTTTGATGGGACTTTCATTGGCAGATAGCTGATGTTATAAGGAGTAACGTAGGCTATAAAAATAATCATCACCAATCCGCGTACGGCTGGAAATCTAAGTTAACGCGGGCGAAGCTGCGGGCAACAGCTAGTAAATAATAAAATAAAGTCGATAAATATGAAACAAGAAAAATTATCATATTAGCATAAACATCTAGATTCTAGACTTTTGACATAAAATTCTCAAAAGTCTTACTATAAAAATAAGAGTACTGGAAAGGAAAGGAGGAAAGGAAGAAAATAAGAGTATAGAAAATTAGTAATAAAAATAATTAAAATGCACATCCATTAAACTATTTTTATCACTAATTTTCTATATATAAAAATAGTTAAAATAGATGTGATTTATTTACATACTATAGGTTAAAAATTGGCATAAAAAATTAAACAAAAATGATATTTATATGAACACGTATTTATTTTATTTTTTTTTACACAGAAACGTACGTAACGGCACAGTTACTGCATCAAATTTCACATGCGTTGGTTGCTCTTCCATTGTTTTTGTGAATGGTATAACAGCAGATGGACATGTCACATGGCATGGGTTTATTTATCTCTTCAGTAGCTCCAAGCTGAAATATGAAAAAAAAAAAAATTTGTTTCCTTAAAGTACGATTACTTTTTTATAATAATAACATATCTTTGTTGTGGACAATAATATATTTTTCTTTCTTTCATTAAAGAATGGAAGTCAAAATGATTCAATTTAGCATGAATACAGACTTGTCCCATCAACATAAGAGAAAGTAATTTGTCCAAAAACCACATACTTACATAGTTAAATATTTATTTAGTTAATACTCACCTTAACAATTGGAAAAGCATCAGGGTGTACGTAAGTATACCTTCCTTTTTTAAGATATGTTTTGTATCAAAGTGCAAACAGCAAATCTTTGAACACTTCTTTAGAATCCAGTCATTTCGACCAGAGGCTTTAATTCATTTCTTCCGAATGTCAGGATTAACTGAAACTGTGATGTAAGATTAAATTATGAGTAACAATTTATAATTGAGAAATTGGTAACTTAAGGTATTAATAGTAGATACAAATGAATATATACATTATTTAAACTTTGTTTAATTTGAAATAAAACCTGCATTTTGGTAATTAATGCAAATATTCCTTCCCCCTTCCCCCTTCTTAAATATACTCCCTAGCGAGAAGGCAGGTGATGGGATAAATAAAGGAACATCTTTTTATCCCTTCCCACCCTCTGTTCCTCACTTTCCAGGTGTTCACTATTTTCAGGGACAATTTTTCTTCCTCCCCCCTTTTTCCTAAAATATGAGTTAGCGGCAAAGGGGAGTAGAGGGAAGAGGGATTGATAGAGAGGGAACTCCATTCCTCTCCTACAACCTCTTTTTTACGTCACCTGTTGCGGAGTCCAGCCTCAATTTTGTAAAAATATTTAAACTTAATTAAATTGAATCCTTAACCTATTCTAGAAAATTTTAAAATGACGCAATTATTATCTAAGTACTATTTTATTCATTTATACACTAAGTTAAGTAAGTAAGAATATTGTATAAAAAATAAATCCAATTTATATTTCTATAATATTTTTCTTATTTAAAAAAACCTCTAAATGTTTTTTAAAACTATTACGATTTAAATAAAAATATTTAAGGACTCACTTTTAATTTAAGGATAGCTTTTGGATATAAATTCAATCAAACAACACAATTCAAAATATTAATAACATACATTACTGAGAAAAGAAAAACATAATACTAGCAATTTTAACATTAAAGACGTCACAAAATCAATATCAATTATTACCTTTTTTTCAATTTAACTTATGAATTATAAAACAATGAAAGTATATATACATAAAGACTGATCACACATATCGTTATTCAACCACTATTAAAATTATGAAATAAAATATGAACTTGCGCGTGAAAAGTCAATGTTGGAATTTTCCGGTCACTACCACTTTTACAATTAATTATACTGTACCAAACCATTGTTAGGGTATTCCAGAATATGTTTTTATTCCCCTTATTTTTTTAATTACCAACAAATTCGTTAATTACATTAAAATAATACTTAAACAATACTTCACAATTGACTACATGTTGTAAACAAATTACAAATATCAAAATTTGTGTAGCAAGATATGTTGTTGACCTTGAAAAAATCAGCACGCACTGAGAGATGCCAATAGTATAGTCTTGTCCTTGTTTTCCCTTCATTATTGTAATAAGCACATCTCTTATATGTGGGAAGGAGTAAGAATTATCCAGCAGTCTATAGTATTCTCTGTCTACGGTTTCAACTGAGAATAGGACGGACTTAGCGTCATATTGTGACGTCATAGCTGTCAATTCAAACCAGTTAGGTAGGGTGGGCAAAAAGGTTTTCTTTTAAATACATTTATTTACAGAGATTAAGTGAAAATAAATCAATCAGAATCTAGCTCTTCAATTCCGCTCATCTCTACATTTCTGTCCGAGTACGCGTCGGATACGTGTTTTTATCTATCCCCGTAGCCAAATGAACTCGCTTGGTCACTTTACTTGCATTTTGCAATTACATTTCACGAGTCAAACTTATATTTCCTTCAGGTCCTCACGATGGAGCACTCTAATAACGACCGTCGTCCTTATCTTCTTTAATAATTTTGGCATGGCTCCAGGGCCTTTGCGGCAGCAATAAAATAAAAAAACGTTATTGTATGGTTTTAAATCATAGACATAATATAGAAGGACTGGGCATACCTACGAAAAAAAGGTGTATACCTACAACTCAAATTGGCACTTAACATGGCTACCATTGCTAGGGTGTTGACAGCAAAACCACAAACAATATAGAGGATACTACTATGAAAAGGGCACTCAAGATGGCGGATCAAGCACTCACTTACAGCTGTCAGTTTAAAGAAAGGGGCAACTCCTCTTATTTCCTAACTTCATGTTTTAAATACGAATTATGACTTAACTTTTTTAAATAATTTACGACTATTTAACTTTTTTTTTTAAATTCGGTTTAAAACTATTAATTATGCAAATAAACTTTTGTGCAAACCGTACTTTTCAATTGATATTTGACAGATAGAGGTCATTGGCGTTCCTATTCTTATTTGAAACGCATAATACTAGAATATACACAAAAGAATATTCAAATGTTATTAAAAACAAAAAAGTTTATTTTTCAAATAAAGTTAATAGCAAAATAATTTTCGTTAATTCGCGACAGTTTTAGCTGGGTTAGGTGCTACTCACCCGAAAAAATAGAATAAAATGGAATATGGATAAATTCGACTCAATTACTTACTAACCTACTCGGCAAATTTTTTAACAGACTTCAAAAAAAAAGGAGGTTCTCAATTCGTCTGTTTTTTTTTTTTTTTTTTTTTGTATGTATGTGACACGATATCTCCGCCGTTTGTGAATGGATTTCGATGGTTATTTTTTTGTTTGAAAGCTGGTATTTCCAATTTGGTCCCATATTAATTTTATTAAGATCTGACAAGCCGTTTTTTAGTTATTCCCAATAATGCCTATTTGGTTGGTTTTGTTTACCTTGATGATATGATAATTTTATTACGTGTCGATGTGACAATAATTGTATAGGATGCTTTGGTAGCACACCATAGTATGTCGCGGTCATCGTAATCATCATCATCATCACCATAACCATCATCATCATCATCCTTTATCCATCCACTGCTGAACATGCCTCCTTCAATGAACGACAAGACGACGAATTTCGGAATCACTTAAAATTAAGAAATAAAACCATTTTACAAAAAATTAAAACCGCCTTCAAAAATACTAAACTAAAAAGTAATAAAATAACAGTTTCTTTAATGTTTGTGCTTACAACATATAATCAACTTAATCTTCTACTAATGTACAAACTTTGCGTTTACCACGTCATTATAGTTACTTTTGGAGTCGGTGTCGTATTTGTTGCTGTACATTACCTACCTACCTACCTTGGCTGACACCGACTCCAATTATATTTTTGAAGGCGGTTTTAATTTTTTGTAAAATGAATTTATTGTGTGTTCAGATGCGTTTAGCTACTAAATTACTCACTACTAGACAAAAAAATACTGGGGAAGGTGAGAGGGGGTCGCCTAAAGGGTAGAAAGGAGGGGGAATTAGACGCCAGGCGGATTGGACGGGATGTCGGTGACGTCGTTGTCAAAGTCGGAGCTGGGGCAAAAGCGCTTGTTCCTCGAGGTGATGGAGGGCTCCGGCATAGATAACGAAACGGGGGACTGAGGCGAAATCGCCTTCACGCGGGTGGCACTAAGAGAGAGGGAGGACAGCTTTGAGCTGGCCCTCGAAAAGCGGGCGATTAGGAAGCCGAAGGAGGTTATCGGGGAGACGGAGAATATCCCGATAAACCTTGACGCCCGCGGCTCCATCAAAAAGGTGTTGGAGTTGCTGATAGTCCGCACCGAAGCAGAAGAAAGTCGCAGGCTTAGGGCTGAAAATGACAGGTTCCAGCGCGAGTTAGGCTTGGTGCGAGAAGAGGTGCGGGCCTCAGGTGCTCACTGGTCATGGTTGCATTGGTAAGTACCTGTTCGGGACAGCCCACAGGGAGCCGGTAACAGAATGTCATGATTGTGGTGCAGCGGTGGACTCGGCCCAAGTACGCGAGATGGGTGTCGCTGACGTCGGTTATCGGAGGGAACTTGTCTCTGCCGAACTTGATCACTGTGATGCTTGTTAACGACGAGTCCTGGACGGTGATGGTCTCGTATGAGCGGGTGAGAACGAAGGCCGCCGACGAGGCCTCCTCCGCGAGCGACGAACGGGGGGTGCGTAGGCGGCGCTATTTAATGCGCCTCCAGTAACGGCCCTGTGCTCGTGCCGGGTTCAGGTTGGGAACCTGAGCCCACTATGGTACGACGTCGCGGGGTCTGCTTAGTGGCCACCGGGCAGTCCCCCCCCCCCCTTACGAAGAGTATTCTGGCCTTCGCCGGGGCCTGCCTGTCGCTGAGATGAACCTATAATGCCTGCAGATCCGGGACCCTCAAAAAGCGGCTGCTCGCAGGTGGTTTAGTGGACTAGTGCATTCCCAAGTGCGAGTGTACATAGGTCCAGGAACCTTACCTGAGGTAAACCTGGATCAAGCTAAAACATTAACCTGCGTCATAAAAAAAACTGGCATAGTCTGAACTAGGGTTAAACCGCAGTTTTCATACAACACATGTGCAAACTTGTGAAAATGATAAAAACCTGTGCCTAAATCATTAATAGTGTTTTTAAATAATTCTTTTGTGTATTTTCTAGTAATACTATCCCGTGGTATAAAGAAAACTGATATCATACAGATTGTATAAGGCGAAATCACAAAATTTACAAAAAAGCGCTGCTTTTTGGCCGTATGACGTCATTTTAAAAAATCTTTTACATTTTACAGGATATAATATTTTTTATATACCTAATATTGCTTAAATATTTGGTGCCCCCGAGTTTGCTTTCCTCGCATCCAAAGGTAGTGAGATCCGAAGTGTGCAACATTAGCTAAATAGACAACGGGAGATTAGGATAGAGAATAGTAGGTATACCGTCTATGTCACTTTTAGTGGTCACGTCACTTCTATAAATTCAGCATAAAACAACCACAATATATAAATATATAAAAGTCGTTATTCTACTATAATGTAGACTGCATTTGAACTAAGATTTGGCTAAGGTTACTAATTATAATTAACGTTTTACAGTAAAATATCTTACTTTCAGATGAATGCTGCTCACAACATGAAGGTATTAACTGACAATTAGCTTTACTTAAAAATATACAATATACAAGCAATTTAGTTTTATTTAAATTAATAATCTCAATATTATATTCTACGCAGCGCATTCTAACGTAGTTCTCAAAACATACATTTTATTGGATGTTATATTATAACATTCCTCGATAAACGGAATAATCTTTTGAACGCAATTGTCAAGTTTAACCTTTTGAACGCCATTGTCGACTATAATATGTGACTAAATATAATCTGGCCCAGACCGCCAATGACACCAATATGTGACAAAATACACGTCGCATCATATCATGAAATAAACAATCTAACCATTACTTTTGAGTGTTTTTATTTATATAATTTAAAAATTTATGCTTCCATCTATATTCGATATCATAAGCCTTATATATTCGAGGTTCTCAACGTTGGATCGAGGCACACTTGCGTGAGGCGGCGGGGTGGCAGCATCGTCGATGTGACCTTCGCCGATGCCGCTCTCGCTCGCCACGTGCAAGGCTGTGAGGTGTTGGATTGCGAGACGCTGTCGGACCACCGGTACATCCGGTTCCGGTATAGCGACGCCACCTCCTCCCAAAGCCGTCGTTCGGATGCGGAGTGCGGCCCACGTTGGGCCTTAAGGAGGATGGACAGAGAGGCCCTCCTCGAGGCAGCCCTGGTGCAGCTCTGGTGCATGGACGGTAGCCAGGCCTCGATCGAGGTGAACGGAGAGACGGACCGCATAGTCGCAGGTATGCGACGCGGCCATGCCTAGGATGACGTCTACAGGGCCGCCGCCGGGGAGCTGAGGACGGCCATAGGCCGAGCCAAGGAGGCTGCCCACGAGGAGATGCTGGAGTCTCTGGAGAGAGCGGAGTGCGGTATTCTACAGGGCTCTGTCTTGGGCCCACTCCTGTGGAACATCGGCTACGATTGGGTCCTCCGCGGCACGAACTTGCCGGGCCTCGGTGTTACGTGTTACGCCGACGACACCGTCATCACCGCGCGCGGAGAAACTTCTTCGGAGGCACGTATTCTGGCGGTAGCTGGAGTCGCCCAGGTGGTTGCGAGGATCCGGCGTCTTGGGCTCGAAATGGCCCTAGAGAAGTGTGAAGCTATATGCTTCCACGGACCCCGGCGAGCCCCTCCACCCGGATCCCGCCTTGTAGTAGGGGGAACTTCCATCGCTGTCGAGCCGACCATGTGGTATTTGGGCCTTATCCTAGACAGTCGATGGAACTTCCGAGAGCATTTCCGGCGCCTCGTCCCGAGGCTGCTCGGAACTGCACGAGCTCTAAGTCGTCTCCTTCCCAACGTGGGTGGACCAAGCGTTGGTTGCCGCCGTCTATATGCGGGCGTCTTGCAGTCCATGGGGCTGTACGGCACGCCGATATGGGCGAGCGCCCTGAAGACGGAGAACGTGGCTCTGCTGCGACGTCCGCAGAGAGTCATGGCCATCAGGGCCGTCCGTGCGTACCGTACGACCTTATATGAGGCTGGCGGGCTCAGCGCCGTGGGACCTGGTCGCAAGGGCCCTGGCGCAGATGTGGAGGAGACGACGAGGAGAGAAAGTGGAGGAGGAGGAGGAGACCTCCGAACAAGAGGAGTCCTGGCGGAGCCGCCTACGCAGGAAAGTGCTCCGTCGGTGGAAGGAGAGGCTGTAGGAGCCTAGTGCGGGACACCGCACCGTGTCGGCTGTCGGTCCGATCCTGGAGCAGTGGATTGACCGGCGGCACGGCATCATCACCTTCCACCTTGCGCAGATCCTGACGGGGCACTGCTGCTTCGGAAGGTGGCAGGAGCGGAGGACTCGCCAGGGTGTCATCACTGCAACAGCAATGAAGACACTGCTGACCACACCCTGGCGGAGTGCCCAGCTTGGGCAGAGGCAAGGGCGCCCCTCATCGCTGAGGTTGGCGCGGACCTGTCGCTCCCTGCGGTCATCCGAGCGATGGCTGTCAGTGAGAGCGCATTGCAGGCGGTCCTCTCCTTCTGCGAGGACGTGATGTCGCAGAAGGAGGAGGCGGAGCGGGAGACTGGCACTGGCGCCTCCTCCCGCAGGAGAGCACGGCGGCGACAGGAGGTCGCACTGCCGTGAGGGACCTGTGCGTGGCTTATCGGGGGATCTGCCGCGCGCGCGTAAGGTCCGGGCTATAAGGCACGCTTATGTGTTCAGGGTGTCTTAAGCGGAGAAGGGGGGGACGCTAAACCCCTCCCCCCATTTTCAGGGAAGAGTGCCGGATGGCACAACGTTGTGGCCGGTGCGGATGTCCTCAGCTCTCGCGCCGGGTCACCCAGACGATGAGGAGAACACCGCTGGGGTTTAGTGGGTAGAGTCTGTCCACCTTACCATCTTATCGGGCGCAGAGAGTCCCACATAACCGCTGGGCCCCCCGGACCCGGTAGTATGCCTAAACGCATTCCCCAGCGAGACCGAAAAAAAAAAACCTTATATATAAATAAAATAAATATTGATAAATTTAGTGTTTTAAAAGTAGACTGTAGATGTTAACCTTTTGAACGCCATTGTCGACTATATGACTGTGACAAAACGAAATCTGGCCCAGACCGCCAATGACACCAATATGTGACAAAATACACGTCGCATCATATCACGAAATAAACAATCTAACCATTTCTTTTGAGTGTTTTTATTTATATAATTTAAAAGTATAAGCTTCCGTCTATATTTGATAGCATGAAACTAATACAAATATACGATTAATATTGAGAAGATGTTAAATAGATGTTAAAATAAATAAATAAAATAATAAATCGATGTTAAATGCGTTTAAAAGGAGTACCCCACACGCCATAGTCAGATATATGTGACAGCTAGTGTTGCGACATATTATGATTATAATATCCTTTAAAACTTAAGATGTTTATGAAATTTTTGTCCAGACTCCAAAGTTATACTATTTATTCGACCGACTTACAAAAAAGAGGAGATTCTCAATTCTTTTTTATTTCTATCAGTTGGTGTCATAATAAATGGATATATAAAACGTTTTTTGATCTTTTGAAATCTGGCCCAGACCGCCAATGACACAAATATGACCGTGACAAAATACACGTCGCGAAATAAACTATCTAACCATTGAGTGTTTATATTTATATAATTTAAAAGTATAAGCTTCCGTCTGTATTTGATAGCATGAAACTAATAAAAATATACCATTAATATTAAGTAATTCAATGTTTTAAAAGTAGATGTTAAATGCGTGTAAAACGAGTACCCCACACGCCATAGTCAGTTATATGTGACAGCTAGTGTTGCGACATATTATGATTATAATATCGATAAAAACTTAAGATGTTTATAAAATTTTAGTCCAGACTCCAGGGTTATACTATTTATTCGACCGACTTACAAAAAAACAGGAGGTACTCAGTAAACGCACTTGGTTGTTTATTTTGAAAAACAGATTTTTTTTCGTTTAAACGTTTAAGAATTTATCGTTTAATAATTATTAAGAATATTTTTTGCACACTGTAGATCAACATAATGTTAAATGCCGGGTCCACAGTTAGCTCGACCGAGTTATACAAACAGACACTCCAATTTTATTTATCTGTATAGCTGATATACCTCTATCTATACTCTAGAGCGCGTTCCACTTGGCGTTCACAACGATCACGCTCACGACCGCGGTTTTCCGTTCCACTTGAGTCCTGCGCGTTGAAATATTAAACCCAAGTGGAATGGATTATTGGGCGTTTAGAGCTCGGAACAAGAACTAAAGCATGGAAGCCGGGCTAAAATAAAACCCGACCCACCTATATTTTATTCATTATTGTCAAGTAGCATGTCATAGGTGTGAATGAAATAAAACAACGCTGTTTGTTCTTATTATTTTTGAACGTGTCACTAAGATAATAACGTTAAACATCAAATGGTTACCTTTGGTCACCATAAAATACTAACAATTTTAAAAGTACTGTCTTATGCGTCAAAATACATGAGCCGTATCGTCAATAGTAGTAATTGTCAATTAAAAATTGAGAGAAAATTATTAATTTAACATTGAAAATGTGATCTGGAACTGTAAATGTTTGGTGAAAAGACAGTCGCAGTGTCTATTTATAATATCTTGTGTTGCTGACGGGTGTAAAGCCCATAGTTCAAGAAAAGAAAATGAAAAGTAATCGCAGTAATCGTTAACATTTCATTGGTAAATATTTTTCATTTTAGTAACATATAATTGCTATGATGAATATCTTTATAATGAAACAATTTTTTACGGATTTTATCGCGGTTTATTAAGATTTTTACAAGCCCGACGTTTCGGATACTTTACAGCAACCATGGTCACGGGTGGACTCCTGTGACCATGGTTACTGTAAAGTATCCGAAACGTCGGGCTTGTAAAAATATTAATAAACCGCGATAAAATCCGTAAAAAATTGTTTCATTATAATGAGTGAAATTCGCGCAAAAATTAGAAAACAATAGATGAATATCTTTCTATTTTGTTATAAGTAATTGTTTATTGAGTAGGTACAACAATAATGTAAATTGTTATATAAATAATATTTTTAAGTCATAGTGTAATATGTCGAGTTTACTAATTGTATAAAAGGCATCAATTTAGTTCATCATAAAATGTATAAATAGGGTAGGAACTATGAAAGTGGGAATTTCATTTCGTTTGTAACCGTTAACAATAAAAGTGTTAACGCAAGAGTACATATTTTCTGCTGCTGGCCCTATCTTGCTCGTTTTGGTAAGTCTTAAAATAAATATTGTTCACTTTGTTCGTCTTTTATTTAATACTAGTGATCCGCCCGTGGCTATGCCCGCTTTGTTTTACCATGGGGATAAGATATTTTCCTGCGGTAAAAACTATTATATGTCCTATTCCAGGACCTAACCTACATGTGAGCTAAGTTTCATTCCGATCCAACCTGTGGTTGAAGTAAAATTACTTCTTTAAGTTTTCTTTTCAATTTTTTTTTTATTTTCAGCGCAATTTTCTTAAATTTTTTTTCGTAAGAGCCTTCTAAAATTTATAAACTTTGAAAAAAGATGAATGAAATCGGTAAAGTCGTTCTTAATTTATAGCGTGACCAAGGGAAATAGGGATTCATCTTGATTCCTGACCAAACTGTTTCCGCCTTCACCGGCTGGAAGTGCACCCAGAGTATGTTATTAGAGGTACGTGTAATAATCCGTTCTCATATTATGCTAGAAGGAAATGCTTATCAGTATGAAATTTTTTTTTTTTTTATGGATACACCAACAATGAACAAACATTGTTAAAATCTAAAATGACACATGTAACAAGTTCATTATATCTAAATGCTGCCTTAATTATAGGTGTAATACAGCTTGCATCTTTTATTACAAATACTTATACTAATTAAAAATTAATAAAATTAAAAATTAATAACTTACAATTTATGAGAGTTTAAATTACTAAGTTAATATGAAAAAATAAAATTTACAATTTAAACAAAAACTTAATCAACAGGTGAATGAAAAAACAAAACATAAACGAAGAATAACAATAGCTAAAACTAAACAAAGTTGGTTGACAATTACATCGATTTTGATTGCATTTTTATTATTTTTTTGAATGTATACATATAGTTTATTTGAAACTATACAGGCGTCGGTCGTACGTGACATATTATTATATAACCTGCACATTCTATTGATTGGTGCAAATTGCCCCAAGTTAGTTTTAGCAAACTTGAGGTGGAATGGTTTGTAACCATTTTTTCTGGGTAACCTACTTGGCACATTAAATAATATTTTCCGAAATAGTTGGTTGCAATCAATAACACCTGTTACTAGCTTGTGCAGAAAAACTAAATCTTAATATTCCCTACGGTCTGAAAGTGATTCCATCTTGAAGAAGGTTAATCTGTCTTTGTCATGTGGTATTTTTTTAGCCAAGCCATGCTTAAAAGAGAGGTGCCATAGAAATCGTTTCTGAACGCGTTCAATGCGATTTGAATAAATAGCGTATTGAGGGTTCCAGGCAGGGCTGCAGTATTCAAGTTTGCTGCGTACCAGGGCGTTGTATAAAATTATGGAGGTTAAGGGATCTTTGAAACTTCCTGAATTACGCTTGATGAAACCTAGCATTTTCTGACTATGGCAAACAATGTTATCTACATGCTTATGCATCTGTAATTTAGAATCTAATATTGTGTAATCAATTTTTCTTATGGTGCCTTTTCTATATCTCTTAAAGTTTAGCAGGTTTGTTTTACTTCCACATTAAGTATTCCCTAGCCCACCATCGACACTTCTGAATGATAAAATGCCTTCTTTTATAAAATGGTTTATTATGGTAGATCTTAACTAAATTATGTAGTTTTATACGTTAGCAGCAGTACGTAAGGCTTTATCATTGGGAGAAATGGTCCCGTTAATAAGGACTGATCACCCGTCTGGCCTTGCTGGTGTCCCCACCCTTAAATAATAATAAGGCTTTATTATGATTAATCGATAAAATATAGTTCATAATATCGATCATACCTCATCACTAGCAAAATCTTACCTGCATAATAACGAAACAGAACGTTATATATGGCTCTTTCTTGCGCACTACCGATACCGTAAGTAAAAAGAGATAAATATATGCACTTTATTTGCTATTTTAGCCCGGCTTCCATGCTTTAGTTATTGTTCCGAGGTTTAGAGCGTGGAAGTCTTGGAAGTCAATAACAAATGTCAAATAGTGACAGATGACAGAAAAATATACTTACGTCTTACGTAAATTAATATGATAAATTCTATTAATTATTAGTTAAATAATTGAATATATAATCACTTATATTCAAATATATCATAATATTATCTTTGCGGCGACAGTTGCAAATACTAAATCTACAATAAAAACACTTTTTTTTCGAAAATTACATTTAAATTTTAATTAAACAACTTTACGGACTTTATCGCGGTTTATTAAGATTTTTACAAGTTTAGGATGAAATCAGCAAAAATTGTTTCATTATAATGAGTGATATTCGCGTAAACATTAGAGAAAAGTATATATATACACCTCAGATCAAGTAAAAAAAGGTAGATAGCGCACGTGGAACAAGAAAGTGAAGCCACTTTTTTAAGTATGTGTGAGTAAATGTAGGGTTACCATTATTTTTTAAATATCCCTTAAAATTGCCTATTAATAAAAATAGGTAATAAGTGAATGCGACAGTGAATATTTTCATAAAATACAATAACATTACAAATATGTAGGAGGCGTGTAGGATCACTTTATAAACTGTCTCAATAGATATCTTATTGACATTTATTTATTTATTTATTCCCATGAATGTAGTAAATACATAGGTGATATTTAAAAGAAAAATTAAATAAGTTCTAAACATTCTACCATAACATGGTGTGTGAAAATAAAAATTTACATAAATAAACAATTAATATAAATTAACAGGAAAAAATAGTTACAATTAAATAAACTTGATAAATACAACATGTCATTAAAATCATTGTCAGAGAATATCAGTTTCAAAATAATTGATTATAATGGTAATTAGAAAGTCACATTTTATCAATACACAATTTAAATTAAATACATAATATGTCGTTTTCCATTAAAAAAAAACATAAAATTATAAAAACATTTCTCTGCAAGCCACGCTGTTACATTTTTTTAAATTTATTAAATGGTAAATCTTTAAATTTATAAATAATTAAATAGATAGTCCCGTTGTGGGTGCGTGAGTCCCAAAAAAAATACAACATAGGTTATACGAGGTCATTTCGATTCAGTCATATAGCGATCAAATAATAATATAATAATTATGTCACCTCTGTACTTAATTATTTTGCTATGGCTTTGCCTGCAATTGACTTACCCACTATTGGGCTAATAGAAATACTAACTTCTGGCAGCACTCTCCCGATACGTCATTTCGGGGCAATAATATTATTTATGTCGATTAACCTCAAAATGGTGTTAAAATATCAAAAAAAAATATAGTCTTGTGTTTATTTATGTGTGAAACGATATTTCTTCAGACTCTTTGGTCACTTTTGTATTGTTTTTACACCATAAAATTACACAAAACTGTATTTTTTGGCAAATTTACTGCACGACGACTCATAAGATACTACTACTCACACATACAAAAATGAGTTAGTTTTGGTGCATGTGTGTGCGTGAGCGCGTGTATTTATATGAAAGGAGCTGAGTTTTGTGGCTTCAGTATTAGCAAAGGCCGTGCGTCATCTACCTTTTTTACTTCATCTGAGATATACACATATATTATTTAAATACGAAAGTTTATAAGTAATAATTTTTTCAATGAGAAAAGTGCTATAATCTTAGAATAATTACAATATAGAAACCTAGTCCGCGCGGCCATTTTGAAGCAACTCACATGGAGCCATTTTTGCACCAAGCGCCGGGAAGTTCTGCAGTATTCTATGTCAAACCGCACCAAACGTGTCTCCGTAAAATAAATAATTATGACGATTTGTGCAGTTAAATTGTATGACAATACATCTGAATAACAAAATAAATGTAATAACATCACTTTTCACAGGAAATCTTTCAATATTTCGTAGTATCTTGTAATTAATTAGGTTTAAATAAATACAATTTTTTTTGCAATGCTCATTATTGCCCGATTGTGAAAATATTTTTACTGATTATTTTCCCCCACTGAATTAATTTAAAACAGTTGCTACTGATATTTACGTAGGTACGTGACACGTTCTCGAATTAATGTGTTTGTGTGATTTAACGATATCAAATACAAACTGTAAAACACTAACAAATATTCAGACTTCCATACATACAAACTTTCGCATTTATATTACAAGTTACAAGTTTAAACAGTAATATGTATAACAACTTTCCATTACAAATGTGTTTCATGCCAATAAAAAATAATTATAAAAATGTATATTTACTAATTACCTACTGTTATATTTTCTTCGTTTCATATAAATAAACATTCTTGTAATATTATAACAATTATACATAATAAATAATAATATAGCTTGTGTATACATGGTTAAGTAAAGTTGTTATAAATTAATACATAAATAGCTAGCTATGCCCACCTAGCTATTTATATTATTGCTATAACAAATTGTTATCAGCGGCCGAATCATTTCCCGTTTTCGGGAAAACTTCACCACTACTGGCAACATTGAATCAATTTAGTGCTTCATTTTTGACAGCGCGCTTGTATGAAGACTGACCTTCTATAGTGTAAGCTCAGATGAAGTAAAAAAAGGTAGATGACGCACGGCCTTTGCTAATACTGAAGCCACAAAACTAAGCTCCTTCATGTAAATACACGCGCTCACGCACACAGATACACCAAAACTAAGCTCATTTTTGTTAGTATCTTACGAGTCGTCGTGCAGTAAGTTTGCCAAAAAAATACCGTTCTGTGTAATTAAATGGTGTAAAAACAATACAAAAGTGACCAAAGAGTCTAAAGAAATATCGTTTCACAAATAAATAAACACAAGACTATATTCTTTTAAGATATTTTAACACTATTTTGAGGTTAATCAACATAAATAATATTATTGCCCCGAAATGACGTATCGGAAGAGTGTTGCCAGAAGTTAGTATTTCTAATAGCCCAATAGTGGGTAAGTCAATTGCAGGCAAAGCCATAGCAAAATAATTAAGTACAGAGGTGACATAATTATTATTTTATTATTTGATCGCTAAATGACTGAATCGAAATGACCTCGTATAACCTATGTTGTATCTTTTTTGGGACTCACGTACCCACAGCAGGACTATGTATTTAATTATTTATAAATTCAAAGATTTACCATTTAATAAATTTAAAAAAATGTAACAGTGTGGCTTGCAGAGAAATGTTTTTATAATTTCAATGTTTTTTTTAATGGAAAACGACATATTATGTATTTAATTTAAATTGTGTATTGATAAAATGTGACTTTCTAATTACTGTTATAATCAATTATTTTGAAACTGTTATTCTCTGACAATGATTTTAAGGACATGTTGTATTTATCAAGTTTATTTAATTGTAACTATTTATTCCTGTTAATTTATATTAATTGTTTATTTATGTAAAGTTTTATTTTCACACACCATGTTATGGTAGAATGTTTAGAACTTGTTTTTTTTTTTTTTTAATATCACCTATGTATTTACTACATTCATGGGAATAAATAAATAAATAAAACAATTGTGTCAATAAGATATCTATTGAGACAGTTTATAAAGTGATCCTACACGCCTCCTACATATTCGTAATAATATTGTATTTTATAAAAATATTCACTGTCGCATTCACTTATTACCTATTTTTATTAATATACAATTTTAAGGGATATTTTAAAAAATGGCAACCCTTCATTCACTCACACATACTTAAAAAAGTGGCTTCACTTTCTTGTTCCAAGTGCGCTATCTACCTTTTTTTACTTCATCTGAGAGTGTAAGTAATTATTCTAAGGCTATAATACAAATTATTGTCAATTGTCGGCTAACTCAATTTTTATTTGTCAGGTTATGTTGTATGTATTGACAATCAAAAGAAAATAATATTCAAATAATAATAATAAAAAATAATACAAAAGAAAATTAATTAAAATTGTATTTTATCGCTTAATAAAATTTTCTCGGTCGACATCTTGTTTTGACATTTGAAGTTTCTAAATTCCCGCCAATTCTCTCATAAGCGTAAGTCATGACGTCATCGATGACGTTTTCGCCATGTGGAACGGCGAAAAGAGCGTTATGGGCGTTGTTAACGTCAAGTGGAACGCACTGCTAAAGAGCTCTAAAGTTTTGACCGTATGTTTTGACCACAGAATAATAGGGTAAGGAGTACAATGATTGGCCTTTTAAGATAAGCATTGACTTTGAACTTAACTCTGTACAAAATAATGTTCAAAATTTAATAACATTTGCCGTCAAGTTTCTTCATATAAACTTGACAATTAGAATAAATCAAAACCATTATCATATTGCACGATATTTACAACTTTAAAGCAGAAAACATAGAAAAAGAGCCAAAAATACAATCATTGGCTATAGGTGTACAGAAATTGGCATACCAAAAGTATAATGATAAGCATGTCAATCACTGTACTTTGTGTTTTTAGCACTGCCAATTTTTATACCACGCTAGGGCCAATCTCTAAACCAAAATATAATTTTAAGCGATAGTGATGTGCAGAGTGTAATTTTTTTCTGTGATTTTTTTCGGTAAGTCCTTATTTCAAGCTACCATAGGAATTTAGGTAGGTACCTATACAATGAAAAACAAAGGTAATTAAAGTAATGTTTATTATTCATCACGTCAATATTATTATTATTAATTATATTAATTTTATTAAAACTAGATTGCTTTCATCATCATCATAACATGCCTTTGTCCACCTATGATGCCTCATATAATATGTGCATGCCGATTTTTTTCAACACGCCGCGCCACGCCAGCTATTTACCTACTTTGTAAACAGAAAAAGTTTTGGTCACAAATTATATTAAGTTATCAAAATGTTTGATTCCAAATAAATGAAATGAAAAAATGGTATTTCTAGTCGTAGGTAGGTACCTAATATAATCGACATTCGTACATCACTACGTATTTAAGATCTCTTTGTACAAAGATTGACATAGGTAAAAGTATAATGATTAGCATGGCCAATGACGTGAAAGTATAATGATTGACCGGGCCAAAATCTAGATCCTGCGATACTATTTACATTAACACTAAAATTACTAATAAAGAATTGGATAATAACATTTATTAAAAGGTTTAAAAAGAGGCGTAATTTAAATCACCAATTATAATCAATTAATCCTCCATATAAGCCATAGATATTGACTTTGGCCTACTCATTTTTAGATTATCCTGAGAGTTTTTGTATGAATTATGCTATGTAAGCCGAAATTGAATAGTAATTAATTAACTGAGCGCATGTCGCGCCATTTGAATAGCAACAAAATAGTAAAATAGTAATGTAAAAGTACTTACCTACTTCTTACAATTTTCGTAAGAAACCGCACACTTCTTCTGCCGTCTTAATTAAAAAGGGCATACATAACTAACATTTTGTAAATATTGAGAAAATAGAGATTAAAATATTTTTTTGTTTTTGTTGAAAAAAACATCCCTAAACAATGTTTTCCGAAATTCTGCGAATGGCAATACTTGCATTTATATAGTACATATTATACGACCATAGCATTTTTATTTTTTATTTTTAATCCATATTATTGATAATTAGCTTAATTTTTTTCATCCTAACATAAAAAAATAAGGAAAAGACAATAATGTTACGTATAAAAGGCACATGCAAAGAAATGTGCCTTTTGAATGTAAAAATTTGAGGAAAAATTTATAATGTTACAATGAAAGAGCACTTTTATTCAATTGTGCCTTTTCACTGTATTATTATTAGTATATATTTACACAGTAAAATATTAGAAGTTACTTCTCTGTGAATAAAATAACGTAATTACGAGAAAATCAAACGTTTATTTCAAAAAGTTTACAGAAATAAAATCATATCTTTAAAGAAAGGAACCATCAATTATGAATAGCAACAATAATGTACCAAATAGTTAACATTTTAATGAAAATCACAAATTAAATGGAATTTTTATTACTAAAAATGCTTTTAGCACAAAATCTCTTCAAATAAAAATCTGGTAACAAAGCTAGTAAGAAATATAAACAATATTTATCAAAATAAAGAAAATATAGTTTCCACTTAGAATAATTACTCAATAGAAGGTCAGTCTTCATACAAGCGTTCTGTCAAAAATGAAGCACTAAATCGATTATATTATGGTGAAGTTTTCCCGAATTTTATAACAACTTTACATAACCATGTATACTCAAGCTATATTATTATTTATTATGTATAATTGATTACAAGAATGTTTATTTATATGAAACGAAGAAAATATAACGGTAATTACATAGTAAAATATACATTTTTATATTTATTATTTATTGGCTTGAAACAGTAGTAATGTAAAGTTGTTACGAGGGCGGCACTGAAAATTTCGGGAATCGAGGAAGTGACACAACATTACTATTTAAAAATGTATTTATTGCTTTTTGAAGTATTCTCCGCGAAATTTGACACATTTTTCCATACGATGGTACCAATCATTGAAGCAACCATTCCATTCGGAAGTTGGGGTCTCCAAAATGGCCGTTTTGTAGGCGTCCACAGCTTCTTCAGGCGATGAAAATCTCTGACCACGCAATTTATTCTTTATTTTAGGGAAAGTATAGAAATCATTAGGGCTTAGGTTGGGGCTGTACGGCGGATGGTCTAATAATTCTATGTTTTCTTGCTCTGTCTTTGGTGTGAGAACTCGCATTGTCGTGATGGAGGATGATGCGACGGTTGCAGTTCTCTTTACGGAGTTCAGAAACGACCTGTGGCAAACAAATGCTAGCATACCATTTTGCATTAACCGTTCTTTGTTCCTCAAGAGGGATAGTCGCAACATGGCCGGTTTTGGAGACAAACGTGGCCACCATTTTTTTTGCAACACTCCGTGAACGAACAATTTTTGTTGGCTTTAACTCATTTTCGAACACCCAAACTCGTGACTGGTTTATTGTTTCGGGTTCGTACGCGTATATCCAGGATCCGTCACCTGATACGATGTTGTATACAGCATTTGAGGATCCTGCGTGGAATCTTTCGAGAGTTCTGACGCACCAAGTAACGCGAGCCGCTTTTTGCTCTTCACAGAGCAAATGCGGTATCCATCGGGAAAACAACTTTTTTACACCTAATTAATTGTTCATGCAAGATTATTTGTATTTGACTCATGCCAATGTCTAAAGTTGCTTAAATTTCGCGGTATGTCACATGTCGATCTTCCTCAATCAACTTACGCACAGCATCAACGTTTTCTTGGGTGACTGCAGTTTTTGGACGACCTTGACGGGGATCATCACTGAGCGTGACACGTCCACGTTGAAATTCAGCAAATCAGCGATAAATTGTGGTTTTAGATGGGGCTTCATCACCAAATGCAGAAATCATCCGGTCAACACACTGTTTTTGTGTTAAACCACTTCGAAAGCCATAATAAATCATCGCTCTAGAATTTTCTCGAGTCAATTCCATTTTCTCAACGACTAAACAAGTTTGACAAGACCTTGTTACAAGACCGAGAATCTTTTTTTAAATAAATAAATGGTATTCGATTTTTAAAACCAAGGACTTTTCAATTAAAAATATTTTAATATGACAGGAACAGTGGAAATATTCCATTCCCGATACTTTTAGTGCAGCCTATGTATACATATTACTATTTAAACTTGTAACTTGTTGTAATATAAACACGAAAGTTGGTATGTATGGACGTATGTATGTTTGTTACTGTTTCACTGTTTGTATTTGATATCGTTAAATCACACAAACACATTAATTCAAGAACGTGTCACGTACCTACGTAAATATCAGTAGCAACTGTTTTAAATTTAATCAGTGGGGGAAAATAATCAGTAAAATATTTTCACAATCGGGCAACACTGAGCATTGAAAAAAAACTTGTTTTTATTTAAACCTAATTAATTACAAGATACTACGAAATATTGAAAGATTTCCTGTGAAAAGTGATGTTATTACATTTATTTTGTACGATGTTGTGATGTATCAGATGTATTGTGATATAACCAATCAAAAATGTCGGGCACAACTGAAGTAATCGCACACATACCTAGCCCCCCGAACTTCATCTCTCTTCATAGATGTTAAGTAATAAAGGCATAACCACCAGTGTGCCTATTTTGATATAAAAAATTAAGGCGTAGGGTAAATAGTAAAGACACAATCGCCAGTTGTGTCTTTTCTTCTACGTTTCTTGCTAAGGTGTTGGTATAAAAACTTAGCACAATTGCCACATAAGCCCTTTATATTTGATTTACGCCAATTATGTCTTTCAAAAATCGTAAAATAGAAGACATACATCACAATGTGACCTTTTTCTTTACAAAAACTTAAAAAATGGCGCAGTTGTGCCCTTTAAGCTTATGCTAACTCTGTTTATTTTGTTGCTAAAAATACACAAAAAATTAGGCAGATAGGCCTTTTTTCCTGATTCTGAATATGTATATAACTCAATTTCGTGAAAAATGTTAGTTGTGCCCTTTTTAATTAACACGGCAGTCTTGTAGTCACTAGGAAAGTATTTTTTTGTAAGCGTTGCTAGCCGTTCAATTTGAAAACTATTAAAATACGTTTAGAGTGTTGTCAACAAAGAATAATATGTATTTTTTCGTATGTCCTATCGTAATGCAACTCATAATATATTGATTTTACTTTCAAAAGGCCAATGATTGAGAGGGGGCCAAGATTACTACTGCTTACCCTATTACCCTAGCGGGAAGAAGGTCGACTTCATACAAAAAAATTAAGGACAGGACACAACTGCCATCTCTGTTAATCCCACAGAAACTATTTGAGCGGCAATTTTAAATAACCCTGATGAGCATGGTTTTTTATTCAAAATAGAATATATTAAGAATATAACTATTTTGGCTTCAGAATTGATATCGACACTTCCATAAACAGATCTTATAAGTGCCCTGAATCAATTCAAAAGCCAAATTATTCATGATATCACATTAAATAAAACAATTATAATTTTGTGCAAATTTTTTATTCACCTCAGTTAACGTTTACTATTTCTAGAAACAATAATATACAATCCTAACAATTTTTATACGTTAAAATTTCCAACTGCTTCCTTCATAATAATAGTTTTATTGATATTAACACTAATTAGTAAAATTACACGTAATTATTGTCTTTGTCACTAAAAGTCCTATAACACTTTCACTTCACATGATTACGGAGATGACTGGCTCAACTCAACCCAAAAGCAGAAAAACTTCAACAAAACGACAGTAATTACATTTATACCAAAATAAATGTTATTCTATTCTATTCTATTCTATATTTCAAACTATGAAAACCTAAATGAAAACAAAGAAAGCAACCATTTTATAATTCCAAGCTAGGAACAAGTATAATATGGAATTGACATTCGCGTATACCCGAAAGGGACAGGCATATTTTACAGGGATACCACATTCATTATAACAAGTCTACTTATTTTCATGAAACAAGTGAATTAAAAATAAAAATAAAACTAGTAAAGGTTGATAGATAACTATAAGCATTAGCCCTAACCAAACATTTATAGTAATTTTAGACAGCTGCATTTTTCCGGATTATCGAAAATATTATGTAATGACTAATAACAAACCGCTAAAAACATAAATAATAAAAAATAAGGCTATATACGTCTTAATATGTATGATCTATAGTACATAGCCTTTAAGGATAGCAATAAACATATTTGTTTTTATTGTGTTTATTTCGAAAATTCCAGTCACCCTTTTGATATATGCCTGCCTATAACAAAACTGGTATCACCATACCTACATAAGCCGACCAAATTAAAAAGTAGTACAAAATGGCGGCATATTTGACAAACTGTTCGCGAGTGAGAATGTTTGTATGGCATTTAAATTTAGTCGATAATTTTTTGTTGGGCACATCCTTGTTGTGCCCAACAAACAAAGAGTGATATTCTGACAAAGACAAAAGAAAGTGTCTATGTCTCTGTCACTCTTGGAGTATTTCGTATTTGTTATCTCGTTCCAATACGGTATTATTATTAGCTTGTCAAATCTATTGATACTTGATCTTAGATTCCAAGCTAGGAACAAATTCCAAGTTAAAACTTCAACACAGACTAAACTTCAATTGTAGTAATGTTATCATTGCATAAAATTGATATAAAAGTTTTCACTATATATTTTATTTTAAGTTTAATTACTGTTTAAACACAAAATGTTCAACAATTAATGTTTTAAAACCTATAATAATAGTTAAATATTTTTACTAATAATAACTCTTCAGCTTTGTGAAGTTTTTTTATTATGAAAGACCCATTTTTATTTATAGGCTTGCAGCACTGAACAATCCTCAAATAGGTCTCAAAAAATGTCGAAGTTGACCACCCCTGGTTTTGACTTTTGACGTTGCGTTGACTTGACGCACAAACTATATAGAGAATACTACGTAATACGTATTACTTGACGCTTGACACGCGATTCACGAATCCAACATAATCGTTAATCGATACAATTAAAATTACTTTAGTTATTCATTTATTATACATATTTGTGATTTAATTTTACCAGCAATATAATTAATAAATATATATATTTATGCTAGGAACAAGTATCATAGTATTTATGAGTTATTTTATTTTATATTTAAAAATATTAAATTAGACCTATATTGTAAATAAACTTGTGCTAGTCAACATTCTAATTAATAAACAATGTTACAAGGAAAATGTTTATTATGTTTTACCGTAAATAGACAAACTTTTGATATTATAAATACACACTTGCAACAAGTTCTTGAGAAAATCGTTGATTTTAAGGTAAGCACCAGATATTTTATTCACTGTTTTCTTTTTAGTAATTAGAGTTTGATTATTAAGTATGTAATCGTTAATCGTTTTAATACACTGTTCATATCGATTTGCCGTTTACTTCTATTATACTCCCCTCAATAAGGTATGTAATGGCAAAAAAGTAAAACTAGCCAACTTCTTAAAAAACCAGTTTTTGCAGAAAGATGAGATTTATTCAATGAACTCAGTCATAATGTTATTTCTTTGCTTGTTTGTGGCCTACCGATGCCACGCAATATTATCTAGAGCTATTTACTAAAATACTATAATATTCTATAAGTAACAAGTTGTGGCTGACCAATCAATTGCCATATTCCTGAATCACGCAATCGAAGTTCCACAGCTCGTCGCTATATATATATATATATATATATACGACAGCTGAAATGATAGTGAGTGGGTTTTGGCCTGACGGAGCATACCATCTAGCTCGGTCGGAGATCTTCCTTTGGGGCTTTTTACCCTATACCCCACAATGGATGTGTGCTTTTTTGTTTGTAAAAGCCCTTCTTCTAAACAGACTGTCGGTTATCCTTGTCTTAAGTGGTCACTGACACTCGATCAACACCTGCTATACCCAGGTGCATAATAAGGTAAATAATAAATGCCCTTTGAACATATGTATTTATTAAGTGTCCAAAATTATCTGCTGTCACCCTTTTTAATCACTTTTCCTGAAAATATTAACAGACACATGTCTTTTATTAACAAACCACATACTGTTATCATAATTATTAAAATAGACATGTATTTAAAAAAGAAAAGCAAACAATGAACTCAAATTAAAAATCAAATAATAAATGTTCAATACGCTTCTATTATGAGTATGATTTAGACTATTGAAGTCTGACATGGTCTATTTGTTTTAGGTTTGATTACTGTTATCCAGGCCTCATGGTTGCAGCAATCGGCAGGTCGCGCGCATTACCCGTGAAGACAGGTGATGTTTTACATCATAAGTAATTGTTTTTGTTTATTTTTTCAGATTGAAGCTGAGTCACTCTGCTTATGCTTTATTTGTCACAAAAGAATGCAACAGTGTTACAAACTGATGCAACTGGCCAAAACATCCCAATGCTATCTGAATAATAAGCTGACTGAGAAGGTATTTAATATTGCTTTTGTGATTATTATATTATATTATGTATATGCTGTATGAAATTGCCTAAACTAAATCTAACTTTACCATGGCCATATTACGTAATTTTTTAAAGGTTTTTCTTTTTCTTTTGACTCACTATACTTAGGTTATAGCTATATCTGGATTAATAATCTTTATTTTGATAGTCTATGTACTTCCTTACAGTATAATCTCCTCGGCAAATTTTATCACAATCAGATTAGATGTTAAGATGAGAAAATGTAACAAATGAAATCAAATTTGCGTCTTAATCATGTCATAATGGATATCATACAAACCTCATCAAATATAGCATTATGATAAATAATGTTAATCTTGTTTTCATACTGTCTTTTATAGATTAATGTCAGTTTAAAAGAACACCTGCCTCTATTGGAGTTGACGACATCAAAGATGATGAACATATCATTTTCAAAATTTGAATCTCATATTGAAACAGATGTAAAGGTGAAGAAAGAGTATCTCGTTGTAGATGGTAAGTAATCTTTTTTTACATTTTATAGTGATCTACTCAAGTACTCAAGTTTACTATGTACATTTTAAAAAACTGCTTGATATTTTCTTTTTAATGTTTAATAGACTATATATTTATTCATAATTATATAAAAAAAAACTGTACTCAATGCTCAATTAATTGTTAAGGTGTTCTGAATAACTATCATTAACCAGTAGTTATAGTCCATTGCGGGACATTGGCTTTAAATGAAAACCAATTCCTCACCACCCATAACAACCATGGACAGCATACAACCATATTTTTAATGTAATTTTTACTCAATCTCTCTTGTTAATTTAACTGCATTATTAATACTAATTATGTTATTGATGCACTTCAAATTAACTAAGTATCTATATGTATGTATAACTCTTATTAGATGCTTTTTTAGGGATAGAACAACAAGAAAACTTTGATGAAAGGTTGGAGTGCACTCAAGCTGTAAGTGATGACCCATTAAATGATATTAGCAGTGAACACGATGATCTAAACAATGCCCCAACCTGGATAAAAACTGAGGTCGAAGGAGTCTCGATAGATTATGGAGGTAAGTCACATGTTACTATCACAAGGGAGAACTGAGTTATGTAAGATGAATGAGGACACTTCTCACCATAAGCAGTGGCTAAACGAACATTGTGAATAATTTCTTTAAATCAAAATAAATGGTAGTGTACCAGTCACGATGACGTATGACGATTCTACAAACAACAGTAAGCCGCCTGTCCAGTTTTATTAAAAAAAGAAGCATCCGCTTAGATGCACTTTTCGCGTCGCTTTGGTTGGTTTCGGCTCATCTTGAAAGACCCATACGCTCGATTGCTGCTTTGTTTTGGGATCGTAACAATAAATCCATGTTTCGTCACCTGTTACTATGTCTCACACAAAATTTGACGCCCCTTCGTTGAATCCGGTAAGCATGGCATTGCACCAAGTGACGCGGTCCGTTTTTTGAGCCTCTCTCAAATTGTGTAGGATCCATTTTTTAAAAAGATAATACAAACTGTACTCTACATTTTTTTTTTAAATTATTTATCCCCAATGGGGAAAGGCAAAGGACAAGAGTCTATACAGCCTCTGTATTCTACAGCCAAAGAGTTCCATTTTCAAATGTTTTAATTACTTTTTAAATAATGTTTGTGTAACTGACCAGTTCCGGAAACTTTTAGTGCGCCCTATATATTTGTGATATGTTAGATATTATTTTATAGAATAATATTATTTTTTTAATTTTAGGCTTAGGAGAAATGAAGAGAGAGAATAATGAACAATTGACAAGTGTCCACAAAGAAACCTCTTTAAAAGTTGACTATAGACCTGAGTTTACAAACATTATGATAGAACCTTATACAAAAAATGTAAACGATATTATATCAAACACTTTGTATCCTCTTAAAGTAGACTCTTGTGTACCTGAAAAAGTGTACATGTGTAAGTTTTGTCCCTATGTCACCAAGCAAAACCCCCACATGCTAAGACATCAGAGAAAACATACTGGCGAAAAACCCTTTAGCTGCAATATATGTGAACGCAAGTTTGTATCCAAACATAACTTATGGGAGCACAGGAGGAATCATTGTGGAAAACCGTACGCTTGTGAAATTTGCGATCAAAGTTTCACAAGAAAATGTTATTTATACGATCATAGAAAAACACACTCGGATGCTAAACCTTTCACCTGCGATATTTGCCAGCGCAATTTTTCGCACAAATGCTATTTGAGGATGCACATGGTAGTCCATAATAATGAAAAGGCATTTACATGTGATGTGTGTGACAAAATATTTTCAAAAAAAAATTACCTAAAAGAGCACAAAAGAACACACACAGGTGTCAAGCAGTGTGATATATGTCAAAAGAAATTTTCGCAAAAAAGTGCTTTGAATAGACACAAAAAATCTCACACGGAAGACAAACCGTACGTTTGTGAAATTTGCGAGAAAGGTTTCATTAGAAAATGTTATTTATACGATCATAGAAAAACACACTCAGATGCTAAACCTTTCATCTGCGATATTTGCCAGCGCAATTTTTCGCACAAACAATATTTAAGGAGGCACATGGTAGTCCATACTAATGAAAAGCCATTTACATGTAATGTGTGTGACAAAAAATTTTCAAAAACTTATTACCTAAAAGTGCACAAAAGAACACACACAGGTGTCAAGCCATATACATGTGATAAATGTGAAAGGGAATTTTCGCAAAAAAGTGCTTTGAATAAACATAAAAAAAATTATAATTGCATATAATTCGACGACCTCTGTGGCTCAGTGGTAAGCGCGTTAGCGTTCAAGCCGGAGGTTGCGGGTTCGAATCCCGCCAGTGGTTACCTGGAACGAGCCCAGGCAACACATTTATGTGTTGCCTATCCTGAGGATGTTAAGTCTCGGTGCCAGTAATTACACTGCCTGTCTTGCCCTTCCCTCCGAAACACAGTAAAGCTGTTTCACGGAAGAAACAAGCAAGATGGTAGTACCCATGCAGCCGGGAGCGCGGCACAGCGCTTCCCTCCCACCGGCTACTGGAAAAAGAAATTGGTTTCCGCAAGCCTAGTAATAAGTAATAATTATAAGAGAGCCTTCAATATTTTAATTATTAGGCATTTTTACTTATATTTAAACATCCATGACCCAGGAACACAGAAAATATTTTTGTTCCCTTGCAGAATTCGAACCCGCAACCTCCGGCTTAAGCGCCAACGCGCTTACCACTGAGCCACAGAGGTCAATTCAAGAGGAAGGTTTATACCTAAAAGCTTCCTCTTAAATTACTCTATTGCGTAGTTTAAAAGATCTAATCATAAATAGAGACAGACAGCGGCAATCGACTTTGTTTAATACTATGTAATGATTTTGAAAGAAAGATTTTTTTTCGGAATGACCTATGCTAATGGCCCAAAGGCCCTAATGCTTCATCGGATTAGTGTGAGCCCATTTGGCTCACTTTTGGTTTGTAAAAATGGGGGGTTGCCCCGCCAACCGTGAAGTCTGCGACCGCACGGCCTCCTGGTGTAGGGTTGGAATAGAAAGAAAGAAGAGATATAGAAGATGTATATTTGTGTATAGAAGATAAGTAAATATATTATATTTAACGAAAAATCACATTTAATTCCCATTTTGGTAAAACTAAGTAAGCCACAAATAATAATTATCTGTACAAAATAGTAGTGGCACGTCACTCATTCGCCTTCAACTCATGCGGCCGTATTCCTAGAAGTGCACGCACGTGGTGATACTGTTTATTGCGCATGCCTATAATTCCAATGCTGCTTTTACTAGTTGTAATCGTAGACATGAACAAGCATTAGTATCAATGGTTATTGAAATTTGAAAACATTTCTATTACTGCGACAATTTTAGTACTGGTGGTGAATAATTTTATTTGTGTATATTTCATCAAAATACTACATTATTTCAAAAATAAAGTACTTACTTATGAAATGTTATCTCTTTATTTGAAAAATTACAAGTTGTGGAAGAATTTCCGCAGCTGGATATGCTGTAAAACATCATATTTACGTCTCTGCGTCCGAAACAATACTGATGAATGAAACAAACGCTCCACCCGCACTTGTGACTTATAAGTCACATGCGCGGCGACAAGGTCATGCATCTTTGCGACTTCTATCGTCTTATTATTTAGATTTCTGTGGGTCTGAAGTATCTGTTTTAGAACGGAAAAAAGGCCACAAGACAACCGTGTCATTCGATTGTACACAATGACTTCTATCAGTTTTTAAAAGTGTGAGGTCGTGCATTCTTCGTCCCGAACATAATAGTAACAAAATTGCGGTATGCCTTTGTACTTGAAAAGGATTATCATGCTCAGGGCAATAAGTACTTAAGTATGATGCAAGGTCATCGATGTTCGAATTGGGTGGTTTAGTTATGATCGGTTTTTGCAAAGCTATGGACTTCAGGACTTGTTTGACCAAAATAATTGTGTTTTTTGGACCATTCCATCCTCCTTTTTCAAGCCACATTATAAGTCTGCCGGGTAGAAACACGCTATGACTCACGTAAGAGTTTCACTTGTCTCTCGTTCCAACCTTTAAGGCTCCACCCCCACACTTCCATACTTCCAGAGTAATTTCGTGTACCCTCGGTGGCGATAGACCTGTAGACATGTCGATTAAAACTTTGTCGAGTCGACGAAGCGTGTAAGGGGCTGCTAGTGCCCGGGATTTGAGATCTGCTCACCAAAAAACTTGATTCCAGCGAGGTACCACCATCAAGTATATTCCCTCGGCATTGTTGAGGTGGCTCAAAACTCTGGGTATTAAGCAAGGCGGAGGGAATACCCATGCCAGGGGGAACTTCCAAATCCTCGAGAAGGCATCGCTCGATTGTCCTTCAGATCCAAGGATACATAGTTCGTTACGACATGTGCCCGACTGGGTGCGAATAAGTCTATTAGTGGCGTTCCCCATTTGTGAAAGATTCTGGCTGTGCATTCGCATAGTAGATGCCATTCCGGATTGAGACGGAGTCTCGATAAATGATCGGCCTGACTGTTTTGTATAATCCTGGAATATGGAAGACCTTTATTTGTATTCCATATACCGTTCTAATATTTGAAATATCCGGTAAGTCAGGTCCTGAAGCTTGGTTGACTTTGTACCACCCTTGTGGCGAAGGTATGCGATTACTGTTTTGCTGTCGCATATTGAATTAAAACCGTGCTTTGGCTCAATTTCTGACAATGGTCTTGTAATACTTTTAAAATAGCCAACATCTCCTTTAGATTGGAGTGTAGGCTCGCTTCGTGCTCTGACCAAAACCCCGATAGAGACATATTGTTTAGTCGAGCTCCCCATGCCAATCCTGATGCATCTGTTGTCAGATAATGGGATGGAGGTGGCATGTGGATAGCCGAGGGGCGCCTGCAGTTCTCGAGCCACCAATTCAGATTGTTTTTGGCTTCTATAGGAATCGTATGCCATTTTCCTTTCGATTTCAATATTTTGTTGAGCAAATTTAATGAGTCGACCCATCGGAAGCTCGCAAAGTTTAAGAGACTTATAAGGCTCTGAATGTCTTCGAGACGTACGTATGAACTCTTTGTTTAGACAAAAGAGAGAAGTTCCTTTTGATTGATCCAGGGGTTCCATTGAACCCCCAAGTATACCACAGTTTTTGATGGTACGAGAACGGACTTCTCGAAGTTTATTATCCAACCCAGGGTCTGCAAAGTTTGTATGACGATTCGTACATGCTCCAAAAGACCCTGTTCTGACTGGTGTGCAACTAAAAAATCGTCTAAATACACGACAATCCGGATCCCTTTGTTCCTGAGAACTTGGGAAACCCAATTTGTTATAGTTGCAAAAACCTTTGGTGCAGTACTTAGACCAAATGGTAAACAAGTCATTTCCCACAATTTCCCTTGATATAGAAGGCGTAGGAACCTTCTGTGACTGCGCGAAATGCTGACGTGAAAGTATGCCTGAGAAAGGTCGATTTTGCCTAGCCAGTCCCTCGGCTGAAGGAAATCTGGCACTCTGAACATACTTAAGAGTTTAAACTTTTCTGTTATTACATAACGATTCAGAGCTTTTAGATTGAAAACAGGCCGAGCGGACCCATCGCTCTTGCGTACCAAAAACATTGTTGAGAGGAAACTGGATAACAACATTCCAGAACCCCTTGCTCGCTCATTTTGTTGATTGCAGTGGTCATTTCTTTTGAACGAGGGACCTCCAATACTCTCTTTTGCCTCAATGGATGAATGAGCGGCGGTTTTTTGTGAAAGGGTATGCGGTACCCAGTTATAATTTTTAAAATGACCTGTGGAGCTCCTAATTGGCTCCATCGGACGCGAAATTGACCGAGACGGCCTGCCCTGACTCGCATGTCAGTATTTACGTCGAATCTTTGGTATTACCTGGGGATGCAGCGAAACGTTTTTGTCCAGATATATTATCGTTTTGATATTTTGGAATGGCTCGATGGAGCCATGTCCACGAAATGTCTGATTAGCAGTCCCTGAACGAGACATCTGCCCATGATAAGTACCACCCTGCGAGGGTTGGTCGTTTGGATGCCTCAAAGGCCAAAAACATTTACGAACTCCACCTGCCTTTTCTATTGTAGAAGTAAACTTATCAGTATTAAAAAGATTATCGCAAGTTGGTGGAATTTTTCTTAGGGCGGCCTTTACCAAAGGATACCTGCTTAATAGCAACGTCACGCCGCATTTGTAATATTTCGGCACGATGACCACAAACAATCTAACATATCTGAGGAAATTTGATGGTACCTAGTCGCCGTTAGAAGCGAGTTCCAATAATTTTTGATTCAGAGTCTCACAATCTGGTCTCATATCAACAGCCCACTGTGCGAAATCACGTAAAAGTTTCTTAAATGAATCACGCTGCTTAATAATGCACAATGTTAATGCTGCAAAAGCTTTTTCAGCTAGTATTAAATGACGAGGAGACTGAAAAGCTGAAACTTCTTCGTTAATTTCTAAATCCGTAAAACCTGGAGTATGATTATATGTCTTCTGAGTTTCAGAATATCTAATATCGGCCCAAGAGCTACTGTCTAAATGTTGCAAGACACATAAAAGTTTCAGATGATCTTTAGAACTTTTGGGCATAGATGATTCCCTTAATTTAGTTTCAATGTTAAATGAAAAACTTGATCGTTATTTACTTAATAATTAGAACCGTTACCACTTAACTCGTAAAGCTTGCGACTTTCGTTTGAACAAAGAGATATATAATCTACCTTGGCTAAATTATTAAAATCCTTTTGAGCTATTTGAGAACTCCGACAGTGGCCAGACAAATACTTGTTAATGTCACGTACCTCTTTGAATATTCTATAATATTTCTTATCCGACTTACGGGATTTATTTTTGCTACCCCTTTTCTTTTTGCTATGGCTATGGCGCCTGCTGGCCGAACTGGACGATGATGAAGTATCGCTATCGCTGCTAGAGCTTGAGCTGCTTGATTTACTTGCACACGGTGCGGATGGTCCCGGTACTGGGTCATGACCCATGAGACTGTCATGATCTTTATCCCTTTTATTATCATCCATGCTAAAAAAGAAGCTACAACAATGTTGTATTAAACCTAACTTACCAAAATTAATAATATGAAGGTAGATGCAAAAACATTTTGTTTTCCTTTGTTATAACTTTAAAGGCAATGAAATAGCTTTGAATAGCACACAATCCTGTTTCTTTGTTCTAAATTCAAATAATTACTAATATGAATGAAGTTTAAAATCGAACGGTAAAACCGTTTATTTTTAATTCAAATAGGAACGATTCAGCACAATAATAGAGCAAATAGCTCACCTGAATTTGCACAATTAATCACTACACACTAAGTATATAGCTATTATATTATAATAAATTACTTGATGTACCCTGATAGCACGTTACTAAGAACGACCGTTCTAAGCGGGAAACAAGACGCCAATTAAACATCAAGTATTTTAGGCATAAACATATTTTAGGTTCGCAGATCGCTTCACCCTTACTCTGCCTCTTGGTGGGGTGGAAAGAGAGGTGATAATGAAAGACAGAGAGATGTATAAGGGCGGGAAACGGAAGGGCCTATCTCAAATCAAATAAGCTTCGAATAACGGTCAAGTCAAATTAATTTGTATTTATTTTAATTAAGTTATTTTTTACTCTCTATGAACATATTTGACCTAAATTGACATATATTTTTTTGTTCTTTTGTAATAGTTTTGTATTAGATTAATTAATAATTATTTTCTTTAATTAATTAAGCTATAATTCCTATTCGACATGTTCCTAATGTTATAATGAGCCAATATTAGTACTTGTTTTTTATATTATTTCTATTAATTATTGTTGTTCTGACATACTGAGTTCATCTATAAGTGATTGTTATATTATGTGTTTGACTTGATTTTTGGTGCATGTATTTTATAGAATTGTACAACGCGTAATATACAATTGTTGATGAACCAAATAAATAAACGCAAATCATTTTATAACTACTTTTTTATGTTAGTTGGATAGGCAAACTGGCAAACGTGCCACCTGATGGAAAGTGGCTGACGTCGCCCATGAACATAAACCAGCCCACCCGGAACGAGCCCAGGCAACTCATCTATGTGTTGCCTATCCTGAGACATAAAATGTTAAGTCTCGGTGCCAGTAATTACACTGCATGTCTTGCCTTTCTCTCCGTAATACAGCAAAGCTGTTTCACGGGAGAAACAAGCAAGATGGTGGTACCCATGCAGCCGGGAGCGCGGCACAGCGCTTCCCTCCCACCGGTAAAATGACCTCCCAATTGGTAAAATTATCAAGACTAGCAGAATAAATTGAAAAAATATGGTCAACGGCTCCCCTGAATAGCACTGTTGCTACACAGCATTAAAAGTAGAATTATATAAATACCCAATAATTCAATGTCGTCGTTTTGGTACTTTAAATGTGGCCAAAATCATTCAGGTGATAGTTGATCCGTGTTGGAAGGTGACTCGGTTTGTTTATTTTGCTCTGGATCTCATTTTACAATTAATAAAAAATGCCCTGAATTCATAAGACAGACGTCTGAGATTAAATACGTCATGGTGGAGAACCAGTGGAGAACAAATTTTTTTTTTTTTAATGCGTCTTCTATAAATACTTGACACTGGCAGAATGTCGTAAAAGGCGATCGTATCCCATAAATAAAAGTAGAAGAAGTATATAAATGATTAATAATTATACTCTGGAGGGAAAGGCGGGAGGCATCCGGACGCGCGGTTGTGTTTTTTTGGTTTCCCGTTAATTAATTGTTATTTTGTGTTTTGTCCATTCAGAGTGGTTTTCTATGGTGTTTGTTTTAAAAACTTGATCTTTATATATTGTGATTGGTTGGCGAATCTTATGGAGTACCGTTCTGGAGTGGTTTTCTTAGTAGGGCTGTTCTGGCGGTTTTCTATAGTGTTTGTTTTTAAAACTTAATCTGTGTAATATATAATGTGATTGTTTGGCAAATATTGTGGTGGACTGCCTTGTTTGGATGGAATGGGGAATGATAGTTGATTGATGGGGGCAAGAGGGGCCAAGCCGCGCTTCTTGGGGTTTCCCGCCTTTTCTCCGTATTACAGACCGAATATTGTATTTTGTATGGCTAATAGCCTAGTAGCTAATGCCTTTAAATGAAAATAATAATAACTAAATAGTAAAAATTTAAAATATTAAATAGGTACGTAGGTCGTAGTATTCCCCAGATTACATTCTCTTAGGTATTCCCACAAACTATATAGAGAATACTACGTATTGGTATTCCTACGGGTATTCCCTTAATATAGTTTCTGATAGTAAATAGTAAATATTCCGTATTCGCCCTTGTGGTAATTTACGGTTAAATTTAATATTTATTTTATGCTTTTAAGTCTTATGATAAGTTGATTAACTTGTGTTTGTCAACATTCTAATTATTAAAATGTTACAAGGGAAATGTTTACTATGTTTTACAGTAAATAGACAAACCTTTGATATTTTTAACACACATTTGCAACAAGTTCTTGAGAAAATCATCGATTCTAAGGTAAGATTTACTAGATATTTTTCTCTGATATCTTATTTAGTATAAGGGAAAGTGACTTACTCTTAGCGGTTACTTAATAAACCGCTTATTACTATTACAAACATTTCTCAATTTATAATGACAAAAAAGTAATACTCGCCAACAACAACAACATTGGATGTTTCCTTGTTTCATAGATATTATTATTATTCTTTGTATTTTTGTTTGTAGAGACTGTCAGCTATCCTTAAGGTTACACAAGTCGCTCATCTTACTATACAAGCGTGGAACAGTAGGTAATTACTACAATGTTTGACATTTACCATCCAAAACTAATGATAATATAAATTGAACTCGTAATCATCTATGTCTGTATGCAGTATGCACCCAAAACTGTAAAAAAATAATACATTTAAAAAATACAAGCTTCTAACTTTCGTATTTTGACACAGATTTTAGCCCAACTTTGGGCGAAAATAAATAGTAAAAGGAGCAAGAAAACTCAAAAATAAAGCCCGTACAGACGTAACGTTATTCAAATTATTTTGAAAAATGAACTTTGATTATAACTGTTTTGCTAAAAGGTCTTTAGGAATGGATCATTGTGAATTTCATTCTAACACACATGTTCACGCACTACGTCGGATGAGATAGCATTCATTTTGTTAGAGTTCACGCCGTCGACTTGTTCAACCCTAAGTGGCCATTGACATTTAAGCCTAAGCTGTTGCGGTCAATTTGGATCGACTGTCGACATAGTTTCGAAGTGTAGGGATCAACATCAGCTGACGCGCCAAGGCCCAGGCAGTGTATGTGTGTTCCTTACTCCGGATGTTCTTCGAAGTGTGTCTTGTAATTCGCGTCGCGCTTTAGTTGCATTAATAGCTGAGAATTCTCGTCAGCTGTATCTTTTATATGTTTTAGGAGGGAGTGTAATTAGGCGGGCTCACAACCAGACAACGGAAATATATTTAATACATTTATACTATACATATATTAAGGATTTTTATTATATAATACACATCCATGACCCAGGAACATAGAAAATATTTTTGTTCCTTAGCGGAATTCAACCCACAATCTCCGGCTTGAGCACCAACCTGCTAACCATTGAGCCACAAAGGTTGTCCTTCTCTGGTTATTTTTATATTGTTTAACCTTGTCGTTTCATGGTACGGTCATCTGTTTGTGATCATCCTATGGGAGAATTATATGAAGGCACTTTTTTCTGGATTTATATATCCTCCATTTTGCTAGCCTAGCTCTGTGAAGGCACGCTGGAGGATGGTGGAAGCCCGTGCGGCTGAGGGGTGGGACATGAATTGTGCTAGGAAACACATTATAAGTAATTGTTTTTATGTTTATTTTTTCAGATTGAAGCTGAGTCACTCTGCTTATGCTTTATTTGTCACAAAAGAATGCAACAGTGTTACCAACTGATGCAACTGGCCAAAACATCTCAATACTATCTGAATAATGTGCTGACTGAGAAGGTATTTAATATAGTTTGTGTGATTATTATACAGGTGTCCCAAGAAATAGTGTCAAGCTGTTGTCCAGAGGTAGAACACCAATTGGGCTACCTGAATCACCCCTATGTATGTTCCGCGATTTTGCGTAGCTTTTGAGTTATGATTATTTTTTTACTATATGATTTGCAAGAGATTATTCATCACAGAGGCCTCAATTATAATAAAATGCGACCTCTGTGGCTCAGTGGTAAGCGCGTTGGCGCTCAAGCCAGAGGTTGCGGTTTCGAATCCCAGAATCGAACAAAAATATTTTCTGTGTTCCTGGAATGTGTATTAAATATGTGTATTATATAATAAATAAAAATCTTAAATATATGTATAGTATAAGAGTATTAAATATAGTTCCGTTGTCTGGTAGACGTAACACAAGTTCTTCGAGAACTTACCACAGGGTCAAATTGACGTGGTGTGAAAGCGTCCATAGATATAATATATAAAAAAATAAAAAATTGAGATGAGAGATTATGCTCGATTTTTTATCAGGTAGGTGCTGTTCACCTATGCCTATGCCTTACATACAAAAAATAACTGACGTCAAATCTGATACCATTTAGTCATAAACAATGTAGTAAGTCATGTGAAGAAAAATACGGAAAATTATCATTAAACTCTAAAACTGCAAAATCCTGAAATATACATGGGGGTGATTCAGGTAGCCCTAGTGGTGATCTACCTGTGGACAACCGTTTGACACTATTTCTTGGGACAACCCAAACTAAATCTAACTTTACCATGGTCATATTAAGTACAATTTTAAATGTTTTTAGTTTGCTGTTGACTCGGATTACTTAGGTAATATAGGTAATATGTGCTTCCTTACAATCTAAACTCTTTGACAAATCTTGTTAAAATCCAATTAGATGTTTAGGTGTGAAAGTGTCACAAATGAACTCAATGTTGCGTCATAATGAATATAGAAACCACATTAGAAACAGCAATATTACAAATAATATGTTAATCTTGTTTTCTTACTGGCTTTTATAGATTGATGTTAATTTAAAAAAACACCAGTCTCTATTGGAGTTGACGACATCAAAGATGGTGAACATATCATTTTCAAACTTTAAATCCCATATTGAAACAGATGTAAAAGTGAAGAAAGAGTGTTTGAATGTAGATGGTAAGTAATCTTTTTTTTACATTTTCTACTAATCTACTCAAATATTCAAGTTTACAAAGTACTCTTTAAAAGATTAGTTGATATTTTTTGGGGACTATATTTCTTTATTGTATTTTTGTTGTATCACCTAATAAATAGATCTATCGCCACGAAATATTTTCGTTCTTAGATAAACAAAAAGTGTTCCCAGGTATGAATTATCAAATTAATGTTAATATATGTGGAAAATAAGAGATGGATTACCAATAAAATTATAGTGCATTAGATGAATATAAAATTACCTATTATAATAATAGCTTTGTGCTCTATGATGGTAGATCTGTTACCAAATAAATCGATTGTCGATCCCTGACTGTAACTCCTTTTGACGTGACAACGTCTTATAATTCGATGGAGCCCGCTGCACGAACGAAAAAACATGACGCATGCGGCGTTACCTCACTCTGAGGCGTTCCATTTTCTTATGACGTTGTCACGTTCAACTATCGTATAATATAAGTAAACCGACTTTACAGACAACCGATTTTTTTAATTTGTTATTTTGTTACTAATATACTGTATTTTATTTTGTTCAGTTATTAAAATAAAAGTATTCGTTACCAATTTAATACATCAATTTATAATTTTAATGAAAATATGTTGAAAGAGGCGGAGACTTATCGGCGCGCTTTCCGGCCCCAAAATGGGTCGTAGGTACGATCATACGATGCGCGGCGCGGGCAGCGAGATTTGTTGTTTTAGTTAATTTCACTATTAAATGTTCACTGCGGGACATTCAGGCTTAAAATGAAAACCAATCCCTTACCACCCACAAAAACCATAGACAGCATACAACCATGTTCTTGGAATTTTTACTCCATATCTCTCATGTCAATTTTAAACTGCATTATAAATACAAATTAAATACTAAGTTAATTTAAAGTGTGTTACTAACAGTAAATAGTATATATAATAAGTAATATAATAAGGAATGCACTTTAAATTAACTTAGTATGCATATTGTATAATTATTACTTCATGTTTTTCTAGAGATGGAACAACAAGAAAACTTGGAGTGCACTCAAGCTGTAACTGATGACCAATTAAAAGATATTAGCAGTGAACACGATGATATCAAAGATTGCCCAATCTGGATAAAAACTGAGGATGGAGTCTCAATAGAGGATGGAGGTAAGTCACATGTTACTCTATCACAAGAGGACAACTGAATTATGTTACATGAATGAGGACACTTCTTACCATTAACATACAGTGGCTAAACGAACATTTAAACCATAGAGATTATGTTAATTCAAAATTTGGTCAATTCGGGTGCAGGACTTGAGGGGAGGGAGGGGATGAGGAGGGGGGCGGGGTAGGCTTCCCCCTGGTACCATTTCTCCCGCGGAGATGCTTAGTTTACGAGATATTTTTTAGTTTTTCTTATTCAACAACAATAGGATATGGGTTTAGAATTCAGGTGCAGGAATTTAATAACAATTTTTGTTATATTTGGTAGAGGGAATGAAGCCACAATGAAGCTGTGTCCACTTACCAGCTTTCGGGCGCAGCAAGGGCTGTGTCGGTGCACACTATCGTTGGTCTTAACATGAAATATCTATATCACTAGTGAGCTTTGCTAAGCTAAGTATTTGTTTCTGTACCCTACCGACCTACATACCTTGGCTGACACCGACTCCAAAAGTAACTATAATGACGTGGTAAACGCAAAGTTTGTACATTAGTAGAAAATTAAGTTCATTATAAGTTGTAAGCACAAAAATTTTAGAGACACAGTTATTTTATTACTTTTTAGTTTAGTATTTTTGAAGTTGTTTTTAATTTTTTATAATATGCTTTTTTATATAAATGGGTTAGGACCAAATTTTTGACGGATTCCGATAGACTGTGGTGTCCGGTTCATAAGTGACCAAACTAAGTGTACTTTACATGCTTTAAAACAATGTTGGACATTTGATTATGTTATCTATCAGTATTGTTAAGAGTCTCACTAATCAAGTAACTAAAATTAAAGCTTAATTTTCTCAAAAAAAATGCAAAACAAAGCTCCGTGTCTTTTTACGCCATACAAACTACGCATGTCCTTGTTTGACTACCTATGAATATTATTGTCGCTGGTTTTTTTTGACGTAAGCTACCATTTATCTTTTAATATTATTAGAGTCTTATAAACACCAGCTATCGTTTTTATAAGCATTAGCAAAATAAACATTGTTATTCTAGTTTTTACAAGTAATTTTATAAACGTCCCAAAATTGTTTCCGTTGTAATACTCCTGTTGTGCGACACCATAATTTTGGAACTAAAAAACCTACTTTGGAATTTTCTTGATTATTTAGTGGTGCAACATCGGTTTCAAGTGCTGGCAACAAAATCGGGATAAACCGCCATGTTGTTTAATTGTCATTACGCATTTTGTGTGTGTCATCAGCACGTGTCGTTAAGATTTCCGGACTTACGGTGAGTAAATTATTAATATTTTCTATGATTTTCTAGATATAGAATTATATTTATAAAGCTTCTTTAACTTCTTTGTCGAAAGGCATGTCGAAATTTTCGATTCTTGATTAAATTTGTGAATTGTTACAACTTTTAGGTTACGTCGTGAATAAATTTTATTCCACTGTGAGATTTGTGACACGAAATTGTGCGACGTGTCACAAGGGAAATTTCTAAAGCTATGTTTACAATAATTCAACTCCATTTAGCTACCTACGAATATGATTCGAATTATTGCTTAAATATTAATACATTATTTTTACCTTACTATGCCGAAACTCAAAAGGAGTCTGTAATTTACCTCCTAGATGCTCTATAAACATCATTAGATCCGCCGCTGTTCCGCGAGGTGATACTGGCTGTTACTATAATACTCATAGAATGGAGTGTGTATTTTAATAATTATTAAAATTTTTGGCAGATCTTTGTCACACTATATTTTCTTGTATGTTCCGCTCTCCGTAAGGCTCTTTAATGTTTTAATAGTAAATTGAAAATACCTAGGTACTTTTGAGCATGTTGCTATAAAAGTTTTTTTTTGATCAACTACTTGAGAGCATGAGTCATTCTAGCCTAACGCTGCCGTTTTAGTAAGTTAGATTTGAAGTCATTCTGATAGGTTTAAAAAGCTTTATCTCGGTCCCTTTTGTGGGCTAACGTTTGACCAAGTTTTTTTTGCAGAACTTGTTTCTTTTTTTTTCAGATGCCTTTATCATCGGCAGAAAGATGTCGCAAGTACAGAGAAAAACTAAAATAAGAAAATCCAGAAAAAATTGAAGATATGAAAAAGAAAAACTTGGAAAGAACCAAAGCTAATAAAAGAAAAATAAGCGTTATGAGCGAAAATGAAAAACAAGACGTAAGAAAAAAATGGAGGGAAGCTAAACGTAAAAACCGCAATGAAAATAAATCACTAGTAAACGAAACTGAAAGAGCATGTCGTCGTTATCGTAGCCAAGTAGGGAGAGAAAATAAAATACTAAAAGAAAAACTTGAGAGTCTGCGGCGAAAAAATGACATGAAATTCAGTTGAAATCCATTATCCAAATGAACTGACACCTAATACTAAATCTAATATTTTCATTGAGAAAGAACTTCCAGATATTTCAGAGGAAGCTAAAGAAAGAGTTAAGCAAAGACTTTTACAGCAGAATGTTCTTGAAGAGTCCTTAAAAGAAACTTATAAACATAATAAATCATTCCAAGTAAGAAAATTTTTGAAGAAGCTCACGAAAACTGAAACAAGCAAGTAATATACCATGAAAACAAACCTGGCAAAATTTTTAGTGATAAACAGTGGAGTTTAAAGGTACTACAATATTAAAACAAAGAGACTAAAAACAGCATGTAATTTGAAAAAATTCTTCGAAAGAGATGACGTCAGTCGTTCAAAATATAGTGTTATGCAACAAGGAACAGGAAGTAAAGCGAAAAAGAAAGGAAACAGTGAAGTGAAAATCCTCGCCGATGTAAAGGATACGCCTGAAAACAGCAGATATTTTAATCTTATAACATGTGGAAAGCTCACAGAAATAGGACTAAACTTTGATATAAGTTTAGGAAAAAAATCATTACCTAGTAGTCAATCGGAGAAAGAAAATCATGAAAATATATATTTAAATCCTACTCCGTCCGGTTTTGGAGTTAATTTCGCAATAAAACAAGAAGCTAATTTAGAAAATAATGATTTTTTGATAAATGACATTGTTTTAGTTAGATACTACGTAAGAAAAATATAGAAGTACTATATAGGATTTGTTCAGAAAATTCATAACGAAAATGTCTTACCATTATTTACGATCTCCTTCCTAAAGACTGTAAAATCTCCTAGACTTAAATTCTATTTACCAAAAAAAGTTGATCTCGACGTTATTACTAGGGATTCGCTTGTTAAAACAGTAAGACTATTGCAAGATTACAAAGATTACTTTTTGTTTGATGATTTCGACGAAGTTTATTTTGTGTAGCCTTTTTTTTTAACTTTCACGATATCTCTAAAAATATGATTGATATAGTTTGCTAGGCATAGTGGGTATTGTAAATTAAAGTAATAGTAATATTATGTAGACCAATGACTGATTAGTTTTTTAAAAGACTTTGTTTTTTTTTTGTTTTTTAATTAAAGTGTTATGACATAATTAGTGTGGTAAGAAAAATTAAAACTAAACACAATTTATTGTGCTTATTTTAAACTAAAAAAGTTTAAAATAAGCACAATAAATACTGTTAACAAAAGCGGTAAATGGATCAATCAATGACTGAATAATAAATGTAATGTTGTTGGTGTATTTTGGATTTTATTTGAGTTAGAGAAGTTTTGGGTTTGTTATTTTATTTTTACTGCTTATTAAATATTTCTTGATTTTTTTTTAATTTTTTTATTTATTCCACTTACCTACCTAAAATCTCACGACTTTATACACACACCCTAATAATTCCACTGTGCTACATTTATTTTCCAGTGTGACACATTCCGTTGTGATTTCCGTTATGCGATTACGTCAAAAATTTGGTCCTCACCCAAATACCCTATGTTAGTTATAAATACTGTCCAAATTACAGTAATTTTTGTTTGAATCGATAGATCTAAATAATCTCTTTAAATACACAAAATAATTACGATTTTTGCTATAGTTGTAAGCCGTGCGGCTTTTTGATTGACACATCACTGCGTCGGTAGCTGTTTTTGTTACACTATTGGGGCTGCTTAGTAAAAAACCCCAGTTCAAATCCCACCGATCTCGGTGACTTTTTTTTGTTTTTTTTTAATTATTTTACGCCGGGAGATGCTCTGATTTTTATCGATAAAAAAAAATCATAAAAAATTTATACCTACCCGAATAATTATTTTACTTACACTTTTTTTGTTTTTTATTACAATTCCTTCACTAATTAATCGAAAGGAACTTCGTTCCATCCGGATGTCCCTTGACACCTCTCTTTAGTTTTTATTTTTATTTCTGGTATTGATATTATGTTGATAAAATTTATTTGAATTTTTTGATATTTTTGTCTATATCGGGTGTAATCGTTAAGTGTGCACAGGCGATTATTCCGTAACAGCTATTACAGATATCAAAAACTTTAAACTGATTTCGAAAGTACTTTACCTAATGAGTAAAATGACAATAATAACTTAAAAATAAAACGAGAAATATCCAAAAAAATTAAATTAAACTCTCCCGTACATTTAGTATGAGATAGTAGAAAGGTTTTAAAGGAACCTTTTTTTCTGGTAAAGGATCCATAATTTATCAAATTTTTATACAGCTTACGTAAATACGTACCAGAAGGAACTTCTCTATCTGGGTACTCTCTTCTGTGGGTGATAACGGCCGCAAAGAGGCGATAGATGGACTACCTGTCTGGTAGGTGCGTCGCGTACCCCATTGCCGGTGGCTGGGTTACGAGTAGATTGGCGTGCGGTGTTCCACAGGGCTCAGTCTTGGCCCCACTCCTGTGAAACATCGGCTACGATTGGGCGTTGGCGTTACGTGTTACGCCGACGACACCGTCGTCACTGACCGCGGAGGCACGTTTCAAGAGGCATGCATTCTGATCCGGCGTCAATCCGGCGTCTTGGGCTCGAAGTGGCCCTGGAGAAGTGCGAAGCTATATGCTTCCACGGGCCCCGGCGACTCGTTCCGGGGTTGCTCGGAACTGCACGAGCGCTGAGTCGTCTCCTTAACGTGGGTGGACCGAGCGTTGGTTGCCGCCGCCTATATGCGGGTGTCTTGCAGTCCATGGCACTGTACGGCGCGCCGATATGGGCGAGCGCCCTGAAGACGGAGAATGTGGCTCTGCTGCGACGTCTGCAGAGTCAGAAAACGTGTGCTCCGTTAGTGGAAGTAGAAGCTGGAGGAGCCTAGTGCGGGACACCGCACCGTGTCGGCCGTCGGTCCAATCCTGGAGCAGTGGATTGACCGGCGGCACGGCATCATCATCTTCCACCTTGCGCAGATCCTGACGGGGCATGGCTGCTTCGGAAGGTATCTGTGGAAGTCGGCAGGGGCGGAGGACTCGCCAGAGTGTCATCACTGCGGCAGCAGTTAAGACATTGCAGACCACACTCTGGCGGAGGCAAGGGCGCCCCTCGTCGAAGAGGTTGGCGCGGATCTGTCGCTCCCTGCAGTCATCCGAGCGATGACCGTCAGTGCGAGCGCATGACAGGCGGTCCTCTCCTTCTGGGAGGTAGTGATTACGCGCGCGCGTAAGGTCCGAGCTATAAGGCACTCTTATGTGTTCAGGGTGGCTTAAGCGGAGAAGGAGGAGTGGACGACACTCCGCACCTCCAGAGAAGAGTGTCAGATGGCACACCATTATGGCACGGTCCGGACGTCCACAGCTCTCGCGACGGGTCACCTAGAAGACGAGGAGCTTGGGTTTAGTGGGTAGAGTCTGCGTCCACCTTACCATCTTTTCGGGCGCAGAGAGTCCTACTAATCTACAAACTTTGCGTTTACCACGTCATTATAGTTACTTTTGGAGTCGGTGTCGTATTTGTTGCTGTACCCTACCTACCTACCTACCTTGACTGACACCGACTCCAAAAGTAACTATAATGATGTGGTAAACGCAAAGATTGTACATTAGTAGAAAATTAAGTTGATTATAAGTAATAAGCACAAAAATTCAAGAAACACAGTTATTTTATTACTTTTTAGTTTAGTATATTTGAAGCCGGAATATTTTTATTCAAAATCGTATTTGGCTGCAGAATTATTTTTAATGTCCAAGCACAGATCACCTCCTGGGATGATCTGTGTGTTGAATGCTTCCTTTTGAAGTATTTCTGGCAGGGCATCTACGTTAACATGGAATGAACGGTCGCCAGTCTATAAAGGAATTGAGGAAGGAATTATTATTTATTGCTCGTATCTAGTCATATAGAAAGTATTCTCTCTGCCATCGCAAGTTTTTTATAATTAATTATACCAGTGGCCCGCCCTTCCTTTGAAAAACCCCTGTCCTACATGATTCAATAAAATTAAAAATGATAAAAATTGCAATCTTTTTTAATACCTTTCAATCATTTTGTTCAATTATTCAATTAACTATGAAGATTTCGTTGTATTGTTTAAAGATTTTTTTAACCAAAGAAGTTTCTCAAATTATTTACAGATTCATTCATTTCTCTACAAAATCTTAAGACTTCGGTAGTAAAGAAGCCACCAGCAGATATTTTAAAGCCATCGAACCTGAAATCTACGTCTAAAAGGTTTAAACTTACCTCACACTATTCAACAGAAAACAAAATTTCAGTTGTTTCATCACCTGAGAATGCTAATCAAAATTTCAGAATTACTGAAAGTTTAAAAAATGAAGACATTGCTCTTACTTTAATTAATTCAAGTACGCCTCCAAGTAGCTTGAGTGGTCACTCAACGGCGCTTTCTGAGTTAGGTTCGCAGTGGCCTGATGTGTCAATTGGAATCGGTGAAAGTTCAAAAGATCTAGTAATATCCCAAGCTTCTAAAAATTGTGATGAAAATATAATGTATATGTATGTATGTGATAATAATAATGGAATAAGTATTATTACTGATAGCCCTGATAATAATAATTTATCTACCATTAACAATTGCGCAGATAACAGTAGTTATCTTTCCACTGTTAATGCACAACAAAATGATGATAAATTACTCATAATTACTGCAACTGGATCAACTGAGAAAAACGATGATAATTTATTTCTAAGTTCTCCTGCAACTAGATCAACTAAGCAAAACGATGATGGTTCATATAATGCAGAAGATACTTCCAATACCTTCAACTTGATGTGTGACAAAATCACTACGTCAAAACCACCACTTGTTTTGAAATCTGGAGGAATCGATCAAACAAAATTACAAGTATCACTATCGGGAAAAAGGTCAGAAAAATCTAAATTATATTTTTGTATTTTTTGCAAAGAGTTAAAAACCAAATTCGCAAATCATCTAATAATTAAACACAGTAACGAAAGTGAAGTTCGTGATTTTATGTACTTACAGAAGAAAAGTAAGAGCCGAGCTAAATTAATAGCTGACATTCGCAATCGAGGCACTTTTCTTCACAATACGAATCCCGATTACAATAAAGGACAACTGATTGTTGCCAGGCGTCTTCATAAGAATTCAATAAACACAGCTGAAGATTTTTTGGCTTGTAGTAACTGTGGTAATTCATATTCAAAATTGTCTATAAGATTTCATTTTGCAAGATGCAATCCAAATAAAAAAAGTAAGGAACGTAATGTTTTGAAATCAGGACGTGCACTAGCCAACAATATTCATCCAGTTGCTTGTAAGTTGTTAAGACAGAAAATATTTCCTGTCTTGAGAGTGCAGGATGATGAAGTCAAGTGTATTAGATATGACAAATTAATTATCAAGTACGGTAATAAATTATGCAATAATTACACTTTACCTCATCAATACAATATGATTAGAGCCAAATTACGTTTACTAGGAAAATTTAAGCTAGAAATGCTAAAATTGGAAAAAGACACAGCTATACAGCTCTCCGATTTATTTATTCCAAAGCTTTTCTATCGAGCTGTTAACGCTTTTAAAGTAGTTGCACATTGGGATCCTGATTTAGGGTGTTATAAAACCCCATCAACAGCACATAGTTTGTCTGCATTGGTAAAAGCTTGCTGTTCCATGATCATAAGCGAGTTTATAAAGTCTAAAAATTATGAAAAAGAACGACAAGCGAATCGTTTTTTGCACCTGTGGAAATTAGAAATTCCTGTGACTATCCATAAAAAAACACTTGAACATCTAACAAATTTGAAAAGAAATATAAAGGTGATGCTACCCTCTCAAGAAGACATTAAAAAATTAAATGATTACCTAAAAAAAGAGTGTGAGATTTGCTTAAAAATATTGAATGATGAAAAACAAGAGTTTGATCGGGGAGCATGGTTACATTTACAAGAATGTTCATTGATTTATATTCAATTATTTAATAGAAGGCCAGCCGGTGAGATTGAAAGAATAACACTTGATAATTATCAGAATAAAAAAAGGGTTCTTGATGACGTGGATAAAAAATTGTTGCGGAAGTTTTCAAAAAATATTCAAGAATATGCAAAGCAATTTATACGGATTACTCTTCGGGGAAAACTATCCAGAACCGTTTCATTATTATTGACTCCTTTCATGACAGCGTGTATCGAGTGCATTCTTTATTTTCGTCAAGCTGCTGGTGTTAAAGCTGAAAATAATTTTATTTTTGCTAAGCCTGGAGATAATTACCTAGGCAAAGAATACGTCCGGGCTTGTCCATTGTTAGAAAAATTTTCGGTAGACTGTGGAGCTTTAATGCCTAAAACTCTTCGTGACAGTACTCTTAGAAAACACGTGGCCATGTATGTCTCTCTTCAGAATATTGAAGAATGCCAAGTTGATACACTAGCTAATATTTTAGGGCATATTACAGATATACATAAAAATATATATCGTATACCAATACCCATTTCAGAAATAGCTGAAGTTTTTAAGCTAGTAACTCTTGCAATTGGAGACGAACTAAGCGAAGAAGAAGAAGATAGTAAAGAAGAAGAGGATGAGGAAATCGAGCAACCAAAAAAAATAGTACAGAAGAGAAGAGGAAGAAGTAAAAAGGGCTTAAAGAATCGTAAATGCAATAAACCGGAGAAAAGAAAGATCACCGAATCCAGTGATCATAATCAAGAACATGATAACATCAAGGATGATGATAATATTGACGTATATGAAACTGATAGTGGTGTAAAAGATGATGATGATGACAATAGAAGTGATGATAATGACAAACTGATTCAGCAAATAAACAAATCGGTCAAAAACAAGCATACAAGTAAGTTCTTGGTAATTAATATAAATTTTATGCTTGTTACAACTAGTTGATGACGACAGCTACGGCCGCATTGACTTAGACTTACAGCCATATCCGGATAGATTGGGTGAAATGGCCGGTGTCCCCACCCTAAAATAATATCCGGATAGATGCTGATTATCTTTGTCAATGTTACTGTTTTAGTGATAATGTAGCTTTCTAATGGCAAAATAATTTTTAAACAAATAAACTTATAAAACATTGATTTTACAGGGCATTCAACAGAAACAATAAAAAGATTAAGATGGTCAAAAGAAGAAAAGTATGCTGTTATTAAATATTTTGGGAACTTGGAAACATTAAAGAAAGTGCCGACGCTCGAGCAATGCAAAAGATTGATCATTACTAATCCGATCTTACAAAAAAGATCAGCGATTGTAGTGAAGGCGTGGATTTCGAATCAGCGTATAGCTAAAAATGTTAAGTGATTAAATCAAAAACTTTATATCACGTTTTCATATATTAATTGCAAGACTGAATTTTATTTAAATTATATAAACGATAGAGCTGAAGTATAAAAAATATTATAAAATTAGGAAAATGTCTATTTGGAACGACATTTATTTTTTCGAAAGAAGTTTCTATAACAAAAAAGCTGTTATGAACAAAAAAGTTTTGTCAAAAATAATTGTTTGAGATTTATAAATCAGAAACAATTTAGAAAATTGAGGTATAACTTGAATTGTAATTTTTAATCATTTAAAGACTATTATTTTTGACTTACTTATCTATTAATAGCTGAAAAAACTGGTATTTAAAATCAAAATATGTATTTTAGAAAAAAAATATAATCAGTAATCACTAAAGAAATGTCAAGAATTAAGGAAAATAATTGTAATATATAAAAAAAATACTTTCGATAAGAAATTTATGATTATGATTTGTAAGAATAAAATAATATAAGTTGTGCAAGAAAAGTTGTAAGAGTTTAATAAAATATCAAAATAACTTCTACTATAAAAAACAAAACCCTTTTTATTTTCATATCTTCTTGCTTTTTTCAACCGCCTTTAACATTTGTTTTGCGCTTCTTGCACATAATCTTTAAAATATTTTATCAAATAATAATAGGTAAATAATAGGTTGTAGTAAATAACATGTAGTACTGTTTGTGTAGGTATAAATAAAGACGTTTCACGTCAAAATATTAAGCAAGTTTGTTTCATTGACTAAGTCGTGCTGAATAACTATCATTAACCAGTATTAGTTCACTGCGCGGGACTTAGGGTTCAAATGAAAATTAGGGATGCATATCGGATGCACGCCTTAGCACGCCTTAGCGGCATTGGTATCGTACCAATGCCGATATATCGGCGATACTCGAAGTTTGGCGATCGGCATCGGCGATATTTTTATGGCTGATTCAACGATACTTTTTGATTTTGATTTAATCGGAAAAACTTTATTAACAATGTATTCTACATTGATTTTTAAACAAAAATCTCATCAATGTTAATTTTAATTACTAAAAGTGTTAACTAATCTCAACCTGTCTATGGTTTTATAGTGTTTGGTTTAATTTTTCCTGTTATATGTTCCTTTTATATTAATTAAAAAATAACCTGACTTGTGTTTTATTTATTTAACCTTCATTTTTTAATATAATAAGCATATCGGTATCACTGATATTTTTATAAGAGCATCGGTATCTGTAGGTATCGTATCGACAAGAAGGTGTATTGAGGCATGAGGCAACCGTAATGAAAACCAATTCTTAACCACCCACAACAACCATGGACAGAATACAACCGTGTTCTTAATGTAATTTTTATCAATCTCTCTCAAGTCAATTTAAACTGTATAAAGATAGATTTAAATAGATTAAAAAAAAAATAGAAATAGATTTAAAAATTCCTACAGTAAGAGAGGAAATAATTCTCAACACCAAAACCTACAAGTCAAGAATATTGAACCACCCGAACATCTTAGCCAAACCACTTATGGATGAGATACCCACTCGGCGACTCAAATTAAGGATCCCACAAGATGTGCTATGAAATTAGCTTAAATAATTTGAATTAGGATGTGACACAGGCTGCATACCTAAATAATGACCCTACACTTATCCAACATTCTGCTCATTGTCCAGCTGTGAAGTGACAGATTGTAGAAAGAAAAAAAAAACATTAAACTGCATTATTTATGGAATGGCGGGAAGCATCGGGGCGCGCGGTTGTGTTTCTGTGGTTTCCCGTTAATTAATTGTTTTTTGTGTATTGTCCATTCAGAGTGATTTTCTATAGTGTTTGTTTTAAAAACTTGATCTTTATATATTATGATTGGTTGGCGAATCTTGTGGAGGACCGTTCTGGAGTGGTTTTCTTATTAGGACTGCTCTGGCGGTCTTCTATAGTGTTTGTTTTAAAAACTTAATCTATGTAATATATAATGTGATTGGTTGGCGAATATTGTGGTGGATTGCTCTGGGTGGATGGAATGGGGAATGATAGTTGATTGATGGGGGCTAGAGGGGCGAAGCCGCGCTCCTTGGGGTTTCCCGCCATTTCTCCGTATTACAGACCGAATATTGTATTTTGTATGGCTAATAGCGTAGTAGCTAATGCCTTTAAATGAAAATAATAATAATAAATCTGCATTATTTATGCTAATAATTATATTATTGATGCACTTCAAATTAACTAAGTATTAATATTATGTATATAATTATTTATTATATTTATTTATTATAATTACTATATGTTTTTCTAGAAATGGAAAAACAAGAAAACTCTGATGGAAGCTTGGAGTGTACTCAAGCTGTAACTGATGACCCATTAAAAGATATTAGCAGTGAACACGATGATCTAAACAATGCCCCAACTTTGATAAAAACTGAGGATGAAGGAATCTCAATATAGGATGGAGGTAATCACAGGTTACTATCACAAGAGGACAACTGAATTATGTTACATGAATGAGGACACTTCTAACTATAAGCAGTGGCTAAACGAACATTGTGAATAATTTCTTTAATGCTACGTCCGCACCTGCATGTATCGTCAATAACAAAGCTTCGCGCCATCACACGATACTCGCGCGGCTGGCGGTACATTAAAGGTTTTTGGCGCGCCAACATATTGCGCTTCGTGGTCACACTCGCGTTTATTTTTGCAGTTGTGTTCGATCAGTTCAGACGCATGCGAGTGGCTGTTTAAAAATGGAGTGAAGCGATGAAATTGAACTTTTAGTAGTGTATAAGGGATGCATGTGAATCACAAAAAACAATATCTGGTGTTGTAAAATTGTTAGCACACATGTAGAAATAAAGAAACTCGTCGTCCATAGTTGTCGTTTGAAAACGATATCGACCATTTTGGATTATTGCACAATAGTTCAAACAAAATATGGAAGCAAATAATGTGACCACAGCTTTTATCGCGCTAAGTTTATAGAGTTCAAATATACGAAGCTTCGGCTCGAATTACTTTGGGACGATACACCCCTGGAAGAATACCTACCGAGAGCGAAACGTGAGCAGATAGCTTTACAACTCGCTCCCAACGCAGGAGACCCGGGGCGGCGTCGTGGTTGTGCGCAAACGTTCGTCCGACTGAGGAAAAAAACGCGCGCTGCCACTGAGGGGAACGCGGGTGGTTTGCATCGGAGGATGATCGCTCGCACTTGGGTCCCGAGCTGAACGTTCCTTAGATGTTCCATGGAACCTAAGGAGGAGAATGGTGGCGTTACATGTCACGCCACCCAGAAGGCATCCGTAGACGGGGTAAAGGTAGTTCTTCGTACCCATTACCCCGTCAACGAGGTACAGAGGAACGTCTTGGGCTTTCCACCGCGAGACTCCCCCGGGCCTGAGGTATCATGGTGATTTCCTCGAGTAAAAAAGCAATACTTCCGTGCGAATAAAAAGAGATGAAATACAGTGGCGCGGCTAATGAATGCAAAGGCGTATACGGACTCCCGTGACTATGGTTGCTGTAAAGTATCCGAATCGTCGGGCTTGTAAAAATCTTAACAAACCGCGATAAAATCCGTAAAAATTGTTTCATTACAGTGAGCAAAATTCTCGTAAACATAATACTTAAATTATGTTATGTTTATCTGTTTCCATAATCTGTTTTAGAAATTGTTTTTAAGATCCATAAGAACCAATTGAATTAAAATTCTGTCTTATAACACTTCCTTGTCTTATCTTTGTAATGTGTATTATATTTATTATTATAGAAAAATATTAAAACTTTGTAATTATAGGCTTAGGAGAAATGAACAGAGAGAATAATGAACAAGTGACAAGTGAACACGAAGAAACCTCTTTAAAAGTTGACTATAGACCCGAATCAGACGTGATAGCACCTGATACTAAAAATATAAACGAAAATAGATCAAACTCTTTGAATCCACATAAAGAACTCACTAGTGGACCTGGAAAAGTGAAAACGTGTAAGTTTTGTCCCTATGTCACCAAGAAAAAATCCAACATGGTAAGACATGAGAGAGTACATACTGGCGAAAAACCGTTTAATTGTGACGTATGTAATCGTAAATTTTCACATAAATGTGCTATGATAAAACACAAACTAACTCACGCAAGTGAAAAACCGTATGCCTGTGGTATTTGCCAACGTTAATTCCCAAACAAAGAGAATTTGAAATACCATATAAGTACTCATACTGGCGACAAACCCAGCTGCGATATTTGTGAACGCAAATTTTCATCCAAACATAACTTAATGGTGCACAGGGTGAGTCATTGTGGAAAACCATATGTCTGTGAAATTTGCCAGAAAAGTTTCTCAAGAAAATGTTATTTATACCATCACATGAAGACACACTTCGGTGTGAAACTTTTCAATTGCGATATTTGCCCGCTCAAATTTTCACACAAATCCTATTTGAGTATGCACAAAGAATCCCATACATGACACAGATTAAAAACCATGTGACGTGTGTGACAAAAAGTTTTCTAAAAAAGTGCCAGAAAAGAACACAAACTCACACAGGTGAATAACCTTTAGCTGCGAAATAATATATGAACGATATAAGCTTACATTCAAACTTAACTTAAATGAGCCCATGAAGAATCATTATGGCATATCGAAGCAAGTTCTAACCAGTCATGTAGGTGTGAAAGGAAATTTTCACAAGAAGGTGGTTTTGAAGAGCATAATATAATAAATAATACAGTTATTTGCTTCAACGACTTTCATTGATTAATATTTATTTCTTTTGACAGTTGTATTTTCCTGGGCCAAAACATATAAATGCTTAATACCATAAATAATTTTCCCCTTGCGTTTTTCAGGTATTACTAGATCTACTTTACTTCTTTCCTTTATTCAAAATTTATTTATTATCGTTTAGTAATTGGAACGTAAAATTATAGTCAAAAATACACAAAACAAATAAAATATTGGGAAAAATATTTCAGTAAACAGAATTTAATATTCTTGAATTTTCTATCTATAGAGGTTTCTGATAGATGTCTGGGCTGGGCATGTCACGTGACACGTCATTACCGATGGCCGAAGTCCGTACTAGGTTACCGTTAGCACATGAGTAAATAAACGGAACAGAGGCTAAGCTTCATAGTTCACACAACCGCGCGAATAGATTGCACTACTACAAGCTTCCGACGAGTGTGTGCGTAATCACTCGTGGCCCGTCACGTACGAGTAGAAACTGGTCGAAACCGGTTCCGCTAGTGCTCGCCCGTAGGGTCATGAGTGCACGCGATAATTTGTGTGCACATTTTATTATTATTTTCGTTTGGCGGGCATTTCGTTCCTTAATTTTGGTTTAATAAACGTAAAAAGTGTCAATATTGCATACTGTATTGTGTGTATGAACATTAATGGATCAAATAAAATCAAATCATAATATCATAACTATCTCAAAGAGTCCACTAGGTAAGTTGTAACTTATTATTTTATTTCTACTAATTATTATTACTTTTCAACCGACTTCCAAAAAGGAGGAGGTTATCAATTCGACAGTTTTTTTTTGTTCACTAAGTTTAAGTATGAGGAGGTGCCTAAAGTCTAGTTAGCAAAACATTTGACCCGACATTAAATCTTAGCTAAACTTTTCAGTAAAAATAAAATAAAGTAGGTACCTATACAGATTACGTCGTTAGGAAACGATTTCCTGTTGGCTGTTTGGGATAAAAATGTCATAAATGTTATTTATGATAAAAACTGATATGCCATGAGAGTGCTTTCCATTAGATTATTCCATTAGAATTATTGAAAAAAAATATAAACAACATTTTTAGAAAAAGTAATTTGTAATTAAGAATTTGTAAATTAAATAGATTACTACACATTAAATAAATCGTTTTGTTTGTTTAATTTTATCCACCTGTGACAACCCTACCATAATAGGTAACAATTTTACGCGTTCGCGTTGTATGGAAGCTTTTTTTTTTTTTTTAACGCCGGGAAATGCTCTGAGGCAACCCCACGCGGGTATGTGGGACTCGCTGCGCCCGACAGCTGGTAAATGGACGCAGCTCTACCCACTAAAACCCGGCGAGTGCCACAAATGCCGCCTTTGGTGAGGTGCTCCGGATCTAGAAAACAAACAGGGCACCTCGACGGCTAGTCAGTCCCGCAAGGGACCGACGCCACCTCCACAGAGGGGTTGTCCCGCACCACAGAACAACCCCTCCCAACGTCGGGACAGTACAATGGGGTGAGGTTCCCATCCTCACCCCTTGCCCCCCTGCTCTTCTGTCCCCTCTTCTTATAAGAAGAGTACAAAGAGCCCCCCCCAGCCCAATTAGCTTGGTGGGGGTTGTATGGAAGCTTAGCCTCTGTTCCCTTTACTTACTCATGTGCCGTTAGTCGTTATATTGAAGCTAATGCTTCAAATTTCAATTTATTCCTTGACAGTCAAATGATAAAGTCTATTTTTGCCTGTTTAAAAAAATAGAAATGCCATTTGTTTATTATTCAATCCTGATTATATATGTTATTTTTTTCACTTTTTAATACTGGAGAAAAAATATAAAATGAAAAAAAGTGTGATGACGTCACTTGTACGGCAGAATAAGGTGATTACCATATGTATGTATGTGATTTGTTCAGGTGGAATTTTGCAAATTAAATTCGACCCAATTCCTAGTTTCCGATGAAGATGAAAATTGGTGACGAGCGGTTTAAAAAAATCGGTTGTCTGTAAAGTCGGTTTACTGACCATAGTTGAACGTGACAACGTCATAAGAAAATGGAACGCCTCACAGCGAGGTAACGCCGCTTGCGTCATGTTTTTTCGTTCGCGCAGCCGGCTCCATCGAATTATAAGACGTTGTCACGTCAAAATCTCAAGAAATAAGTCCAAATCGATGGGTGCATCACAGTAGTTCTCCATTACTGTACTTATGTAGTTCTATACAACTCAGTTCCATATTTTAATAATTTTCCGACATGGCCCCATGGTTTGAGAATGTTGTATCCCAGCAGTTTTATAGACCTGCAGTAGTAAGATACTACTTACTAGGATGCATCCAAATTTATAACTTTGCTTTTTTAAGTCGGTTAACAATGAATGTGTAATCAGTCAACATAGATAATTGTTTAATTTTATTGAATAGTACCTACTCACCCATATATTTTTTTCAGAAGGGCTAGACTTTTCGGCCTGATGCCTTTAAGCTCAATCGGTACAGTAAGTGAACAGATGGCTCACTTAAGAAATATTCGAAAGGGGGACGCCCCCCTCCGTGCCCCGCAGGGGGGGGCGGTTCATCGCGCGCGCTACTCGGGAGAGCAGGATTTGGACTAGTCAAATCTGATACGGTCGACGAATCTTTTACGGTTGAATTTAATCTATCATCATGAGGGCCGGCCCTCATCCCTCCCTCTGGAGAAGGAGGCGAGTCATGCGCGGTGCCCAAGCAATCTTGCGTTATCATCCATGTTAACATTTATCGATACATCTGCAATGTATATCATGCCCTCTAGGTTCTAGCTCAGAGGCGTGGCTTATTGTCACTTGTAAATTATTGTGATTGTGTGCGTGTAAGTTGGCTACGGTGATTCTGGAGCAAATGACGTTCGCTGCCGTCTCCATATTATACTCCGTGTATATGTCGCAGGAAAATGAGGTTATCAGAGATTTCACGAAATCCCTAGGGATACCACGAAATTCCGGTAGATGTTGAATATTGTTATTTACAACGTATTCTTACTAAACAAATCTAGTGATATGCCCAAATACTAATATAAAATCAGTGATATTATATCGTTTCTCTCAACCAAACTTAAAACTACATAATATAGGTAGGTAAAATAGGTAGGTACTTATTACTTAACGCTATGACGTGACATAAATTATATTTATTTAAATTTAATTCAGACTTTTACTTTTCGATATTTTGAACACCCTATAATACGGTAGATAAAGAAAAGCTAACGAGACTCAGTTTTTTATACTCATAAGTTTTTTTATATAAAAATTCAAAACACAGACAGAACACAGATATCAAAATTGACTTAAAATAAAAACCAAATTTTGTACAAAATGATTTATTAAAGATCTTTTGAGACTACATATCGTTGTTCGCATCGTCTGTGCGGTTTCATGTCGTGTTTCAGTTGGTCGATGACGGTAGAGGGCGGGGTGCCTTGACCGATGTGGCAATAGTCACTACAGTACATGAACGGGGCTATGTTAGTCTGGTACGGATTTGGCGGGTAAGGAGCCAGGTCGAAAATTTCCTCCGGTCCCCATGACGCTAGAGAGGATATAGCGAATGGAATCTTGTATTTCCTTTGTGTTTCCGATTCAAAGACGCTGAAAATAGAATAGCTATTTAAGATAGAAAATAGAAAACCTTATTCTAGAACGCGAATCGAATAAAAATTATTATATTCCATAGGTATTTACTAATGTCCTTTTTAGAATAAGTACGTAACAACGATTGAGATTTTGCGTCAATGTTAAAATAATTAAATAAAACAGGTCAAAAATTTATAGTCAGTTAAATAGAAGAACAGCGATGGGGGAGCACTTTTACATTAATTTAAAGTAATTTAAAAAGAGTAGGACAGGCACTTTTTAGCATTTATGTCTTTCCATCTTACGTGGTAAGGCAGAGCATAACAAATCAGGTAAGGCTAGACGGTAGATCCAGCAGAACTTGTGCTGATGTTAAATTTTCAAGAGACCATTTAGAAGTAAAAATAGAATTTAACCTCGCACTAAATTTTCGATCCATTTTTTTTTCTTTATAAGGTCAGATCCATCTTAAAAAATGTTTTTGGCCTCGGACTATGCACTTTATATATAGATTATAATTTCACATTTTTTATTTCCTGTAAAATTTTTTTTGAACTATAACTGTAGTAAGTACTTATCGTTTACGATTTATAGTCCATTAATTAATAAAGCGGTTTTTTTCTATCTTTCCGATAATAGAACTTAGAATATTGGAACCGATACGGAACTGATCTTCAAAGATAGATGCAATTTATTGATTAGTCCAATATTTTAAGAGTTATCGGCGAGATAGAAAAACTGTTTCATTAAATGTGCCTGAAATCGTAAACGGTAGGTAAGTTTTACAAAAAGGTTTAAACAGAATAAGTTTAAAAAGATGTAAAATTTTATTTTCTACATAATGATGTCAATAACTTGCCTTAAAGTGAATAGTTACCGAGATATCGGCCAAAAAATTTATTTCAAGAGTGCGCTTCAAGCTTCACCGGGATCTGTCAGCATATTGTGATTTTATGCTCATAAATTGACTCAGAAACTTATAAAGAAAAACAATTGGATCAGAAATTTAGTATGAGGTTGTCCGATTTAATCGTCTATTTTTATTGTAGGTACCTACCTAACCTACTAAGGTTAGGAAAAATGGTTAGGGATAAGACCTATGTTCAGCAGTGGACGGATAGGAGCTAATGATGATGAAGGTTAGTGCAGTATGGCTAATTACCCTTTAATATTATTGACTGGATTATGACAAGCCGCTACTTCTTTATATTCTTTTTTCACGTGTATTCTGTCGTATACACCTCTGTGTACTTTTGCTGTGAGTGGCATCCAAATTTCCTTCTGGCGTGGCCCAAATCCTCTCACCTAAATTAAAACAAACACCTTGTTAACAAATCGCTGACAATTACACGTGAGGTTCGAACGAACATGACGTGAAACATGAAAACATGGACGTCATAATTGGTCACAAAGTAATATGTAGGTACCTAAAACTAAGAAGTAGCAGGTATGTATCGTGTATACGGTACCTATATGGATGAGCCATTCTATATCGTTACCATCTATACTAATATCACTATTATAAATATATAGAGGAAGAAGGGGTATGATTGGGACGCTAATGGAAAACAATAAAAACTATAGTAAAAATCAACATTATGTTTTCATTTATTTATGGCACTTTAGTTTCTTAATGAACTACAAATTGGCATAGTCTTTGGACGAAAATGTTATCACAAATTTTTAATAATAATATTTTTTCGTGCCTGGATTGATGATGATTATTTTTATAACTTAAGCTACTCCTTATAGCATCAGCTATCTGTCAGTGAAAGTCTCATCAAAATCGGCCCAACCGTTTTAGAGATTAGCCGGAACAGACATAAAAAATGGATACATGCATAAAATATTTCCCTGCGCCAACAAAAAAAGGTGAACTCGTTTTTAGGTTTCATCTTAGGTTACTATAAGGTTACATATCTGCCAGTTTACCTATACACTAACATAAAGAAGATCTTCCAGGTTACCTTTTTCTATCAAATATGATATGAACATCTAACCTTAGGCAAGTTTGATTCAGAGTACAACGTTATTTGATCCTTGGTCGCGTACTGTTCGTCCACAGAGAAGGGCTTGTGGTGGGTCCGGTACGTAGACAGGTACGGGTCCAACAGTTTGCGGTAGCCTCCAGCACCCTCGGGTATGACTGGCGCTTCGTTCCTCCCAGCAGCTACCACCTGTGATGTTCATCATATTTTTTGCTATTAAAACTATTTAAAAAGTTTTTCCATTTTTATTTTGCGGTGCTCTTTATTTAAAAATTATGCATCTACGAATTCCTGGTTAACAAACTGAGCTGTCTTTTTATTTAGCACTCGTATATAATATTGCGATACCGAGCTACGCCAAATAGAAGTGGAAAACATGGTAGGCATACCTATATTCCGTTTTAGATAGTTTTAATAGTTAATAACCATGTTGGTTTAGAATCTTAAATAATATTTATGTTGATGACAACATGGATAAAATATTTACTCTGAATCCAATGTAATAATGGATGTTACTTACGTCAAATATATATTCCGGATCTGGAGATGCAATGGTGACGTCTGGAGGCGCAGTCGGTGGCCTTGTAAGGCCTCGGAACGTGTCCTTCATCTCTGATATCATCGTCGGTTGAATGATGTTCTTGCCTTGTAACTTAAAAAATAAGGTTAGTCGCCTAAACTTAAAAGATGTATAATACACCTACTTATTATAAGTAGTTGTATTTTGAATGTTCTTGCACTAATTTTTCTATTTATCAGATGCAACAAATTCGCTAGATTATTATAAATCTTTAATTAAATCAAGTGTAAGAGGTAGTGCCATGCGGCATTGCAGCCGTATTGGGCCGGCATGACCGGGATGGTACCTCTCGCTCACATAACACCGGCGTCAAGTGACAGCGCGTTTCGTGCGGTTTGTGAGTTTCCGGTGGCCCATTGGGGGGATAGAGAAAAGGAGGGCTACGCATCTGCATAAACTCTGGTTCTGCGGATGTGTATGGGCGTCGGTATCATAAGGCACCGACTGCTCGTTTGCCCCCTTATGACATAAAAAAAACAGCTTTAAAATGTATTCAACACCTATAGCTACTTATTATAATGTAGCTCGAGCTAGACCTCCAGATTTAATAATTAGGAGAAAGCTTTGGGGTGGGTTATAAGGGCACAAATTTCAATTTATTGTTATCATCTTCATACAAAAATCTGCAAAAATCATTTTGTGACGTCACTCTTGCCTAAATTTATTCCGGCCAAGTACAAATGATCTAACATACCCTTTTCTCAACTCCCGTCATATAAACAACTCGTCTACAGTTGATGGCGCAGTCAGCTCGCTCCATGGCCTTGTTGGGGTTGGGTTTGACGCTGTACTCGCCCGTGGTGGTCTTGTACGACTCCTTCTCGACTACCATGTCCCGACCAGACACACGAGCGGGGAGGGGCGCTCGGATTTTCTGTAATTTCATAATTATAACCTCAGAATTAACTTTCTGAATCAAGTTTGTTCTTGAAAAATTGTGTTTTTCATTTTCATCCATTTATTTTTGTTGACGCAGGGTACCTTGGGTAAGGCTCCTGGACCTACATGGGACTCGCACTTGAGCAGTGCGCTAATCAAAGTAAAACCACTGCGAGCAGCTGTACGGCTGCCACTAATTAGTCCCCGCGACTCATACCTCGAGGGTGTGTTGTGCCGCTTCATAATCGTTACAGAGCAGCCATGTTTTTGCAAACGACTGCCGCGCAAGGTCCTTTCCCCACCTCCGTACTAACGCCTCCTGCCCTAGTCAGCGAACCCATAGGATCCCGTCCAACGTAAGCTTCTCGCCGAAAGCCCTCCTATCCGAGACATAGGAGTGCGTCAGCAAGAACCCCCGCTAGGAGTACCAACGGGGGTCACCGGCCAGGTCAGTGGCTGCAGCTCACGATTCCATTAACCGTACGCTATATCTCCCAATTACTCTACAATTTTTTACCAAGTGCATGTAAAGTAAGATCTATATATAATTTTGATCACAGACAAACGACAGAGATGACACATCTAAGATACTTGAGACGCAGAGAGAAAATTTGAAAGTTGATAATTTTCCCGCTTTTTCTATATTCTCATTTAGGACACAGCCTTTGTCTTTGTCAGATTTTTGTCTTAGGTACTTGAAACTGCTTAGAAATAATATACCTACGCTGTTTCGGTAGGACCACACAAGAGCCTTAAAAACTTAAATTTAAAAAGGTAAATAAAATATAGATAAGATAAATAACATACGCAGTCTAAGCTCTGAGGTATAGCCGGTATGTGCCGAAGCGCTATGTTCGTTGAAGTTCTGGTTTCATTGCTGGAGATCCTCAGCGGTATGTTATAGTGCACGTTACCCCATGTATTAACATTCTGTATAAGTAGATCGTTTAACACAAGAGGTTTTCTTTCGGACATTGTTTTATAAAATATGTAAATATAAAAGTGTAGATATCAAATCAATAATCAATGTGACTATATTGACATTTTGTTATTAAGTCAATTTGATTTGCGTATCAACCTAATAAATAATCGACAAAAATGACACCTAAGTCATTAGTCATTACAAATGAAACATAACATAACATACCTACGCGGGCGGCACTGAAAGTTCTTAGAAAAAAACAAAGTAAACTTATTAAAAAGTTATTAGTTTTCTAATGTTTACGCGAATTTCACTCATTATAATGAAAATATTTTTACGGATTTTATCGCGGTTCATTAAGATTTTTACATGCCCGACGTTTCGGATACTTTGTTTATTCGTAGTATGTGTCTGTAGAGCACCAGAAATAAAATGAAAAAAATTTTGAAGTACATATATTATATAAATAATTATAAATATAATTTTCATTATAAACAAATACAAAAAAAAAAGTGAGCTAGGCAAGTCCAACTAATGCGTTTTTTTTCTTTAACGCCAGGAAATGCTATGAGGCATCCCACGGGGGAGTGGGTCTCCCCAGGCGCTTACTCGCTGCGCCCGAAAGGTGGTAAGGTGGACACGGCTGTACCCACTAAAACCCGGCGAGCGACATCAATGCCCAATGGTCAGGTGCCCCGGATATGTTGAGCAAGAGGGCACCTCGACGACTAGTCAGTCACCTACACAGAGGGTTTGTTGTCCCGCACTATAGAACAACCCTCCCAACGTCGTGACACTGCAATGGGGTGAGGTTCCCATCCTCGCCCCTGCTCTTTTGTCCCCTCTTCTTATAAGAGCAATACAAAGAGCAGCTCCCTCGGCTCAATTGTACAAGGTACCTACTGGGCACACCTTAGGCTAGTAAGCGCCACCGCTACGACAAGGCTTAAACCTTGGCGGAGACAAAAAACTAGCTGCAGTATAAGATAACGGTCGGATTTTTTATTTTTTTTTGCAGGGAAATCCTTATGGATGCAGCCAGGATCTTCGGGTAAATCCTGACCCAATGTGGGACTCGCACCTGGGAGTGCCCACCCTAACTAAAACCACTGCAAGCGCCTTCAGCCGCTTTTTGAGGGTCCCGGATATGCAGGCAACAGACAGGATCAGCTCAGCGACAGGCTGGCCCCGGCGAAGGCCTGACTACTCCTCGTAGGCGAGGAGTAGTCAGGCCTCCGCTCGTCGACCTCCTTCTGGGACATTACTGCCTCGAAGAAGGAGACCATCGCCGTGCAGGACTCGTCGTCACCGAGCATCGCGGTGATGACGCTTGGCAGAGACAAGTCCCCTCCGATGACTGATGTCAGACCGTGACGCAGCGCCGCCCATCTCGGGCACACCTCGAGTGTGTGCTGGGCTGAGTCCACCGCCGCGCCACAATCATGACACACTGTCAACGGCTCCCTGCGGGCCGTCCGGCACAGGTACTCACCAAAGCAACCATGCCCGGTGAGCACCTGTGTCACGCGAAAGGTGAGGGGTTTGCGCTTACGGCGCATCCACCGCCCAAGGACCGGACGCAGAGCTAACGTCAGGTTTTTGCCATACGGCTGTTGCGCCAGGTCCTCCCCCCACCTCCGCATTAACGCCTCTTGCCCTAGTCGGCGAACCCGCAGGACTCCGTCCAGCGTAAGGCTCTCACCCAGACACCTGCTATCCAAGACATAGGAGTGCATCTCGGCAAGAACCTCCGCCACAAGCTCCCACGGGGGGTCACCGGCTAGGACACCCAACGAAACCGTACGGTACCCCCGGATCACTCTTACCGCGATGACCCGCTGCGCCGACCGCAGCCGGGCCTTATTCCTCCCGGTAAGGTGATCCGCCCAGATGGGTGCACCGTACTTCGCCATACTACGGCAGACTCCGGAGTATAGCTGCCTGCAGGCGGCGCTGTATTTGTATTCTGATAACGGTCGGATAAACTTTACCTGGCGATTGAAAAACCAGTCCTTAATGTTTGATTTTGATAAAAAAAATCTATGTATTTCTATGAATACGGTGTCAAAACTAATCAAGGAGGGTAAAGATGCAACATCAAGTTCAACAAAGGTTGTAACTCCTTCGTAGTGGCAGTTTAACAGATAGTACTGGTAACACTTACCGGAGGCGACAACTATGCGAACGTTGATTTTAACGACACAAAAAGAGAGGTGTAAGTTTGACGTCGTTGTCTGTCTGTGTTTTGTTTGCAAATAGTATTGCGGGCTCGTTGAGCCGTTTTTCTCGCTCAAATTATTATTTTATGCTTATAATTACAAATAGCATTACGAGGATGAATTTGATAGTTTAAGGGACAAGAAAAATTAACAAACACGTTAACTAAAATCACTTGACGATTTTATTTTGGAAACATTTAAATAATTTTGGATATCATTTTTAGTATGGACCGTTTTTTCTTCTTGAACATGTTGTTCATGTTTGGGTCATGGGTCAGTTTCGACTGTAGGTGCGGGTTCAAATACATCGGCATCACGCTCTCGTTCTCGGACAACCACTCGATCATGTATTCGGTGATGGCTTCGAAGTGCTGCGACTTCTCGAATCTCGAACGCAGCTGTTGTAGATTGGTTATTGACTGAAAATGTTGACATACATCTGAGTATTAGTATATATATTAGTGTATAGTATATCTATAGTAACTAATTCTAGTGTTATGAACTTACGAGTATATTTACTAGGTATTTCATCTTATAAATACTTTCTAAACTAGGATTGTCTAAATAATGTTTTCTTCTATTAAATTACTACTATAAGAAAAGATTCTGGAGCTAAACCAAATGTTTAACACCTCTTGATTTTATGAAGACCAGCATTTACCGATCTATGACGTAAAAAGGACGCATATCATTCGCTAATAATAAGAAGAAAACTTGAATACCGGGCAATCCATTTCTTTGGACACTCTGTGTAAAGCTTCTTCTAAGGTTTCACCCCGCCGCTGGCCCTGCAAATCGATTTAACATTTATATAATTAATAATAATATATAGCGCTAATTTTCAAGAATTAGTAAAAAAAACGGCGGAAAAATTTGCCTTCATTTTTATTCTTTATGGAAAATTGCAAAAAATATGAATATAATATATGCTGACGTGGATGCTGTTACGGCACGAAGCGCGCCCCATCCATTGAGCTACAGTAATATAGCTCAATGACCCTTTCCAATTATAATATCACTTAGAACTAACCTTCGGCAGCAGTTCATTGACAGTGGCGAATATTTCGTCTCTCAGATCGTAATATAAGAAGCCTGCCCACGGCGATTCGAAAAACTGGTAGAAATTATCCAACCTATTCGACTGAAAATTGTAAGAAATAAAATTAATGAAAATATATATCCTAGCCATATAACTATTTTATATTTAAGTGTCATTTTTATGTGAAACATCTCTTCGTTCCCTGGCTGTAAATATTGACGAATGCCGCGACGGCAAATGGTAAGAAGCCGGCAGGTCACGCGTTGTATTTTTATTCATTATTAGCTGTTGCCCGCAGCTTCGCCTGCCTAAACTAATATTTATAGCTAAATCCAGATTGATGATGATTATTTTTATAGCCAGTACTCCTAATATAACATCAGCTATCTGCCTGTGAAAGTTCCGTCAAAATCGCCCCAGCAGTAGTAAACAGCTGAAAACTGCGATTTTACTTTTAAGAGTATCCCACCATTATAGTAGGGACAAGCTTGATTAAAACCTCTTTCTAAGTTTGTCTGTACGAGACCATTCTTCTACAGCGTTACGTTGTTTTTCCTTGTATTTCTTGTACAAATAATTCTTACCATATATCGCAAAAACACATTGTTGAGGACAGTCGAGGACAGACCGTATATATTTTTGAAGTTCTCCAACACGTGATGCTCGGTTGTAAGGCACGTGATCCCGTCGACCTTGAGGTCTTTAGTCATGTGTAGTTTGAAGTAGCCACCTTTGAATGTTTCCAAAACAAACCCCTGTAACAAAATTTTATTAGTATTTGTAATTTTTTTATGTCATATGGAGGCAACTGAGCAGTCGGAGCTTTATGGTGACTACCGACGCCCATAGACATCCGCACAACCAAAAGTTAGGTAGATGTGTTGTCCTCCTTTTCGCTATCACACCAATGGGCCACCGGAAACTCACAAATCGCACGAAACGCGAAATTAAGAAATATGTAAGTAATATAAGTAAAAACATATTATCTATACAGATAAATAAAATTGGAGTGTCTGTTTGTAATATGTATTAAAATAACCGCTTTTTACTAAATGCATATGGATGTATACACGGTACATATACCAAAATAGCATTTTTTACAATTTTTGTCTGTCTGTCCGTCCGTCCGTCTGTCTGTCTGTCTATTTGTCTGTTTGTTCCGGCTAATCTGTGAAACGGCTGGGCCTATTTTGATGGGACTTTCACAGGCAGATAGCTTATGTTATAAGGAGTAACTTAGGCTATAAAAATAATCATCATCAATCTGCGTACGGCTGTAAATCTAAGTTAACGCGGGCGAAGCTGCGGGCAACAGCTAGATCTTACATAAAAGTTACGAGATCTTCTAATCACATATTTTGCTCCAAGTATTTAAAAATAATATTTGTGACCCTGATGAATATTCTACGGAATAAAACCCCTTCCGTTCCGTGGAACCCACTTTGGGAATCCCTGAACTGTCCTCTGGTGTAGCGGGTGTCTGTGAATGGCGCTTTTCACTTACCATCAGGTGAACCGACTGTCTGTTTGCCGTCTATAAGAAATGTTGATATTTATGAAATTGAACACGCCTCATCTTCTTTTTCTATAGAGCCTAGGACTCTGAGGGACTAAATATTTATTACTACAAACGATATTTAATTACTTCGATAGCTAATATGATTATCAAGTATATTACATTGTACTGGAGTGACTGAACATAGTGATGTGGCGTCTTCTTCCCAGGCGGTCGGACGTCCAGGTACTTCAGGGAACCCGGGAGGGTGCAGTGGATCACCAGCGGCGATTTAAAATATGGAGTCTTTAAGTCATTTTCGACGCTTTCATTTCTAAAAAAACGAAATTATAATTCTTATGAGATTATAAATAAATCAGATAGTTTGAATAGATTTATTAGTCATAAATTAATAGAAGCGAAAACAGTACGTTGAATAGTCGTAATATGAAAGGTTTGCATGATCCTGTGTTAAACTGCCGAAAATTTTTACCTCACATAAATCTGCGCATTTTGAAAATACTTAGTACCTATCTAATAAAACTACTTTTCACAATAACCCAATAACCATTGTCACAGGACCTACCTCCCGTGATCAAGGCCGCTATAAAACCGAATCGAGGAAAACGTAATAGTACTCAAAATACTGTACAGCAATTTAAAAACAGCTATAATACTCCTGAATCCACAATAATTCGATTTTTACGGCATTTTCTGCCTCGCACGACGAATATATGGAATCAGCTGCCACTTACAGTGTTACGAACCGATACGACTTCAAGAAAAGTGCACACTCATGTTTGAAAGGCCGGCAACGCACCTGCTAATCCTCTGGTGTAGCGGGTGTCTGTGGATATCGCTTCTCCCTTACCATCAGGTGAACCGATATAGAATGTACACCGTAACCGTACAATGTAACCGTGTAGAATGTACACTTCATGCTATACAATTCATGCGTTATATTTATTTTTATATATTTATACACCGTTATATATATTTATTTATATAGATTTTTAAAATACCAACGTTACGTCTTAAAGATACATTAACGGTGAGATCAGGTGAACCGACTGTGAGAAAAAAAAACTCCTCTTTCACACTAGACATTTCCTGATGCTGTACTTACTTGGTGAAGTATTCCGGTCCGCTTCCTTCGTGGTCCTCGGTCGTAGATGAATTGTCGAAGCTGACAAATTTCTTAGTTGGTCGTTTTTTCCCAACTTTAGGATTCTCAGGAAACAACGGATCTAACTGATTCCTAATCTGAGTGCCCAACTAAAAAGATAAAAAATATTTTAGTAGTAACGAAGTAGGAAAAATGTATTACTAGTTTGTTTACTAAATATATAAGTATTTTTCAGATGACGCGGGGGAATGAATTTTGCCTGTGTCCTGTGGGACTCGCACTTGGGAATGCACTACCCGAACTAAAACACATGCAAGCGCCTTCAGACGCTTTCTGAGGGTCTTACCGCGACCACGTATCTTGTGTTCCCATTTCTGTGCCGACAGGGGCGTTACTGGAGGCGCATACAAACCGCACTGCCTCAAGTTTCACTCGATCGATGATTAACATACTTTCTTACGCTAGAAATCCGAATTGGAGTGTCCCTATGAACAACCATAGGCTAAATTTTCCAATTCACGTCACCTGCCGAGTTGCCAACTTGTTAATGTGTGATGTCGTCACATCACCTACCCATCACATACCCATTCGCTAATTATTTTTTATTGTTATTAAAACAGACCTTACTTCCACCATCAGCATCCTCAATCATCAAATCCTCAAGACAGCTGATCACCCTACTTACATTGACCTATTTAACCCTAAGAGAAGGAAGGCAGCATACCTTTAATCCAATCTCATATGCATCATAATGCCTCTGCCGTTTGCTGTCAGCGTAGTACCGTCGGTGGTACCTCGTGACCGGGCCGGCCGCGTAGATGGACGGGTCGCGGGTTCTAAACCGGTGGTCTATGAGAATTCCGCCGTCGTACACTATCCCGGATTTATTGAGCGCTACAAATTTAACAATTTACTTGTACATTGCTTATAAAATTTCTCACCTTCGACGTTCGAGGCGTATTGGTTGGTTTTTTTTTATTGATTGATCTATAAAAAAACTTTCCACTGAATCTATCTCTCTGAATAATCTTCCATCTACTTCTAACTACTACTATAACGCGAGTTTTTTTTTTATTTGTTCAAAACAAAAAGGTACAATTTATTAAACACAAAAAAACCCAGCCACGAAAACCTCACAGGGTTTATCTGGGCAAGGTGAGTCGTACAATTTATACTTATTTAGAATGTACACTTCATGCTATACAATTCATGCGTTATATTTATTTTTATATATTTATATACCGTTATATATATTTATTTATATAGATTTTTAAAATACCAACGTTACGTCTTATAGATACATTAACGGTGAGATAAAAAAGAAAAGCCACGATAAAATCCAAAAAATATCAATTTCTTTATTACCTATAAAGGCTTGTTCATTAATTTCTCGTTTTCCGTAATAGAAGAACGCAGAGCACTGCAGCTTTATCATTTTACAATGAGACCAGAAGTCTACGTGGGTGATGAAGTCATCAGCGCCCAGGATCCAGGAGTGGAAGTAAAATGATCTGTACACGTTTACCTTAAGTTTCTTCAGATATTCCTGCACAGTTGTGTCTACCTGTTAAACAAAACCTTATTGTTATGTATGTATTACTAGGATATAAGTACTTTATAACCCCACCATGGTTCAGGCTTTGTCATGGCGATGGGGCTCAGCAGCCTAGGGTGAGCCTTATAAGAAGAAGGGACAAAAAAGTAGGGGGGAGGGAAGAAGAACAGGGGGTGAGGATGGGAACTTCTGCCTAGTTTGGGAGCAGATGGCCGTGTGAGTTGTCCCAACACATTATTATTATTATTTTATTGTTAATACTACTATATTATACTAATCTAAAGCTTTAAATTTCCGAGACTTGCGATGCGACTTTCGGTCTTTCTCACTCCCTTACTCCCTACTCTCACTCCATGGCTATGTGCTTCATGCTACGTTCGCCCTTTCTCACTCTCTCTCTCAATCGGTCTCGATCACTCTCTCCCTCTTCTTGGACAATAACGTTGCACTAACTGATAGGTACTAAGCAACTTACAGTAGCTTATATACAAAAGCATCTTTGCAGATGTTACACTAATATTTTTTTCGAAGTAGCGTTTCTGTATACTTACATAAACATTACAAAATAATGGTACTCTTGTCTTCTTCGGGTTTTCTTCTGGGAAGGGCTCTACAAATATGATATTCCTGCCGGGAACCTTCATCTCAATGAGTGTTGCCAGGCAGCAATACGCGTTGTGTGTACATCCATACACTATTATTTTATCTGGAGATACATTTACAAAGACGTTCAAGAGACAGTAAGTCGCAACAATTGACACAAACCTGTACAATGAAATGTTCTAATTTAAATACTCTCATTTAAACTAGAACATTTTATAGGAATTCATTTATAGCAATAGCATGTAAGAAACTCGTGCTTTAAAACGAGTGATGTAAGTTCAAAACTTACCATTTTTATTCTATTTTGTCAATGCCAAGCTCAACAGCTAACAGCTAATGCTGCTGTATATATATCCCATAAAGTTAATATACCTAGCGTGAAAGGTAACTTTATGATATATTCTTGTTTGACGAAATTAAAACCCTAAGCTTTATAAAAACAATACAAGGGTTAATTCATACTAATGGAGCTTTCGATCAACAATTGTCGATCGAAGAATGCAGCTGAATAGTTTTGAACTTACTATAAAAATTTGAAAAATATTGAAAAAACTGATTTTGATGCCTCAGTTGACGAACGCTATTTTTATTGAATAAAAGGTTTAGAATTGAATAAAAGAATAGAGAAAGATTGGACGTATTTGAAATGTAGTGCTGGAGGAGGATGGAAGGGATAATTCGGACAGAAATGGTGTCAAATGAAAAGATCTTGGAAAGGGTAAAAGAGAAGAGAACCATCATTAATACCATAGAAAACTGAAGAGGAAATATGATTGGTCACTTGATACGACACGACTCGCTTTTTACAAAAATATCATAGAAGGAAGGATTGAGGGAACGAGAGGCAGAGGTATACCGAGGAGAACTTTGTATGTACATATATGGAACAGATTAAAAGGAGAAAGTACAGGTCGTATCGTATCAGGAGGTGAAAGTGTTAAGAGGGATTGGCGACTGCTCCACCGCAAATAGAGAGAGAGAGAAAAAAGGTTCTTAATGACTTAGGGGTAGGTGAAGCCGTGGTCTATAGTGGTTAGTATAGGTATTGATTAAAATATTGCTGAGTGTAAAACATACCATTAGACTCGTACCAATCGATACTGTTAATAAACGACAACGCTCTATTGGCATCTTGTAGGGCGTTGATAATAAACAAGTTCCTCGGAGTCTTCTTACAGTCCACGATCGGTGAATCAACTCTGGGCACATCGAGTCGCTTATAGGAACCATTATCTGTACTGGAGAAAATGTAACCGTGTCTTTAAAAAATCTGTTAAGAGTTCTTTTTGAAGCAGGATTTTTTTACGAGATCTTAATAAAGCAGGAATTAAAGAAGGAAAGAATAAGGAAACTAAACCATGGAACGAGAGTTTATGGAATACGATACAATGCATTGTTTTACGGAATTTCCAAGTGTATCTAGCCTACCAACTTATCCATCTAACATAATTATTATTAATATAGCATACGAGGGCAAACGAGCAGTCAAAGCCTTTTAGCGACTATCGACGCCCATACACATCAGCACAACCAGATATTATGCAGATGCGTTGCTCTTCTTTTCTCTATAATGGGCCACCGGAAACTCACAAACCGCACGAAACGCTACAGAATAGCTGTCTCTTGACGCCGGTGCTATGTGGGCGAGAGGTACCACCCTCGTCTTGCCGGCCCACTTCGGCTGCAAAGCTGCTGCTTTGCAAGCATGGCACCTCTTACAAAAAAATGTAGAAGCCATCTTACATAATATTATACTTTTTTATTTAAGTAAAATAATAGTATTGTGAAATTATCTAGACCACGTGAACCCAGCAACGAATGACTGTGCAGTACGCAGAAATTGGATTTAGACTTAGCGATACGGCACTGTACCTTACCACGTTTTTGGTATTCCTTTAATGTCCTCTAAATAATACGGATGCTGGTACTGCTTTCCGAACAAAAGAAGCAGTAAATCATAGTAGCACTTGCTTCCATTTGATAATTGTACGTATTTCTCTCGTCTGAAATTCATTTTTTGTTAAAATTATATAAAAAAAAAAATACAAGCTGAATCCGGAAATTGTCCTGCCCTTACCGATGGATTTTTTATACAAACCTCGTCCTATCGATTACCAACACAATAAAAAGGAATTATCGAATTTGGCGCAGCGGTTCTGAAGTTATGTGCGTACATACATTTTGCCGATTCATTTTTATTTATATGTATACTAGATTTTAATAAACATTATTATACAAAAATAACCATCACATTTATGTTATAAATTCGAATGTCAGTCACACTTTTACGCCTAAACAGCAAATCATTTAATTTTATAATTTTTATATTTTTTTGATTAAAAAATTAGATAATTTTTGAAATAAGAATAAATAGAACCTAAAGTCGGACCGCTTTAATTCTTTCTTTCTAAAAATTTAGAGGATGGGAAATATTGGCAAATTCGTAAGAAAATGGAGCCGTTCAATGTTCTTCTAAGTTCGTAGAGTTGTTTATAAAATAAACACATATCTATTATAATTTAGTTTATAAACATATTGACTTGTTGACTTACTTATCAATATCGACCATTTGAGCCTGGATTACGTTTACGTAGTAAGTGTACGGGACGCTTTTCAGATATTTGTCAGAATTTGTCCTAAAATAGTTAAACATCATATTGGCGTGGGGATTCGTGTCTCGACTGTAAGGCAACCCGTGGGTCGAGACAATTGTTACGTTTGTAAACAGTAGATACGTTGATGAATCACTGAAAATAATTACTTACAATAATATATGAAGTGTATACCTATGATGACAAAATTATGGGCAATGATAAATCTAGATTTTATCTCGGATTGTTGAGATTTTTTCTATGTGTGGATGCGTTGCAGCAAATATAGTGCTAGCGCCTTCCTCTGGGCCATCACTTATGATACAACCCGGTTGGGGTAGTCTGCCTGGGGTACACTCCTGTCGTCGCAGGCGCGGTGCCGCATGTAACAATCCGATGCCGGAGGTCGTGAGGTCAATGACAGGCTGGCGGAGGTTTTGAAAATTATAGGTGTAGCCATCTGCTCACTTACTAAACCGACGAAGCTCTTAAGGCCGTATGGCCAGCAGCATAGGGCTATTCGAAGAAAAGCAAGCAAATATGGTCGTAGGAAAACTTTTTAATCTTTTCTGCCTCTTTATATAAACAATATACGTGTCATAAGAACTTTACGTAAAATTTCATCATCATCATCATCAGCCTGTAACCGTCCACTAGGTACTAAACATAGGCCTCCTTCAATGAATGCCAAGACGACCGATCCCTCACCACCCGCATCCACCACGGACCGGTCACTGCACGGAGGTCGTTTTCCCACCTGTTTAATGGCCGACCAACACTTCGTCTACCACCGTTAATAGGCGGCCTCCACCAAAGAGTAAAATAAACATATAGGAAGCCTCCACTCTGGAACCTTTTTACGTAAAACTTAATTGATCTAAATTTACCGCCATTACCATCATCATTGTCAACGTATTCACCCTCTATTGAACTCTATCTCCCTTTATTGTACTCTATCTCCCTTTTCACCTGGGACGTGGCAATAGTAGATAAACATCCCATTATCAGAGGCCGAACGCAATCAATTAGTCGTAAAATAATATTAAATATATTCCACTAAATCCTTAATGTCCATAGAGCATATACCCGGAATAGAGCGGCAATGTTATGTGTTTTGTATTAAAACAAATTCCGCCAAATTTGTGCTGCGACGCCGCGCCAGTTCTGCGCTCTAATTGATCGACTGATGGCAATTAATTGACAATTTGCCGATGGGACGTACGTACAGATTACTAATTCGTTGTATTTCTATTACGTCAGTGAAAAATCACTGAACAGTTTCGAAATATATGGCTTACATTACTTCTTTATCCGTTATATGCTCGATGTTAATATCTGAGCAGTCACATCACTTTAAATCTAAACAAATTATATTGATTTTTGTTTATTTACCTAAACAGTAATGTATTTAGAAATGCCATCGCAGTTCTCGAAGCTCCAACAATAACTATTCTAGTATCGATGTTCACCTTTTGTATACTTGTAATTTTTTTACTCAGTAACCAGGCACTGAACGCCATTCTGCAAGAAAGAACATAATAAAGAGCTGATTATCGATAGGTACAAGAGATGCCCTGTACCACGCGATAGTTTATTTCTTTCGTGAAATAGTTTTGCTGTGTTTCAGAGAGAAGAGCAGGACAGAACAGGAGACACATAATGGCTGGGCTATTCCCGGGTGAACCTCACTCACCATCAAGTCGCTCGTCTGCCAGTTTGCTTATCCAATTAACATATGAACATGAATGTTACTGGCACGAAATAACCTTGTGTCAAGCTTGTGTCTTAGGATAGGCAACGAATACATTAATTATAAATTAGTTCGGGCTGAGTTCATTTAAACTCATGTTTGACTGGCCTGTTGGTCTAGTGGTTAGTGACCCTGACTGCTAACCCAAGGTCGTGGGTTCGATCCCCACACAGGACAAATGTTTGTGTGATGAGCGTGATCATTTGTTCTGTTTCTGAGTGTAATTTATATATAATACTAGCTGTTGCCCGCAGCTTCGCCCGCGTTAACTTTTAAAATTTGAGGAGTTGACCACCCTTATCACTTAGGGGTATGAAAAATAGATAGTAACCGATTCTCAGACCTACTGAATACGCATATAAAATTTGGTAAAAATCGGTAAAGCCGTTTCGGAGGAGTACGGTAACTAACATTGTGACATGGAAATTTTATATATAAGATTATGTATGTATTTAGAAAATATATAAGTATATATCAGTTGTCTGGTTACCATAAGAACTGGCTCTGCCTAGTTTGGGATCAGATGGCCGTGTGCGAGTTCTCCCAAAATATTATATTATTATTATATATTATATTATGTATGTTCATGGGTGACGTTTATCATTTATTTATTTATTAATAAGGTACACCGTACAACATCTGATATGTATAGTATGCTACTAGCATTCACCACAATTCATAAAAAAGAAACAAGAACTTAAATATATTATTGCTTGTGTTGGAAATAATTTGGAATTCTGAAATTTCAAAATTATTACACCAGTGGGCCAACATGCAACTTACTTTATTGAAATTTATCGAGACTTAACTTACATGCTATCAGACATTCTTCGGGTTCCGCTCAGGTGAGAAGTGCACACCAGTTCAGACTTCCTTGGTAGCAAAGGTACCATCGCACCCACCATAGAGTTGGCTTTGTGTGTCGACTAAAATTTCAAATATCATATTAATGATATAATAAAATGCTTTTTATTTATTTATAAAATATATTATCATAATCACGGCGCTTATTTTTAAAAGGTCCTCAGTTTTATTACCAACTAGCTGGTGCCCACGGCTTCGCCTGCGTTAACTCAGATTTACAACCGTATCCGAATTGATGATGATTATTTGTATATCCTATGTCCTAATCCAAGGTATAAGATATCACCATTTCAACGTTCAGCCAAATCAGTTCAGCCGTTTTGCCGTGAAAGACCAACAAACATCCAACTTTCGCCTATATATAGGCGAAATAAGACGATGTTCCTATGTTATACATAATGAGCTTTATCTGTCTGTGACAGTGTGTGCGGTTTTTCATTAAATTTTAAAATCATTCCTCTAGTACAGTGATTCTTAACCTTTAGGTCATGAGGGACCATTTTACCTAATATTTGTCTTGCCGGGGACCACCCAGTTGGTTTATTGGTATTATTCGTCTTGCCCTAAATATTTTTACAAAAAAAAAAAAACTATTGCACGTAACATTTATTAACAGTGTGTTAGTTTAATACATTATTATAAAAACATTAAAAATATATATGCTATACAGGCCAGTTATGAATAGAAGCACGCACTCTTTCCATGGGAAAAAATCTTCAATTATCTTGGTATTTAGTAGCCTCTAAAACTGAGCATAATTCATAATCCAGCGGACTAAGATCGGGACTAGATGACGACCACTCCACTGCCTTCAGTCGCTTTTTGAGGCTTACGGATCTGCATTCAACGGGATTACCACAGCGACAGGTGGTCCCGGCGAAGGCCAGACTACTCCTTGTAAGGGAGGACTGCCCGACTGCTACTAAGCAGTCCCCGCAACTTCTTGTCATACTGGACCCAGGTTCCCATCCTGAACCCGACACGAGCACAGGGGCGTTACTGGAGGCGCATTAAGTGGACCCCCGTTCGTCGCCCGCGGGGGGAGGCTTCGTCGGATGCCTCCTCTCTCACCCGCTTGTCGGTCTCCTTCTGGAACATAACTGCCTCGCAAAAGGAAACCATCGCCGCCCAGGACTTGTCCACATCGAGCAACGCGGTGATGACGCTCGGCAGAGACAAGTCCCCTCCGATGACTGATGTCAGACTGTGACTCAGCGCCCGCCCATCTCGGACACACCTCGAGTGTGTGCTGGGCCGAGTCCACCTCCGCGCCACACTCGTGACACACTGTCACCGGCTCCCTGTGGGCCGTCCGGCACAGGTATTCACCAATGCAACCATGCCCGATGAGCACCTGTGTGAGACAGAAGGTGAGGGGTTTGCGCTTACGGCACATCCACCACTCGAGGACCGGACGTTGCTGCCGCGCCAAATCTTTATGCTACCGCCGCATTATCGCCTCTTGCCCTAGTCGGCGAGCCCGCAGTTTCCCGTCGAACGTAACGCTTTCGCCGAGAGACTGCGTCGAGCGCAGCTGGGCCTTATTCCTTGCGGTAAGGTGACCCACCCAGATGGCTGCACTGTACGTTGCCATTCTCCGGCAGACTCCGATGTATAGCTGCCTGCAGGTAGTACTGGGTCCTCCGAAGTTCGGGAGGAGTCTTACCAGCACACTTGCCGCCTTCACGACCTTCGGTTCCAACATCGGAATATGTGGGCCGAAGGTCCACCCACCGTCAAGGACGAGCCCCAGATATTTGATATGGGGGCTCATCCTGACCCTCATCCCTCCGAGGGCACCCCCCGGTGAGGGTCCTTCCCGCCCGGTCCTGCGGAAGAGAAGGCCTTCGGTCTTCTCAGGAAAACCTGAAGCCCTAACCTCTCTATGCGGCCGAACACAAGGTCGAGCCCGACCTTGGTCAGCCACGCCGCCTTATTATAGCCTCATCCCCAGATCCATGTAGCAGAGAGAAGACGCGACCTCGCAGGAGCCAGTCATAGCCGATGTCCCACAGTATCGGGCCCAGAACCAATCCTTGTGGGACACCACACCTGACCTGCCACCACTCTACGGACCCACACCGGTTCTCGCAGGCTACCCTTTTTTTGATATCGCATGGAAATCCTTAAGGATGCAGCCAGGATTTTCGGGTAGACTAACCCTAACTAAAACTACTGCGAGCGCCTTCACCTGCTTTTCGAGGGTCCCAGATATGCAGACAACAGACAGGATCACCTCCCTCCTCGTAAGGGACTGCGACCTAAGACTGCCCGGTCGCTACTAAGCAGTCCCCACGATGTCATGCCATACAGACACAGGTTCCCATCCGCTCGAGGACCGGACGTGGAGCAGCAGCTTTTGCCATACGGCTGTTGCACCAGGTCTTTCGCCCGCCTCCACATTAACGTCTCTTGCGCTAGTCGGCGAACCCGCAGAACCCTGTCGAGCGTAAGGCTCTCGCGGAGTGACCTCCTATCCGAGACTTTGGAGTGCGTTTCGGCAAGGACCTCCACCACGAGCTCCCACGGAGGGTCACCGCCCAGAACAGTGGCTGCCTTCCACGATCGTAGGCAACCCTCCTCTCGGACAGGTACGCCTCCAACAGCCTCCTTAGATACGGGAAGACTCCGAAGTAATTTAGCGCCTCTCGTATCATACTGTGAGGGAGGCTGTTGAAGGCGTTCGCGATCGACCACGACCATCACCTCCCCTGTGTTCCGCCTTACTCGTCACTACCCAAAGGCGTTTGAGGTCATCAACGGTCGACTGGCGTGCCCGGGGTGTCATCCAAATTGGGACTCTGAGAGTCTCGGTCCCGGGCCCTCCTCCAGGACTAGATGACTGCCAGTCTTAAGCTCTGATAAAGTCCAGAATGATTTTTTCTAATCAAGATTGGGTGTATCGAGCGTTATGACCCGGCGCCGAGTCTTGCTGAAAGGATCCATTACCATTCTTGGTTATTGGACATGGTGTTGTTATGAGGCTTAACTACCATCTCAAGAATGGTATTTTGATACACTTGTGCCAATGTTTTGATACTTTTTTGCAAAAATATGGCTCGGTCATTCCTTCATAGCTAACACCCCAGCAAACCAGCACTGAAGTCAGATAATGCCCACGTTGTTACTCTGTTGACTAATTGGGAAGCTTTCTTAGGGCTTTGAGCATAAATACGGTCATTTTGTTTGCTAAAATATTGCTCATTTGTAAAAAATCTCATCCGTAAACAAAATGTTTAAGTGCGTAACGCTTAATGAGCCGATCAACCGATTTCGATGCTTACTATTATTAATCAGAAGCGTCGACGGATGGCTTCGCGGACCACCTGGAATATCTCCAGGGACCACGAGTGGTCCGCGGACCACCGGTTAAGAACCACTGCTATAGAGTCTACTCTAGTGTAAGGGTGGCCAACCTTTTCGGCAGTCGGGCCAAAATTCTGGAATGGAATTATATACTGGGCTGCACCAGCTTTTATGTAGCTATTACCACAACTATTACCAACTCACAAAGAAAACATTATTTTTAAAGAAATGTTTGAGAAAGTATGTGATGTAATTTTAGTATTGTGAATTTTTTTTTATATAAAAAACATATTTAGGTCTGCGGGCCACAATTTGACAGTCGGCGGGCCGCATCGCTGGTTGGCCACCCTTGCTTTAGTGCCTACTACACCAAAACAATTAGGGGACGCATGACAGCGACCAAACCCCGCCTTCGCTTCGCCCCGTGCATCCTCGCGATTGAATTGAACGAATTAATTTGGTGAAGTAATATGTACACGTATTTTAAACATTTATTATATAGTTTATTATTATTTTCTACCTAGTTTTTAATGTATTCTTTATATTGGATTAAAAAAGGATAACTTCATACCCATCTATTTCTGTAAGCCGTCAGCCACATGAGCGTGGTACATCCAGACAGACGCATCATATCCCTCGCGAAGAACCTGAAGTGTGGTTCGAACACAGGATAGACCAGGACTGCCTTTACCATGGACAAGGAACTACTAGGGTTCTCCTTCGCATGGTGAGTGTGTATCTTGTATGTTTCAACGTTGAAATGGGTCTGTAAGAAATTAATTTCTTCCGGCGATCTGTAAAAATATTCATTAACTAGCTGGTGCCCATAGCTTCGCTTAGATGTACAACCGTATCTGAATTGATGATGATTATTTTTATAGCATAATCCAAGGTATAAGCCATAACCATTTTAACTTTCATCCAAATCAGTTTAGTCGTTTTGCCATGAAAGAACAACAAACATCCAAACTTACAAACTTTCGCCAATATTAGTAAGATTAGCTCTAAATCTAAAATCAGTTAGAACAAATTAAATTAATATTTTTATTAGTGATAGTAATCACAAATACGAAAGAATTGACTTGATTCTAGAGCGGTCGAGACGATGGATGCTCGACCTCCGCTCTCGATGGTACAGTCAGGTACAGTACAGTACAATCATATAAGTTGGATACGAATCAGCCACCATGGAGTTATTTTGGATCTCTTTTATGTGGATGCATAAAAGAGATCCAAAAGAGAGAGTTAAGGTGATGATCTATGATTATCTTTTCGAGATGATCCATTAATCTAGTGGAGAGTGGATCATAAATGAAAATTTATACATTACGTGCAATTGAACATGGTTGGTCCGAAGTTAGCTAATAAAACGTCCCAAGTGGTCTTTTTAAATACAAAACGCATTATACCTGAGATAGTTAAATTGCTCTATAGTAACGTCATTTGTATGCTTACTCTAATATCCCAATACCGACCAAATTTAAAGAGCTCATGAACACGAAACACTTCAGGTCCGTCTGCTTCAGTATTGTGTTCTCCACGGTCCATACCGTTTCGTTACATTGGATATTTTGCAGAAAATTAGCAATCTGTGGTATGTCAATGACCTCTGCTTTCCGTACTCGCAATTTGCTAAAATCATAAGCAATGCGTGAGGCAGGTATCCGACTGTTCAATATAGAATATTACATTCTGTATTTTAATTCCAGTTGTTATATTTTCTTTACGTTAGGATACTTTATTTACAATAGTCATAAATGTTTGCTTGTTAGAATGAATCATCAATATTGTTTAAAAGTGAATAAGTAGACGAAAATTATCTGAATTTATTTTAAAATCATTTTATCATCTCCCGGGTTTACTGAGCTTATTAGTTGAAAGCATCGAGCATATAACCGGATAGAGTAGTAATGTGAGCCATAAAATTCCGAAACTGGTCAGTGATTTGTCACTGACGCAATAGCAATTCAACCAACCAGTGATCTATGTGGACGTCACATCGGCCAATCATCTATAATGACCATCAGTCGGCCAATCAGATCGCAGAACCGGCGCAGCGTCGCAGCACAAATTTGGCGGAATTTGTTTTCATACAAAACACAATACACATACAATTACCGCTCTATTCCGGTTATATGCTCGATGGTTGAAAGGAATCGAAATAAAATCTGAAGCCCATTGATTAAATAATGTATAGAAAGTTGAACCAACTCGAAAAATAGATCAAACACAAGTAAGTAGATACACAAAATAAATACGATGCTAGATAGCAGTTGCATTAGTTACAATAATAAAGCCGTAAATAATTATAACTACTATGTACTTAGATTAATTAATATACCTGAGAACGGAACACCGATGCGCAACATACAGTGCGTATTTGGAACACATGTTATCCTTTGTAGGAACGAGCTACAAAAAAAAATATCATTACAACTAATTGATACAAAAATTCTTGGATAGAGTTATCTCTATCCAAGAATGATGGTTTGCTGGTTCTACTATAATTACCACCGCTATTATAGGTTAATAATAATATGTTGGGAAAACTTACGAACGGACATCTGATCCCAAACTAGGCAGAGCCTGTTCTTATGGTAACCAGACAACTCATAAATACTTAATACTTATTTATTCCTAAATACATATTATTTGTTTATTAAAATATTTTATATCATAAACATTTGTCCTGGGTGGGGATCGAACCCACGACCTTCTGGTTTTGCCGTCAGGGTCACTAACTTCTAGACCAACAGGTTAAGCTATTGGTATTTACTTATTTAGGTTTAATTTCATTTAAGGCATTTTAAATAAAATTATTCCATTCCAAGGTATTAGGGTTATTAGTTCCTATTATTTTATTTACTTGTTAAATATATTCTCACAAATATTCGACTCACACAAAAATGTTGAAGTAGATGAAAACTCTTTTCGGTGCAAGGTAATCTAATGAGGCAGTAGTCAAAATCTTCCATAGTCTCAAAAGCGCCGACTAGTAGTTCATAAGCGTGACTAAAACCAAATGCAGACGTATATTTAATTATTTACCAAACAATACTAATAATTGGTATTGTTGATTGAAGAACAGATTACCAATAATCAAATAACAAGATAGTGATAATTATTTCAAACTACAAAAAAAAAGTTGTATATATAATGTTACGGAACCCTTCGTGCACGAGTCCCACTCCCACTTGGCCAGATTTTTTATAATTATTTTACTATTTGTTGTTAATGCGGCTTATTGTGCATTTTTATTTTGGTAAATTGTTACATTCCTTTGTAGCTTTGTTCGTAATTCGTAGGAGGGTTCGTTAATTATTGTACTACTAGAAACAATTAAGTATGTATTAATCTATCTAAAGTATTAGTTATTTTTAACTTACTACTCGTCTAGGTCTTCTCTAAGACCAAATAATTCTATAATGAAAGCGTTAGGATTACCCAAAAACATCGTTTTGTCTTCTTCTATGGGTTGTCGTTTTAGCGATAGGCCTGACGAAGAAAATTAGGAGTAGGTAACATTGAATCAAGTTTCATTAAAACTAGCAAGATTATTTTTATAAGAGTAGAGGCAACTGAACAGCCAGTTTACCTTGTGAAGCGACATCCACAAACACCTGCTACACCAGAGGATTAGCACGTGCAAGTGTAGGTTATACTTTTGAAAGCAAGTCGTCAACGTTTTAACTATATTCACCCCTGGGTGAATATTGTTAAAACGTTGACGACCTTATTAATAATTTAAAAAAATATTAAAAAAAAAAAACGAATAAGCCCTTATTAATATGCTAAGCCCAGGCAACCTATTCAACCTATCCTTATACACAAGTAGAGACCTCGGTGGAAGGAAAGCCAGTAATTATACAGTCCCTACCCTACCTATCATATATTCTATCCTACTCAGTAAAGCTGTTTCATGGTAGAAGTAAGCAGTAGGGTATTACCCATGCAAACGTTCGCGGCAGGAGCGTAGCCTTTCAACTGGTATAAACATAAAAAATAAATGACTTTAGACAGGGAAGGCGAACCAGTGGCTCGCGTACCCTTAACGCCCGCGCCAGTGGCACACAACTACCTATATTCTTATTTTATTAGCTAAAGATTTATTAGATGCCTTCTTACCACACATTGGGAGCTCCATCAACCTGGAACCCGCTTTAGAAAAAACTTGATTTTTCTAAATTTACTTTTATCTACAAACGATGCTAATGAATGTAGTAAACTTTATTTTTTTGTAGTATCATTAATTGCGCCGAAAAAATAATTAATACCGCCCAAAGCAGGAAATATTACAAATAATTCTATAAACAACTTTGAAACGGGTGCTAAATTGTTTGTAGTTTATTGTAGTGACAAAAAAAATTTTGTTTACCCCACTTTATTAAAAAACTACGGAATAAATGCTAAAATAACGGAATTATGCAAAAAAAAGACACTGACTCAAAAACTACAAACGATGCTAATGAATGTAGTAAACTTTATTTTTTTGTAGTATCATTAATTGCGCAGAAAAAATAATTAATACCGCCCAAAGCAGGAAATATTACAAATAATTCTATAAACAACTTTGAAACGGGTGCTAAATTGTTTGTAGTTTATTGTAGTGACAAACAAAATTTTTTTTACCCCACTTTATTAAAAACTACGGAATAAATGCTAAAATAACGGAATTATGCAAAAAAAGACACTGACTCAAAAACTACAAACGATGCTAATGAATGTAGTATACTTTATTTTTTTGTAGTATCATTAATTGCGCAGAAAAAATAATTAATACCGCGCAAAGCAGGAAATATTACAAATAATTCGATAAAAAATTTTGAAACAGGTGCTAAATTGTTTGTAGTGACAAAAAAAAAACGGAATTATGCAAAAAAAAGACACTGACTCAAAAACTACAAACGATGCTAATGAATGTAGTATACTTTTTTTTTTGTAGTATCATTAATTGCGCAGAAAAAATTATTAATACCGCGCAAAGCAGGAAATATTACAAATAATTCGATAAAACATTTTGAAACAGGTGCTAAATTGTTCGTAGTTTATATTAGTGACAAAAAAAAATTTTTTACCCCACTATTAAAAACTACGGAATAAATGCTAAAATAACGGAATTATGCAAAAAAAAAGACACTGACTCAAAAACTACAAACGATGCTAATGAATGCTTGGGTACACTTTATTTTTTTGTAGTATCATTAACCCATTAACGCCCAAAATGAACCCAATTACATTTTTAATGATTTTGCTTTAATTTTATATTAAGAAACACACAACTATAAAGGTCAGGTAAAGAAAATAAAAAAAAATCTTTTTTTTCAAAAGTTACAGGGGTGTACCCAAGCGAGTATAATGGGCAGATCAAGTGTTAAAATTACCGAAACATGGTTTCTCCAGACAAAGTGTTTTTGAGCTCTTTGAACTACTCCAACGTACTCTGATCTGGCAATTTACACATCTTAATTGATTTGTGATCAATTCAGGTGTATGGCCATTATTTTGACGATCTACATGCACTACCACATTTAATGAAGGACGGTTTCTTTAAGGTTTTGATCTACGCAAATAAGCCCGTGGAATACTTCGTCTAGGTAGGCCCAGTTTCGGTGTCCGAAGCGCACTGGTTTCCCCATTCCCCATAATAAACTGCTTGGCTGTATGATGCTCATAATATTTTATCATAGATCCGTCGATAGACAAATTCTCGTAAAATACTCCCCACTGGCTAGAGCTCCTCTGTTAAATATCGCACAAGGGCTTTACCTTAGACATCGGGTCGTTAGATGAAGCCATCATGTATGATCAACAAAATGTTGATTTTGTTTTATCTCCAAGTAGCGATTTGTAGACATACAGTTTGCAACGAGTGGCTCACATAGATCTTCATCCAAAGACTAATAAGCACGCTCCGTAGGTAATTGGTTCAGGCTATCGCCTCACAAAAGTATGTCCAAAAAGTTTTTCTGTCTATTTAGAATTGAAAGTTATGCCTATTACTTTGACCTGCACACAAAAAGCTCTGTTCGTCTATCAAATCACACATTTGATCGTCAAAATACTTCTCAAAGAGCATCACTGGAGTACAGTCGTTTATATCATTACATACATGGTTCAATCGTACTTCAATGGCGTTATTTAATTTTTATGCAGTTGAGTAAAGAAAGAATATAGGTATAAGAGTAAAGAAGAATAAAGTAAGTAGTTGGTAAGGTTTTCCGCCAAATAAAACCCATCTATGAGTGTATCAGTAGACTAAGCAATACGAGAGCATTTTGAAGTTAAGGCATACGTTGAAAGCAGCTCAACATCACTGCCGTTATCGTCCGAGGATACTCTTCTACGTCAAAATAAGAAGTACTTCAACATAGAAGACGGTCCCTGGGACATCTCTTGGCAATACTTGTGTCACAAGATCATCTTCTGGGCTCTCCTCTTCGTCAGTTATAGCACCAGATTTAGATGGAACTGTGAGAAAGTCGTACTCATAATCATCTCCTTCAACAATGATAGAATTGACTGCCTTTTCTAACTACAAATAGTGGTATTGCAATGAAAAGATTCGCTTTTGAACCAGTTTCTATTAATAATTATCTCTAAAAAATCAAAATCAAAGTACATCTGCCCATTGTGCCTGCTCAGGTACAGTAGGAGAAACACGAATTTTTTGACGAACCGAATTACTTGATTTCAGTTTTTGATAATTTATAGGAAATAATAGAATGTGAACATGTTTCTTAGAAACAATTTTCAATAATTAATAGTTTATAACAATTAAATATTAATCAATTATTTTACCGTGCGCGCTCACAGTTGAACACTAAGCAAATTACCTTCAACCCTTACAAATTAAGAATAACAACTGAATCATTTTTCGTCTAGATTAATATATTACACTTATATGTAAACAATAAAAATATTTTTTTACATTTTTATTGGCAACCACAAAAATTATCGCGGTTTTTCTTGGTGTACCCGCTTGAGTACGGCGGACGGTAATGGGTTAATTGCGCAGAAAAAATAATTAATACCGCGCAAAACAGGAAATATTACAATTAATTCGATAAAAAATTTTGAAACAGGTGCTAAATTGTTTTTAGTTTATATTAGTGACAAAAAAAAATTTTTTTATCCCACTTTATTAAAAACTACGGAATAAATGCTAAAATAACGGAACTATGCAAAAAAAAAAGACACTGACTCAAAAACTACAAACGATGCTATTGAATGTAGTATACTTTATTTTTTTGTAGTATCATTAATTGCGCAGAAAAAATAATTAATACCGCGCAAAGCAGGAAATATTACAAATAATTCGATAAAAAATTTTGAAACAGGTGCTAAATTGTTTGTAGTTTATTGTAGTGACAAAAAAAAAATTACCCCACTTTATGAAAAACTACGGAATATATGCTAAAATAACGGAATTATGCAAAAAAAGACACTGACTCAAAAACTACAAATGAATGTAGTAAACTTTATTTTTTTGTAGTATCATTAATTGCGCCGAAAAAATAATTAATACCGCCCAAAGCAGGAAATATTACAAATAATTCTATAAATAACTTTGAAACGGGTGCTAAATTGTTTGTAGTTTATTGTAGTGACAACAAAAAATTTTTTTACCCCACTTTATTAAAACTACGGAATAAATGCTAAAATAGGGGAATTATGCAAAAAAAAGACACTGTCTCAAAAACTACAAACGATGCTAATGAATGTAGTATACTTTATTTTTTTGTAGTATCATTAATTGCGCAGAAAAAATAATAAATACCGCGCAAAGCCGGAAATATTACAAATAATTCGATAAAAAATTTTGAAACAGGTGCTTAATTGTTTGTAGTGACAAAAAAATTTTTTTTACCCCACTTTATTAAAAACTACGGAATAAATGCTAAAATAACGGAATTATGCAAAAAAAAGACTGATTCAAAACTAAAAACGATGCTAATGAATGTAGTATACTTTATTTTTTTGTAGTATCATTAATTGCGCAGAAAAAATAATTAATACCACGCAAAGCAGGAAATATTACAAATAATACGATAAAAAATTTTGAAACAGGTGCTAAATTGTTTGTAGTTTATTGTAGTGACAAAAAAAAAAATTTACCCCACTTTATTAAAAACTACGGAATAAATGCTAAAATGACGGAATTTTGCAAAAAAAAAATACACTGACTCAAAAACTACAAACGATGCTAATGAATGTAGTATACTTTATTTTTTTGTAGTATCATTAATTGCGCAGAAAAAATAATTAATACCGCGCAAAGCAGGAAATATTACAAATAATTCGATAAAAAAATTTGAAACAGGTGCTAAATTGTTTGTAGTTTAATGTAGTGACAAAAAAAATTTTATACCCCACTTTATTCAAAACTAAAATTCTTAAATCAAGAAAATTTTCTTGCATAATTCCGTAATTTTAGCATTTATTCCGTAGTTTTTAATAAAGTGGGGTAAAATTTTTTTTTTGTCACTACAATAATCTACAAACAATTTAGCACCCGTTTCAAAGTTGTTTATAGAATTATTTGTAATATTTCCTGCTTTGGGTGGTATTAATTATTTTTTCGGCGCAATTAATGATACTACAAAATATAAAGTTTACTACATTCATTAGCATCGTTTGTAGTTTTTGAGTCAGTGTCTTTTTTTTTGCATAATTCCGTTATTTTAGCATTTATTCCGTAGTTTTTAATAAAGTGGGGTAAAAAAAAATTTTTTTGTCACTACAATAAACTACAAACAATTTAGCACCCGTTTCAAAGTTGTTTATAGAATTATTTGTAATATTTCCTGCTTTGGGCGGTATTAATTATTTTTTCTGCGCAATTATTGATACTACAAAAAAATAAAGTATACTACATTCATTAGCATCGTTTGTAGTTTTTGAGTCAGTGTCTTTTTTTGCATAATTCCGTTATTTTAGCATTTATTCCGTAGTTTTTAATAAAGTGGGGTAAAAAAATTTTTTTTTGTCACTACAATAAACTACAAACAATTTAGCACCTGTTTCAAATTTTTTTATCGAATTATTTGTAATATTTCCTGCTTTGCGCGGTATTAATTATTTTTTCTGCGCAATTAATGAAACTACAAAAAATAAAGTATACTACATTCATTAGCATCGTTTGTAGTTTTTGAGTCAGTGTCTGTTTTTTGCATAATTCCGTTATTTTAGCATTTATTCCGTAGTTTTTAATAAAGTGGGGTAAAAATTTTTTTTTGTCACTAATATAAACTACGAACAATTTAGCACCTGTTTCAAAAATTTTTATCGAATTATTTGTAATATTTCCTGCTTTGCGCGGTATTAATTATTTTTTCTGCGCAATTAATGATACTACAAAAAAATAAAGTATACTACATTCATTAGCATCGTTTGTAGTTTTTGAGTCTGTGTCTTTTTTTTGCATAATTCCGTTATTTTAGCATTTATTCCGTAGTTTTTAATAAAGTGGGGTAAAAATTTTTTTTTGTCACTACAAACAATTTAGCACCTGTTTCAAATTTTTTTATCGAATTATTTGTAATATTTCCTGCTTTGCGCGGTATTAATTATTTTTTCTGCGCAATTAATGATACTACAAAAAAATAAAGTATACTACATTCATTAGCATCGTTTGTAGTTTTTGAGACAGTGACAATTTTTTGCATAATTCCCCTATTTTAGCATTTATTCCGTAGTATTAATAAAGTGGGTTAAAAAAATTTTTTTTTGTCACTACAATAAACTACAAACAATTTAGCACCAGTTTCAAAGTTGTTTATAGAATTATTTGTAATATTTTCTGCTTTGGGCGGTATTAATTATTTTTTCGGCGCAATTAATGATACTACAAAAAAATAAAGTTTACTACATTCATTAGCATCGTTTGTAGTTTTTGAGTCAGTGTCTTTTTTTTTGCATAATTCCGTTATTTTAGCATTTATTCCGTAGTTTTAATAAAGTGGGGTAAATTTTTTTTTGTCACTACAATAAACTACAAACAATTTATTACCTGTTTCAAAATTTTTTATCGAATTATTTGTAATATTTCCTGCTTTACGCGGTATTAATTATTTTTTCTGCGCAATTAATGATATTACAAAAAAATAAAGTATACTACATTCATTAGCATCGTTTATAGTTTTTGAGTCAGTGTCTTTTTTTGCATAATTCCGTTATTTTATCATTTATTCCGTAGTTTTTAATAAAGTGGGGTAAAATTTTTTTTTTGTCACTACATTAAACTACAAACAATTTAGCACCTGTTTCAAAAATTTTTATCGAATTATTTGTAATATTTCCTGCTTTGCGCGGTATTAATTATTTTTTCTGCCGAATTAATGATACTACAAAAAAATAAAGTATACTACATTCATTAGCATCATTTGTAGTTTTTGAGTCAGTGTCTTTTTTTTTGCATAATTCCGTTATTTTAGCATTTATTCCGTAGTTTTTAATAAAGTGGGGTAAAAATTTTTTTTTGTCACTACAATAAACTACAAACAATTTAGCACCCGTTTCAAATTTGTTTATAGAATTATTTGTAGTATTTCCTGCTTTGGGCGGTATTAATTATTTTTTTCTGCGCAATTAATGATACTACAAAAAAATAAAGTATACTTCATTAATTAGCATCGTTTGTAGTTTTTGAGTCAGTGTCTTTTTTTTGCATAATTCCGTTATTTTAGCATTTATTCCGTAGTTTTTAATAAAGTGGGGTAATTTTTTTTTGTCACTATAATAAACTACAAACAATTTAGCACCTGTTTCAAAATTTTTTATCGAATTATTTGTAATTTTTCCTGCTTTGCGTGGTATTAATTATTTTTTCTGCGCAATTAATGATACTACAAAAAAATAAAGTATACTACATTCATTAGCATCGTTTGTAGTTTTTGAGTCAGTGTCTTTTTTTTTTGCATAATTCCGTTATTTTAGCATTTATTCCGTAGTTTTTAATAAAGTGGGGTAAAAAATTTTTTTTTGTCACTACAATAAACTACAAACTATTTAGCACCCGTTTCAAAGTTGTTTATAGAATTATTTGTAATATTTCCTGCTTTGGGCGGTATTAATTATTTTTTCGGCGCAATTAATGATACTACAAAAAAATAAAGTTTACTACATTCATTAGCATCGTTTGTAGTTTTTGAGTCAGTGTCTTTTTTTTGCATAATTCCGTTATTTTAGCATTTATTCCGTAGTTTTTAATAATGTGGGGTAAAAAAATTTTTTTTTTTGTAACTACAATAAATTACAAACAATTTAGCACCCGTTTCAAAGTTGTTTATAGAATTATTTGTAATATTTCCTGCTTTGGGCGGTATTAATTATTTTTTCGGCGCAATTAATGATACTACAAAAAAATAAAGTTTACTACATTCATTAGCATCGTTTGTAGATAAAAGCAAATTTAGAATTATCAAGTTTTTTCTAAAGCGGGTTCCAGGTTGATGGAGCTGCAAGCTCACTTTGGGCGCTAGAGTAAGAGTGAATTTATAATAATTAATCTATTTTTTGTGGCTAATAAAGAGTTCCGATTACTATTGTCCCAATAATCATGAAGTTAAAATTATTTGATGGCACGCGGCTTCGTTGAACATTTATTAGACATATGGCATGTAGTTGCATAAAAGTTCGCCACCACTACTCTAGGAAATATGTATCGTATAGTATACATAGTTTGAAGTACTTTAAAGAGCAGTCTGTCCGAATGACAAACCACGACGCACACTATCTCTCTTAATTGAGCCAAATAGACACATTTCTATTATGTACATGTATGTATACACAAACGTATATTGGTCTTCTGTAAAATAAAGATATAAGAAATAAGTTTATATAAAACTCACGTCTTTTACGAGCGTATTCGTTCTTCTCATGTGCTATAGAAATCCGTTTTTTTGTCTCTGTTGGCCTGATTTAAAATATTAAAAGGGTTTACTTCTTTTGACGTAGGTATGTACTAATACTTTAATAAAAAATAAATAATAAGTAATAAGTATATTTTTGTAATGTAGTTAGAATAATTTCTTTAATATACATTAATTATTATTATAAGTGTAGTAAAATAATTAACAATATCCAAGTAACACCGCTATGCACAAAAGGAAATTTCGATGTTTTGCTACTGTAAAAAAGTGACGTTTTCCCCCAAAGTCACTTTTAGTTGTAACTCTAAATAGATTTTGTGAAAACTTTCTTCCAAAAGAGACGTTATATAAATAATATTGAATACCTATACGGACGAAAACTAAGATCTGACTCGTATACCTATTATAAAAAAAAGCATTATTTATTTCTGTGGCATAAAATTACGAGATTAGTGCAGGAATATAATATAATTGCTATTAAATATTTATTTATTGACTAATACAAAAATAATAATTAAACCCTTTTTTTATATCATAAGGGGGCTAACGAGCAGTCGGAGCCTTATGGTACCGACGCCCATACACATCAGCACAACCAGAATTTATGCAGATGCGATGCCTTTTCCCTGTCAAATGGGCCACCGGAAACTCAAAAACAGCACGAAACACGACAGCATAGCTGTCACTTGACGCCGGTGTTGTATGAGCGAGAGGTACCACCCCGGCCGTGCCGGCCCAGTTCGGCTGCAATGCAGCATGGAACTACCTCTAGCTACTTACTATAAAAAGTCACTACACTTACAATAAAAAGTCAAAAGATAGCACATGGGGTACTGCGAGCAAATCTTTTTCAATGTTCACAATTTCATAATCAAAAGAATCCTCTCCCAGTGTGAGTTCGAAGAAGTCAATGAAATGGGAGTCGGTGATAGAATCAGTCATCTCCCCGGAAACCCCCGGGTCTGTGGGGTGGGTTTGTATTAAAACCTCGTCGGGTTGGAAAAAAACCTTGCTCATTTTACTAGTCTTCAACAAATTACTGGGTCTTCGTTGTTTCTGAAATTTCGAATATTATTTCATTAGTTAAAAAAAAACAGCTATCAAGTGGAGTTTTTTCACACAGTCGTTTCACCTGGTGGTAAGTGATAAGCAACATCCATAGACACCCGCTACATCATTAGCAGGTGCGTTGCCTTTCAAATATGAGTAGGTATGTGCTTTTCTTGAAGGTCCCTAAGTCGGTTCGGTTCGAAGTTCGAACCTAATTCCTTTAAAGTTTTGAATGATTTTAAATATACAGGGTTACTATCAGTCAGTACCTATATCGCTGACCATAGTACGAAAATATTAAATAAAGAAACTATTTATGAACATTCAAGATAATCCATACAATCGTTAAAAGTCTTACACTTTCTTTGACATCACCAGCTGATAGTCTTTCTTTTTTCGAAGTAGTAAATGGACACCATTTACCTCGCATAATAGGATCCCTGTGAAAATTTAAAATACAAATATAAAAGAATTGCATAGTGAGAACGAGAAAAGTGAGATTGGCTTCTGAAAATCTTGTGAAAATGGACAAGCCAACTGCCTTGTATAAATAAATAAAATAAGTTTTAAATCAGATCATAGCAGTTGGAGAACAAATATTCGTGTTCTTTTCATTCTGTCTTCCCCAAAAGAGGAGAAGTGACGATATGCATGTGTGGTAAATCAGTCCGAACTCAGGCGGCAATGCTGCGCTACCATAATAATATCCTACTAATATTGTAAACGCGAAAGTTTGTAAGAATGTATGGATGTATGTTTGTTACTCTTTCACGCAAAATCTACTGAATGGATTTCAATGAAACTTTACAATAACATCAGAATAAAATATAGGCTATAATTGATCCCTGTACTCCCACGGGAATGGGAAGTACGGGGGTGAAACCGCAGGCCACTGCTAGTGAATCATAAAACTAACCCAAACACTTGTAGTACTTTATTATTCCGTTTCCCCAACTCCTTTTCGAATGGCGTGGCCTTTTGGAGTCCGAAGTACGGCTCCAGCTCATAAGTATCTTGAAGCATTTCGTAGTTAATATCAGAGTTCAAACACATGACTCCCACAACATGATCGTGGCTCTAAAACACAAATATAGCGTTTCAGAACTTTAAGGACAAACTCTACATGCCTATATTGTTTTTTATGTTTGTTGGATAGGCAAACCGGCAAACGTGCCACCTGATGGTAAGTAGTCGACGTCGCCGATGAACATAAACCAGTTTACCTGGAACAAGCCCAGGAAACTCATTTATGTGTTGCCTATCCTGAGACATAAGATGTTAAGTCTCGGTGCCAGTAATTACACTGCCTGTCTTGCCCTTCTCTCCGAAACACAGCGAAGCTGTTTCACGGGAGAAACAAGCAAGATGGTGGTACCCATGCAGCCGGGAGCGTGGCACAGCGCGGGATCCCATCGGTAAAATTGTTATAAATAATGTTGGTGTTATTTTCTATAAATCGCAGTAATAATACGATGAAGTCTTTACATACCGAATATATATATAATATATATATATATATATATATATATATATATATATATATATATATATATATATATATATATATATATATATATATATATATATATATATATATATAATCAGGTAAAGTTAGCGAAACCTAAACTTTACTGGGGTACTTACTTAGAATAATTAGTTACCTACTTTATGTTAGGTTAGTATGATTGTAGAGGTGCATCAGTTGATCGTTTGAACAGTTTCATGCGCCTATGCGAAACTGTGTCGAAATATCGGGTAACTTCTAATTCAAAAGTACAGAACGTTCAACTTTAGTTGACGAGATTGAAGTTAGCTATATAATAATCGGCCATTAACCAGGTGAACGATCTCCGTGCGGTGGGCGGTCCGTGTTGGATGCGAGTGCGGAGGGGCAAGGGATCAGCCCTTTTGGCTTTCATTGAGGGAGGCATATGTCCAGCAGTAGACAGATAAAAGCTGATGCTGATGATGTTGATATAAGTGACGTCACAAAGTGATTTTTCCACGCAAAATATATGACTTACGATACACATACTCGAAACTCTGTCCAATTAATTTTAGACCAACAAAGTAGCACGCAGGTAAAACCTGCGTCCCCTCCATGGTTCAAGTCTTGTCGTGGCGGTGGGGCCTAAGGTGAACCCAGCACCTTAGGCGAAGCAAATTGAGCTGAGGGAGCTGCTCTTTGTAGCCCTCTTATAAGAAGAGGGGACAAGGGGCACGGATGGGAAACTCACCCCATTGTACTGTCCCGATGTTGAGAGGGGTTGTTCTACGGTGCGGGACTCCCCTTTGTGGAGGTGGCGTCGGTCCCTTGGGGACTGACTAGCCGTCGAGGTGCCTTTTGCATAAAAGATTCTGCTAGTAGAGCTGCGTCCACCTTTGAGGCGCGAGTCCAACATACCCGCCTGGGGAGTCCTCACTCCCCCGCGGTAGCCTTAGAGCCTTTTCCGCCGTAAAAGAAAAAAAGGTATAAACCTACGTACTACTGCAGGCTATAGATAGGTACATCTCAATGAAAGTATATATTTCTTAAAATTTGCGCTGCCTCCCTCTATTTCCTTGTATATATAAAAGTAAACACACTAAAATAAATGATACATACTTCTGCAACTATAATTCTCCTGTTCATATCAGGGTGGCGACCTAACAGTTCACTGATGTAGAAATCACCGTACAGCTCCTGCAGCCGTGGACAATTCTTACCCAAAATATTTACTATGTCGTCGTTATCTTCTTCCCTTAAAACATTATTTATAAAGATCATTTTATTTTCTGGTAACTGGTAAATAATTATCAACTGATTCGCAAAGTAAGTTAGCAGAATGTCGAATAAATCTATACAGATATATAAAATTGGAGTGTCTGTAATATTAAAATAAGCGCTTTTTATTACTTGCATATGGATGTATACACGGTGCATAACCAAGATAACATTTTTTACAATTTTTGTCTGTCGATTCTGTTTGTTCCGCTTAATCTCTGAAACGGCTGGGCCGATTTTGACGGGACTTTCACTGACATATAGCTGATATTATAGGGAGTAACTTAGGCTATAAAAATAATCATCATCAATCCGGATACGGCTGTAAATCTAAGTTAACGCGGGCGAAGCTGCGGGCAAAAGCTAGTAATTAATAGAATAATCTCCAACTGACAGACAAATAATTGATGATATTCATGCAATAAAATTAGACGCAAGTGTTGGATATTCATTAATAGAGCCCTATGTAGCCTTACTGCTTGATAACTATGTATCATCATTATTATTAACCTTTTTTGTCCACTGCTGGAAAGAGGCCTCTTTCTATGAAAGCCAAGACGGCCGATCCCCCGACACTACCGTCGAACTAGGGCTGACCACTATGTATACCTACCAGTACAAAATAATACTTACACTGCATGACGTATTCCAAATTTGGGAAAGTAATCTTTTCGTAAGGCTGTATGTAGGTGGATTCCATTTCCGCTACAATCAAATCCTTTGGGAAAGTATTTGTATGTGTATTTTTTATTACTTAGTATATATCTTGACTCACATTCTGGAATAAGAGTTACTGAACAGAAAAGTAATTTTATGACATAAATACTTATTTAAGAATGGACTGTTTATTAGATTTCATTGCCTACAAAAATCTATTGTATTTCTCATAAATGAGAATATAAATATTTAAGCTACTGCTGAATGTATGGTACTCACTCAATTTTAAGCAACTGAATTTGGTACATTGGTGTTCAGTCTTATATCTGTTTCTTCTAGAAATCTTATTCTAAATTCTACACTGATGACATTGTACGATGGTGTAATTGTTATTACCTTTAGGACACTTGGGTGGTATTATTAGGACAATATGCAAAAGATAAACATCATTTTTAAAAATAGATTTTATTGCTTCTTCCCAAAAGACCTCCGTAACTGTATCAATGCAATACATGAAATGGATAAACAAGGTATTCCGTGCTAAATAAAATTTTCTGAAAAAAAAAGAATGATTATTGTTAATAGCGGTATACTTGCTCTTCACCACGGTTCAAGCCTTGTCGTGGCGGTGCTCTTTGTACCCCTCGTATAAGAGGGATCAAAAGAGTAGGGAGGGAGGGGTGGGGGGCGAGGGGCGAGGATAGGAAAATCACCCTATTGTACTGTATCGACGTAAGGACGGGTTGTGGCTGTTGTTTCTGTTAAGCAACAGATAAACTCGACGATGGGGCACCTCACCAAAGGTGGCATTCGTGGTGCCGCATCGGGCCTCACTCACTCACCATCGGACCCCACCCAGGGTCGTTGACGGCGCATAAAGGCGTTTCCCGTGTTAACAAATAAAAAGAAGAATAGTTGTTACTCGCGACTTCACGTGGATGTAGGTACCTAGATTTATAGTCATAATATATACATATAGCTATGATTCCGTCCTTTAACCTTTCTCAGGATATAAACTATGCAACATGGTGAAGATGAGCTGATGCACATTATCAACTTTTACTGTCCTCATGATTTTGAAGCACTGCCCAACAATACCTACATTAACTTCATCACCATAATAACTTTTTCCGTCTACTGTACATGGGATTTTTGGCCACTAAATGAACGCCATGATCGCCGATCCTCCGCTATCCGCATCCAACTATATCCCATCCCATCTAGTTGGAGATCATCCCATAGGAGATAATCCCATCTAGTTGGAAGAACCATCAGTATTTCAGAACGGAATTATACTTACTGAAACATATTGCGCATCCACATTTCCCAATCCGACGGGGCGACCCCGGGAACATTGGGATGATCACACACAGCCATGAACCCGATCACCGCATGATTATTGTCTATCATACATATTGCTAACGTCGATAGTTCGCTACAAATATCAAGAAATCAATATAATCATACCAAAGTTTCCTATTTGATCATATTCGAATGGATGCGAAAAACATTTGACTTAGGGGTTAGATCAAAGACATGTCACCTTTTGTAAAAAAGTTCACTTTTCATATATAAGGTTTTCAGACTCCAGAGTACAGCCGCAGGCTTCACTGGACCTTCCTATATTACGAAGAAGTCGGCCCGGCGCTAACGCCACGCATCATCCTCGGCCCCACTTGTTGGAAATGGGGGCCGAAGGTTCACCTTCCATCGAATGAAAAAAAAAGCTTTACCTAGTACAAAGTAAACTTGTTAACGTTTATGGGCGACGCTGACCGCTTACCATCAGATGGTAAGTCCGCCAGATTGCCTGTCTCGCTAACAACAAAACCGCAGAACTAACATTTACATAGTCAAGTGCACGTGAATATTTAGAACGTTCTTAATGCAACTTGAGGTGAAAACAGTGCACTTTCTAGAATCTATATAGAATCATAATTATTGTGCATACTTAATGTTTTTCATATTCTTTAATATAATGCGTATGGAAACCAACTTACATTATACTCGCTATATTCACGTCACCAAACAAAGGTTCCGTATATTGACGATCAACAATGGCTTCGATATCTGCCTTATCTGCGTCCACGGCTCTTCTAAATCTCCTGCCACTCGTTCCTACGTTAAATTCGAAAAATATCGACATATTTGCTGCAGAAAAAAGTTATAATAAAATCTAGTGGGTCATGAAGAAAAACACAGTATGCTATGAATTAATATATTACAGCCATAATTTACACACTTAATACTAAACATTATATTAGTGAGCAATTAGTGCATATAAAAACTTAAAACTACCCACACGGTGCATCGTTGAGTTTATATCCGCGTTTTTTTCGATATTGTACATCATACATTAATTTTCCGAGGCTTTATACTCTGGGTGGGCAAACTTAATAGAAAATGGGTGCAAACACACAATATAAGTTGCATTTCAATACTGATTGATTTTAAGTACATGCAACCAACACAGCTGCAATCTACGTAATTAATATAAAAGAAAATAATTACTTGCTGGAGAATGATAGATCCGTTTATTTTGTTTTTTTTTTCACATTAATTGTGCGATCGATTTTTGGCAATATCGCCAATATATTTAGAGGCGCCAGTGTTTCGAAGATTCTGCTCCAAACTACTAACATAAATAGTTTACAGCGACTCATTTAATTAAATTCAAAACGTATGTCATCCAAATTAAATATCCATAAAAATTACAAAAAAAAAAAAAATCAAAAATACATAATATATTATTATTAATTATCATCTAAAATCTAATAACTATTTTTAAAACTACGAATACTATTAATAAAATAATCATAACTGTGTAACGAATAAAGCACTTAGGTAAATTGTCAAAAATTATAATTTTGTAATAAATTCAACAATATTATTATTAAAAATTATAATATTAGATTCAGAACGTTTTATCAGCTAATGTCAATCAAATAGTTACATTCAATAAATGAACAACATAAAAATTCTCACTCACATTCTTAAAGACGCTAACACTTTACTCTTTAAATTAGTTCAAACGGACGAAATTGAAATTATTTTATCATAAAGCATTTCCAAAAATTGCGTGATTAGAATATACTTGTATGTCATTATTGCTAAATAAAACATATTTAAAGTATATAGCATTTCTTTAAGCGTTATCACTAAGATAAAGCCCTAGAGGCATATACTTAATTATATCACAAATGGACACCACATCCAAGTATTACTGATGTGGCTGATGTTTTAAACTAAAGAAAACCGGTCCTTTGTTTAATTTTAGCCAATCGAAATTTTCGGGAGTAGTTAAGAGACAAACTACTACATTGCTCTGAAGTTGCAGCAAGCCCGCGCATGTAGGTTTTAAATAAGGGAATAGGCCTGTTTCCAGTAATGAGTAAAAACATTAAAATTATGCATTAATCTTATGAAATGGGATACGCAGATTCCGTAAAACACATTATTTATTAAATTAAAGTGAGATTAATCAATTTTTTGCTAAATTAAAACGATAAAATACAGCAATCCGCCGTAATAATAAAAAAAAAAACACCAATTTGGGCGCATAACGTCACGTCACTATCGGTCTGTGTAAAACTTACATCAAAGTGATCTTCACAGAAACAAATTTTAGACTTTGTTAAACTTAGTCGTTCGATCACGCCGTGCGTATTTACTACTTTTTACGCTCTGTTTTGCTGCATGGAACGCATATGAACAACCCCTCCGGAGTATTTTTGTTTTACTTTCGCACTGAGGTACCACACACAACTTTTAAAATGATTTTTATCAAAAATCACCGCCTTGTACGCACAGTTAACTTAGGATTGTAGTAACGTGACGTCATAAGCAGACGCCATGAATGATGCAAGCGTTTTGGAACGAATTTAAATTATAAAATTTAAAAGGTTTATTTTTCTGTAAATGTTTTATTTTCATAATTACATGAAATTTATTATTTATGGTAATTAGAAGCTGCTTAAATTGTTGTAGTACTATATTTCAAAAATAAGTATCAGGCCTATTGTTACGCCAAATATGCCTCACTTTCAGATCGAATTAAAAGTTTGACAATTCCTCATAACTAAATCGATAGAAACTGTTTTTATTTTGTCTATTAGAAAAAAAAATATCAAACTTATATACGTCTTAAGTATAGAAGCAATATTTACAGCTAGATAAGAATATAAACCATGTAAATTTGAAAAATTTCGAGAACATCTGCAAATGTATCGCGAGAAATAAAATATGCACACAATTTTTGGAAATTTCATATTAGGGGCGGTAAGTTTTTAGCGCGTACCAGATGCGAATGCGATTTGGATCGGCTCACGTTGTTGGGGGTTGTTTTGAGGGTCATACCCGTGGCTGTATTCTGTCGCTGGAGGTTCACCTTATTGGCGCTGAGGGGCGCGCGGGGAGTCGCGAACGTGTCATGGTTCAGTTTGAGGGCGGACCGCGTTAGCCGCGTGGGGGTGTACATAAGGTTACTTTTGGGGGTCATGGGCGCGTTCACTTGTTGGATGTTCTCCTTCCCGACTTTGGGGGTCAGTGCCGTTGGGTGGTTCCTCAAAGTTTTTTTTGGAGTGTCCTTAATGATTTCCATTGGTTGGTGTATAACGGGGACGTTACCTTCATATCCTTTTGCCATTGAACTGCGACTGATTTGTTTCTCGTTTATACCATCCTGCAAAAGAAAACAAACTTTAAATAGCTAGTCGTCATTTTTGCCAAGTTAAAAAGGGTTTTTAAAGAATATGTTAAACCTATTGTACAGTTGAAAATGTGAAATATTTAACCTTAGAATAATTATAAATCTTGTTGAAAAAAATTTTTATCTGTATATTTTTACTTATTGTATAGTATAGAATATAGACCAACATCGCACGTGGTGTACGTGTAGGCGATGATATGTAGTTTGCTTAGCTGCTTATACATATCATCATGTAATATCAGGCTATATTTATTTGCGTTTGATTCAACTTAAAGAGCTGTTATTCAACATAGAAGGCAAAGATCATATTAAAGGAAATTAAATTAATATTTCAAATATATAAAATCACTTCTATTATCGATTTATAAAATCAAACTAATTAAGTATAAAACTCTATAGCTATAACAAATTAAAAACATATGGTACACTTTTTACTACCAAATAGTACAGTTTTACCTACTACTTCACTGCTTTCCAAAAATAATACATCTACTGGAACTAATTATTCAGTAATATTAGTACAACTTGTTATTACATATATGCGATACCTTGAAGTCGGTGTAAGTGGTCAGTAGCGTGGTCTCCATCAGGGGGTCTCTGTTGGAGCTCTTGGTCTCCTCGTGCGCCGAACGATTGGCTGTGATCGAGCGGCGGCCATTGCTGCGACGCCTCCCGTGCGACTAGATATAAATATAGGGTCAAACACAATACAATATAGTGTTAAATTGTCTGTATGTCTAAAAGGTTTAAGTCATACCCAAATATAATTTGTTTCATTGTGTCACAAACAATGTAGCTCATTCAACCTCATTTTATCTACCACCAGTTACTAAACCAGATAACCACATTGACACTGTCTAGGGATATTTCAAATAAAGTTCTTAAATAAAAAAAAATACTGGCCGGTTAAAATATCTTTCATTAAATGCTTATTTTGTAGGCTTTATTGTATGATTCCAAATTTGAATTTGAAAAAATATATAGAAACAAAATATTTGCGCGGTACAATTGTGGCGAAGTTAGAAGTTTTCAATTTACCTTGGCCCAGTTTTTGGTTTTTTTTTGTTTCATGTCATGCAGCGCCGCCGCCCGCCATTTAACGAAAGACAAAATGTTGACGGTAGTAGGCACGCTCTAAGCTGGGGCTACTCAACGGAGTATTGCCGAGGAGATTGGAACAAGACAAAACGTCATATCAAGGTTGTGGTTTCACTATAGTGCCACTGGTGAACTAGCTGAGAGGCACCTAGGCGGGAAGAGCGTAGCCACCGAAAGACACGACCGATTCTTGCAAGTTGCAAGTGGCCGCGCGAAGACAACCAACTTTTATGTCTTGCAATAGATCAAAGGCTGCAGTCAGAGCACCAGTTGCTTGTTAGTGACTAAACTGAGAGGAGAAGACTGCACGAGGCTAACCTTCATGCTCGCAGATCGCTTCGTACTCTAGCACTACGCAGAGAAAATCGTGGACGAAGATTACAGTGGGCACGAGAACATTTGCCCTGGGGAGATGACCAGTGGTCTGTAATGCAGTTTCCCGATGAGTTCCGATTTGGTTTTCAGCCTGATTCACGAAGAATACGTATATGGCGAGCTCCTGGTCTTAAGAACCGTCTGGAACAGCCGCAGAAAGTCCATCCATACCACGTAGGAACAGTTATGGTTTAGACGGGAATTTGTGTTGGTGGAAGAACAGACCTCGTTAGAATTAGAAACACCATGACTGCTAAAAAATACAGGTGCTAGCACCAATAATCTATCTCCATCGACTGCGAATGGGCTAAGTTTTCATTCTTATGCATCAAACCCCGTAGCGAGTGTGGGATGACGTCACACAATCTTGGAAGCTCAGTGTAACGTAATTAGGGACGGCCTCATTTTGTCATCAATTCTATCTATTTTACGATTAATTTCCGAACCCCTAGTATGGTAATGATGCTAAGCATTTTGCTTAGATAGAATTCTGTGGCGAGGTGTTTGTGTATTATTAGGTTATAAATACCATATACATAATAAACATACAATTTACTTTATTCCAAAATACATGTTATATTTCAAGAAACCATCATCGTTAGAAACAATAACAAATGAGATATTAGCACATTTAATTTCCATACATCAATTGATCCATGAAATGTATACTACTATATGTATACTATTGGCATAAAATTGCATTTCAATATGATTAACATTTATGAATATGCGTGCGAGTTGCATGTGGAGTTGTGACTGTTCGATTACAATAACAGACACGATTGCGAATATCATGAATGTTGCATCGGGTCATTAGCTCTTAAGTTTATTGTCAGTCAAGATCATGATTTTCATTTTTTTGTGCATTACTTGTGTATGAAATTTATATAGGGAAAGAGTGCGTCGCTGGCCTAGTTAGTAGACACCATCTCTTAAGGGAAGCCTGACCAGGAGGGCTACCATGCGCGCACGACAAAATGTTGTCTACGCCTTTTCTCGTATTATTTCATATAAGTATTCAGCAAATGTGTGAGTGCACGCATATGCATGCATATAGCACCGCCCTCCTTTCCCACACTGCATATGCGTACACTCGATTACTAATCGTAGAGTCTACATCCTGAGGATGCCTCGGTGTCGGGGCGAAACGTGCGTAGATTGTTTGGTGGTGGTCTTTTACTGTGGTTCTGGTGCATGTGGGGTGGTGGTGCATGCGAGTGTACGCATATGCAGTGTGGGAAAGGAGGGCGGTGCTATATGCATGCATATGCGTGCACTCACACATTTGCTGTAAAGACTGCGTGTTTCGCGGGATAATTGCTAATTAATGTAATATAATTTAATATCTTATATAATGGATTTCCGCAAAGTAACGCCTGATTCTATTAACTATCTTAAAAAAATTGGTTGTCTGTAAAGTCGGTTTACTGACGATAGTTGAACGTGATAACGTCATAAGAAAATGGAACGCCTCAGAGCGAGGTAACGCCGCATGAGTCATGTTTTTTCGTGCGTGCAGCCGTATAAGACGTTGTCACGTCAAAAAAGAAAACTACAACGAAAGCATACTCATAATAATCAATAAAATACCTTCTATAAGTATTTAAACTACATTATTACACTAATTACTTAATTTATGTTAACTACTACTATCAATTTAGGGCTTACTTTAAAATTAGATATTTATTATTACATATTATGTACTGTTTCAACATAGAGAATATGATAGGACTTATATTATGATAGGATAGATTATAAACTAAAATAGATTACCGATCATTATGGCCTTGAATGTGACCATATTTCTCAATGGATTCATAAGCATGTGGTTTAGTCATAATTATTTTACCACCGAACATGACCCTTTGATCAGGGCGCTCAAGAAACACGCTAAAACTGCGTTGGGACCCGCAACGAATTTAATCAGAAAAATATCAGGAGCAGGAGATCTTTTTCAGTTTTCCTCTGTAATCGAAGCGGGAGACGGTCACATAAACCTTAAACGATTGAGCAAATAACCGGGATGGAGCGGTAATGTTATGTGTTTTGTAAGAAATTAAATTCCGCCACATTTGTGCTTAGACATTGCGTTGGCTCTGCGCTCTGATTGGCCGACTGACGACCATTGAGGGATGATTGGCCGATGGGACGGACATACAGATCACCGGTTGGTTGAATTGCTATAACATCAGTGACAAATCACTGACCAGGATCACATTACTACTCTACCAGGTGCCAGCCAGGAGAAGCTCAGTCGCAATTATTCACAATGGAGGAAACATGTAATTAGGCTTTCAGATTTTATGATTTAAATTTTTTTTAAACTTATCTAATGTTAAAGTAAGCCACGACTACTCTATCAACTCACCGTACGCTTATGTTTCAAGATACTGCCGTTGACGACTACCTTGGGCGTCTTCTTCCCTTCCCCCGCGTAGTCGATCTTCCTCTTGACGGTGTCGCCCCTGTTGTCTACAGTCGCTCGAGCTGCTAGGCGCCCACTTATACGCCTGTAAATAAACGATCCGACATGTCTTCTATTAGGCGAATTTCATTCAAATGAAACCTTTTTACAAGAGGAATCAGTTCTCTCGTGATCATGGTTGCTGAAAAAAACTTAATAAACAGCGATAAAGCCCATAAAATTTTGTTTGATAAAAAAATTGCGACGTACAGCTGTGCATATTTTAATTGACTTCAAAAAAGCAGGAGGTTCTATGTTCGACTGTATATTTTTTTAAAATATACTATACCAAAAGATATTCTCAGAATAATATTGGCAGCCCTCAGTGGCACTTTTATCAATGAATAAACAGACATTCTATTTTAATGCAAAATATTTATAAAATCTGCATAATATGAATGTTTCCCACACAAACAATATCTTTTTTACTATTTGTGTTAGGTAATATACTTTTTCACAAACAATATGTACCTTAAATAAAATAAGCAGCACTTAAGTTGCTAACATGCTATACATTAAACCTGGTTAATTGGGATCTCGAGGGTACAAATATTTTGTACCATTTAAAAGGTTTTCATTTATTGAGTTTTCCAATTAGACTGGTTTAAAATTTTGTTGTCTCATTTACAGAGGCCAAACAAAGTATGTGCGAAAAAATTTAAATGTTTGCAATCAAATGTGTCGAAACCTGTCCCAAGCTTATAAATATGATAAATTGTCTCAGTTACAGAAGGAATTGAGCTACGGAGTCCCGAATATAGAGGTAAAAATGGAAAAACCCATAAAATCAAATGTCATTTAACCAGGAAAGTATCATTAGCAGACATAATTCGATGAAAACAGTATCTCACTTATCCAGGTCCCAACTCCCATTAACCAGGTTCACTGTAAATACTGAAAATATACTGAAGATGTTTTTTGAATCTATAAAAGAAGCTCTATTAGTACCTAATAAAAAAAAAATGTAAAGCAAGAAACTTGCCTTTAGCTTAGCATTCTATTTTCGCACTTCAATTATTTCAAATGTGTGCACTGAAATTAATTATTTTTAAAAGTATTTCATATTATTTTCTTATTTAACTTATAAAATTATTATTCTTATTCAACTTTTATATAAAAAAATATAAAGTTGCTATATTCATATGACACTGCTGAAAAAATTTGTTCGAAATAGCGCTTCTTAACTGGCTGGTAAGGTCTTTTCGTCTTATTAAGACTTATTACACCCAGTAAGTCACTTATTCCATGTACTTTAGGGCGAATTATCTAATCTTTTCTTCCCATGTTTTCGAGAAGACACATGCTATGTTACTTATTCGATATAGTTATTAGTTACCTCTTTACAGTGGAGACGGCGGAGCGCTTGAATGCGGACAAGTTGGAGGCGATGGTGGTGACGGCCTTGGTAGCGCTGCTGGTGATGAGCTGGCGTTTGCTGGGCGGCCTACGGGTGCACGGGACTACTTATACTCAGCAAACGTCACGCCCACCTTCACTTATTCACGTGAAAAATCTACTATTCTCGCGTTGTACTTTTATTAATTATTATATTGTCATCGATGTTTCACATTTGCAGGGCGTCTTGTGACGGCCAAAATTTCTTTATCTTCGAGTAGCTTTAGCCCCTAATTTCATCGCCGTTATACAATAATTAAATAAGAATAGCATCGATTTAGAAGATCAGATAGGTCAGATTAACTTTTAAAATTTGAGGGGTTGACCACCCTTATCACTTAGGGGTATGAAAAATAGATAGTAGCCGATTCTCAGACCTACTGAATACGCATGTAAAATTTGATAAAAATCGGTAAAGCCGTTTCGGAGGAGTACGGTAACTAACATTGTGACGTGGAAATTTTATATATTAGATAGGACAAATATTTTACATATCCTTAATCGTTTCGTGGAAATGGTTACTATGAATCAGGAGTAGAGTAGGTTTACTCGCTTATTTCGAGGAGAGGGAGGTGAACAGTATAATATGGTGGTTACCTGTTCCTGTCGACGGTGGCGGCGAGCCCGGCGGCGGTGCGGTTGCGCTTGCCCGGCGACGTGGCCAGCCGGAACGACGGCGTCGTGGGCGTCAGCGCCAACTTGCGGGCCGACACCTTGTTCACGCGCTCCTGAAACAATTGCTACATCATCCACTGTTTTTCTCTCTCTCCAATGAGATGGCAATCTTGGAGTAGTAAGTGGCCTTACCCGAGCAAGCGGGGCTCTGCTCGGGCTGACCTTTTAGTTCCCCTGCTACTCGTGGGATAAGATGGAGAAAGATTCAAAAACTACAAATAACCCAACCCCTTCAACGGAAGGCGTCGAACTTCCAAGTTCGCGCAGACGCGTCGAAAGCGAGTCGCTCGCGAACGCTTTTGACGCGTCACTGAAGTTCTCAGAGGAAGCACTGCTGGAGTCACCTACCCCGTCCCCTAAAAAGGATGAGGCCCAAGATCCGAACACTTGGCAGATTAGCCGCAGTAAGTAGAAGCGGGAGAAGCGGAAGCTAAAAAGACAGATCCAGGAGGCCAGCTTGGCTCCCGCGTCGCAGGGCTCTCAGGCGAAAGCCTCGACGAGCGCTGGGGCGGGGGAGTCAAGGAGGCCGCCGAAAATCAAAAGGCAAGGGACGGACCCTGAAGAGGGCCTGTCGCAGCAGCGCCCGGCCAAGCGACAAAACCGAGGTGAGGCTCTGACCGAGGGACCGCGCTGCTCTGCAAAGGAGCAGAGCGATCTCGCGGTCATTGTACACCGGGAGGATCGCGCTAGGGTGGACGAGGCTGCGGCGGACCTCATCAGGGATAAGCTGGCGGACCTCATATTCGCCAAGATGGAGGATACCCAGGATGACATGGGGAGATCCACTGCTTTTGCGACGTCGGGACTGGTGTCGGAAGGTTTCTTCCTTGTGACACCGCTCACGATGGAGGCGAGGGAGTGGATCCTGACATGCGATTTTGGCGTGTACAATGGAATCCCACTAAAGGTAAAGCCACTGAACCGGAGCAGAGTAGCAGTCTGGCTGCCCGGTAAAGTGGACTTAAGAGCACCAAAGTTTCTGCAGGGGCAGAACGCGTATAAGACCGAATTGAAGATGTCGGAGTGGACCCTTATCTCTAGGGAGAAACTCCCTGCTGGGGAGAGACTGGTGATGGGGGTCCCCAACGACATTTTCAAGGAGGACTTAGGACATGTCTGGCTCAATTACCAGGCCACCCAGGTTCAGGCCCGATTGCTGCGCACGAGCAGGCAGCAGGCGAAACCTGATGTGGCCGATACCGGACATGGTAGCGGGTCTAATGTGGCGGACCAGACGTCACAAACAGTGTACCCTGGAACACGCATCGGGCACACACAGGACACAAGCACACAAACAGACCCACAGTACTCCACAGAGGAGTCGCTGGGGGGTAAGGGCAGACATTGCGGTTGTGTCTGTTCAGGAGCAAAAAGATGCGCCCCACAGCTCCTGCGATCAGCCCTGCCCGTCAGCGGCCCAAGCGCAATTGCAGACACAGACCTGGGACCTGTGCAGACCGCCTCGCTGAAGACACCTGAAGATCACCATAGTGTGACTGACGGTGATCAGAAGCGGGGCCCGAAGCATTAGGTTCCGGGCGGCACACACACCTTTTTACACACACAATGACTCTACACAATAACACTACACAAGCACACACACATACAAACACAACACAAAATAAAATAAAGATACTTCAGTTAAATTTGCACCATTGTCGCGAAGCCATGACAGAGCTTTGCAGATTTGTGGTATCAAATAACATAGACATCGCCCTGCTACAAGAGCCATATGTAATTAATGGCCGTGTTGTTGGCATCGGCTGTCTGGGTGGTGAAACTATCTACCATCGTGTTGGTGAGTCCAACCCCAGAACATGCATCTATGTTAGCAACAGAGCTAGGGCGCTAGGACTAATGGAAGTTGAATGTTACAGAGATCTCACAGCTGTACTAGGCACACTATGTATGGCAGATGGGAACACAAAGAAAATGGTCTTCATGTCGGTCTACATCCCGAGCGAGACGGACTACGAACCACCAGGACAACTCATAGAAGAGACAATGATAAAATATAGAGGTATGGGTATCCCGGTTGTTGTAGGCTGTGATGCCAACTCCCATCACAAGGTGTGGGGCAGCACGGATTGCAACAAGAAGGGAGATTTATTACTTGAATATATTCTTAGCACTGACCTAGAAATAATTAACGTAGGCAACACACCCACGTTTGTAACTAGAACAAGGAAAGAGGTTCTTGATATTACATTAATGTCAAGCGATGCCTCCCATCTGTTGAAGGACTGGAAGGTTGACACCTCTTATGCTTTCTCAGATCACCGCAGAATAAAATTCCATCTGGACTGCCAGCTGGAAGTAGTAAAATTTAGGAACAATAGGAAAACAAACTGGGATACGTTCGATCTAGCGTTGAGAGAGTGGATTCCCGGTAAAAGAGAATTAGGAGAAAAGGAAGAAATAGAGCAAGAAGCATGTAGGCTTGAGAAAGCTCTTAACGATGCCTACCTCAAAGCCTGCCCCCAGAAAGAGATAAGACCTGGGAAGGGACAACCCTGGTGGAACAAATCCCTGAACAAAGCAAGGAAAAGAACTAAAAGGGCACTTAGAGTCGCCTTGAACAGGGACGACGACGAAAGCTGGAGGAAATACAGAGAAGAACGCAACAATTTTAAGTACCAGAGCCGCAAAGAAAACAGAAACGGGTGGAGTACATACTGCGAAAGCGTTACAAAACAACCAGAAGCGGCCAGGCTGGTAAAAACGCTAGCAAAAGACAAAACCTGTAAATTAGGAAGCCTAAGGAAAGGTGACACCCTAGTAGTGGAACCCAAAGAAATACTTGCAGAAATGATGGCCACACACTTCCCGGATAGCACAAGCTATTCAGAAGAAGACATGGTTGTCACATCCGGTGAGAATCTAGCAGAAGCGAAAGCGGAAGCGGAACTGATTATCACCGAAGAAGCATTAACATGGAGCATTTCATCATTCCTACCGTATAAAGCGGCGGGACCCGATGGCGTCTTTCCCAAAATGCTAAAAGTTGCCCTTAGGTATATCAAAGATGACCTACTCACCATATACCGGAGTAGTTTAGCAACAAACTACATCCCCAGTAGCTGGAGAAGAGTCAAAGCCGTCTTCATACCTAAGCCAGGGAAGGTTACATATCACGAGGCTAAATCCTTCAGATGTATAAGCCTTTCTTCGTTTGTATTGAAGACACTCGAGAAGATACTAGATAGACACATGAGAGCAGGGATAGAAAAGAGTTCAATGCCGCTACACGCCAACCAACACGCCTACATGGAAGGGAAATCCATTGATACGGCATTACACAACGCGGCAATAAGAATTGAAAGAGCTATAGAGAACAAAGAATATGCCCTTGGCTGCTTCTTCGATGTAGAGGGAGCCTTTGACAAGGCCACCCCTCAATCCATTGTGGAAGCACTTAACAGAGAGGGGATATCTAGACAGATAACGGGATGGATAACTAATATGTTAAAACATCGCTCGATACAAGCTGACTCAGCGGGAACAACATGCACCATTCGAGCAAGAAGAGGATTTCCGCAAGGAGGATGCCTGTCTCCGCTCCTATGGTGCATTCTCATAGACGAATTAGTATCAAAGATAAACGCCATGCACATTTACATACAGGCGTACTCAGACGATGGTCTAATTCTGGTCACAGGTAAAGTACTAAGCGTGACCAGAGACATCATGAAGCGAGGAATCGACACAGCGCTACGATGGTGCAGGGATAAAGGGCTAAACCTGAACCCAGCAAAAACCAAGCTAGTGTTATTCACAAACAAGAGGAAGATTGATAGCATGATTCCATTGAGAATCGATAACGAAAATCTAGAGGTAGTCAATGAAATAAAATATCTGGGAGTAATCCTAGATAGAAATCTGAACTACAAAGCCCACGTTAAAGAGATCTGCACAAAATCCAAATGTGCCCTTGTGCAATGCAGGAGAGCGGTAGGTAGAACCTGGGGCATGAAACCAAATGTGGTTCATTGGATCTACAAGGCCATAGTACTACCAAGAATTCTACATGGAGCCTTAGTGTGGTTGCACAAGGCACAATTAGGAACGAACAGGAAAGAATTCACAAAAGTACAGAGACTAGCCAGCATCATGATATCGAGCGCCATGAAAACAACACCAACGGCGGCTCTAGAGATGATACTCGGCCTCAACCCAGTTGATCTCACGATCAAGAAGAAAGCGACTGAACAATGGTTCAAGCTTAAGAGCAACAAATTATGGAAGGGAGGGCACTATGACAAAGGTCACGCCGAAATAGCAAAACAGTACGAAGAAAATCTATCCATGATTTTATCAAACAATGATTTGATAAAGAAGGAGAGAATCTTCGACAAGAAATACAGGATAAGCATAGGCTCGAGAGATAACTGGAACATTAACATCGACCACCCAAAAACAACGATGGTCGGCTACACAGATGGATCCAGGAAGGAATCGACAAAGTTATCAGGGGCTGGCGTATATATTAGCCATCCAACTGAAATGAAAGCATCGTTTAATCTAGGCAGATTCTCCAGCGTATTCCAAGCGGAGATATTCGCAATACGAGAATGCGCCAACATGATTAAACAAAATATCACTAGCGCACAGAGGATTGAGAAGGCAGTCATATACAGTGACAGTCAAGCGGCATTGAAGGCCCTCAATAAGAGGGAGACTACCTCAGCACTGGTCAAAGAATGCAAAAACACCCTGCAAGATCTAGCAGACCAGACTGAGATAGAAGTTGCCTGGGTACCTGGACATGAGGGAAATGCGGGCAATGAAGAAGCAGACAGACTGGCGAGAGAAGGTGCCGATGAGACGTTCATAGGCCCTGAGCCGAGACTGCCAATAGCACACAGGATAACAAAAAATGTTATAACCCTGAGAATAAACAAAGAAACAAACCAGAGATGGAATGACACGAAGAGCTGTAGACAGTCGAAATTCTTCATCTCGACGCTTGACAGCAAGAAGACTAAAGAGTTGCTCAAACTCAATAGGAGCAACATTAGAACAATTGTGGGAATATTGACGGGACACTGCCCACTCAACAGACACCTGTCAATAATGAAGCTAGCAGAGGACCCTCTATGTCCTAAGTGCAAAGAGAAAGAAGAGACCAGTCTGCACTTCATAACGGAATGCCCAGCATATGCATACGCAAGATGGGAGCTGTTTGGAGCGGACGAGCTGAAGAAGGAAGATTTAGCATATCTAACCATAATGCAGCTAAGTAGTTTTTGTAGATCAACACGTAGGTTTGAGGGGGTGACGCCAGAGGGGCAAATGATAACCCGTCCCCGCATCTAATCCCAGAGGCGAGCCCGGGGAATTGGGTGAAATGGTCCCGTTAATGAGGACTGATCACCCGTCTGGCCTTGCTGGCGTCCCCACCTCTTAAATAATAATAATAATCCACTGTTTTTACATATAAATATAAATAATAAATATTAACTGACGATTACTAGCCCCATGGTAATTACGTAAGAACTTGTGTTACTGACCACTTTACCAGCCGGCTGTCTACAATGAAACATACTTGCGCGCATCGGCAATAGAATTGGCTAGAGTGCCGGGGCGGTAAACTGCGTGACTCGTCATACCATGATACCCGCACTACGTGACCGCTCTCGGCTCCTTTTAGAGTGCGCGCGCGTATAGTATATCTTTGTTTCTTTATTTTATTTCATTTTTCACTCCAAAAGGTACATTAAATAAGATAAACACTTACAGCTTTTCTATTCTCCCAGTCGTCTTCCATCATCTGAAGGAGCGGTTTCCCATCAACCGTGAACACCGTGCCAGTTTTCGCTTCATATTCATTTACTAAATCTCGGATCTGAGCTTCAATTTTGGGCAACTATAAATATATCAATTTATTATTTAATAATTACGTATTCATGTATATATATTATCTTATTTTGGATGCAGATGAATCTACTGATCGTTTTAAACGAATGCGATTACCATTAATATTTAAATATGTATGCCGAAATATCGAGACCTCAATAACAAAAATTATAATCGCGGTAAGCACCCGAACAAATCTCTATACATATATATAGGAGCTGTTCTATAGATTGACTCATCACGATATCTCTGGAACTATAAGAGCTAGAGACTTGAAATTTGGTAGGAATATTACTTTTGCCATGTAGAGGTCAGCTAAGAATGGATTTCCCTCCCTTTGACAGAACGAAGTCTGTGCGGGCAGCTAGTATAATATGTATTTAAATCCACTGATTGTTAATAACGTTATACTAAATAAACATGTAAAGATAGATACATACATTGCTAGCGATGGCCTTCCTCTCCTTCTCCTCCCGCAGCAGCTGCCCGCCGCGGTTGTGGTAGCGGCCCGGCTCCGACGCGCGCGCCTCCAACTCCGACATTTTCAGCCACAGCTCGCGCCGCGTCATCACCAGGTCGAAGATGTGTCTGCGGATATTACATGATGAGACTATAGACATTGGACATGTGTATGTGACGTACGAGCGAATGGGAGACGAGGTGCGATAAAATCATAAGACCAAAAGATTTTTTTTTCTTTAACGCTGGGAAATGCTCTACCCGCGGGGGAGACCAACTTCCTGCTATTATTAATACAGGCTTCTTTTGACAATTGTCTGGGTCGCCTTATGCGATCCTAACTAACAAACATTTCCAAAAAGATGTAATGTGTAATACTCACTTGTTGTCATTGTAAAACTTGGTGATTTTATCAAGATACAGCTCATGTAGTGTGAGCGTATCCTCAGTGAAGATATCCTGATAATAATGCACAAACTCTTCTCGCTGCTGAGTGGAATACTTCACATTGTCCCACATCAATTTAATCTTGGTGCGGACATTTGCTACAAATACCTAGAGAAAAAACAAAAAAAAATGTATACTACATAATTGTATTACTCTTAATATTTATACAACTAGAAGATTTTTCTAGAATTTATGCACTTTCTATAATTTTATGCACTGAATTGCATGACCATACACCTTATTTCAATCCTTTTAATAAATATGTTTCTATTTACCGATATTTTCTGCCGTTTTATTTGATCACATCTTTTAATCTCCTCTTTGATGGCCATTTCAGTTTGTGGATGACATCCAGGATGGGCTTGAAGGAAGTTATCCCGATAGATATGGTCTTCCTCTAAGCATTCCCAAAGTTTAGAAAGACGCTCACGCAACTCAAGTACCTGTGTAATAGCAGAGAAAATATATGATACCTATATATGTCACAAGGAAATGAGGAAATCGGAGATATCACGAAATCCCTAGGGATACCACGAAATCGCGGCAGATGTTGAATATTCTCATTTACGAATCTTCTTACTAAACAAATCTACTCTAGATTCACTAGATTTAGTTGAGTGAAATGACATATCACTAGATTTATTTAGTAAGAAGTCGTCGTCGTAGACGTCTATAGTCTTTCTGTTTTCTCTACTTGTTTGTGGCATATTTTTAACGACCTTTATGGCTCTCAATGGTTAGCATGTTGGCGCTCAAGCCGGAGGTAGCGTGTTCGAATCCCGCCGGGAACAAAAAGTTTTCTGCGTTCCTAGGTTATGGATGTGTGTTAAATATGTGTTTTATATAAAAAAAATCTTAAATATATGTATAGTATAACAGTATTTTTATTGTCTGGTACCCGTAAGTTCTTCGAGAACTTATGCCGAGACCAGATTGACATGGTGTAAAAGAGTCTACAGATATTATTATATATTCTTTTATGTGAATACTGTTTGAATATAAGATGTAAAGATAAAATATTTACCCTATTATTAGTATGCTCATACTTTTCTTGCAAGTCCTGTTTCAGCTTTGCCAATCGGTCCATGTTAAGATCAGTCACTTTGAATTCCACTGATAATGATGTTACTACTAGTTGCTCAAATTTGTTTTGGGGTTTGATTTGAAGTTTCTCTGTAATAATTTTACAAAGGCTTATAAAATGTAATATGTATGTAATAAAAACGTCCTATTTTTTTTATGGCATAAAAAAGTTAGTCCACTATCATAATAACATGCAGAAGATTAAATTGTGTACAAAATAAACTATATAATTCTAAAGTTACTTAAAAGAAAAGCATTACAACTGCAACAACGTATTGCTGAATTAAACAAATATGAATAATATTCTCTTGAAGATAATTGTAGTGGTAAAGTAGTTAGTTAGCACTGAGCATATAACCAGATAGAGTAGTCATTTGTGCCAGAAAATTCCGCAAGTGATTTGTCACAAACTTAATAGCAATCTGTGATGTGAATCCAACAAGTGATCTGTATGTACGTCCCATTGGCCAATCATCCATCAAGGGCCATCAGTCGGTCAACCAGAGCGCAGAACTGTCACAGTGTGGCAGCACAAATTTAGAGGAATTTGTTTTTATATAAAACGCATAACATTACTTCTCTATTTTGGTTATATGCTCAATGTTAGTTATTAATAACGACAACATATAAGCTGTGGTTTGTATATTTCCATCCATAACCACAGAGTCTGAGAATACTTACCCATAATATCTTTAATCTCAACCTGAGTGGTCAAGAAGATCTCAGCCCTCTTGTCCCTCTCTGCCTGCAGAACTTCCAAATGATCCTTCAACTTGTCCAGCTCATTCTCAGATGGCAGAGGGATCTCCTGCAGCTCATGTATGGTCACCCCTAGCTTATCAGTCAGATCCCTTTGCCATTCTAGTAGTCTGTCCATCTTCATGCGACGTTGTTCCATTTGTTCCCTATACCTGATCATTAATGATAAAATGTAATTTGTTGACCAAGTAGAATCAACTCTTTTTTAATAAAACATGCAGATTTAGTGAAATACATAATAATATAATGATAAATGTAGTTTCTTTTTATGGATAAAAAAAATTATATTGGTATTAAACTAGTAAAATAGATTTTTTTATGTCATTAGGAGGTAACCGAGCAGTTGGGGCCATAAGGCCCCAACTGTTTGGTTGGTAGTGACCATAAGGTCACTACCAACACCCATAGACATCCGCACAACCAAAAGTTATGCAGATGTGTAGCCCTCCTTTTCCCTATGTCCCCAAAATGGGCCACCGGAAATTCACAAACTGCACGAAACGCGACAGCATAGCTGTCACTTGCTGTCACTTGACATTGGTGTTATGTGAGCGAGAGGTTCTACCCCAGTTGTGCCAGCCTGATTCGGCACTACCTCTTACAAAATATAAAAGCTTTTGATGATGCTACTATTTTACATAATATATAATAATCAATACTATGATAGTATTATTGTATGCTTTACTTGAATTTTGACAAAGTCCAAGACAGAGGAAGGTTTTAGTGAAAGGTTTTTATCAAACTGAGAATGTATAAACACGTTACCAACTAATTACCGGTGGGAGGGTAGCGCTGTTGCGCACTCCTGGCTGCATGGGTACCACCATCTTGCTTGTTTCTCCAGTGAAACAGCTTTGTTGTGTTTCGGAGAGAAGGGCAAGTCAAGCAGTGTAATTACTGGCACCGAGACTTAACATCTTATGTCTCAGGATAGGCAACACATAAATGAGTTGCCTGGGCTTGTTCCAGGTAAACTAGTTTATGTTCATGGGCGACGTCGACCACTTACCACCAGGTGGCACGTTTGCCAGTTTGCCTATCCAACTAACATCAAAAAAGAACCTTAAGGGGATAGTTTTCAGAGGAACAAATACATACCCAGCAATCTGCTCTTCTAATTCCCGTTTGTATTCAACCAACATCATATCTTCTTTAAAATCCAAGATTGTTATATCCACAGACAGACATCTGCTCAGTTCCTCAGTTTCTTCTTTCAATTCTGGATTTAGGAGAATAGATAGACATTATCAGAGCACAAAGCTTAAATGACTGTTACTTATATTTGAAACCCAAGCACAGTAACATTGAAGAACAAAAGATTAATGTACATAATATATTGGTATAAATGAGATGTAATTGGGATATGTCTACATGTAATAAATTACTTATGTTTATAAAGAACAAAAATGAAGCTTAGCAGTATAGACAACTCACTCAGAAACATAACTCTATGTTAGTGTTTAATCAGACTACAATTTAATATGTACTGTTTAAATATAGTTTAACAATTTGGACTTAGACTTAAAAATGGTCAAGTTCTCATCATTTCAAGCTTTATTAAAAATATTAAAGTGAAAGTGTTTATGGATAACTGTTAGGTGCTTGCTTATAATAATATCATATATGCAGCCAAATTATGTAAGTTTTACCAACTGTAAGCATCCATCTCAATAATAGTTGTTACTGAATACATTCGCAGAATTATTTTGTAAAAAAATTCTACACAAAAATTATTTTGTAAAAAAATTCTACACAGAAATTATTTCAGTTAGCAACAAGTTGTTGTTTATACTATAAAAAGACGTTATTACATAGTGCAAAAGATGGTAAAAATAGTTTTTTTTAACTTACTATCAACTTGGCCTTGCATGGTTTTCAATTTCTGTCTGGTCTCAGATATAACATCTCGGTGTAGTTCTTTCTCAATTTGAACGAGTTTGGTGATGTTATTAATCTTTGTTTTATCATCTACGCCGAGATGTGACCAATTTAACCAGAGTTCCTCCATCATATCACGTATATTTTGTGATATCTCATTAAGAACATCATTGCTAAAATGAAACATAACATATTTTTACAGATACTTATTAAAAGATGAAGTTTTTACTGAAAATAAAAGCTTACAATATCTTCCCAACGTCGTCTGTTACGGAAATCATTTTTAAAACTTCTATGCACAAATACAATTAACACACAAATTACGTAAAGTCCTCCTCTATTTCCACTTCACTGGTTTGTTTTGCATCAAATTAAATTAAAATTAAACACTTAATTCCCAAAATATGCATTACAAACGCAATAATCCACAATATCAATCATGCATAAACGTTCAAGACTTTCAAGTTTTAAAATTTTTTAAACGTTACAAACAAATTACAAAATGTCGTGTACTGTTTAATTTGCTGTATCCTGATTGGCTGATACGGATAGTGTTTTTTTTATATTATTTTCATTTAAAGGCATTAGCTACTAGGCTATTAGCCATACAAAATGCAATTATTCGGTCTGTAATACGGAGAAATGGCGGGAAACCCCAAGGAGCGCGGCTTCGCCCCTCTAGCCCCCATCAATCAACTATCATTCCCCATTCCATCCACACAAGGCAGTCCACCACAATATTCGCCAAACAATCACATTATATATTACACAGATTAAGTTATTATAATGAAACACTTTTTTACGGATTTTATCGCGGTTTATTAAGATTTTTACAAGCCCGACGTTTCGGATACTTTACAGCAACCATGGTCACGGGAGGACTGAGGTGTCATACGTCCTAATGTTACAAAGTTATTCGAAACTACCCTATGATACATCAATATTTTGGTTAGTCCTATCTACGCAGAAAGTGCTAACTGTATCTTTAATCTGTGACATATTATGCTTGGATTTTGATTTGATAATATTAATAATGGGATCCCAAGCAGGTGGTAAGAGCCAGCCTTCTTCTCTATTGAAATTAGGATGTTTTTTAATTTCAATAGCCTCACGGATCATCCTTGGTTGGAATCGGTGTTCTTTTGCGAGGACTTGTGGTTTATCAAATCTGATATAATGGCGAGCTTTGTCAAGACTATGTTCACAGATGGCAGACTTAGTGTAGCGACGGTGTTTTAAATCAGCTATATGTTTTTTGACGCGAGTTTTAATAGATCTTTTTGTTTGGCCTATATAAGAGAGACCACAGTCGCAATCAAGCTTGTATACTCCTGCATATTGTAAGGGTATATGACACTTGACAGATGGTAAGAATTGACCTATCTTTTTTGGCGGCTTGAAAAAGGTTTTGATGGAAGCTCGCTTTAGGATATAGCCAATCTTGTCAGTGACTCCTTTCATAAATGGTAGCACAGCAGGTACTCGCTCAACAGTGGCTGCTTTCACGCGGTCACGGTGATGAAGACGCGGCACCCGAAGCTTGTTGTCTCGCAGTACTTGCTTAACGTGTTGAAGCTCGGTTGCCAGGTGTTGCTCATCACAGATCCCTTGTGCTCTCTGAAACAAAGATTTACCCACGGTAGCTAACTGTGTTGGATGGTGGTGAGATTCGCCGTTTAGGTACTTATCCGTATGAGTATGCTTCCTATACACTGTATGGCTTAAGGTATTGTTGGGATTACGGATCACTAATACATCTAAGAAGGCTAGAGAATTATTTGCTTCTAATTCCATTGTGAATTGAATTTTTGAATTAATGGAATTAAGATGGTCTAGGAATATGGTCACTTTGTCAGATGGTAATATTGTGAAAGTATCATCTACATACCGCTTGTAGAACCTGGGTGTAATGGGCGAAGTTCGCAGAGCAGTCTCCTCGAAGTCCTCCATAAATATGTCGGCAACAACAGGGGATACTGGTGAGCCCATGGCCACTCCATCTACTTGCTTGTAGAAATAACTATTCCACAACATATAGCCAGATGTAAGGCAATGTTCCAAAAGGTCAGCATATTCCATTGGTATGTCATTTTCCCTTAACTTTCTTCTTACTATTGTTATGCAGTCTTCCACAGGTAGGCAGGTGAAGAGAGATTGCACATCAAAACTGACCATTGTTTCATTGTCTCTGAGATGTAGATGTTTGATCTCATTAACAAAATGGTATGAATAAATGGTAAAAATCTTAATAAACCGCGATAAAATCCGTAAAAAAGTGTTTCATTATAATGAGTGAAATTCGCGTAAACATTAGAAAACAATACAGATTAAGTTTTTAAAACAAACACTATAGAAAACCACTCCGAATGGACAAAACACAAAATAACAATTAATTAACGGAAAACCAAAAAAACACAACCGCGCGGCCCGATGTTTCCCGCCATTCCCATAAGGATAGTGACAGTTTGTCTTTGATTTTTTTATTCTAGCAGTAGCTGCAAGCTTTTGAGCTTATTCATCTTTCATTTGTTGGTTTGTTATTTATTTGTTTTGTTTCTTATTTTTGTTACAGTCCGCTTCCGTATTGTTTATTTATCATGGGTTTTTGACGTGACAACGTCTTATATTTTGATGGAGCCGGCTGCACGAACGAAAAAAGATGACGCATGCGGCGTTACCTCGCTGTGAGGCGTTCTATTTTCTTATGACGTTGTCACGTTCAATTATCGTCAGTAAACCGACTTTACAGACAACCGATTTTTTTAACTAGAAATATAAGTCAGAACTCAGACATGTGAAATAAATAAATAGTAGTATCATTGAAATTAAAGTCATAACAAAATTTTAATGTTTGAATATCTTATTCCTTATTTTAATGCCTTAAATTATTTAAAACTGAATACATTTGATCAAAATATTATGAAGTTTTAAGTCACATAAATTAGTCACTTTCACTTTTATTATGTATCAACCCGTTAAAAAATATATGGGAATATTAAGCCTTTGGGCTGATAATGGAGTCTTATTACAAATAGGATTACCGGTTTTACCTTTTTTACCATTTTCACCATTGACTTTATGAGACTTTACCGCATATTCCGAGTACTGTCTCCCAGCTAATTGATTGTCATCTTATTGTCATACAATTTTGTGTATTCAAAAAGAAGTAGAGAAGGTAAGTAGAGGTCAGAAGTAGTATGTATAACAAAGTTACTAAGATCAGGAGAGAAAACATAACGTATTGTGTGCGAATTTTTTAAAATGTTAGTTAGATAGGCAAACTGGCAAACGTATCACCTGATGGTAAGTGGTCTACGTCGCCCATGAACATAAACTAGTATACCTAGAACGAGTCCAGGCAACTCATTTATGTGTATGCCTATCCTGAGACATAAGATGTTAAGTCTTGGTGCTGATAATTAAACTGCCTGTCTTGCCCTTCTCTCCGAAACACAGCAAAGCTGTTTCACGAGAGAAACAGGCAAGCAAGATAATAATAATAATAATAATATCTATGGACGATTTCACACCACGTCAATTTGGTCCCGTGGTAAGACCTGGAAGAACTTGTGTTACGGGTACCAGACAACGGAAATATATTTAATACTTTTATACTATACATATATTTAAGATTTTTATTATATAATACACATATTTAATACACAGCCATGACCCAGGAGCACAGAAAATATTTTTGTTCCCTGGCGAGATTTGAACCCGCAACCTCCGGCTTGAGCGCCAACGCGCTTACCACTGAGCTACGGAGGTCGTCGTAAGATGGTGGTACCCATGCAGCCGGGAGCGCACAGCGCTTCCCTCCCACCGGTACCGGCGACTACCTGAAATATTATAGTAGTATTGAAATAGTCTCGGTCCGAATTAGCTCTCTCTCTATTTAGAGAGATATATTTTTTTGGATCAATGGGCGCTTCTTGATTAACCGATCCGACACCAGTACCGGATGGCATGTACCTACTTCTACAATTTAGCTCTTAGGCATTCCGCTGGGGAAGGGGATTCCCCTGGCGGGTATGTGGGACTAGCTGCGTCCGAGAGATGGTAAGGTGGACGCAGCTCTACCCACTAAAACCCGGCGGTGTTCTCCTCGTCATGCGGGAGCTATGGTCGTCCGCACCAGCGACGGTGTGTCTAGAAGCACTCTCTTATGGAGGCAAGGTGGTGGCGTCTCCTCCTCCTACTACTAACGTCCTACCACCTACCTATAACTCAACAGGTTTGAGTCATAAAATGACTTCACACACCTTTTTTCATATGGTAAAGGTTTCTTATCTTACACTTTTGGGTTGAAACAATATATCCTCATTATAATAAAACAATTTTTTACGGATTTTATCGCGGGTTATTAAGATTTTTACAAGCCCGACGTTTCGGATACTTTACAGCAACCATGGTCACGGGAGGACTCCATGGTTGCTGTAAAGTATCCGAAACGTCGGGCTTGTAAAAATCTTAATAAACCGCGATAAAATCCGTAAAAAATTGTTTTATTATAATGAGTGAAATTCGCGTAAACATTAGAAAACAATACATCCTTATCCTCTGTTTTCGAATGTCCTATTTCGTGCTTAAACCTAAAAAAATGGCATTGTAACAAAATTCTTATTCCGTATTATCAGTGGCCGATTTATCAGCGTGCTGGGTAGGTGTGAGCCTAGGGTGGCAAATTTTCAGAGGCGGCAAATCTGTGGACGATTTTTTTTGCTACCTCATAGACATTAAAAAGATTTCTGCATGTTTTTCTCATGACTTTTTGCTCTCATTTAGTGTACCAAACTTCCAAATTCTAGAATAAAAAATGGTCAGCAACAATTTTACAGCCTACACTTTGAAAATGTGTAGGAAGTAGGTACGCCACAGCGAGCACAGCTACAGCCTATAAGATACAGATTAGGTTATTCAAGTGGGGCTTGTAAATCATTGGGAAAAGTTTACAAGCATATTTATGTTCTTTAATTTGTGAAACGCTTGTTAACAACCTCGATGTTTTCTGCGGATTTTGTGTCATTTAGATTAAGTCCCTACTCCCCAAAAATAAATTATTTTTATTATTGTTACGAATGCCTTCCCAATTAATATTCCTATATTTTAATTTTCCTAGTATCCAAACTCGGTTAATTAATAACAAGGTGCTATTTGTCATTTCTGATAAACTAGTTTCGAGTTTCGGCCCACTACTTTCTTATGAAATTTCCGTCAGGCATAAAATTTGCGTAGATTACAACTTTTCAACCAAAGTGTAGTACTTCTGTGAAATAGGTTACGAATTACATAAGTGACTTATCGTACACATCTACTGCGACTTTCATTGAAATACACGACTCGACAAAGTACCTAATAATTCTTCCTCTCTATTTTAACGTCACGATAGATCACGGGTCTAGATATAGTGAAGTCTAGATGTTTTTCCTGTACTGAATAAAGTCGTGTCTTTTTTTTTTTTATTCATATTTTTAAGAGGCCTTAGTATACAAAAGTCGTGTCTTGATACAACAAAGCAATAAACCATCCTCCTTTTGGTCATTCATCTTGTAAAAACTTAGCTTTCATTAACATTATAACATTTAAAATTGGAAATCCGATCTATTAACCGGTTATAGGTTCCAAACTCATAACCATCTCTATTTAGGTTATACGTTAGAATGTTTTTGTGGTTTATTCCTGTGCCAAATATACAAATGAGCGAAACCTTTTTCTGTGCTAATTTCCTTTTAACTTGAACTACGACAGTTCTCTTAATATTAAAAATATTATAATCAATATTCATATTTTAACTTTAATTTAGTTGAAATACATATTTAACTTGATTCAAAATTTTATTTGACTCTAAACGAAGCCGCGTGATATAAGTACAGAAAAATAAAATAGATGTGTCTTTAATTTCCAAATGTACTTAATTAACATAATCATCATCATAATCATCATCATCAGCCTCTATCCGTCCACTACTGAACATAAGCCTCCCTCAATGAACGCCAAGACTTCCGATCCCTTGCCACTCGCATGCCACTTGCAAGTTGCAACACGATGATTGTCTTGTGAATCTTCCTATCATCCTGTCAGTAACCTATCATTTTAATGAAAATTGTTATTCTATCGTACACGATCCCTTTTTTAAATTTTGTCTGCTTGTCTCTCTGAAAGTTTGTCTCCAATCCGGGAGCCCTAATGGAGATCAACTCGAAGTTTCGTCTATTCCATTTCGATATCTTGGAGGGTAAAAAGATAAAAGTCCAAGCGGATAAAGACGCGTGCGACATCTAGCTTTATTTTGTGCTTCAATCAAATAATTGATGTTTATTAATAAAAACATCACGTTTGCTTCATGAATAGCTGAGTCAAAGTAAATGTACTATTATGGTCGGTTATTGTAAAAGTGAATGGCTAGATTACATGGATTTTTAGACGTTGGATAAATACTGATTTGTTAATAAATGCTGTTTACGTGTGTAATTTGCATCTTTGTTGAATAAAAATTAAATTTCTAATTTTTTGTTTCACAAATATACACTCATATTTGCTTTTTTATGTTTTCATAATCAGTTTAGGTATTATTGAAAGTATTTTTAATAAGTAAATGTAAAAATATTTTTAATATTAGAATTATTAATAAATTAGAATTGATTATTAAAAAAATATATAGCGAACAATGGAATAATATAAAGAAACAATACGCATGACAGTGCCATGCCGTGTTCCGTCACGGCGTTCGTAACGTTTTTATTGCTAAGGCGCGCCAACACGTGTTTTAAACTTAAAAAATACTGACAGTCATAGGGACTGCCTATAGAAGTAAAAACTTATACTTAACTTAGAACTATGTAATTATGAAATTTCAAATACATATTAATACTAAAATTTCTTTTTTGTTCAGTTTATTTTTGTTCAATTTATTTTTGTTCACCCGAAAGTTTTCACTTTGAAAAACTTTTCAACTAAAACGAGGGCGAACCACAGCTTTCAACAGCCACTAAAACAAAATGACTATTTACAATCACTTAATTAGTACTGGCGACGGATATTTCGTAGTAATTGCCACTTAGATACCATTTCCTAATATGCCTGTACAGAAACCTATGCCTTAATAATTAATAAATGCCCGAGGTCCAGTGTTTGACCAATATAAGTGGTTTTTATCAGTAACGATGTTGTCTGTATATATTATGCCAACATGAGATAATGAATGTCGTTAGATGTTAGTTTAATGCATCGCAACATTATTATTTTGGTTTAAAAAAACAGTTAGGTAAGTCTAACTAGTCTTTGTCTACAAGATATAAATTCCGTACTTAAATTAAGAGGTTTAACTTTTTAATTATTTACTGTAACGAACGAACTGGTATCGAACATGAATGGAACGTCTAAAACAGAGTTCCACAAACTTTTTGTGTCCGAGGTACTTCTAGGAAAACGAAAATTGTTGGACTACCTCCAGAAATAACTACACAGTTATATACCATAAATGAAAAATCAGTTTTTTTTATTAATTAGCAAAACACAGATTTAGTAGAGACGAACTAAACATCACGTCTCGCTCGTGAGCTCGCGTGATTTACATATGTGTAAGTATTTTTCTGTTATCCCTTGAGCTTTATGAGATAATATTTTTCAAGGCACATCGACTATGACCATGGTATACCAGTGTGCCTGAAATAGAGAGTGAGTTGAATTAGTGCAATAATTTCACAAATATTATACCGAGATATGCCGAGACATGAAACTGTCAATTTCATCTATATATTAGGGGTTTGTTCCTCAAAGTGAGAAAACGGAACCCCTATAGGATCAATTTGCTGTCTGTCTGTCAAACCAAAACCTTTAGGCCACCTAACCTTCCCATTGACATAGAAATTAGAATCATGAAACAACATAATATGTATAGGATGACATCTGAAAATTCTTTATCTGTTAATTTATTGTTTTTATATTACATTAATAAAACGTGTTTTTCGAAACCCTCAGCGTGCAAGTCATATTCGCGCTTGTCTGTTTTTTTCTACTCCATTCTACTCCATTCTGCCACCACTATTTATTATCTATATAGTCTTAAAAATGCCTTTACGCGAATGTAATTTTGTCTATAAAATGTTAATGATTAGAGATCGATACAATGCGATTACATGTGTATTACATAACGCGAATCAAAATCTTGTCACGTCACAGTTATTGACTGTTACTGCGATCGCATATATTACCAACATTTCTGTAATACCAGCCTCGATGGGCATGATTATGTCCAAGTTGCCAATTTAGTAATAATCTACAGATATTATAGACTTCACCTTTTTTTTTTTGGTTTGGCTGGGGAATGCGTTTAGGCATACTACAGGGTCCGGGGGGCCCGGCGGTTATGTGGTACTCTCTGCGCCCGAGAAGATGGTAAGGTGGACGCAGACTCTACCCACTAAACCCCAGCGGTGTTCTCCTCGTCGTCTGGGTGGCCTGGCGAGGGAGCTGTGGACGTCCGCACCGGGTCACAACGATGTGCCATGCGGCACTATTCTCAGGAGGCGGGGGTGGCGTCCCCCCCTCCCTCTCCGCTTAAGGCACACTGAACACATAAGAGTGCCTTATAGCCCGGACCTTACGCGCGCGCGGCAGATCCCCCGATCGGCCGCGCACAGGTCCCTCACGGCGGTGCGACCACCTGTCGCCGCCGCGCTCTCCTGCGGGAAGAGGCGCCAGTGCGCTCTCTCTCCCGCTCCGCCTCCTCCTTCTGCGACATCACGACCTCACAGAAGGAGAGGACCACCTGCCATGTGCTCTCACTGACGGTCATCGCTCGGATGACCGTAGGGAGCGACAGGTCCGCGCCAACCTCAGTGATGAGGGACGCCCTTTCCTCCGCCCAAGCTGGGCACTCCGCCAGGGTGTGGTCTGCAGTGTCTTCACTGCAGTCGCAGTGATGACACCCTGGTGAGTCCTCCGCCCCTGCCACCTTCCACAGATACCTCCCGAAGCACCCGTGCCCCGTCAGGATCTGCGCAAGGTGGAAGGTGATGATGCCATGCCGCCGGTCAATCCACTGCTCCAGGACTGGACCGACGGCTGACACGGTGCGGTGTCCCGCACTAGGCTCCTCAAGCCTCTCCTTCCACTGACGGAGCACTCGCCTACGCAGGCGGCTCCGCCAGGATTCCATTTCTTCGGAGTTTTCCTCCTCCTCCTCCACTCCTCTTCGTCTCCTCCATAAACTCAACTCAACTAAAAAAACATAACTCGTTCACCTACGTCAACTATAGATTATAAAATAGCTTGGTATAAATTGAATACTTTTTTATGCAGTGAGGCAATTTTGATGATACATAACGTATAGGTCAGCGGACTTATTAACTGAGTGATTTTATATCATGTTATAAAATACATAATACTAGCTGCTTCATTTGCGTTAACTTAGATTTACAACCGTATCCGGATTGATGATGATATTTTTATAGCCTATGTCCTAATCCAAGATACAAGCCATCACCATTTCAACTTTCAGCCAAATCAGTTCAGCCGTTTTGCCGTGAAAGATCAACAAACATCCAAACTTACAAACTTTTGTCTTTTATAATATTAGTAAGATACCTTAGGTGTCATAAAGTATAAAACCGACAAGGAAGATAATATTATTATAGTACAAACATCAAATTTACATTTCAATCTTAACTATCTCAGATGTAATTTTATGAAACACGCATGCACGTAGTATGAAAGCGCGTGTATTGGTTGGTAGGTACATCATACATGTACGAAATTATGCGTATACCTATTATTAAACATTACCGAAATAGTCCTTTTTGGTCAATTTATGTATATTAATATTAAATGGCTAAACAAATTAATGTAGAGTTTATTGGTGCTTAGAAAAATAAATCCTAAATCCTTAAAAAAATACAGAACCTCATTGAAAAGGTTCGATTACACACTTACAATTTTATTAGAGACCTCCATGTCCAAGGGAATACTTATAGGCATTATAATTATATACCTCACCCATAATATTAAATCAACCCGTACTTATATCATGTCCTACTGCTGGTCACGGGTCTGCTCCTCGAAATCAGGTGAGGAGGGTGTTGGGCCATAGTTCACCGATGTGCTGACTCAATGTGGGTTGGTGAACTTCACACACTTTCAAAGACTTTTAATCTCATAAGGCATGCAGGTTTCGCACGATGTTTCCTTCACCGGTGAGCAAGCGATGGTCTCTTATTCTGGTGTACATAGAAATTAGGAAAAACCCATTTCAAGCCACACTTCACCTATATATGTAGATACTCCGGGACTGCGTAAAACTTACACAAAATGTCACAAAAGGTTGCTTCACAATACATCTACAGCTTTCCGTGAAGAGAAAACTTTCTGCGCCTTTTAAGCAGCGCGCATATAGAGATTAAAGAATTTTGAGATAAGGTATACCTCGTTGCGGTTTATCTTCCTACGAAGAAAGACGAGAACGAGTACACAATGCAAAAATATATTTTATAATATGCCACAAATATAATTTATGAAAACATTTTATATTATATTATAATTAAATTTAATTATTTATATACTAGCTGTTGCCCGCAGCTTCGCCCGCGTTTATTTAGATTTACAGCCGTTCGGATTAATGATGATTATTATTATGGCCAACGTTACGCCTTATAACATTAGCTATCTGTCAGTGAAAGCCTTGTCAAAATCGGCTTAGCCGTTTTAGAGATCAACCGGAACAAAGAGACAGACAAAATTGATTTTTTCATGTAAGTACCGTATATTATTTCATAGCTTTTACCCGCGACTTCGTCCGCATGTAAGAAGTATTTTTTTTTAACTTATTTTTCAAATAATATGGTTCCAATTTACCACCTTATATTATAATTTAAAGAATACTATTAATTTCCCGATAATTTCCTTATAGGCACGATAGTACGTTTTGAAAAAATATATTTATTTAATTTAGAAGTATATTTTTATTATATTTAAATAACTTTTACGGATTTTATCGCCATTTATTAAGATTTTTACATGTCCGACGTTTAAGATACTTTACAGCAACCATGGTCATGGGAGGAATGAGGTGTCAGACGTCCTAACGTTACAAAGTTATTTGATACTACCCTATCATATGATACATCAAAATTTTAATTCAAATTAGTACCTACTACCAGCAAAAAAAAAGTACGAAAAAGAAATGTTATATTTTAACTAAACTACTATATATATAAAGAAAAGAAGGAGAAACAAACAAAAACACTAAACAAACTAATTATAATAATATGTAATACCTACTTTAAACATATATCTAAAAACTACGTATATATCGTATTAGTTCCTTGTTTAGTTGGCGAGTTGCGAACCTATCGACTAATATATATATGGCAAGGGGTTGCCACGATGTTAAGTGTCTGGCAATTAATGACGTGATTTTTAATAATATTCTGAAGGTAATACCAAAAAATCACACTTTATTATTTGATGAATTTAGATCGGTATTTTACACACCTTTAGTACCGTTTACCTGCCAAAGCCAGGGTAACCCAAACTTCATAATGGTCCATCGTTCTTACCTGTGTTAGGAGCATGCGCTGACAAGTTTTCAGCCTTTATAAAATAACGAAGGTCTGGGGTTCACGGGCTCTTAGACTATAACTCATTCGGTATTGCTGTCAGGTTTTTAAAGGAAGTAAATAAGAACAACGAGTTGATTTGTGGTTTTTTGATGAATCTACGTTGATTCACAAAAAAAAACAGAAATAAACCCAATTTAATCTTACTTTGCGTGTTTGAGGTTCTGCTGCGAAATGCTATTTGTACTTGTGTTAAAATACGTCCGATAGTTAAAATATTGCACCTTTTCACACTGTATATTTTTAATCTGCATACAACTCTTCTATTTACTTAAATTTTCTTCTATTAATTCTTTTATAATCTTCGCAAAACACACTTTCCCACTCCTATCGAAGTAAAAACTGTATAAAATACCCTTACAGTATGCTAAAAAATGCAAAATGGTAAGTATATCCGTTTGATAGTTAGATACCCAATAGAAAAGCAGATATTTAATATAGAAAGAAAATAAGGGCATTTTAGCAAATGCTAAAATAGTTTTTACGAATTGATAAATATCACTAGTTCTAGCATTAAATCTCTATGAATTATGGTTGCATTTTTATTCCCCCATAATCTCCAAAATATGACTATTATTTTCATTCATGTACCTTATGAAAAATTACCAAAGGTTGACCACAACCATGTACTTATAATTAAGTAACGCGAGACGGAACCGAGCGTGAAGTTCAATCCGCGTAACATTATTGACCAACACGTCCATTTTGATTTTATTGTTCAATGACCACTTGTGGTTTTAAAACCAAGCAAACTAGCCTATATAAGTTGATAAGTTGCGCAACCGTAGGACTTATAAGATTACATCTAGTGTAAGAAATACAGCCGAAGTAGTCCATAATTAGTAAAGACTTTTGTACGTGTAACGAGTAGGTACGTTATAACTATCTAGCTTTCGCTTTTCTCTGGCTCCTGTTCCCTTTTAAACTTTAGTAAGAGGTAGTGCCATGCTACATTGCAGCCGAACTGGGCCGGCACGACCGGGGTGGTACCTCTCGCTCACATAACATCGTCGTCAAGTGCTGCCCGTTTGCCCCCTGATGACATAAAAGGATAGGGATATTATAAGTAAGTACCTGGATGACCGTGCATTGCTCGGTTTTTTTTTTTTTTTTTTTAATAAACTGACATTTTCTAAAAATGATTCCTAGCTAGATCGATTTATCGCCCCCGAAACCCCCTATATACTAAATTTCATGAAAATCGTTGGAGCCGATTCCAAGATTCCAATTATATATATATATATATATATATATATATATATATATATATATATATATATATATATACATATACAAGAATTGCTCATTTAAAGATATAAGATAATATTTTACCGGTGGGAGGGAAGTGCTGTGCCGCGTGTAATTACTGGCACCGAGACTTAACATCTTATGTTCAGGATAGGCAACACATAAATAAGTTGCCTGGGCTCGTTCCAGGTATACTGGTTCATTTTTATAGGCAACGTCGACCACTTACCATCAGGTGGTACGTTTGCCAGTTTGCCTATCCATGCATGCATGCATAAAAATAAAAATAAATCTTTTCCCCACCACGGTTCAAGCCTTGTCGTGGCGGTGGGGCTCAGTAGCCTAGGGTGAGCCCAGCACCTTGGGCGAAGCTAATTGAGCCGAGGGGGCTCTTTGTACCTCTCTTATAAGAAGAGGGGACAAAAGAGCAGGCGGCAAGGGGTGAGGATGGGAACCTCACCCCATTGTACCCCATTTATTCGATTTCTTATATTTGTTTATTTTGCAACAAAACTATTACTCATTGATTTTTGGATTCCTCACGTTCAGTATTTTACAGCTACGCAAGACCTCTCATGACCGTGAATGCTTTTAATGAGCCTATTAGTTGTTAGTTGTTCTAACAATTAACATTTAACTGCATTTAGTGACTAGAGGAGTTGGCTCCGTGAGATGATTTCTGTTAAGATATTCAAGTATTATGAACGTCTACACCGAGGTCATTATATTATATTGAAATCCAAATTCACACAAACTCAGTAGTATTATGAAATTAATTGGTTGAATCAATTAACATGCCAAAAGTTGTTCGTAAATTTTCACACATTTTTACATATTTTAACGCTTTTAATATGCTACCTTCCTTCCTCCTCGTCCGATTTCGAGGAGACCCGTGCCCAACAAGACATATACCTAAGGGTTGATGATGATGATGATGAATATGCTAGAAGCTAAAAGTACTAAATTTTACTACGTACTACGTTATTATACCGTAAAATGTATTGTTTTAAGTAGATTATATAAAGAAATTAAGGGGTTTCGGATTCTTTTCCACACAAATTATGGTCGATCCTAATATTTGCCAGTTTCAAAATGTCCGCGTTTATAGGTATAATATTCTTTTCAATTGTTCAGGCATCCCACATAGGACGCCCTACGACCAACGCCTAGCCTACTTTAAATTATCTACACTCAAAAAAAGACGAACCCTTCATGATCTTTTATTACTTCACAAAATAGTGAATGGACAGACCGGTTGCAGCGATCTATTAAAATATTTCTCACTCGCTGTGCCATATAATCTACCTCGTCACCCAATCAAGAAAATCCTAGCTATTCCCTTTTCAAGAACTAATCTGGGTTCCCAAGCGCCAATGACAAGAATGTGCAATGAATACAACAACGTTTGTGGTTCGTTGGCCGATATCGACATATTTAATGACACCTACAATCATTTTAGGGCGAAACTTCTAAATTACTATAATAGAAATTAATTTTAATTTTATAAACTTTATAATTTTTTATCATAATTTTACTAACTACGATGTTATAAATAATAATAAAATAGCTTGGTCCAATTAATTAATCGATAAATTTACAAATACAAATATAATAAATTTATTATTTAATTGTTTTTTTTTATGTCTCTAATTTCAGTTTACTTAATGTGAATAGTAGTAGAATGTTAAAGTATATTTAAGTAGTAATTTAAGTGTACTTGTATTTTATAAATTGTATTAGCACTAACCATGATTAATTATTAATTTTAATTCTTCTTTGTATATATTTGCTGATTGCTTTACACATATAAAAATGCTGTGTCACCTATTAAGACGTAAGCATCGGTGTTAAATATGTAAGAATATTAATTTTATTATGTAAATGTATTAATGCTTATATTGTTGGTGTCCTATTTGAAATAAATAAATAAATAAATAATCTCTATATGTATTATACCCGATTTGATTAGACACATAGGATCGCAGTCGCCCAAAGTAGTGATCCTATAAAGGTTTTTGTTTTGTCATTTTGAAAAACGGGACCCTAAAAATAGAGTTTTTATAACTTTTAATTACAGCACTTCATAAAAGTAATCTAGATTAAATGTTAAAATAAAATAAACTCATTTCTAAAGTATCAAATTGAAATTATATAAGAGATTATGCAAATACTTTGGTTAACAGTTAGCACCTCATTCCGAGGTATCGTATGTCGAGTCGTTTGGTAGCTATAATGCACATTCACTCATTAAATTTCATTGCTGTTGCAACATTGTCTAAGTGTTGTTTTTTTGTCTACAAATTGTTTTATACACATTAAATGTAACAACAGTAAATTGTTATATTTTTATTTTACTATTTTGGCCTGTATAAGTTAAATTGTGGTGTTGCAATTCTGTCAGCATTACCATCGTGCGATATGAGTTGTTGTTTTTGATTTTACGATCCTCTAATTAACTGGATCGGTGACTATATATATATATAGGGGAATAACGGCCATTTTGTCGCTTATTGTATACCAACCAAAAAGGCTTGTTATGATGGTGAATTTCTGTATCGTTTATATTAAATTTACCTATATTTGTTTTTTTTTAGTTGGGTAGAGCTGCTCCATTTACATAGGCTGCACTAAAAGTAAGTATCGGGAATGGAATATTTCCACTGTTCCTGTCATATTAAAATCTTTTTAATTGAAAACTCCTTGGTTTTAAAAATTTAATACCATTTATTTATTTTAAAAAAAAATTTCGGTCTTGTCACAAGGTTTCGTCAAACTTGTTTAGTCGTTGAAAAAAATGGAATTGACTCGAAAAAATTCTAGAGCGATGATTTATTATGACTTTCGAAGTGGTTTAACACAAAATAGTGTGTTGACCGGATGATTTCTGCATTTGGTGATGAAGCCCCATCTAAAACCACAATTTATCGCTGGTTTGCTGAATTTCAACGTGGACGTGTCAAGCTCAGTGATGATCCCCGTCAAGGTCGTCCAAAAACTGCAGTCACCCCCGAAAACGTTGATGCTGTGCGTAAGCTGATTGAGGAAGATCGACATGTTACATACCGCGAAATTCAGGCAACTTTAGACATTGGCATGAATCAAATACAAATAATCTTGCATGAACAATTAGGTGTAAAAAAGTTGTTTTCCGCATGATCCGCGTTATCCGATGGATACCGCATTTGCTCTGTGAAGAGCAAAAAGCGGCTCGCGTTACTTGGTGCGTCAGAACTCTCGAAAAATTCCACGCAGGATCCTCAAATGCTGTATATAACATCGTGTCAGGTGACGAATCCTGAATATACGCGTACGAACACAGGTCGTTTCTGAACTCCGTAAAGAGAACTGCAACCGCCGCATCATCCTCCATCACGACAATGCGAGTTCTCACACCGCGCACAGAACAAAAGAGTTTTTAGAGCAAGAAAACATAGAATTATTAGACCATCCGCCGTACAGCCCCGACCTAAGCCCTAATGATTTCTATACTTTCCCTAAAATAAATAATAAATTGCGTGGTCAGAGATTTTCATCGCCTGAAGAAGCTGTGGACGCCTACAAAACGGCCATTTTGGAGACCCCAACTTCCGAATGGAATGGTTGCTTCAATGATTGGTTCCATCGTATGGAAAAATGTGTCAAATTTCGCGGAGAATACTTCGAAAAGCAATAAATACATTTTTAAATAGTAATGTTGTGTCACTTTCTTGATTCCCGAAATTTTCAGTGCCGCCCTCGTACCATCTTTCGGGCGCAGCAAGTCTCACATACCCACCTGGGGAGACCCACTCCCAAGGTGGGATGCCTCAGAGCATTTCCCGGCGTAAAAGAAAAAAAAACTCATATTTGAAAGGCCGGCAACGTACCAACTAAGGATGAATCTGGGGTCTATGGATGTCGCTTATCAATTACCACCAGGTGAAAGGACTGTCCGTTTGCCCCCTCTTCTATAAATAAGTTGTCATAGTTTACATTATGTTACTGTTCTAATTCAATACTATAATATAATGATAATAATAATTTATTGCTCAATAAACATGAACACTACAATGTAATGTATCCCTGGTCCCCAGACCCCACACTATGATTCCCTGTGTTGTCGGTAACCAGTCTCCTCCCAAAGTGCATTATTTTATTTACATTTTTGTTTATTACAGTTATAAATATACTTATTTAAAAAATAATAATTAATGCTAGGGGCGCTGGAGTGAAATGTATATACAATATGAAACTTACGACCTATAGAGGTTAGAGGTAAGAAGTGAACTCTTATAAGCTTACAAATAGTCACTTTCAATTTTTTTTCTGTCTATGGTACAATCGTTAATGTAAACTAATTAGTACGAAGTACATGGTTCAAATTCGACACCAACGTGCAAGTATCTTCACCAATCTGCCAACAAGATTCAAAGGACAACGTATATTTAAGTGCAACGTGATTATCGCAAAGGTTGACTTGTATATCAGGCGTTAGTGCAAAACGTGTTTGAGTAACTCAATTATTGACTAAGTTTATGTATCAGGACCGGCAATAAACATTCAATTTTTTTTTCTTTTTGCCGCTGCATTTTGAAGAAAGAAAAAGGGATTCTTATAAAGGTGACATGATGATACTGATGATGGTGGATTCTATTTGACGTACAATCACTGTTCACTGAAAAAAGTTTTTAGTCATCTGTACCTTAAATATACAAATAAATGGACCAAACAAAAACTAATTACTAATTAGGAAGCAATTAATTATGGATCAATAAATTAAGTAATTATATAGCATTTCATAAAGTTTAAGTTTAAGTATTGCTATATAATTATGCAATTTCATGCGATTATTTTACTATCCAATAAATAATAATATTGCAATAATCCTAAAGCATCAAAAGTATACTGCTTAAGATCTCTCGGAATAGATCTATGGACGTCAGTTATTGAAAATATTTTGTTATATAGTTTCCACAGAGATCAATTCTTCTCAAACATTGCTAAGGTACCAACGTGCCTATTTTTCGGCTACTAATTTATAGGAGTAAAAAGTTTTTTAGATATACCCTAGTCGCTAGTGCAGAATAACTTCCCCACCATGGTTTAAGCCTTGTCGTGGCGGTGGGGTGGGGGGGGGGGCGAAGTAAATTGAGCCGAGGGAGCTGCTCTTTGTATCCCTCGTACAAGAAGAGGGGACAAAAGCAGGGACACAAGGGACGAGTATGGGCACCTCACCCCATTGCACTGTCCCGACGTTGGGAGGGGTTGTTCTGTAGTATAGGACGTCCCCTCTGTGGAGGTGGTGTCAGTCTCTTGAGGGACTGACTAGCTGTAGAGGTGCCCTGTTTTCTCAACAGATTCGGGGCACCTCACCAAAGGCGGCATTGGTGGCACTCGCCGGGTTTTAGTGGGTAGAGCTGGGTCTACCTTACCATCTCTTGGGCGCAGAGTACCACATACCCGCCTGAGGAGTCCCCCCTTCCCAGCGGGATGGCTCAAAGTATTTCCCGTCGTAAAAGGACAAAAACAAAAAAAGTGCGGAATTATTTATGATGATTAACTTATTAAATAGATATAAGTCAAAGAGATTGTCTGGCAAGTTTTGAAATTTTTATGCTTATTGTCTGCTTATCCATGTCTGTTGGGGACAGGAACAGAGCAATCCTCTTATAATAGCTCTCATATCGATTTAGTCTTTCATTATCATCATCAGCCTCTTGTCCATTTGTGAACATAAGCCTCCCTCAATGAGTAAATTACTATTATTATTAAATTGAACTGCGCACAATAGTTAGCATATTTTGTTACTCTGTCATTTATGCCATTAAATGTATTAAATCTAAAAAGCCAATCTCCGTATACTTTACTCTTACTTTACATATACGAGAAATGTAATAAGAGCGTAAAACATTCAAACAAATAATCAATTCAACATACCTATACCATTGTTTAAATTTCTAGAATAGTCTAGACAAATAGAACACGTATAGAAAAATCTTCCTTACATACTAATTAGACAATTTTTATAGATCTCCAATTTCCATCTATTGTTCTTAATATGCGGATGCAGTGCCGATGTACTACACGTAACAGGGCACACACACAAACACAATTGGTCTCAGTGAAACTCGGTATATAAAACGACGTTGGTACCACTTGCTTGCATTACCTACCACCATCCCGAACAGATCAGTGCCTCAATATGAAGTATTACGTGCGTTATTTATTCATTTTGTGCAGTGCCAGTGAATCGTGGATAAATAACTTTAGGATGTTAATTTATGTTCTTGCTCAATGAACTGCTGATAAAATAGCCTTCCTGATATATGAGGAAGCGCTTACGTAAACATTGGCTTTCTTAATGACAGTCAAAAGTATAAAGTCATTGCTCCATTTGATTTTTGCCAATTTGTTCGGTTGTGTTTAGGAAGTATTGGTATGTGGTTAAGAGTACTCATGGATATAATCACAAGAACATCGGCATCGACGATGAACATCGGCATCGACGATCAGTCTGTGTTCAGGAAACCTGTTCTTTCTCTACGTTGCAGTAAATCAGCAATAGCAGGAGCGCTTTTAAAAGCTGTAAAGTTAATTAGATTTGGGAATCTTAGGATCAATTTACTAGTTATTCATCCAAGAATTCGCTGTATTATTATCACATAATTGTCTGCTAATATGTATTAAGAATCAAAATTAATATAGTTTTTATTACAGGTACTATTGGGTTTCGTCACGATCGCGGCCGCGTATCCAGGCATCATCCACCAAGAAGCGGAGCCGATTGAACACCAAGCTCTCATAGGAGAATCAGGACATCATCATCAGGTCGAGCACCAGCACGCTAAGTCACACCAGTCCATCAAATTCGAACACTTCCATCCAGTGCCAGTTTACATCAAGAAGGAACACAGCCATCTCCTCCATCACCCATTGGAGAAGGGAAAGTCTGAGCTTGAATTGAAACAAATTCACCCCGAAACCCAACACAGTCACGGCGGTGGTTTAGTTCTGGAAGACCACAGACTCGATACCGAGCATCTTTCCGGTTTCGGTCATGGCGGTTTTGAGCAAGGTGGCCTCGAGCATGGAGGTCTTGAACAAGGTGGTATTGAGCAAGGGGGTTTTGAGCACGGGGGTTTTGAACACGGGTCCATTGGACACGCTGGTCTCGAACATGGGGGCTTCGAAGGTGGTATTGAACACGGGGGCAACTTAGAACATGGTATCGAACAAGGAGGCTATGAGCATGGAGGCTACGAGCATTTCGCAGGATATGGAGGTGGTGAGGGCCTCAAAGCCTACGCTGGAAGCGAACACCCAGAAATCCACGGGCATTACTACGCCGAGCAAGGAAACAGCGGAGAGGGATATAAATTCGAGCATTATTAGAATTATTTAGAAAAGCAACGGGCATGAAATTTGGAGAAATCTCCATTGTACCTAAGTCTGTTTCTTGCCTGTTAAACTATTATATAAAGGCAAAGACCAGTGGTTTGTCTGATTACTCTAAGCTTACTTGATTATTATGTACCTGATATATTGTTAGGAATTGGATAAGTTGCCCGTGAATTCTCTCGTATGTGTGAATAGTGTGTAATGTTTATATAAATTATGTATATGTAAGTGTAAAGTCTGTATCCTGAGTTCTTCCTAGCGTAAGGAAATGCCCAGTGAAATTGTGATATTAATAAACGTTTTATTTTATAACTCACTTTCATTCATGTCCCATTTGTTAGCGAACTGTAATTTTATTTGCATAATATACAACAAACAAGTTGGCCACATGCAACAATCCGTTACGTCCACCTCATTAAGCCTATCATAAATCAACCTTACATAACAAAGACTTAAATCTAATTTCAATTACATATAATTGTGGTTTTTCTTTATAATTATATCGTTGATCTAACTAGATAGGCTATGCAACTAGTCTAAGATGGCCTATTTCGATACCAGTTTCAAAATGCAGTGAATAGTGATTCAGTGCGTTGCGTAAGTCGGTAGTCACAATTTCACCCATGGGAATTATCGACATTATTGTCTCTAATAAGCTGGTAGTCACGCCGTATAATTTTCGAATCGATTGTGCAATGTACCCGCAATGTTTTAACAAGTATAAATAAAGTATTCGATAATACGTCTGAATTATGTGTTTTGTTTAGCTATTGAGTGCGGCCAGATTGCTCAATTTTTAGTGCAATCATCTTCAACCTGTAGCTGGTTAGAGAAATGAAGGAGATATTTAAAGGCTTATTTTACTCGATCATTTCGTTGTAGGATTTGACTAGCTCAGTTCATAAGGTACTGGTAATGAAAAGGTAGATGTTATTACGATTTAATGATTAATGATGAGCCAGAGTTCATATTTTAATTAAAATATTTTACCAGAAATTAAAAGCATAAAAGTGTTATAATTTTTATTTTAGAATTTTTAAATTACATTTGAAATATAAATTCCATTTTTTTTTGTAATTAATATCAATTTAATTACAACAAATTTCAATCTTAATTTCAGGCACTAAGATATCTCTACTATATAGGTACTATAATCTAATATTTTACATCAAATAGCTTTCCAGTGTTCTAGATTATAAGTAGGTACTCAATGTTACCAATTAACATAAACGAATAACGACTAGTTCTGGCCACTAACTTAAGCAATGGACTTACCATTGCTTAAGTTAATGGTGCAGTAATTACAGTGCGAGACCTGACATTTTTTCCGAATACAAACAAGCTGCTCATATGATCACAATATGGAATCAGCTGCCACTTGTATTTCCGAACCGATACAACTTAGGGAAAAAATCGGTTGTCTGTAAAGTCGGTTTACTGACGATAGTTAAACGTGACAATGTGATAAGAAAATGGAACGCCTCAGAGCGAGGTAACGCCGCATGCGTCATGTTTTTTCGTTCGTGCAGCCGGCTCCATCGAATTATAAGACGTTGTTACGTCAAAAAGAGCCTTCAAGAAAAAAGCAGACTATTTGAAAGGCCGGCAACGTACCTGCTAATCCTCTGGTGTAGCGGGTGTTTACGGATATCGCTTCTCACTTACCATAAGGCGAACTGACTATCCGTTTGCCTTCTTTTCTATATTATAAAAAACAAAAACAGCCCTCACAAGGGTAACGTGACACAGTCGTAGATTGAGTTATTAGCATTTGGGAAACATACAGTAATCTAATAACATTTAGGTTATTAGATTACTTCATTTTATTTGTCCATGACTACTAATATATAGAAAAAAATGCACTAAGTTTTTAACAAGTTAAATTAAAATAGCATTTAACTCAAATAAAATTTGCAATACATATTTTGTAGGCGTTTTTTAATCATGTTGCTAACTTGACGTATATAAGGGAAAAATTTAAAGGAGACTTAAAAAAAAAACATTTCTTTCATTTTTATGCGTACAATTTAAAACCAACTTAATTTTCTACTGCGTTTACCACGCTATTATTGGAACAATTTGAATCTAATCTACCTTGGCTGACACAGTCTCTAAAAGTCTCTACGGGAGTATACCTTTTTGAATAAAAGAAGGATTTTAAATATCGGTCAACAATTAACAGAAAAATACATAGAGTGGAACATAGAACCTCCTTTTGTGAAGTCGGTTAACAAAAAGCTGATATGTCTCTATCACAGCCAACTGTCTCTTAATATTATCCTATCTACCTTTCCAAACATCATGGACTCTAACTGTTAATTCCTGTTTATTGTTGTTGTTATATTATATCTTTCAAATATTTGTAGTCAATCATTTATTTGTAGACCTTTAATACCTGATACACATTGCTATAAGTTACACTTAGGCGTATTATAGATAACAAAATTTTCCAAAAGTGTTAAAAATATGTTTTTATTTTTGACGTGATAACGTCTTATAAATTGATGAACACCGGCAGCGTGCACGATAAAGTGTCCCGTACCGGCTGAGCCTGTCAAACGATAGACAGGTCACAGGCCCAAGCGTTGGCTTAGAAACCATTATTGTTGTATTAACTAAAATTAAATTAAAATGTTAATATGCGACAACGTGTATGGTGTTTTTGTGTTTATTTCTATAATTTAATAAGATGTAATAGATTTCCTCCACAATTTTCAGTCTAATTTCATTTTGTTCACTTCAATAAGCTCTTTTTCTCAAAACAGCGGCAAAACTGGTTAAAACTATCGACCCATCGATCCCAAACCGACTTTAAGGACATCCAACTTTTTTATCAATTACTGGGGTGGGAAAAATGAAATTTACAAATCTGACTGGTCGTTCCATAACTTGACGCGTTCAAAAATCAAAACTTTATCGTGTTAATATTGATAGATAAGCATTTACCACTGATTTACCATTGATTTTATCACCACAATATAAATTAACAGTGTTCTGTCCTTTATTGTTGTATTATGCCTCATATAATATGTAGAGCAATAATACATAAACTAGTAACTGCATGTAGTTTACTTGCAAGATTACTACAAGTTGCAAGCGAGTTGATTGCACGCGAAAAATGATAGTACGACCAATATTCAAATTATTCGTCTTAAAAAAGAACGCGATAAGACGGATTCAAGGATCACCATCATAATCCTTGAATTTCCTACGATGATAACTTCTTGTCTACACTCACGCAACCTGCACTGACCACTAGTAGTAGACAGAACGTCAGCTCATGGAACTAGATGAAAGTAAATAATATCATTACAAGTAATTAATATAATTAAACAAATCATATACAATTTTAGTATTTATTAAAATCATTCTATTAGAAAAAAACCTTTATCGTCTTTTATATTAAATAGTAACTTTAATATTTTATTGATATATTTACATATTTCTGTAGAACCTTTATTAATTAAATATAACTAATGTAATCAGAAACAATTTAGGGGCTAATTACTCTTACACTTGCCTACTTTATATTTAATACTATATGTCGTTAATTCTTATACATCTTCAACTCAAAGCTCCCTTAGCCTATATGGTATTGCACAATTGTATTTCTTAAATACTACCATTTGATTCTATAAAATATGAGGCTAACTCCACATGAGCAAATAATTTAATAGGTGTGTTACAATCTTAAAAATATAAGGAAATGATAAAATCTAATGTGTTTCCGAAGCTTTATTCTTGTTAACAAACGCTAGCTGTGACTGAAATGATCTGTTGTTAATAGTTTCTGGTTCGTACAGTTCACGGTGCTTAGCAATCTCATCCGCATTATCTGAACTTTCTTCCTTCGATAATGGTTTTATTATACGTAGTAGACTGTTGGGGTAACCTTCAATTGAATGGTGATTCAGATGCGAGAATGAAGGTAGCTTTGTAGTTGGAATGTCAGCATTTGAAATGCTTACTTTCTTATTAAAAGGATACGAATTGTGCAAAAATGCAAGTTGTTGTTCCAATTCTTGTCTATGCAAATCATCAACACTTAATGTGTTCGTGTTATGGTAATTGTTTGTAGCATATTGAAGTCGTAGTATATTATCCAGTGTCCCTTCTTCTTTATTTTTAGTGGGCAGTAATGTAGGTGGATTGCCCATTATAGGTGTCCAAGAACTTTGATGTTCTTTATGTAAGCGTTCTTCTTGATTTCTCTTTAATTCATCGTGTATCCAACCCGTATTTTGACTTTTTTCTTTTTCAATATTCCTTAAAGGTATCAATTGGAAAGGATAGAAAAGTGGAATGTTAATTAGATTATAATTGTTTGATAACGGTGTATCTTCTTGCAACTCTTCCACGGGTTTAATATTTTGGGGTTGTTCAAAAGTTTTCTGAATTGTTTCTTTTTGTTGGTGAAATGGAATTGGACTGTTTACTAGATACCTGGAGTTATCATCGTGATTATGTTTCAAGATATTTTGGGATTCCAGAGCTCTTATTTCGCTGGGCGTTAAATATAAAATTACTTCTTTGTATGCATACTTAATCGGTACATGCTTCGGAACTGAAGCATCTTTGTGTGTTTGTGAAAAATGATCAATTCGGCCAGTAAATACTTCAGTGGTAGACACCAACAATATTATTATCTGGAAAAACACAAAAAAGTGAAAATTAAACTTTATAGAGAATATAAATTTTACATAAAAATAAAAGCAATCTAACTCGATAAATGTCTAGTTTTGAAACAGATATTTTATCAGAGTTGGGAGGGCGTAGGATTTTTTACCCAACACGGCACCTCGACCGTCTTGGCACAGTAAATTCAGAAATTGTGGTCTTTGTTCATTAGTGCCATTCCCAACCTGCTTTTTGGAATATTTTAAAGTTTTTGAGCAGTACTTAAATAGCTGCCGGAAGTGCTTGTAAAGCCATACAAGCGCACGCAGTTTAACATGTAGCAATAGATAAACAATAAAGAGACAAAGTCCCACCAATAATTTCTAAAAAGTAGTTGGAGAAATTATAAATAAGCAGATTTTTATAAAAAAATGGAATTTATCATATTTCGTTCTATTGACATTATTTATGCTTGTCTTATCATCATGAATCTCTCTTACTATTTATAAAATACTTACTAAAGACTTCATTATGTTGAATTTATGGTGTGCGTATATCACGACCTCAGTCGACTGACAAGAGTTGAACGATGAAGTGCTTTATATGTAGTTTTCTTCTTCACTGTATCAGTTTTATAATCGATAGTTTCAACACATTTGTTTATGGGCACCTTAATAAGGTTTTCATTTTATAGAAATTTTTCCGTAACCCAAAATTCTTTTATCGTTCCATACCAATAATTTTAAACGTGAATACTACATACATAATTACGTTGTTACAAAAATCTTGTTGTTTAATTGTTGCATTCATTTTTGATAAGGAAGTTCATAGAAGACACTAGAAACATAGTTGTTAATCCCAACCCGACGCCAGGAGGCCGTGTGGTCGCAGACTGCACGGTTGGCGGGGGGCAACCCCCCACTTTTATAAACCAAAAGTGAGCCAAATGGGCTCACAGTAATCCGATGTAGCATTAGAGCCTTCGGGCCGTTAGCATAGATCCATCTGAAAAAATTAAAATGTTTGTGAATCAAATCGAATACTTTGTCGCTTCTTTACACATTAATTAGCGGATCCCACAGACGTTATCTTGTATAAAACATTTTACAGTGGACCGTATCATGAATCTAAATGATTCACGAAACCACTTGAACACATACAAAAAATTTCATCAAAATTGGTCCAGACGCTTAGAAGGAGTTTAATCACATACGTGTGTATGTGATGCACAGAAGAATTAAGTTTAAAAAGATAAACGATATATATATATATAATAAATAATAATATTAAATATAAAAGTGTCTTAAAAATATATATCCGTGAACTAAGACTAGCGAAAAGACTTGATTTTTTCTTGATCTTTAACGCGAGCGAAGCCGCGGGTAAAAGCTAAGATCACATAATATTTAAAGAATTCGTGTCACGCTGTTTGTGGTCGCACTTTTCAGGCTCTACCGATTTTTTAAATGTTTTTGGTAGATATAAGAATAAGTCGTAAAATATGTTTCATGACCTGTGGGGAGGGGGTGAGGGTTTATGCTATGCCGCGCTCCTGTCTGCTCATGTTTTACCATCCTGCTTGTTTCTCCCGTGAAACAGCTTTTCTCTGTTTCGGAGAGAAGAGCAAGACAGGCAGTGTCATTACTGGCACAGACACTTAACTTTCTCATTTTATGTCTCAGGATCGAAGGGTTTCCGCGCGAACGTTTGGCGTCCGACAGACGTGGACACACGTCAATAGATGCATCGGCAGACGTCGGCAGAAGTCTACGTGTAGAGGGGCTATTCGTCTTGTTCATAATATTTTACCTTATAACTTTTTTGAATTTAGTATACCTTATCTATAAAACAGTGAGTATTTCATCTCCTGAATCACTTATGCCATGACTGTTTGCTGCTTAGTCAAAATATGTGGCTTGGCCATTTCAATACCTTCATGGGCGTAAGGTCAACATTAATTCACTGTTCATTATTTTGTTCTGTCATACAATAGTTCTTGTAATAAGAGTAGTAGAGTTTGTGAAGTTTGGGCGAGTAGAGTCAGAAGCTTGACTCTACATCATACATGAGATCTGATAACTTTATGACAGTGTGAGTCATGCGGTTACTTAAAGGAGGGCAACCCTTTATACCCGTCTTTAGGGAAAATCTTTATACCCCTCTTATAAGAAGAGGGGACAAAATAGCAGGGGGCAAGGGGTAAGGACAGGAACCTCACCCCATTGTACTGACCCGACGTTAAGAGGGGTTGTTCTGTGGTGCGGGACAACCCCTTTGTGGAGGTGGCTTTGGTTCCCTGAGGGTCTGATTAGCCGTCGAGGTGCCCTGTTTGCTCATTAGATCCGGTGCACCTCACCAAAGGCGACATTAGTGGCACTCGCTGGGTTTTAGTGGGTAGGGCTGCGTCCACTTACCAGCTCTCGGGCGCAGCGAGTTCCACATACCCGCCTGGGGGGATCCACTCCACAGCGGGATGTCTCAGAGTATTTCGCAGAGGACTCGCGCACGGAGGGTTCCGTACCATCTGTAACCTAATCGGCGAAAACCTCTTTTATTGTATGGGAGCCTTTAATTTATTTTAATTAATTATATTTAAAGAGAACATAAAACCATATATTCTGTTAATAGTTTAAGCGTCTACCTGTCGCCGTTATTAGTATCGAGCAAGAAACGGTAAAAATGATGACGATCTCTGTCCAGTTGGCGGCACAAAAGGACGAGAATCTGCGTCCTTGGTCCGCATTGAAAGTTTTATTTCCTTTACTCAGCCATTGTCTCGCAGAAATTTATATAAGCTATAAATTCTACTTTTCGATAGATTTAATGATATAATGTACTTGTAATTATATAATAATAGCTGGTGCTTGCGACTTCGTCTGCGCAGGATAAGATTTTAGTTTTTTTTATAAAAAGTATCCTATGTTACTTCTAAATTCTAATACCTCCAAGAATATGTGTACAAAGTTTCATGATGATCGGTTAACTAGTTTTCGCGTGAAAGTGTAACAAACATCCACGCTTTCACATTTATGATATTAAGTAAGGAGTAAGGATAAAAATTTATTATAAGTACATTATACTCTGGTCGACGTCATCCATGAACATAAACTTGTTTACTTGGAAATGCATCCCAATTAGGAATAAGGTGCCTCCACGGTGCCTAAGATTTTTTCATATTTTAACATTTTTAACAAATTATTTTAGTCAAACTGTAAGTATATTTGCAAAATAAGATGAATTCTATATAAGATAAACTTCTGATACAAAGAGCCATTCCTCAGAAAGGTATAAAAAACCTATTTTTATGCTCATTCAAGTTATGGTGAGAATACCACGGAAGTAGGTGCCTTTACCTTATAATATGATGCTAATATTAATCGTATTATAATATTTATCTAACTAGCTAAAGTTTTGTGTAAGCTTAGGAAGTGGTTATGAAACTATTTCCCATTTGTTAAATATATACTGCTTTCGTTCTGTTTTAAATAATTATAATAAAGGCTATACAAATTTCAAGAAAAGGAAATAAAATGAGGCGGATAAGTAAAAACAAGCTGTTTATTTTTTCTTATAACAGAAACAGATACACCTAATGACTATCAATATTTACAATCTTAATGACTACAATGTACAATCATGACTATTTGGTGTTCACCAGCCGCAGCATCCCTTCTTCTGGTAGTGGGTGACGTGCTTGATGATGTGGATGGGGTAAGGCTTCCATACTGGCACTGGCACTTCAACGTGCTTCTCAACTGGCACATGCACCTTCCTGATGACCTCGACGTGCCTCTCCACTGGGACGTGGACCTTCCTGATTACTTCAACGGGCACATGCTTAAGGACTTCCACTGGGACTGGCCTTTCAACCTCAACGTGCTGAGTTTTGTACACGGGGTATGGCACATGCTTGACGACGTCCACGTTCACTGGGTAGGGCTGGGGTACGGGCACTCTCACTTCTTGTGGCACTGGCACTGGTACAGGTTGGGCCACTGGCACTTGGATATGACGGAGTACTTCGTAGGGCACGCGACGGACTACGTTCTGGACGACAGATTGAAGTTCGTATCTTAAGGTCGGTGCTGGGAGTCCGTTGTTGATTGCTCCAGGGCCGGATAGGATGGAGTTGCCGTCTGGTCCAATAGCTAAGCCAGGTCCGGATGCGAGCGGTCCAGCTGCGACAGCTCCGGGGGCGAGAGGTGCGGGTCCAGCGATAAATGCTCCTGGTGATCCTGGTCCGACGATGGGACCGGAGATAGGTCCTCCAACACCTGGTCCAGTGAGGCCTGGTCCACTCAATAATGCACCACTCCCGTCTACCGAGGAGATAGCTTGTCCGTTGATGATCTGTCCTGGGCCGCTGATGAGTGCACCACCTGGGCCGCTGCTGAAAATAGGTCCACCAGAGATTGAAGCTCCGCCGCTAACGATTGCTCCACTCAACTGTCCTGGACCGCTGCTAAGTATCGGTCCACTAGAAATTGAAGCGCCGCTGCTGATTGATCCAGCGAGTCCTGGTCCCCTGATGATTGGACCGCTACCGTATCTGTGTTGTTCAACGAGGGAGCCGGGGTAGATTGGGTGGTTGTCATGGTGGATGGGTGCGCCGGGGATTGGTGGTCCGATGTAAGTGTGGCCGTCTGCGGAGGGACCGCTGATCAATCCACCGTCTGAGTGGTGCCCGTGAGAGATGGGTACACCGTATGAGGTGTGGGGCACTCCGTATCTGGCAGACGGGGCCTGCAGAGCTGATGAGACGTACGAGTCATGATCCTCCTGAACGTGGTGTTCCACGTGTTCATGGTGTTCGTTATGTTCTCCTGGGTATAGACTAGCACTAGCACTGTAGGCTAGCGCTGTCAGGAAGACTACCTTCATCTGTAACAATATTATAAATTATGCAAAAATGTGGTAAGTTCTTTATTTTTCAGTTTAGAAGTTTACTGCAGAACTATAAAAGTAGCGAAGAAGATTGCAAAACTGCGAAAAATTTTAAGTTTGCAGAAGAAAATACATTTTGGACAGTGTCGAAACATTTTTAATTTTTTTCAGTCATCTTGGCGTCCATTGAGGGATAGGTTCCATCAATGTTTGCTGATGATGAAGAACTTTTGAAAAATGTATTTTTATAATTTATACTTAAATAAAAACAAGTTAAAGTTGACAGTTGAAATGTCATGAATGCGTAAATCCCGAAAGATCCTTGTTGAATATTTTTGCCCCTAATAAAAATAGTGATTTTGGACTTACAACAAATGCCATGGCTGTTAGCTAATCGCCAAAAGCCAGCCACAAAAAACTTGTTGTTGACTCTAGTGAAGTTAGGTGGCTTCTGTGGTGATGACACGAAAGCGCTTCGTATTTATACTAGCGCTGGTGGTCGTTTCGATATGCCGATGAATAAATTACTACCGAAAATCTTTAAGTAAGTCAATCATAATATTTTTAATGTACACCTATTACTTTGCTGCCTTGGTGGCTCTATGACCTACGGTAATTAGAATGACTTTGTGTTGGTAATGACAATGCTCCCGCGACTATAGCTGAAGTATGAAAAACTTCGGGAAATATAAAATCTTAATCGGATAAAATATTTAAAATAACGTAGTCTACATATATTGACACTTTTGTAGATAAGGAAAAAAACATATTTTAAGCCATTTTTGATGACATCTTGCGATTTATAATTAATTAATGAGACAATCTTGATAGCGTGAACAATATGGTAATTTATTATTATATACTCGGGTTTTTGTGTATCTTGAGCTATTAATATTAGATTCAAACTCCTTCGGCCTTCCTGTACCAGAAGTGTAAGTGGGCAGTAAATATTAAAATATAATTTCACCAATTTGTTTTTCAAGGCATCCATGAAAACTATTGTCTAAGGAAAACAGTACGCAGACCGCCAATAAAAATAGAATAAAATGTGCTTTAGTAGTAGTCTCAATTTGAAGTAGTAAAGTGCTTTAAAATGTCATCATTTTTGTTTTCCTATTTGCCTATATCTACTCGTGATATAAAATAGGAAATGCAGACACTAGAGAAATTGATATGCCGTCGAAGTTCTTTAAAAAACGACTTCAAAAAGGAGGTTCTCAATTCGTCGGAATCTTTTTTTAAATTATTTAGCGTTTTCGTGATTATAACTTATGTATATTATGAGGTCTTACAATGTAAGAAACTTTTATCACAATGATATAAATATAAAACTTTATTAAAAAAAAAAAAATGAACTATGGGTTAGAATAAATTATTATTTTTTCAAGTGGGCTGCCAGCTAAAGTTAAATATAAGTGGCGAGTTAAATTTACAAGTAATCTTTTTTGTTCAGGTGCACATAGAAATTTAGAAAAATCCATTTCTATCACAGCATCACAGGGGGCTCAGGATCGAACCCATCGTCGCTCACCATCTTTTTTATGTTACTTATCCAAGTAAGTGGTCGACGTTGCCTATGAACATGAACTAGTTTACTTGGAAGTAGCCCAGCCAACTCATTTATGTGTTGCCTATCCTGAGACATAAGATGTTTAGTCTCGGTGCCAGTAATTACACTGTCTGACTTGTCCTTCTCTCCGAAACACAGCACACGGGAGAAACAAGCAAGATGGTGGTACCAATGCAGCCGGGAGCGCGGCACAGGTCACCACCATCGGTAAATATACCCTTAATGGTATGATATAATATTATTGGTGTGTTACGTTATATAGGTTAATCAATACTTCTTCAGTGTAAGGTGACAGTAAATGTTTAAAAATGTATGGATACTTTAACATGTCAACTAGGTACTATTTCCCCTTCCTTCAGTCGTGTTCCTTAAGTCTGAATGTCGTGACGTCCTGCATCCATGTCCTATCTCCTTTCTCACACTGTTATCATATTTTTTACTCATGGTTGTCTGGTAGAGACCTTAAAGCGGTAAGACCGCCATTTTGTGCACACTCCTAGTCCTAAGTTTATGTTGTAACCTGATAATATTTTTATGGTACAAAATAAAGTATGTTATTATTAGTATTACCTCCGGTCACCGGGAGAGCATCGTATGGTTGTATTGAGAGTGGTGCCGTTCTGATCAAACCAACGCATCGGGTTGCGGCACTATTTAAATTATATTAGAATTTCATGGTTCGGTCATGTATAAAGTACCTACTTTGAATATTTTTTTTCGGTTGCTAACAATGGTCTCCAAGGAAGTGGATAAAATAGATCAACGCTCAAACGATGGCTATGTCTCTTAGATATATATTGATACCCTATTTAAAAATAGTTCGTCGTCACCAAGCATCGCGGTGACGAACGACAACGGCGACGCAGTTATATCTCAGAAGGAGGCCGACGAGCGAATGAGAGAGGAGGCCGCTGACGAGGCCTCTCTAGGGGTGCGTAGGAGGCCCTACTTAATGCGTATCCAGTGACGCCTCTGTGCTCGGGATTCAGGATGGGAACCTAGACCCAGTATGGCACAACGTCGCGGGCACACCCTTTACGAGGAGAAGTCTGGCCTTTCACCAGGGCCAACTTGTTGCTGAGGTGATCCTGTTTCCTGCAGATCTCTAGGACCCTCCAAAAGCGGCTGAAGGCGCGCGCTCGCAGTGGTTTTAGTTTGGGTATGAAACTAAAACCCAAGTGTGAGTCAGAAACCTACCCCAGCTCCTGACTTCATGAATAACCCATTTCCCTGCGTCAACAAAAAAATCTGTATCTATAGATACCGCAAAAGCTATTAAGAAGAGATTTGATGATTGTTACTGTTATTTTCTCATGTGAACATTCATTTTTCCATTGCCATTGCCTTACTTTCGTGATATCATTGCCAATTTAGGTATAGGTTTTATTGCCACGCTTAAAAAGTTTTTAAGATGATCATAATCTTGATGTTGATACTTATGTCACTTAGTTTCGTCAAAGTGCTTTCTTAATCAGATTTCCCAATCCCAAACTAAGTTATTTCGAGATATAAAGTTAAGCAAAATATTTAAACGGCCTATCGCTAGCTAATATTTGAACTAAACATAATTATCATCTTAACATTTAGATAATTATGAAAAGTTCTTATTTTAATCACTAGTATGATATTGATATGAAAATTAATGGATCTCCTATACGAATAATATGTGGTAATATTTTATTTTTGCAATATAGAGTAAATCTGTCATATATTTTGACATCTTTTTTTTTGTTTATACGGAAAACGCCTTTACGCGCCGTCAACGGCCCTGGGTGGGGTCCGATGATGTGTGGGACTCGCGGCACATATTTGTGCCGAATACCCACATAACCCTACGAGTGCTACCAATGCCGCCTTGGTGAGGTGCCCCAGATCTGTTGAGCAACAGAGCACCTCGACGGCTTGTTAGACCGACGCCACCTCCACAAAGGAGTTGTCCTGCATCATATAACAACCCCTACCAACGTCGGGACAGTGCAATATGGTGAGGTTCCCATCCTCGCTCGTCCCCCCTGCTCTTTTGTCCCCTCTTCTTATAAGAGGGCTACAAAGATCAGTCCCCTTGGTTCACTTGGCTTCGCCCAAGGTGCTGTGTTCACCCTAGGCTACTAAGGCCCACCGCCACAACAAGGCTTGAACCATGGCGGGGTCATCTATTTATGCAATATCTAACTGTTACATATGAATCATTGTATATATATTTCATATATATTATTATCATTAAAATAACTAGTCACTCCCAACCATACACACATAACATTCCTCCATTCTGTACATTCCTTCTTATTTTACCCGAGAAACACTTTACTACTACTTTACACTTTACTGTGCTATCAACCGAAGTGTTCATGATAATGTTCTATGAAGGACATAAACTAGAAGTCAGGAAGCCCATCAGTCGACTTACCTATATTCTTTTTTATTATCTTCAGCTTCTTCTAGAGAGGAGACATGTAGATGTAGCACCTATAATTGTAAATTAAGGATGGCACCTAGATTTGAACAAATGAACATTAACATTTTAAGACCTTTAGTGTCAGGTTAAATGCTCATTTGTCAAAAAATATCTCATGCTCATTTAAATATTTAAAACGCCAATTTTACGGCCTTTTATCAGACTGCATATTTTTTATTTGTTTCTATTGGACAATAAAAATAAATTAAACTTTTCAATTTTTACCCGATTTTTTAAAATTATATTAAGGTTGAACTTATAAAATAAAGCTTCAAATATAAATGTTCAAGTCTTAATTATTTTAAGAAGCTTATATTTATTAAAAGTGTGACTATTCGCATATTATGTATAAAGTTTGATCATATAATATAATTTCAAAATAATACGTTTATTCTTCAAAGATATCTCTACTAAATTTTAAGTCTATATATATCATGGAACAATAATTGCTATGAAAGTTAGTTATAGGAGACATTTTTATTTTTTATGGTGGAAGGCCAAATATAAGATTTTTAAACTAACTTCAGCAAAGCCGAATGGTTATGATTTTAGAAGTCTACGTATGTTGTTTAAGTATACTCCATCGTAGTGCTTATTAAACCACTATTTGGTGTCATTGAGGTTCGTTGTAATAGCCAGACCATTACGTGACATAAACTACATTTTAGCCGAATTCAGAAGGAAAAGGCTAATAATAAGAGGATTTTTGTAGTCGTGTCATGTTCTGTTTTCATTTTTTCTGTTCGAGAGTATAAAATATAATTCAGATAATTCCCGCGAGTATATTAGACGATTTTGATCGGAATTAGATGATTATAGTATTCAATGCATTTTATGATAATATGATCATAAATTAATAATTACCCCACGATACAAGCTAATCAGCATTGCAAAATGGACCACGCCAATATTAATTAAATATATAACGCGGTTGCATTAAATACAGGCGATTTAATTAAATGTACGAATTATACGTTGATTATCATCCGTAGGATATATTGATGATCGGATGTTGCCTAAATTTTCTTTAAAAAGGTACCTATTTTTTACCGTGATCATGCAATGGGCAGGTTCCCGCTCTAATCCTTTGTCTCGATAGAACAGGCAAGAGGTGTAATACAACACCTGTGTAATGCTTCATTCGCATTTCCTAAGACATTACAGTAGAAAGAGTCCATTGCAAGATAGTTAAAAGAATCAGGCGTTACTTTGCGGATATCCATTATATAAGATATTAAATTATATTATATTAATTAGCAATTATCCCGAGAAACACGCGATCTTCACAGCAAAACACTCACACATTTAAAAATTACCATGAAAATGGTAAATTTTGAGGTATGATTTTTATAATATGTAACACAATTTGAGCAAATAAATTAATTATTATTATTATTAATATCTTAGAGTCCATTGCAGTTGCATAGCACAGCTGCTGTATTTTGGGTCTAAAAGCAGCGCCTCAAGAATTTTCACTCCTCTGCTTAATTAGAGGAATATCGGAGGCTATATTACGTGATTACTAAGCCCCCTCACTTCCTCACTATGACAAGGTTTCAACTACTCAAACATTTGGGTTTTTAAACTAGTTTCTGCTTTAACTCTTGTTTTTTTATGAACTACATAGTTTAACTTCTACTTTTACTTTAAAATCATTCTCATTATTATATCTATAATTAGTAATTGATTTAACTCTCACTCATCTGTCTAGATTTTGTGTTATTTATTGACAACGGGAGATACTGATGCTTCAAATAAAGTTTATGATTTTGGAAATAGAATCTTTGAAATAGAACTGTGTTCAGCAATAAATTACAGCCCATGATGATGACCACGTAAAATAAATCAGGTATATCTCATAATAGGTCTAGATATAAAGGTAGGTCACTCTCGCTTTTAACCAAAACTGCAGATTATATAAAATCAGGTTTTAGTGTCAAAAATTTGAGAGAACAAGTTGAATCACTTTCTTATATCACCTTATTTAGCTTAGAAGTTACCGCACTTATTGTCCATCTTATTTAAATCACCTTTTTATTCGACCACCGCAAAGCCAGAAGGTTTTGATCTTAGCGGTTTTTGTATTTAGCTTTGTATTTATAGGTGCTACAAAAAAATTAAAAGCTACTGAAACGACGATGGTCTAGTGGGTATTGACTCAGCTTCTTGAGTGAGAGGTCCGGGTTCGATCCTGACCCCTGTGGTTTCTTGAAATAGATTTTTCTAAATTTCATCGTGCACCTAAACATGCGACCATCGCTTGCTCACCGGTGAAGGAAACATCGTGAGGAGACCTGCATGCTTGTTCACCAGCCCACATTGGACAGCCCATCGGCGAACTATGGCCCAACACTAATTTCGACTGATTTCAAGGAGGAGACCCGTGCCCAGCAGTGGGACATATAAGGGTTGATATTATAGATCTTATAATATAGCTTATATTTAACTCTACATTTAAATTGATTGCTTTAACAATTTATGATTTTATAAATTTGTATATTATGACTAGAAAATATAAAACTATAAAAAATACTGTCAATATACAATTTCGGAGAAAATCTTGGGGAAAGTTAAATGATTAAGTTATTGAATCCTTACAATTGACCACCACCATGTTGCGAAACCAAATGTGTTTGACCATAAGTGTATTGTAAAATATTCTAAATACTAGAACACCAAGATGAGGGTTCGTCTTACAGTCCGGTCAATTTACCACCTAAAATAGGAGCGATGATTAATAAATTCCTAAAAAGCTGAAAGTCGATATAATTGTTCAAAACATAATTATAAATAAAAATTTAAAATTCCTCATTGATCCGGTACCTGGAAATAAAATTCAAAGGTCAGAGGTAAAATTTGACTATTTTTTTTCTCGAAAACGATAAGCTTTATCAAATTTAAGCCCAGGCAATAATTATTATTGTACATCATAAAATTACCCTCAAAACGATACTAAATGTATACTGACAAGATTTATATTGTTTAGGTTGAGCTATCAACATATTATAAAATAATTGGGGATTACAGAAACAGTTACATTTTTTTTATCCATTTAGAAGAAAATAAATAAAGATATATGAAAAATAAAGTTGTAAAGCAATTATCTAGCTTTAATGTAGGCTCAAGCAGAAGCCATACAACTAATAGTTTTCTTTAAAGTTCTTCGTTCTATCTCAAAAAGGGTTCATCGTATGACTTTACTTCAAAGACCAAAAATGTCTTCAAAGACACTAAATATAGTTATTTATGGGGGAAAAACAAAGTTTTTATAAAAAAACCTGTTTTTGACAGTTTTGATCCCATGCAGAAGCGTTTCGTAAGCCATGATGGAGCCCCCTCATGGTTATAATTTTTTAATTGAAGGTATAGATATGAATTGTAATTCATATCCCTGCAAAGCATCAGGGTTAAATAAAAAAGTCCAAGGGTTAATGTCGGTACTACATTCGTCTCGCTCAACATACTGTGGAGTCAAACGTGATAAGCTAAGAAAAAATTATACCAGTTTTTATAATCTCCCATTATTATTTTTATTAATACGTCGGCTCCATGTAAAAAATATAAATCTTACCAGTTGTATACTTAGTATCGTTTTGTAGATATAATTTTATGACAAACGATTATTGTGAGGACTATAATTTTGATAAGACTTACGGTTTTCAAGAAAAATCCAAAAAAATCACTAAATTTGGACCTTTGACTTTCGAACTTTTTTCCAGGTACCGGATCAATGAGTTTAAAATTTTATTTATAATTATGGTTTAAACAGTTTTGCCGACTTTCAGCTTTTTGTGAATTCATGTTTCTTGGAATATCTAAATAGACTAGTAACTGGTGTAGGTGTTATATTCATTTAACGTTCAAAAAGCTACTTTGTAAGTACTATGTAGACTTTTATTCAATTTCACGCAAGTAATGTTGATATCGGTAAAGCTCACTTCTCGGGCGGGTGTCTTTCTGTCAAATCCTATCCGCTAAAGAAACGCACACCATAGCACGCTCTATCGCGCGTTGAGCTACGGCAAACTTTCGGACCAGTCGTAAATTTAGAAGCTAGTTTTCGGCACCGTAGGTCATCATGGGGGGAACGCATTCGTTCCATTGGAGTATCGTACGCAGAGTTTAAAGACGAAACTCTTTAAACTCTGCGAACGATACTCTACGTTATCGATATCACGCGAAAAATAGGCGTTTTTAAAAAAAAATGTGATCGCCAAGATTTATATACAAATTACGCATGCAATATAATAATATGTTTTACTTATTTTATCGCAATTAATTAAGTTTATAATATTTCACCATGGTTATGGAGGATTTCCCGCAGTTTAAGTTATAAAAAAATTATAAAGCAATAAAGTCCGTTAAAAATAGTTTTATTACAATAAGTGAAATTCGCGTAAAATCATAATATTCTATAATGTAATATTGATATTTTATGATATAACTAGCTGTTGCCCGAAGCTTCACCTGCGCCAACTTAAGATTTACAGCCGTACCCGGATTGATGATAATTATTTTTATAGCGTAAGTTACTCCTTATAACATCAGCTATCTGCCAGAGAAGTGAAGTCCCAACAGACAGACAAAAATGGTAAAAAATGCTATTTTGTTATATGTACCGTGTATACGTATATGTATTCAATAAAAAGCGGTTCTTTTAATATCACAAACAGACACTCCAATTTTATTTATCTGTATAGATTTATAATAGTATTTTGGTAATGTATTATCATTTTAAATAAGTAACCAATTCGTGTATCAATTTCACTTATTTTTTAATACAATTTAAAAACAGGATTTTGATCCTGTTTTCAAGGACATAAAAATAGAAATTCGTTACTGAAACGCTTTTTGTCATCGCAGTGAGTTAGTAATCTTCCACTTGTCAAACAGCCTATAACTGGTTTATAATCATTACGTAATATAACTCGATTTTTAAACTTTCTGTCTGTAACTGCCTATAAAATTACCATTTAACCTATATTCCTATGATGTATATCATCTTTGCTAACGTAAGGCCTCGTATTAGGTAAGATCAGCTGTTACAATTTATTAAAGACTGGTTTTTTCTTTTAATTTCACTATGTGGGAAATGGTTTGGACGTTTTGTTAGACTCCTACTTCCGGACTTTCTTGTCCGTTGCATCATAACAATAAACCTACATTTTTAGAATATTACGAAATAAATCGATATTACGGTATACTTATTGAAATTTGTGCTAATGTTATAAAATCGTTTGATCGACCGGAGACATATTCAGGCATTAATATGTTAAAAGGATGAAAGTTTTTGGGTGTGTCTCGAGAGCAGACTATTTGTGGGTAAATTGTTCAGGCGGGCCACTTCTAGATGTTTCATAATGCTCGAATTGCGTTTAGCCTGAATTTTGACATATTATATTATTTAAGATGCGATATCAAAGTTTTCTGGTTTATATATGCTAGTGAGTTTTTTTTTTTTTTTTCTTTAACGCCGGGAAATGCTCTGAGGCATCCCGCGGGGGAGTGGGTCTCTCCACGCGGGTATGTGGGACTCGCTGCGCCCGACAGCTGGTAAATGGACGCAGCTCTACCCACTAAAACCCGGCGAGTGCCACCAATGCCGCCTTTGTTGAGGTGCCCCGGATCTAGAAAACAAACAGGGCACCTCGACGGCTAGTCAGTCCCGCAAGGGACCGACGCCATCTCCACAGAGGGGTTGTCCCGCACCACAGAACAACCCCTCAAAAGGTACAATGGGGTGAGGTTCCCATCCTCACCCCTTGCCCCCTGCTCTTCTGTCCCCTCTTCTTATAAGAGGGGTACAAAGAGCCCCCTCGGCCCAATTAGCTTCGCCCAAGGTGCACCGCTCACCCTAGGTTACTGAGCCCCACCGCCACGACAAGGCCTGAACCATGGTGGGGATATGCTAGTGAGATAGTTACTCGCAAAAGAATTATCATGTTTTTGAATACCACTAGATATAGATAGATATAAAGATATGCATAGATAGACAGTATTGGCGGTCACTCAAAGAAACCAGATGTAATGATGGCGATATGGACAGCATTCTGGTTATGTTATGAAAATACTTTTAGCGGTAGAATACAAGTACAAAAGATTCACCGAGATCTCTTTGTACGTAATATAATATTAATCAAATTTTATAAACCATGAACTTATTAGATAGATTGGGAAATTAATTAATGTGATTGATAGTCGTAAGTCATTAATAGTATTTGATAATTTTAAGTGTAACAACGTCGCATTTGTTCTGCCTCTTATATTTATTTGTATATCCTTGTTTGCAAGGACTCTGTATGTTGTTGTAGTAAGTCATAGAATTGTAAGTATTTTCTTATGTTAGTTGTATAGTCAAAGCAGAAGTGCCACCTGATAGTAAGTGATCAGAGTCGCCCATGGGCATAAAAGAGTTAGGGAACCCTAGGGAACCAGCCCAAGCAACTCACTCATGCTTTGCCTCTCCTGAAACTGTATAAAGAGCCGGTAAAGTTCAATTGATATTTATCTATTAATTTTGAAATGATCTTTTATAATAAATATTATTATAATCAATAATTTACTTTGAATAATATTTATAATATAATTAATAATATATCAATAATTATTAATATATTATATAAGAAAGTAAAATAAAAAATAGTTTTTAAGTTTTATATTGAACTATGGTCAAACACCTCGCCTGATTTTGAGGAGACCCGCGCCCAGCAGTGACCCCATGAGGCTCGGTGATGATGATGATGATGATGATTTATCAAAGTTCATGAGTAGCAGATAGTACAGTCTACAGTTGTTACTTTGCGTAAATCCAACATATGCGATATTTAATAATATGCACTGTTCAGATTCTTAAATAGTTTCTGTAAAATTAATGGTTTTTTTTTTCAGAAATCATTAATTTTTATTTGGATTAATAGTTTTTTGGTACTATTTTGAAAATGTCATAGGTACTTAATACATCCAAGACCAGTTTTAACTACTTTTTTGTATATGACAAGGAGTTTATGAATTACAATCAAAGTAGGTACATATTTGTGCTTTAAAACTTTGAAATCTCTGGATTTGTGTACTATTAAAATCCACTTTTAAATAAGGTTTGATAAACAAAAGGCGGAAATCTTTGGAAGTTTTTTTATTATTTTGTACAAAACTTACAATACTATTTACAAACAGAACAGAATTAACAATTCATACACCTATTCTAGTGACTTAGTTAATCACCCTATACTGCAGCCACGGGATGAGCAATGGTGAATATATACAACGGTCAGGTACGGGGTTACCACTTTGACCACCCGTGCGAGCCGTGGCCGTGGGCCTTGTGGTGGACGGTCTTCACCACTGGCACTGGGTAGTTCTTCACGACGTGGACTGGTACTTGTACCACCTTTACAACTGGCACCTCGACCACCTTCTCAATCGGGATCGGGTGGTCAACGGGAACCTGGACAACTTTTTCGACTGGGTAGTTGACGATTTTCTCCACTGGGTAAGGCACTGGCTTGTCGACGTTCACTCGCTGGATTTGAACTACTGGGTATGGAACGTTCCTGACGACTGGCACCTGGACGGGGTAGGGTTGAGGTACGGACACCTGGTAGGGCTGTGGTACTGGGTAGGGTACTGGATGAGGAACACGGTGGGTTACTTCACGGACTACTGGGTAGGGCTCGTCGCGGACGCGGTACTGAGTAGGGGCGCCATTGTTGTTGGCGAGGCCGTGAATTTCATCGATGACAGGTGCTTTGGGGCCAGGAATGGGAGCGTCGACCGAAACAAAACCGGCCGCACCGGGTAAGGCTGCTGAGTTGAGTATTCCGCTAGGTCCAGCTTGGAAAGCAGGGAAACCGGGGCCGCCGAAGGCTGGGCCGACTAATCCAGGTCCGGAAATAGCTGGGGCAGCGATCGCAGGTCCGGTGAGAGCAGGGCCAGCTATCGCAGGTCCGGTGAGAGCAGGGCCAGCTATCGCAGGTCCGGCGAGAGCAGGGCCAGATAGAGCGGGTCCCACAAAGCCGGGGCCAGATAAACCAGGTCCAGATAGAGGGGGTGCGACTAGTCCGGCATCACCTAGAGGAAGGGCAGCGACTCCTGGGCCTGAGATAACTGGTCCGTGTCCAATGAGACCTGCGCCAGAGTAAGTTGCCGATGGGAGTGATCCAGGTGGGAAAGATCTGGGGTCGAAGCTCGATGAGCTCAGTGAACCGTGGGGAGACGATACCCTAGTGATTTTGGGTGATGGTAGGCTGTAGTCACCGTGTGGGATGTCGTGGATATGGTGCTCGTGTTCATGCCCATGGTGGTCGTGACCGTGGATGAGACCTGCGTGGCAGCCGGCTGATAGGATGGCTAAAGTAGCCAATATAGTCTGTAAAAGAAAAAAAATATTATTATCCTAGTATATTTTTTATTTTTTTACTGTAATATAATAAATTTTTTTTTCTAATGTTTACGCGAGTTTATATTTTTTACTTACAATGGTAGTCATACTATGGAGCTAATCGCTGGCTACTAGTATGAAGTTGTTTTGCCTACAAGGTTGTAAGTTCGTTTGTGCTGATCTCTATATTTCTCGACATTTATATATTGGTTGGTGTGACCCAAACCAAGACAAGGAGGACGATATAACGAGTTTACTCTCTCTTTCTATCGGATATATTATGAATAAATTCGAGTGATATTACTTAATAAGATGCGTAATGTTTTAAGATTTCCTAATGTTTTGGACATGGACATAGGTTTGTGCCGGTTAGTTTTTAATGGGAAAATTTTCATTTACGCAAGTGGTTTAAAGGTCCGTTTCAAGATATCCGAATATGTTATCATGAATTATTTTTTCAATTTTTCATATCACGACGTTATGTTTTTCATAAAATCTATATTTAAAATCTATAGTCTTTGTTGACTTGACCCATTTTGATGAAGTTGAGCAAATGAAAGTCTAGAAGCGAAAATATATCTAATTTAACTACCTAGTAAATAAAAAAAGTATTGTATAATTTTTTGTATTTCTATAATTTCTTCGCTATAAGAATTTTTATTTTTCAATAAACTTTTTAATATAGAAGAATAAAGTTCTTTAAATATAATATTCGTGTTTAAATGAATAACTAAATCTTGTTCCCCTTAAATATGTATGTAATAATATAGATTTCTCACAAAATAGAATAGTATTTTAATTGTGATATTAAAGATAAAAGCGTTTCCAATATTTTTTATATTTCCATGAGCGGAACTTTAATTTAAGAATACGATTCCACGCTTATAAAGCTGTATTGACTAACGAAAGCATTGTTACAATGCCATTGCACGATAAAAATAAGCTTTTCGAAAGTGAAGCGTCTATAACTACAAGTTTAATAAACTAACTACTAGCACATTTCTTGTAACAAAAGCTTTTGAGTATTTCCAACTTTGGAGTGTGTGAAGCCGTGCAATACAGCTAGTGATTTTTTTATATATTATTTTAGTTGTAAACGGGCAGATGAGTCACATGATGGTAAGTGGTCAGCGTCGCCCATGAATATAAACAAGTAAACTTAAAACTAATCCAGGCAACTCATTTATGTGTTGCCTATCCTGAGGCATAAGATGTTAAGTCTCGGTGCCAGTAATTACACTGCCTGTCCTGTCCTTCCCTCCGAAACACAGCAAAGCTGTTTCACGGGTGAAACAAGCAGGATGGCCCAATACCCATGCTGCCGGGAGCGCTGGACAGTGCATTTCTCCATCCAATAAATTAAAAAAAAATATTATGGATGAGTCTCTATTAGTAATTAAAACTTTTGAAATTTTGTAATTGAATAAACTTTTTTTTACTAATATTATCCTTAGGGTTTGTTTAAATCCCCACCATGGTTCAGGCCTTGTCGTGGCGGTGAGGCTCAGTAGCCTAGGGTGAGCCCATTAGGCGTAGCTAATTGAGCCGAGGGGGCTCTTTGTACCCCTCTTATAAGAAGAGGGGACAGAAGAGCACGGGGCAAGGGGAACCGTGAGGATGGGAACCTCACCCCATTGTACTGTACCGACGTTGGGAGGGGTTGTTCTGTGGTGCGGGACAACCCCTCTGTGAAGGTGGCGTCGGTCACTACCGGAACTGACTAGCCGTCGAGGTGCCCTGTTAGCTAAACAAATCCGAGGCACCTCATCAAAGGCGACACAGATGGCACTCGCCGGGTTTTAGTGGGTAGAGCTGCGTCCACTTACCATCTTTCGGGTTCAGCGAGTCCCACATACCCACCTGGGGAGGCCCACTCCCCAGGCGGGATGCCTCAGAGCATTTCCCGGGGTTAAATAAAAAAAAAGGTTGTTTAGATCGTATGTAATAAAATTTAAATACACACATCAAAAATGTCTAAGCAACACATACAAATTTCAATGTTACAATGTGTTTTCGCATTATATCCTTTGTGTTTTCTTGTTTATATTAATTATTAATGCTTTTTTGATATTAAAACTCAATTGTTTTATTTTTTATTTTAATAATCTTAATTAACAATAATTCCGAGTAAGTACTGTATGTACGTAGTACAAAGTAAGGTGCCTAATCAACTAAACTTAAACTAAAATTGCATAAATTAATACAAAGTGTGGCCTCCTCTGTTATTGAGAACCTGCTGGCACCGATTATTCATAGAATCGATGAGACTGTTAATGTTATCCTGCGGCAATTGTTCCCAATGAAATTTTAGTAAATCCATCAGTTGTTGGGTTCTTGTCACTCCATCCAAGTCCTTTAAAACGCGTCTCTGGAGCATGTCCCATGCATGCTCGATGGGGTTGAGATCTGGCGATTATGCAGGCCAAGGCAATACCAGGATGCCAAGTACTCCCGTGTATGCAAAGCTGTATGCGAACGCGCATTGTCATGCATCAACGTGAAATCGGAGCCAAGCGTTTGTGCGAATGGACGAACATAAGGCCTTAGAACATCCTCAACGTAATTTGCAGCGTTCATGTTACCATTTACAAAAACGAGCTCAGTTCGTCTGTTCTTTATAATACCCGCCCATACCATAACTGTTGAGCCGTTGTATGGATGCACTTCCTGAACACGCCTCAGTTTTTCAGTATTTCCAGGACGACGGAACACTCTTACCCTTCTAGTATCAGGCTTGAACCCAAATCGAGACTCATCGCAAAATAAAATTTTATCCCATTGTTCCCGGGTCTATGTAATGTGTTCCCTACACCATTCATTTCGACGAGCGCGATTCCCGTGACGTATTGGTGGGCACCTAATTGGCGTCTTGCAGTCAGCTGTATGTATCGATCCTGCCGTGTGGTTGTATACCTTTCTCGACCTGGGTGCTGCTCAGCAGGATCTCCCGTGTTAGTGTAACGCTGATGAAGACGGCAAATAACGCTTCTGTTGACACCAAAATACCGAGATACCTGAGATTGACTTCTTCCCGCTTGCAACATCCCTACAGCTCTTTGCATTTCATCTGCGTTCAAATGACGTCGCTCCATGACGTAAAAAATGTCTCAAAATCCAAATTTGTTCAAAACTTTTTTCAAATTATTGTTTAAATCATAAAATTGATACAGAACACTAAATTTTAATAAACAAAGAAAATGCTATAAAATTCCGACAAATGCATTCACTTTTGAATTTGTAAAAAAAAAGCAAATGATACTCGATTTTTTTACAACCAGCCAGTATGTCCTCTAGATCAAAAAAGTTTACATAGGTATTACCTACTTAGTAAGAAATTATTTAATAATTGATTAATAATTTGAAATTGTATGTGTTGCTTAGACTTTTTTGATGTGTTTATTTTGCTCTTGTTGGTGTCACTTACTTATTTTTTACCCGTGACTGTCCGGAGGCGGAATACGCGTTTCGGGTGAGAGGCACTTTTTGTGTAGAAACCTATTTTGCCATTTATCTGCAAAACCACTGATCCGATTTTAATGCGGTTTTTAGAGATGAGTTTGGATTTGATTTTTGCATGTTCTGAGATGAGTGTTACGTTGATAACTCATAAGAGGGCGCTGCAGTAAGCAATTGTTTTTACAAACCAATGTTGCCATTTTTTTAGCCTCCGACGGATTTTCTTGGGTTTTTATTAAGTTCATAGGGAGTTGAAGAGTATGTTATTGCCACATCTACATCTTCGAGAACCAAAAAGGTACGTAGGGAAATGCTATGGAAACTGATACTCTGGTGTTCATATGTCCGAAACTGCGAGAGGTCATATCTACTTATATATTTTTTTATATGTTTATTGTCTCTATTTACATAAATTCTTTAAGTCGGGGTTTTTTTTTAATTATTATTTTATCCTTTTTCAATTACCTTTTAACCGCCGTGGGCTTATTCAAAATTTTTAATGTTTCAAAATCAAAAACAAAATCAAAATCAAATTTTTTATTCAATATAGTACCAACAAAGTATATTTTTGAACGTCAATTGAGTCTACCACCGGTTCCAAGGTAAGCCCACTGAGAAGAACCGGCGAAACAAACTCAGTGGAACTAATCTTTTCAAATAATTTATAACAAATTTTACATGTTATTATTCTGAAATGCCTGGGAGGAACACCCTATTCCCAAGGTGTGGTATCTTCTATAAAATCTTTTACTTTATAATATCCTTTACCACACAAACGCTCTTTAACAACTTTTTTGATTTTTTTTAAGGAGAGCTTTTGAACGTTTTCTGGGATCCTATTGTAAAAGCGTATACAGTTGCCTTTAAAAGAATTGCTTACTTTCGAAAGTCTAATCATTGGTGTATGTAACCTGTGTCTATAGGCCTCCCTCAATGAACGCCAAGACGAGTGATCCCTTGCCACTGGCATCCAACACGGACCGGCCACCGCACGGAGATCGTCTTCCCACCTGGTCAATGGCCGACCAACACTTGGTCTACCTAAACGTGACCTCCACTCTAGAACCTTATTACCCCATCGGCCATAATAAATTAGATTTATGTAGAGCCATGGATGTGCGTAGATATCAATTTCTGAAAATGATTTTCGTAGTAAATCAATCAGTCGTACAAAGTAAGCAAGTTCTCATGATGATATAACATAGTATAGCAACACTACGGCTAGTCAGTCCCTCAGGGGACCGACGCCACCTCCACAGAGGGATTGTCCTGCACCACAGAACAACCCCTCCCAACGTCGGGACAGTGCAATGAGGTGAGGTTCCCATCCTCGCCCCTTGTCCCCCTGCTCTTCTGTCCCCTCTTCTTATAAGAGGGGTACAAAGAGCCCGCTCGGCTCAATTCGCTTCGCCCAATTTAATTAGTCCCATCTAAGCAGATAATGATGTATCTATGACATACCTATTATGCTTGTTTTTTGATCTAGGACTAATAAAAATCTTAATAAGCCGCAATAAAATCTGTAAAAATTATTTCATTATAGTCTGCTGTTTATTATCATTATTTATTATACATTATGTAATAAGCAGTATCTGATATGGGACATTGAAGAATATCATGGAATACAACGACTGGTGTCATTCATGCGAGCGCTAGAGACGCGTTCAGAAAGCGAAACGCGCTCGCACGAACATTGCCAGCTATTTTCGACAAAATATATGAACTAATTAATATAACAGATAAACGATTATGTAATTACTGGATATGTGTATAACATATTATGATTGGATTATCCAAAAGCGTATGTTTTTTTATCACAATAAGCTGTTAAAATGTGTGCTTTTAGTATAATTGTCATGTTATCATTTTTAAGCAAACTGGGTTAATAAGGTTATATAAACATTATTTTATATATACTATTATAATACGTCATAGTGAAGTTTATCACGTATGTATTATCATATAGGTATAAAAAATTGTTTTATTTTTCGATGTTAAGATTTTATATTAAAAAGTTCAAATGATTCAAGTTGCCAAACATTTAATTATCTTATTAATCTTTAGTTTTTTTATTCTCGTGTCTTAATTTTATTTGGGACAGACAGATAGATAGACAGACAGACAGATGAGTCACCTATATAGGTAAGTGGTTATATCACCCATAATAGTAAAGAATTTCTCCCAGCTCTGTACAGGAGATTCATTTCTACAATATGGTAATTCTTTTAGTAATTATATTAGCAATAGTAGGTACCTACTTGATGGAAGAAAATAATAAGCATAGTACACAGACTTAAACACAAAGACATTTTTTCCACCGTCACTACCTCAATCCCTAGAAGAATCATTGAAACAATATTACCAGAGTATCTTTGAATTGATTCAGCGAGGTGTGGTAAATTCCAGAAAGTACGAGACAATCCTTTGCTGATATTGACCAATTGGAATATTTACGAGTTTTCAAAAATAATAACTAATGATTTTTTTTGCATAAACTCAAACTTCTGGTTCTTAAACCAGCGTCAAGTTGCATTCTTGAAGTATTCTATATTATAAATATTCTATAGTATGCAAGTATAAGGACACGAATATTGCAAAATACCTATTATTATACCTCAAACAATAGTGTTGGTCGGCCATTAACCAGGGGGAAGACGATATCCGTGCGGTGGCCGGTCCGTGGATGCGAGTGGCAAGGGCTCGGCTGTCTTGGCGTTCATTGAGGGAGGCCTATGTTCAGCAGTGGACGGATAGAGGCTGATGATAATGATGATACAATTGGGAGGCATACTGTCACTGACAGCGCTGATAAAAAGTTACCTCGTTTGACTGTGTAGTCACTGTAGCAGAAGAAACCGTAGGTTAATTAGATTAAATCACGTTCGTTATGAAGGATGAATTTTCCTCTTGTATCCTCGTTCTTATTTATTTTCTTAATCATAGCACACTAATAGTTTTGCCCTGGTGAGTGACGATGGTCTAGTGGATATGGGCTTGACATCTTGAGTGAGAGACGGGTTTGATCCAGACTGGTGACATGAAATGGGTTTTTCTTAATTCCTCCGTGCACCTGGACATGAGACCATCGCTTGTTCACCGGTGAAGGAAAACATCGCGAGGAAACCTGATGAGGAGGAAAAAAACTGATGACATTGAAAGTCTTTGTGTGAAGTTCACTAACTTGTTATGGTTCAGCGCATCGGCACCCGCAACCTTCCTCTCCTGATTTCGAGGAGGGAGACCTGTGCCCAGCAGTGGCACATAATATAATGATGATGATGAGTCGCATGTCCCTGTCGCATTTTAGAGGTAATGAAAAATCCTGATTTATAAACGATTCAGTTTATTAACATGTCCTTGAAGTAACAGTCCATCCATGACAAAATTAAAGAAATGTTTTAAATGATGAATAAAATATGTCACTGATGATGATGTTAATGATGATAATTATTTCATAAATGATCTAATCCAAGGCTTATGTCACATGACAGTTGAGTTACAATAATCCTAAGGACGTTCATCTCGTACGTTCGTTACCACCGAGTGAAACCCAAGAATGTTCGGAGAAAATGATCGACGCTGTGATGTCACGTTTTCAGTGCGCACACGCATGTGCCTCGCAGATAATTATCTATATATGCGATGGAGTAATTAATTTCGTTTTCACTTATTAAACATAGAAAAAAGTTATCCTATTAAAAAGTACGAGATAAACCAAATCAGATATTTTTTGGGAATTTTCTGCATCTCATGAAATGAAACTTTAAATATTGTTCGCATTTAGTAAGTTAACAATACAAACAGTTTGAAAAAGGATATAATGATATGAAATTTCCAATTTTCTATAATTTGTGTGAATCATAAAAAATACTGAATTAATGATATACAATCCTATATAAACCGTTATGAATATATGTAAACTATGGTGTTTGTTGTATATTTGGCAAAATAAAAAGGAAATATATAAAATATTTTATTTTAACAACAACAAAGATTAAACAAATATAGCACAACAATGCTACGCAACTTATCACATTACTCGTCTATTTCTAATTAATTTAAGACATAAAACTTACAATTACATATTTACAACTTAATAATAATTTTGTGAATATATTATCAATAACTTTATATAAAATGTATTTACAATGCAAAACTATTTAACGGATAAATGCCAAATTTTATAACTTACTGTAACATATTAAAGAGAAATAAGTTTTTCCTAAACAAGACGTACAGCAAAGCTTCAAAATATTTAAAATAAGTAGCGGTACATTAATTAAGGAAAAACAAAGGTATATTCTTAAATCTAATTGTGATCACTGTCAGAATTTAAATCAGCAAATCCCGAGCTATGTACGTGTGACCTAGAGTTAAAGTCTTCCATATTCATAGCGTTCGCTTCGAAAAGAGGTTCTGTCTTAAAAACTCTGAGGATTTTATGTTTATGCAAGCGACGCCTATTTTTGTCACCATAGCGACTTTGGCGTGAGGGTGGTGGAGGCTTTAAGAGAGGATACGGCTCGTTAACTTCACTTTTAGGGTACTTTCTTGCATGTGAATGTCTACTTGAATATGGCATACTGAAATGTTTCTTTCCAGTATTTTGTTCTCTAGAACTAGTGTCTAAGACGGCTCTTGATTTATCCGAATCTATATTCGATGGTATATTCTCTTCTTGGTGCTCAGTTATAGCAGACTCTTCTGGAATGTTGATAGTATCTTCCTCATCTAAAACAGCACCTATCGACAGATTATTTGAAGCATCCGCAATTGGTATATTTTCTGCTTCTTCCTCGCTGCGCGAGTATTTTACCCCTTGATAAGGGAACCTTCCTCCATTATAAATATCGTAAAAGGGATAACCTAGAGCACTAATCGAATTACCCAAACCTAAAGGATTGTTATCGTTTTTAAGATGGAGCATCTGTTGTAATTGTGAAACATCAAGTTTTAGTGGCAACAACGGCTTATCATACTGATCTCGCAAGTGGCTGTCGTCGATAGCGGATTTTCCTTTTAACATATCAGCTACTAATTTAAGATCGATGTTATAAGGATTGGATATTTTAAATCCATTTATAGTTGAAAGCGAATTTGCGCCTTGGGAGTCTATTTCTGGTCTATTGAGGTTTGCTTTATTTGCAATTATTTTATTAAGTATCTCTGATGCCACGTCGAGGTGATGGTTGTCTACATTTTGATTTAGTCGTAAAGGCAAAGGACTTGGTAAGCTACTCTGATCAAAGTTATTGTTATAGCGCAGTGATTCTACCGGGTAAGCCTCTGTGATTCTATGTGGTATGTCATTGAATTTTAAAAATCCTGACATATCAGGTTGGGGCGTAGGGCGATGTAAGCTTTGTTGAATATTTGCTGAGGAAAGTGCATTGTCCTGGTTAGCTGAAAGTTGATTAACATTGCTACGTTGCGTGACATCTTCTACAAAACGTTTATTGCCAAAATACCCACCACTATTATAAACCGAATCAAAATTTTGTTCTTTTCCATAGTAAGATGCTATTGAATCAGGTTGCTTATATCTATCTAATCCAAGTAAATCCTCGGGTTTAGGTTTAAAATTAATGGTGTAGAATGAATTTTTATCCTTATAATATACAGGATCATTTGCGGGAGTCGATTGTTGGATTAGGTCACTGTGATCTTTCCCATAGTTAGCTATATTGATTTTATTCATGGAATCTGATCCTGAATTCACTCTTACTAACCCATTTGTATGTGGCACCACATTCGAAACGTCAATCGGAACAATATTTTTCAAAGCTTTATCGTGATCAAATGGTGACTTTGGTTTGTTGTCAATTAAATTTTCACGAGAACTTGTATAATAGTATGGAGAAGCGGTGACATATTCAGGCTGAGAGTTTCCGTGAACATTTTGATTAGCAACGTCTTCATAGTTTTGTTTCTGTTTATTAGAATGTATGAAATATGAATTCAAATATGGGTTATTAGTAAAATAGTTACTGTTGTATTGAGAATTCGTTGCATAATTACTTGCTTTTAATTGTTGTTTGTAATTTTCATGAGCTTTCGCTGCCGCCCTTGCAAACTCTTCGGCATCAATTTGTTCAGATGATGGCTTTGTAGTTTGTTCATATGAATACTCTTTTCCAGCATCCATTTGAAAATTGACTTGACTATATACTCCGGTTTCAGGCTGTAAACTGTGTATTTGATATCGAAAGTGGTTTGCAGTTGTAGTTACTTCCGGAGCGTAATTGGATTTTTTATCAGATAGTTTCCAACCAAAATCTCCATGAGAATATACTGGTGTTGAACCAGTTTCTTGTTCGGAAGAACTTGGACGGTTTTTGTAATTATTTAATGCCTGATAATCTGGCTTTACAAAGTTCAAATAAACATTATTTGCAGCAGGCATACTTCCTACTCTATGAGTGTCACTGTTTAAGGTGTCTACGCTTGAGTCTTGTTTATTAGCTGGTTGCATAGAGTTGTATCTTAGATTATTGTATTGTGCTTGGTTGTCCTGTATTGATTTAGATAAAGTATTCAAATCAGCATTAGCATTATTAGGCCAGGAGTCGTGTTTATTATCAAAATATGAAGATGTCGGAGATATAGTTGATGACGGAAACTCATTTTGATATTGGTTATGTACATTACTCGGAAATCGAACACCGTTGCCAGAATTATCGTAATGATCTATTTGTATTCTCTTGTTTACTTCACTGTTATGGAATCCTATGGAATCACTTCCTATGGTAGAAACTCTATTACCATTGTAATCAAACGAAACAGGAGAAGATACGTACTGTGGTATACTTTGTGGACTGGAAAGGTATACTGATGCTGGACTAGAAAGATAACTGTTTGCAGATGTACCTAGATATTGATTGTTAGGTAAAGATGTTGACAGAAAAGTTGGTAGCGGAGTGCTTGCTACCGTGTCTTGGCTATAGGAATTGGCATTGTTATTATATTGATAATTGTTATTGTATGTCGGAGTGTAAGTCCTAGTTTCAGTTCTGGTATTGTAGTTAGACTGGGGACTGTTATCGTAACCAGAGGCAGACACTGTAGAATATTGATATTGTGGTTGTGGTGTCGCCGTGTACGATAGTGATGATGGTGTTGAATATTGTTGCTGATATTGGCCTTCTGATTTCATTTGTGCCAAAAACTGTTCCGGTGGCAGAGAATATTGTATCGCTGCATATTGATTACTGGCACTTGTGTCGATGTCATGTGTAGGGTCCTGTGTCTTCTCAGTATCTTCTTTGTGTTGAAAAGGATTTTTGATTCTATATACTTTCCTACTCCGAGCACGATCGTGTCGACTATAATCATCGTTCTTGTTTGAATCATCAGGTGCTTGGTATTGCAGGTTTCCTGAGTTATAAATCTGATTAGATTCCCTCTGTCCTATGTTTGTACTGTACCCAGTAATCGTTTCAGCTTGCCCATCATTTTCAGCCATTTGCTGGTAACGGAGTATGTCTGGTTCGCTGTACCCATCTTGGCAGTATGTTTTTTGGAAGAGAAGGATGATCAATATTACCCGTATCTGAAACAAATATTTTTATATTAAGATAATTATTTCTTATGTTTACGCAAATTTAACTTATTATAATAAACCATGAATAGAACCGTGGCCAGGGATGGACTGACCCGTGAGTATGCTTTCTGAAAGTATAAGTCGTTAAGAATGTAAAAATGTACGGCTTTAATTAACTTTTTAAGTTAAACAACTGAACACTAGTAATTTCAATATTTATTGGAACTCAAGTATTACGGACGATAGTTTTAGCGATGATTGAAAGAGGCTAAGGGCTGTAGACTGATTAAAATTTGACAATGATGATGTTGATATGCATTAAAATGATGAATTATTCCTTAATGGTCAAGGAGGTACTGGAGTTGAAACCACGTTAGCAGCAACGGAGGTTAAGTTGACTTTCAACAAGAGAAAGTAGCCGACATAGCTTGGATGCGACTGGATATTCCATTTCAGGGTTCGTTGAAATAGACATATGCAAAGAAGAGGCTCATATGAACTGACATTCTTAAAGGTACAACTAAGATGGAGATTGTCTTGGTGTTCATTTAAAAGGTCATATGTCCAGCAATGGCTTACGGGCCAATAAGGTTGAAGAATGGAGGCCGCGTTTAGGTATTTTTGATGGCCATTAACCAGATGGGAAGACGATCTCCGTGCTGTGGCCGATCCGTATTAGATGCGTGGGTTTTGTCATCTTGGCGTTCATTGTAGGAGGAGTATGTTTAGCCCCACCATGGGTCAAGCCTTGTCGTAGTGGTGGGGTTCAGTAGCCTAAGGTGTACCCAGCACCTTGGGCGAAGCAAATTGAGCCGAGGGAGCTGCTCTTTGTACCCCTCTTTTAAGAAAAGGGGACAAAAGAGCAGGGGGACAAGGGGCGAGGATGGGAACCTCACCCCATTGTACTGTCCCGACGTTGGGAGTGGTTGTTCTGTGGTGCGGGAAAACCACTCCGTGGAGGTGGCGTCGATCCCTTGTGTGACTGACTAGCCGTCGAGGTGCCCTGTTAGCTTAACAGATCTGGGGCACCTCACCAAAGGCGGCTTTGGTGGCACTCGCCGTGTAGTGGGTAGAGCTGCACCTTACTACCTTTCGAGCGCAATGAGTCCCACATACCCACCTGGGGAGACCTACTTCCCAGGCGGGATGCCTCAGAGCATTTCCCAGCGTTAAAGAAAAAAAAGACGTATGTTTAGCAATAGACGGATAGTGGCTAATGATGATGATAATATTGTAATAATATAATTATTATAAACGAAAGATACACATGTTCATTAACTATTCAGGTTCTAAAGGAAGTGAAACAATAGAAAGCCAAAGGGCACGGTACATGAAGCTTTCGATTCCCGCACATTAGTCACGGATGAGCATTTGCCGGCGAAAGGCCGTGCGATAAATGGGAGGTTAACTCATGATACCTTCCTTACCATTTATTAGGGCCTTATCACACTGGCAGTTTGCCGTGCGAGCGCGACGAGTGACACATACCGAAGTAATAAATATTATTAATTTTGACATGCACTGATCCACGACAGTGGTGGAAAAAGGTTCAGAAACCGTAATAAACTCAATACAACATTAGTTTCGTGTTAATTAGACGTTTTCATAAAGTTTTCCAATAGCCACCAAAACTGAGGTTCTGTCCTTAGTTTTTTAAAGCTTTAGCCTACCTAAAACATTTCGTATACTAATATCCAATATGCGAGTGGCGAGGGATCCGCCGTCTTGGCGTTCTTTGAGGGAGGCCTATGTTTAGCAGTGGACGGATAGAAGCTGATGATAATGATGATGATGATGATGATACTAATCTATACTAATATTATAAAGCTGAAGAGTTTGTTTGTTTGAACGCGCTAATCTCAGGAACTACTGGTCCGATTTGAAAAATTCTTTCAGTGTTAGACAGCTCATTCATCGAGGAAGGCTAAAAGGCGAAATGCCAGCAGCAGCATTCTGAAAGTTATTGCGGATAGATTTGACTGCCCTATCCAAAAACATTGGGTAAGGGTAGTCAATGGAATGGTGTAAACATTTATTGTCAAAAACTAACACAACTAACATACTTATAAGTTCATTTTGTAACTAACACACTAACTATATTATATGGGCACTTCTTTTGCCTGAAATAAACATATTCTATTCTATTCTATTCTATAGGCTATATAACATCACGCTGTGACTTATAGAAGTTGAGTAACGCGGGCGAAGCTGCAGGCAACAGCTAGAATAATATAATTTTATATTTGTGAGTTTTTTTAACGTTTTTTAAACTCATCCGAATTATAAAAATCTTTCCCAAGAATAAAGCTATCTATCAAAAACTGTATTCTCTTTCTGTACTTATTCTGTAACACAGTTAACTTAAAGTTAACGCCGGCAAAGCTTTGCTAGAATCATATTATACATATCTACCATAGAAACACATCGCGTGCTCTACATCTTTAAGGTTGCGTAAGAGAGATAGCGATCACCTGCCAGCACTTAACTCATGCTCGTTTACTCCTTTTTATAAGAACTTAATTAAATGATTTGTCTTAGAACTATTCATTCAAGTGTTGCTTAATTTTAAATATAAAACATAACATTGTTATGCAATTTATGGCGAGCAGAAATTAAAAAGATAAAAATAATAATCGTGTTAACAAGATAAATTTACAAATTTATAAATAAAAACAGTATGACGTAATTAAGACTAATGAATATTTAATTATATTCATTTTGAGTCTGTTTGGCGACATAAGAGTCTTCCACTGGACTATGAATTGATAGCTTACATCACTAATGAAGTTGATAATTTCAATTAATTACTCATCATCATCACCCCGTATTTCTCTCCGAGGGCTCAAGTGTCGTGAAAGGCAATTAAATTTAAGGAAGTATATCTATGTATATATATTTTTATTTATATACGAACAATGTTTCAAGTTTTTTTTCCGGTCCAAATTCCGACGTTACCTTAGAACTTTATATAATGTCTGAAAAGATTTATTCGAATTTCATCTAATGCTTAATATCATTCTGTGAAACACCAATTCAATCGGGGTCTTAATTTAACAATATTCAATAGGATCACGACTAAACATTCTATCTTTTAAGAGTTACCAAAAACACAAAACATCAATAGAAATAGAGTGTGGTTGAGAAAGCATTTCAATATACATAAACGCTCCTTTTCGGTCCTCTAAGTTTCTATTAGAAAGTAATGAAGATGCATTCCTAGTATCGAAGGGTAAGTTATCCGGTCCCAAAGGTCAGGTGACAAGCGGACTTGTTAGTTTTCTCCGACCTCACGTTCGTCGGGAGCGCTGAAATTTCGCTTTCAATATTAACTCATGGGAAGTAGTTATATAATGTTACGCGGACAGCATAATTACTCCTATATCAAGCATTTACTATATACTCTATATATATTTTATGTATAGTCATTTGATTTGTGTATGGGGAAACACATGAATTATAATGAAACAACTCACGGATTTCGTCAATGTTTATTATGATATATTCCAGGTATTTTGGACACTAAAAAGATATTTCATTATAATTTATTAATTCATATAAGCTCTCTAATATAACTTTTAGCGGTATAATGATAATTTTAAATTACAATTACGCTCATTATTTCAAAGAGGTTTAGTGTCTTTGAGATAATTTTTAGCACGGGTAATATTATGTTGATTTTTATGTATTAGCCACATTATTTTTGTGTGTTATCTTAACCTGCACTAATATTATACTAATTAATGGTCAAAGTTTGTTTTTATTTTTTATGTTAGTTTGATAGACTTGGTAGACTTGCCATCTGATGGTAAGTGGTCGTCGTCGTCCTTGAACATAAACTAGTTTACCTGGAACGAGCCCAGGGAACTCATCTATGTGTTGCCTATCCTGAGACATAAGATGTTAAGTCTCGGTGCCAGTAATTACACTGCATGTCTTGCCCTTCTCTCCGAAACACAGCAAAGTTACACGGGAGAAACAAGCAAGATGGTGGTCCCCATGCAGCCACCAGCTCCCACCGGTTTTTGTTCTACTCGTGTTATTGCAAACGTCTTGACTTGATAAAGGTTTTAAATACTTTTTGGAAAATATCGCTGTGCTCGTATGTATATTGTGTACAATTTTATATGATGAGCTAAAGAAATAGAGTATACCATTTAATTTTTGAGGAATAGAAATATTCATTCTTGTTTAGAGAAGTAGGATGATGATATGAGGATGATGAGGATGAAAATATTTAATATGAACGTTAAACGGATAAAGTAGGTGTACCTAATCCATAGCTTTTACGGATTTTATCGCGATTTATTAAGTTTTTTACAAGTTCGACGTTTCGGATACTTTACGACCATGGTCACGGGAGGACTGTGTAGTTCCCCACTATGGTTTGTCGTGGCGGTGGGGCTCAAAAGCCTAAGGTGAACCTAGCACCTTGGGCGAAGCAAATTGAGCCGAGGGAGCTGCTCTTTGTAACCCTTTTATAAGAAGAGGGGACAAAAGAGCAGGGGGACAAGCACAGAAATCTAAATAATAATAATAATAATAAGGGACGAAAATGGGAACCTCAGCCCATTGTACTGGCCCGACGTTAGGATGTTCTGTGGTGCGGGACAATCCCTCTGTGGAGGTGGCGTCGGTCCCTTGAGGGACTGACTAGCCGTCGAGGTGCCCTGTTTTCTCAACAGATCCGAGGCACCTCATCAAAGGCGGCATTGGTGGCACTCGCCGGGTTTTAGTGGGTAGAGCTGCGTCCACCTTAGCACCTTTCGAGCGCAGTGAGTCCCAAATACCTGCTCGGGGAGACCCACTCCCCCGCGGGATGCCTCAGAGCATTTCCCGGCGTGAAGGGAGAAAAAGGACTGTGTAGTCCATTCTTAAGACAAATTACAAAAACTGAGTCTTTAAATTTCATATTACAATTAATTATGATCATTAAGAAAGGTAATGATAGGTTAATATCTTAATGATAGATTATTTATTTAACTTTATATAATTAATGAACATCATATTATTAAAGAACTCAAATTTGTCAATTATTTCGCGATTATATCTTGATCAAAATGTATCTACATTTTTAGCATTCAGTTCAGAATAACTATTCATGTTTATCAAATAAATGAGACAAGAAAGATAAATTAAGTTTTATCTAGCACTATCTTACTTACGTCCCATTATGTTTATGTTACATAACTACGTCTATAAATCTTATCGTAAAGCTTTGGTTTCAGAACGGTACCTAAATGTTTGTGGATACGTTGCATAAATATCTAATATATTAGAAGACGGCAACCATAATAAAACAGAGACCATGACATCTCGTCATTTCATAAGCTAGGCCCACTGACTTGCACAATCGAAACTGTTTTTCTTTTACCGCTCTTAATTTTCGGAATATTTTTTTATGTGAAACATTTATTGAATAAGCTCGGCCGTAAAATCGATTCGAATGCCAAGACGGCAAACGACATGGTTACATATATTTATTTATATATTCTTTAAATTATGAATTTTATTATTGACGAGCCGTGAGTCTTTGACCATCATATCATCATCAGCTTCTAGCCGCCTACTGCTGAACATAGGCCTCTTTCCTTTAAACAGGTAATATTATTCTTATGTTAAATCTACTCGAATATAAAATCGCCTCAAACAAAATGACAATAATTGACTATCGTAGTTTTATAACAAGACATAAAAGAGTTGTTGTCGTTGGTGGGGGCTTGATGCTGTTCATACAATTTTATGATAATTTAAAAGGATTTAGATTTTTATAAAAAATCCCTTCAAAATTCTCTTTCTATCTAGGTCTAGTGTAAGTGACGATAGTCTCGGCCTTTTGAGTGAAAGGTCCAGGTTCGATCCTGACCCCTGTTGTGTAGTGCCTTGAAATAGGTTTTTCTAAATTTATACGTGAACCTGAACATGAGACATCGCTTGCTCACCGGTGAAGGAAAATATTGGACATATAAGGGTTTATATTATATTATTATTATATTAAGTATATAAAAAATATAATTTGTAATATTACGAATTTTTGATATTATATATTATTAAGACTATTCCATTCATTTTAGTGTCCATTTCTCAAAATTAATTTAAATATAAATCTAAAAAATATGAATACATAAAATTATATATTTAAATATGAAAATATTATAATCGATTAAATCTTAATAATTAATATGTTACGTGTTAACAGTATCCTAAATGTTGGATCGGCTTTAATGTTTGTTTAACATATTAATGACTAGCTGTTGCCCGCAGCTTCGCCCGCGTTAACTTGATTTACAGCCGTACGCGGATTGATGATGATTATTTTTATAGCCTAAGTTACTCCTTATAACATCAGCTATCTGTCAGTGTAAGTCCCGTCAAAATCGGTCCAGCCGTTTCAGATATTAGCCGGAACAAACAGACAGATAGACAGACACAGATGGACAGACAGACAAAAATTGTAAAACAGGCTATTTTGGTATATGTCCCATCTATATGCGTTCAATAAAAAAAAGTTATTTTATTATTACAAACAGACACTCCAATTTTATTTATCTGTATAGATTTGAAATACATCGAGCGTTTAGGCCCATATTTTTAAGAAACATTTTTTTAACAAACTAAGGATGAACATTGAGGCAAGTGCAGTCATGGCGGGCGTGTCCATGTTCAGCAGAAAGAGGCTGGAGGATGATGATGATATCATGATAAGAGGAGTAGCTGTAGTCTGTTTTTCTTAACAAACGAAATAAGATTATTTATTACGTGGACCAATAGCAACGCAGTTAAAATTTACGGTACGTTTGTTAAAAAACCCAGACTATAGTGAAATATATAATATGACCAACCTTTGACCAACGCTAGGTTTCAACAATCATTATTATGCAGTAAGGGACGACAAACGACTCGTAAAAGAATAATGAAACGTAGTTTAAATATGCAAAATTAACAAAACCATCGTACAAAAGTAGTTTTGAAATGCTTTAAGCATTTAGTTTAACAACCAGCAATTAAAACAAGCTAATTGTTTGTTTTAAACAACGCGACATTTGCTTAGGAGCTAAATAGGTCATAAAGATTTTGGAATGAAGGTCATATACAATCACAATACTAAGTATTTTGTACGAAGGTGCATTTACAATATTATTTTACCTAAAGATATTAAAATAACTAAGTCCATGCCTACATTTAAATGATTACTTAAATATTACATAATAAACAAAATTTAACCACCGATAATTACCGCTTCTAGTGTAACGCACTCCGCGTTACGAGTATGCACTTCTTTGTTTTGTTTTTAAAATATATAATGGTATAAATATATAATAATAAAAATAATTATAATGGTATAATGGTCTTGGTATAGTCTGTAGTATTATATCAGGCTTGGCGTTCTATTAGGATGTATTTTGTTGGTAGGAAAGATGCGTTTTATTCGCTCGTTTGCATAGTTTATCTTAGCTATCCTTTTTTTCTTTCTTTTACGCCGGGAAATGCTCTGAGGCATCCCACGGAGGAGTGGGTTTCCCCACGCGAGTATGTGGGACTCGCTGCGCCCGAAAGCTGGTAAGTGGATGCAGCTCTACACACTAAAAGCCGGCGAGTGCCACCAATGCCGCCTTTGGTGAGGTGCCTCGGATCTAATGAACAAACAGGGCACCTCGACGGCTAGTCAGTCCCCAAGGGACCGACGCCACCTCCACCTCCACAGAAGGGTTCCTCCAACTTCGGGACAGTATAATGGGGTCCTTCCTGTCCTCGCCCTTTGCATCCTGCTTTTTATCTATTATGTTAGTGCTACAGTAAAACAGGCTTCAGAGTCAACAGACAGACAAGTTGTCCAAGCCTAAAACAACTAAGACAATGAACATAAAAATACCGGCGATGATGAATGATGATAAAGATGTGATGACGAAAGGCCTTAAATGATGATTAAATTTTATCAATACAACTATTTCATCAATAGCTTTCTCCTGATATGCCATAAACCATGTTATGATAATGTTAGCGGAAGGGCAATGCCCTGCCTTGTTTCCCGTAATGCTATAAATGACTGAGATTAAATCAGCCTATGGGAGGGTGCACTTTCTGCTGTCTACATACATTGTTACTGTTCCTGCTTTTCAACCGACTGCGACCGAAAGAAAGGGTTATGATTTTCACAGTATGTATCTTTGTGTTAACGTGTGTTTTAACTAGTTCTCATTTAGTAAATTTTTAAGTTCAGATATTCGGTTATTAGCAAGCGTTACATGTGCATAAAATTATTTGTTTAGATATAAAACCATTTTCTATTTTACAGCCTAACATCTAAAAACGAATAATGTGAATATTATTCAAAATTTATATAGTTCATTAAAATATAAGGAAATCATAGTCTATAAATCATATTATTATACGATATCAAATACTTTCTTTATTTTATTATGAGATTCTTAGGAGTCCGTATCAGACTGACGAAGAACGGACTAGGCAAAATTAGTTTTTCCCGTCCATATGTTTAAATTTTTCCAATTATCACAAAAAATAATCGAATCTCGAAAATATTATAACCAAGATTTTTTACTTTTTTTATATGTTTTATATGTTAGTTGGATAGGCAAACTGACAAACGTGCCACCTGATGGTAAGTGGTCGACGTCGCCCATGAACATAAACCAGTTTACCTGAAACGAGCCCAGGCAACTCAGTTATGTGTTGCCTATCCTGTGACATAAGATGTTAAGTCTCGGTGCCAGTAATTACACTGCCTGTCTTGCCCTTCTCTCCGAAACACAGCAAAACTGTTTCACGGGAGAAACAAGCAAGATGGTGGTACCCAAGCAGCCGGGAGCGCGGCACGGCGCTTCCCTCCCACCGGTTTACTTCACTATTTTTTTTTTTTTTTTTTTTTTGAATCGTAAATAAAAAGAAATAGAGCAGCAACATATTTATGTTGCATTTTATTCTCTAAATATTCTAAATGTTTATTTAGTAAATATTTTCTTGATCGAGACGCATTTTATAGTTTTTCATACTTTTCTCACCTTGTATGTATAGAAACTAGTCCTTAGAAAGTCCTTATTTCTTCCATCATTGTACTGTATTCTAAAGCAGCTTATTTAGCCTTTTTTTTTCAAATCTAGCCTTTCAGCTTAAGGAAGATTTTGCGGGTTGGCGTTATTAGGATAATCCCAGGTGAACGTAGCTTTTCGTGGGTAATGTATGCACTTACCCTCTATCAGTTTACCTATCTCAGTAATCTCCTGTTATTCATTAAAGGTAATTAATAATAATAAAAAATATTAGTAATGCTTATAATTGTTATGCTGAGCACGCGGATTGGCAATCTCATAAGATGATTAGATGCTAGGTAGACATAACTTCGAGAGGGAAGCCGATAGGAGGATTCAATTGGGATGGGCAGCATTCAGGAAGCTTAGCCATATTCTGACGTCGCCTATACTGCAGAGTTTGAAGCACGGATGCCAACTTTTCTAATCGCTATAACCGGACAACCAATTTAATCTGGTCATTCTTGGTCAAAAACGAAAAAAACACGATAATTATGAATGAAAGAGTTTCATTAAGAAAAATACAGACAATGTATCAACTTACGAGATAGGTAAAAACAAAAATAGGTGTAGGAAAATATTTTTTCTTAAAATTTTTGCTTTTAATATTTTTGATAAGTAATTTTCCTGCATATGTTCTGAGAAATTCTTCAAACTCGGTACATTATATTATAGTTGAACATCACTAATAATTCCGACTTCACCATTCGACTTTAGTGACATAATGTCAGGAGAACGGATGACCGACGGGCCAATAAGGTTCAAGACTGGAGACCGCGTTTAGGTAGACGGCCATTAACCAGGCGGGAAGGCGATCTACGTGCAGGACGGTCCGTGTTGGATGCGAATGGCAAGGGTCGGCGTTCATTTAAGGAGGCCAATGTTCAGCAGTGGACGGATAGAGGCTGATGATGCTGATGAACCAAGTCTCGATACACATATATAGAACCCGACACCAGACTAACCAACTCGCTAATTGCTGTTTTTAATCACCTAATACTGTAAAGTAGGCTTAATGAGTCAAGACCATAAAAATAAATGTAAACAACAACGATACGTTATGTTAATGTGAATTTTGACGGATCGCGATTTCTTTGATATCGGCTCTATATAATTACGCAAAGCATTTCAGAACATTCCCATATGTAGCATAACAGCTGTTATCGTTACGGTACAAGTATGAACTCTATAAATGTGCGGTTTGTCTTTTTCTTTAAATTATTGTAATTTGCAAGATGATGCAAATTCAGCAGAATTTAATATTATTTTTAATGTAAATTTATTGGCGCGCCTCAGTAAAATCCACTAGAATGTCGTGACAACAAACGTAATGACGCTGTCATTTATTTATTTTATTCCCTCTTTTATTATAGATTTTAATGATTGCTTTTAATCCTTTTTTTTTTACGCTGGGAAATGCTCTGAGGCATTCCGCGGGGGAGTGGGTCTCCCCACGCGGGTATGTGGAACTCGCTGCGCCCGACAGCTGGTAAATGGACGCAGCTCTACCCACTAAACCCCGGCGAGTGCCACCAATGCCGCCTTTGGTGAGGTGCCCCGGATCTAGAAAACAAACAGGGCACCTCGACGGCTAGTCAGTCCCGCAAGGGACCGACGCCACCTCCACAGAGGGGTTATCCCGGACCACAGAACAACCCCTCCCAACGTCGGGACAGTATAATGGGGTGAGGTTCCCATCCTCACACCTTGCCCCCTGCTCTTCTGTCCCCTCTTCTTATAAGAGGGGTAAAAAGAGCCCCCTCGGCCCAATTAGCTTCGCCCAAGGTGCACCGCTCACCCTAGGTTACTGAGCCCCACCGCCACGACAAGGCCTGAACCATGGTGGGGATTGTTTTTAATCCTAATATTTTATTCTATAATCTAAAGTAGATGATTTATGTGACGGACATTCTGTGACGGCTAATTTTTATCCCCTTTATGACATATTCAGCAGAATTTTATACTATTTTGCTGTCAGTAAACGTTTTAATTCTAATAAAAAAAGTTATATATTTTAGGAATGTAACTTAAAAAAGGTCATTATTGCTTTTTTTTTGTAGAGGGAGCAAAGGGACAGTCGGTTCACCTGATGGTAAGTCATAAGCGTCATCAACAGACAACCACTCCACCAGAGGATTAGCAGATACGATGCCGGCCTGTCAAATATGAGTATGTTCTTTTCTGGAAGGTTTTTATTTTTCCTAAGTACTAATACGTAGTTCAGTAATATCGTGGGTAGCAGCTGATTCCGTATTGTGACGTCATAAAAATCGAGTTGTTATTTGCCCCTTGACATGGGTATCCGTCTATATATCTATATCTTTTCTTGAATAACAAAGAACACATCAGATCACACAAATTTTAGGACATCGTTAAATAAATGATTGTTTATAAATCAGTCTTTTATATTAGATAATATTCAATTTTACTCGCTAGTATATTTTGTATAGACTATAGGTAGCATTAGAGTATTGTCGTATAAAAAAATTAAATTGATAATGTATACTTAAGGAAAAAATTGTTAGAGTAACCGCAAAAAACATCATAATCATATCCTTGAGGAACTGTGACCCTACATTTTCACCAATACATAAACAAAAGAAAAAAAAAAGAAAAAATAACTGTGTCATTAGAAGATCGTATTTTACTTAATACCCCAAAGTGACTGTAACATAGCGACATATCGAACTTCCCTACGGTTATAAATTGAAAATTAATGTAAATCGCAAATCATTATGCCGTCTACTAACCTCTCGAATATATTATATTATGCAACTATTTTAATTTGTATTAAACTTGATTTATACTATAATTTACTTTTCTTCTCACTATCATCGTAATTATCATCACCGTGATTATCAATTATCGACCAGGTAGGAACACGGTCTATGTAGAGTGGCCGGTCCGTGTTGGATACGAGTGGCAAGGGATCGGCCGTCTTGACGTTCTTAGAGGGAGGCCTATGTTCAGCAGTGGACGGATAGGGGCTGATGATGATGATGATGATAATTATCAATATACATCAGATGGAAAAATGAGTTGGTGCGGCTCATCTATCTAGATACCACTACTCTACTTGCTCAAAAAAGATATCGAAATTCTACCATCTTGCGTTATAGGGTACTAAGATGAGGAGCTTCCGGAGTTTGGAATAACTACGGCTAGTCTTGGGTGCACTCGCTAGATAAGCTCATAATAAGCTGCATAATAAAAATATCTTAGAGTATTTTTTTCCGATGTGGAAAAGTGGCATGTGTCTGGCAGTGGTCGGAAGTGGGCTGATGATGTTGAAAGCTTTTGGGCGATTGGTAATTGTGATAATGGAAAATATTAATTTTCCTATTGGGCTAAGCTATGACCCAGTAACTAGAGGTGAAGAACATAAAATGATTATTAAAAATCCTTCAACTTTGTCTATTTGTGTTAATGTATGTAATGTTAGCGTTTGTTTAATATTGATATAGTCTACTATTACGACTATTATAATAATCATTTTTTGCAAAGTATGATAATATTTAGTAAAGAAAAAATTATATACGTGTATAACAATTCGGAGATTTTGTTTTCTTTTTTATATAAATAGTATTTTTCTTTTTACATAAATAGCGTGTTGTCCGTTAAACAGAGCTCAATATTATGTACTCTGCTCGTAAATATGTTATTTTTTTGTGACCGAATTTTATGCAAGCATAAAAAATGTATTTGAAAACAGCGTCAATCTATCATCGGCTCAACTAACTCCTTTAAATGAGATCAAACAAACTAATTAACAACTGGCTAGTGCTAACTTTTTCATTAGTCATTATTATTTTTTTCAGATGGACCTATGCTGCTTGGCTATTGACCTTTAAGCTTCAAGTCATTCTTAGCTTCGAATATTTATAAATAATCATTTTCTAAATACTTATAAAGTTACATCATCGATATAACATGGAGATTTGATTCCCTATCGTTATACTTTCTTTAGGTCATCAAGAGCTATAAAGTTATGTCATCATTTTATTTATTAAACTAATGTTATATTTTGTATAATCATTCGTCAAAGAAATGTGATACTTATACATAATTGATACTTATATATAATTTCGTGTATCAATTTAGTAACTACTAACAGAAGCTAGGGAACTGTAGAAACATTAACAATGGACATACAATGCTCACTTCATAACAGGTTAATAGATTTTTTTTTAAAGAACTGCTTGAAAAAAATAAGCAGCTTATCTATAACTACACTATACACTATGGTTTTAGAAGATACTTATCATTACCATTGTGGCAAATCCTTAAAGAATGTGGAAATTGATAAGCCGCTAAATAAAATTGGTTTATCGTCACAAAACAACTAATAAACTCCTTACCATTGTAAGTACGGCTTTCATTTTCGTTTATTACAACACAAGCACTTCTGTAGAGAGTTTTTCACATTTTACACTGCACAAGTGACACAATTAGTTTCATCAACGCTTGGATGGCTGTGGTGAAATGAAGTTCAAGGATAGTGTGAGATAGGTTTATATACGGGGGTGGCGGAGCGTGGAACGACTGATGTGTGCAAGTGCACTGGAGATGCAAGTAGCCGATGCACACTTGCACAGCTACCAGCGGCTCTCAAACGGTAAATACGCTGTGGATATGTTAGTTCAAATATGTAGTTTGTTGAACATTATTTATCGTCCCATATTCGTCCACTGATATAAAGGCCTGTTTCAATGAACACCAGGAAGACCATTACTTCGATATTAGTGTCTAGTTTTGACCGGCTACTGCACAGGCCGACATTTACAATATACAATATTTAAGATGCATATCCGAATTCTCAAATTCGACTGGATCTATATGTGATTTGTAAAAAAATATAACAATTCAGTACAAAGAAATAAATACGATGGCATGATTAAAGAACGATGAATATTGCTAATGTATTTTGTAACAAAATATGAAATAACATAAAAAACATCAATTTATAATCTATAAATCCATCCATAGGCTCACATATATACTACAATTCCATTTTGTATTAGATCATCAAATTATTTAATTTCAAAATTGCCAATCAACGGTTACGACTTATGCGTAATAAATAGTCTGTATCTATTAAATTTTCTTTTTTATTAATAAATTTAAATCAACGACCACTTCTAGAAAATACTTATATTGTAACATTCTCTATGATTGGACTCATTTTCTTTGACATCTTTCAAATCATTAAATATCGGTCAACGCTTCGAACATCGCCTGAGCCCATGAACACACGAGTTTACTCGAGAACAATTCTAACAACCCATGCGTTGCCTATGTTGAAAGATGGTTAATCTCGATGCCACTCATCACACTGCCTGAACAGGCAAGGATTGCCCATTTCCTAAATACATTAAAGTTAATGAGTGAGATGGTGGTACTCGAGCAGACTGACGCGCGGCGCAAGCGGTTAAAGCTTAGCTAGCTCCGCTTGCGCCGCGCGGCGATCTTTCACATCTCTTTGTTTTTCTTTTTTTAACGCCGGGAAATGTGGGACTCGCTGCGCCCGATAGGTGGTAAGTGGACGCAGCTCTACCCACTAAAACCCAACGAGTGCCACCAATGCCACCTTTTGGTGAGGTGGCCCGAATCTGTTGAGCAAACAGGGCACCTCGACAGCTAGTCAATCCCTCCGGGGACCGACACTATCTCCACAGAAGGGTTGTCCCGCACCACAAAACAACCCCTCCCAACGTCGGCACAATACAATGGGGTGAAGTTCCCGTCCTTGCCCCCTGCTCTTTTGTCCCCTCTTCTTATAAGAGGGGTATAAAGAGCCCCCTCGGATCAATTCGCTTCGCCCAAGGTGCCGCGACTCACCCTAGGCTACGGAGCCCCACCGCCACGACAACGCCTGAACCATGATGGGGAATCTTTCACATCAACTTAATGTTGTTCGACCAGGGAGTAATTGATATTTTACTTATAGTTATGATTGTTACACCGGCGTCAAGTAACTATATTTTAGACACATTTTGTATTGATATGAAATGGTACACAATAGTTATTTTTTGTATATAGTTTATACCATCTAGAATCGAAATAAAATTATGAATTTCCCAAATAGATAAATATTATACAACATTACGATTCCATATAAAATTACGCGAGAAGTTTGAGAAGCACTGAGTATTATTTATAGGACCAGTCCAACGAATATCCTGATCGCTTCCCCGTTCGCCTATTCAAGACTCCGTAACTTCATGTACTTAGCTACCTTACCATACCGCTAATTTAAGATTTTAAAAGTAAAAATAAAAATAATATTAATGCAATACTTACCTACTCATTACTTTTCTCGATGATAATTACAACTTTTATAGTCACTTTAAAATAAGATAAAAATTGTAATTGTCATACAAATTTTTCGCAACTTTACTTATTATTTACTTTACTTATTATTATGTATGTTTTTCTATATCAACAGAATTGAAATCGAATTAATTAGGTTATCCCTACGAGTGTCGCTCTATCATAATTCAAAGCCAGCTTTACCAAAAGATATCACAAAAATATGAATGACTAGAACTTCATAATTTAGTGTTTTTAAAAGTTGATGCATGTATTTAGAATTATTCCGAGTGGATCTAATGATAACTTTAGACCATACAAATCGCTTCCAGCATTAAAGCGCTTTACAACAATAATCAACACTTTAATAGAATGTAACTACAAAGCATACAGCGCTTACAGACCGCTGTATATTATGTAGAGAGTTAGCAGCGACTAATTTATGACTTAGATAATTTTTGATAGTCTTCAGGCGTCGTGAAAACTTATAGCCTAGGAATAAGAGGCTTTCTACATAATAAATATAATTGTTATATACATGAACTGTGTTGTGTACGGTGATCTCAGGAATGTAGGGATAATGACCTTACACGGAGAATCTTTTGCTCTGAGGCATCCCGCGGGGAGTGGGTCTCCCCACGCGCGTATGTGGGATTCGCTGCGCCCGAAAAGTGGTAAGGTGGACGCAGTTCTACCCACAAAAATCGTCGTTCACCTTAGGCTATTGAGCCCCACCGCCACGACAAGGCTTGAACCACGGTGGGGAACGTTAAGATTAATATCCTATCCTATCCCAAAACTCTTGTCCCATTCTCATATCAATTCTTCTTATTATTACTAAGTCTTTAAAATGTTAAAAGGTTCGAGAAACGCTGTCAGCCCGAAATATCAATTCCAAATAGTTCGCGGCATCTGCAATAGGCGATATAACTTGCTCTATAATAAGCCGCTCTTTTTTCACGTAATGTAAAAATAAACATAACTAAGTAGTGTTTCTAATATTTCTTATGTTGTTATATATTGAGACAGGTCTTTCCGCATTTCCCCACCATGGTTCAGGCCTTGTCGTGGCGGTGGGGCTCAGTAACCTAGGGTGAGCGGTGCACCTTGGGCGAAGTGAATTGGGCCGAGGGGACTCTTTGTACCCCTCTTATAAGAAGAGGGGACAAAAGAGCAGGGGGCAAGGGGCGAGGATGGGAACCTCACTCCATTGTACTGTCCTGAAGTTGGGAGCGGTTGTTCTGTGGTGCGGGACAACCTCTCATATGGAGGTGGCGTCGGTCCCTTCCGGGACTGACTAGCCGTCGAGGTGCCCTATTTGTTTACTAGATCCGGGGCACCTCACCAAAGGCGGCATTGGTGGCACTCGCCGGGTTTTAGTGGGTAGAGCTGCGTCCACTTACCAGCTATCGGGCGCAGCGAGTCCCACATACATACCTACAGAGCATTTCCCGGCGTAAAAAAAAAAAAGTTTAGCTCTTAGGTTAGCGACCATTACTGAAAACAGCACATTGTACGGCGTGGTTGACCGGTTATAAAAATGGGTCCAAAACAAGGTCTGGCAGTGTGCTTTTGAAGCGTTCCATACTGCCAGCTTTCTTATAAAAAGCGATCCACACAACGCGTATTCCATCCACGGTCAACTTCTCCATATGAAGCATTTCATCCTACCGATCCCACAAGTAAACCGTAATTACGTTTCCTATCAATCGATTAGGAACGAATCTGTTACGTACGCCAGTATTTCCACTCTCGCTTCCCTGTTTACTTCCGCATATTCCGGTCCGATACCGTCTAGAAGCAGGAACCAGGAAAAGGCGCGACAGGTTTGACGCGCGTTAGATAAAATGGAAAAAGTGTATTACATGCATCATATCGACATACTGACAGGGGTATTTCAAATATTTATACTACTTACAAGTTTTTGATCACAAGTTAACAATCTTTTGAATGTTTTTTTTTTTTATAGCTTAAGAAAGCGTAGTTTGTTTGTTTGTTTAAATGTGCCAATTTCCGGATCTATAAGTCGGATTTATAAAATAATTTTTACATTTAAAGCCAAACCATAAAAATCAAAACACTCGCCATATTGCGGTTAATTTCAGAACTAATTTCTGTATGGTCTATAACTATGTATTACCGTATTAAAGATACAGTGGCGACACCAATACAGGGTTTATATATTTCAGATCAGGCTACAATAGCCTAATTATTGGGTAGGGTTGGCTTAGTGGATTTATTATAGACGTTAATGTTTTTTTCAATTTTGGTAAAGGTACCGCGGTAATCAGCTCTGCCTTTTATATATAGATATTTTGTGTGAATTGTCCAAAATACAATTCTGCGCAGACGAATTCGTGGGACCAGCTATTCTAAATATGCCTACAGAAAAGTCCTCGATAGCATTTTATGTATATATATCAAAAATAACATACTGCCTATACCTATCCATTTTAATACCAATATATCCAATATCAAATATATCCAATTGAATACTTAAAAAATTGTTAATTTTGAAGCGGTAACGTAAAAGCTACATAAATACGGTATTAATGCTTATCATCATTACATAATAGAAAACAAAGTCCTTCCTCGCGTCCGTCTGTCTGTACGCGATTAACTCAAAAACTACTAACTAAATTGATTTTCATGCTGTTTTCAACATGAAATAGGTAATAAAGTAATTCATGAGGCAGGTTAAAGTATATAATTTACCCAGACTGTATAAATTGATAAATAGTTAGATAATTATTATAAAAGTCGGAAAAATTTAAGCCGCTTGACAGCTTACTTTAAAAATGCTACCTTTTTTGTTATACCTCTAAGAGATATAACAAAAAAAGTAGAAAAATGATCATCATCGGTACGGATACGCCCGTAAATATAAAATAACGTGGGTGAAGCTGCGGGTAACAGCTAGTTGGGGATAATTTAATCATCTTTTCCTAGCCTATTATTAAAATAAACTATTTTTTGTTTAGTTTTTTTTTGTTTTCACTTATTTAGTCGTGGAGTTCATTTATTAATCTTTGGGATAGGTATATTATTATATTTATTTTTCATTAATGGTTTATTAAGTAAGGTGCTCATTCACAGGCAGGTAGTAATTTACCTAAAAGATATAATATAATGCCTCACAGGATTAATTCCAATATAGCTAAGGCTGCTAGAATCCAAGAATCCGAGAAGCAGACTTAATTCCGTCACGTTTTGGATGCTGAACCAATCTAATGAAGGGCGTTAATATAAATGTCTTAAAAATGTTCTATCCGCCACCATTTCGCTACAGCGAAAAGACTTGATCTATTTATTAATCTACATAAACGCGAGCGAAGCCGCGGGTAAAAGCTAGTCCTTAATATTTTAGCTTCTTTTGAGTACTGAGAGAGTTTCGACATTTATCTAGGCATTGTGTACAAATTAATCTTCATCCAACACTTGACCAATATTAGAATTTAAAAATAAATCTCTAAGCAGAAGTAAAGGCTAAAGGCAATCTTTGAAACTTTCTTTCCATTATAATATTATATACAAAATAAATTAAGATTGGACCACGAACGAAACGACAACCCTCACACAACAACCCATCGCGATGTGAAATGTTGTCAACGCCATTTACTTTATTTAGTACGAATTTATTTAACAGGTAAGAATTGAAATCGATATATTATTTTGACTTATAATAATATACTGTCATAGGAAACATTCCATAGAATTAGCGCCATCTAGTTGAATAGTATGCTTGACACTGTTTTTGTAATGTTTTACTTTCCCGCGGGAATTCGGCACTTTTATGAGAATACATGGTTTGAAAACAACGACAACATGAGGTATCAGCAAATTAAATTAATAAGTTGTTGTATACAAAGCTGTTTAATTACCTAATTACAGTTTTTTAACTATCTCACGGGAAGTCTTTAATTTACCGGGATCAAAAGTATCCTATATGTTGACCAGGGGTATAAGCTACCACCATACAAAATTTCATTTAAATCGGTCCAGTCGTTTCGCAGATTAGCCATTACAAACAGACAGACAAACAGAGAAACAGAAAAATCGAAAAAAATCCAGATTAGTTCTATTTCATTTCTTACATCCCCCTGACACGGTTTTTAGCATTTTTTTTGATTGTACAAGAATTAGACCTCTACAGTTTTATTATATGTATAGATAGCTAGATATAGGAGCTGTTCTATAGATGGATTGACTCACCATGATATCTCTGGAACTATAAGAGCTAGAGACTTGTAATTCGGTATGAATATTACTTTTGCCATGTAGTGGTCAGCTAAGAACGGATTTTAAGAAACTCCTCCCCCTCCCTCTTTGACAGAACGAAGTCTGTGCGGGCAGCTAGTTATTAACCGACTTCAAAAAAAGAGGTGGTTCTCAATTCGTCTGTATGTTTTCTCTTTTTTTTGTATGTATGTGACAGGATTACTCCGCTGTTTGTGAATGGATTTCGATGGTTATTTTTTTCTTTGAAAGCTGGTGCTTCCAATTTGGTCCCATATTAATTTTATTAAGATCTGACATGCCGTTTTTTAGTTATTCCCAATAATGCCTATTTGGTTGATTTCTTTTACCTCCATGATATGCTGATATGCTCATTTTATTACTTGTCGATGTAACAATTGTATAGGATGCTTTGGTAGCACACCATAGTATGTCGCAGTCATCGTAATCATCATCATCGTCATCGTCCTTTATCCGTCCACTGCTGGACATAGGTGTCGGTGTCGTATTTGTTGCTGTACCCTACCACCTTTTTTTGTTATCGCAGGAAAATGCTTTTTACGCATGTAGCCAGGATCTCGGGTAGATCCTGACCCTATGTGGGACTCGCACCTGGGAGGGCCCTACCCGTAAACTAAAACCACTGCGAGCGCCTTCAGCCGCATTATGAGGGTCCCGGATAGGCATTCAACAGGATCACCTCAGTAACAGGCTGGCCCCGGCGAAGGCCAGACTACTCCTCTTAAGGGGGGGACTAACCGGCTGCTTAGGCAGTCCCCACGACGACGTGTCATACTGGGCCCAGGTTCCCATCCTTAACCCGACATGAGCACAGGGGCGTTACTGGAGGCGCATTAAGTAGCGCCTCCTGCGCACCCCCGTTCGTCGCCCACGGGGGGAGGCCTCGTCGGCGGCCTCCTCTCTCACCCGTTCGTCGGCCTCCTTCTGGGACATTACTGCCTCGCAGAAGGAAACCGTCCAGGACTCGTCGTCACCGATTATCGCAGTGATGACACTCGGCAGAGACAAGTCCCCTCCGATGACCGATGTCAGATCATGACGCAGCGCCGCCCATCTCGGGCACACCTCGAGGGTGTGCTGGGCCGAGTCCACCGCCGCGACACAATCTTGACACACTGTCAACGGCTCCCTGCGGGCCGTCCGGCACAGGTACTCACCAAAGCAACCAAGCCCAGTGAGCACCTGTGTCAGACGGAAGGTGAGGGGTTTGCGCTTACGGCGTATCCACCGCTCAAGGACCGGACGCAGAGCAACCGTTAGGCTTTTGCCGTACGGCTGTCGCGCCAGGTCCTCCCCCCACCTTCGCATTAACGCCTCTTGCCCTAGTCGGCGAACCCGAAGGATCCCGTCCAACGTAAGGCTCTCACCAAGAGACCTCCTATCCGAGACATAGGAGTGCGTCGGCAAGAACCTCCGCCACGAGTTCCCACGGGGGGTCACCGGCCAGTGGATGCCGCCCACGATACTGTACGGTACCCCCGGATCACTCTTACCGCGATGACCCACTGCGCCGAGCGCAGCTGTGCCTTATTTCTCGTGGTAAGATGACCCGCCCAGATTGGTGCACCGTAAGTTGCCATACTCCGGCAGACTCCTGTACCCTACCACCTACCTTGGCTGACACCGACACCAAAAGTAACTATAATGACGTGGTAAACGCGAAGTTTGTACATTGGTAGAAAATTAAGTTGACTATAAATTGGAAGCACAAAAATTAAAGAAACACAGTTATTTTATTACTTTTTAGTTTAGTATTTTTGTAGTCGGTTTTAATTTTTTGTAAAATGTTTTTATTAATATAACAACATTTAGTTGTTATATTTACTCAATTACTTTGTTATATTTATACTAGAGGATTCTTAGAGGATTACGAATGTATTTGATTAGGATTTCAATACAATAAGCGTATAGAAATATAATAAAATACAAAAGGGACATATATAAGGGTATATTAAAGGCCAATCTCTTTCACTGCTTATATGGTTCAAAACTAAAGGAAATAACCATTTAAATATCATGCTAGTGGCACTTTAATAAAATACTAAAAGCCCAGATCTGTGTGGGTGCCATATTTAACTTGCAGGCGCCTTCCGCATAAATCCGTATCGGAAAACTGAGAGGAAACAGTAATCATTAGACACTTGCTAATCTATACAGGATATCTTAGGGCTATATTATACACATATTAATTTTAATTGATCCGTACAAGAATTAAGAAAATGAGATTAGGTAGTATATATATAGAGAGTAACAAAATACTTGAATTAAAATTAACTAGCACTTGGAAAAGATTTTTCTTTGAGATTTTTACAAGAATAAAATAAGACGTTATGATTATTATTTTCGGCTGAAATACTTCTGTTATTATTATTATATAAGTATATGGATAAAATTAGCGGAAAATAATATTCGAAAGTGAAACCTATTGCCATTTAGCAGAAACTAAGCAACCATTCTTTTGGCATTGACATAAAAAACACCTTAACAATTATTTCCCTTTTATTCTATTTGAAACAAAAATGTCCCTCAAAGATATTTCGAAATTTTGTATTGAAATAAATAAAAAATTAAATGAGTTTGTTTACTTTAAGTGTAAGTTTATATTATGTTTTTAAAATCACTTAACGACTTACTAACTTATAAAATAAGTTATAAGCCTACTTATTTTATAATTTAGTAAGTCGTTAAGTGATTTTAAAAACATAATATAAACTTACACTTAAAGTAAACAAACTCATTTAATTTTTTATTTATTTCAATACAAAATTTTAGGCCTCGTTGGCGGCCTCTTAGCTCTCACCCACTCGCCGTCCAGGACTTGTCGTCGCCGGGCTTTGTGGTGATTACGCTCGGCAGAGATACGTTCCCTCCGATGACAGACGTCAGATCGTCAAGCAGCGCAGCCCACCTCGGGCAAACCTTTAGGGTGTGCTGGGCCGAGTCCACCGTCGAGCACAGTGCAACCCTCCCACCGGTAAATGTTTTAAGATATTTCAATACTGCGAAAGGGTTTTATAAAAAAAAATGGTGTAGTGTAAGATTTAGAAGAAGGCTTTGTTTAGTATTTCTCTGTGAGGTTTGTGTTTGGTGTAGTATGAAATTATCTGTAATCAATAGAATCAGGCGTTACTCTGCGGAAATCCATTATATAAGATATTAAATTATATTATATTAATTAGCAATTATCCCGCGAAACACGCAGTCTTTACAGCAAATGTGTGAGTGCACGCATATGCATGCATATAGCACCGCCCTCCTTTCCCACACTACTAATCGTAGAGTCTACATCCTGAGGACGCCTCGGTTTCGGGGCGAAACGTGCGTAGATTGTTTGGTGGTGGTCTTCTACTGTGGTTGTGGTGCATGTGGGGTGGTGGTGCATGTGGGGTGGTGGTGCATGCGAGTGTACGCATATGCAGTGTGGGAAAGGAGGGCGGTGCTATATGCATGCATATGCGTGCACTCACACATTTGCTGTAAAGACTGCGTGTTTCGCGGGATAATTGCTAATTAATATAATATAAGTAATTTAATATCTTATTTATCTGTAATCATTAGTCTATCAGACGTAGTTTTGTACTGCGGTTGGAACTTTACACTGCCCAATCTATTACGGTAATCTATTCAGTATTCTACTGATATATACACCGCAGTGTGCTTTATTCTTCATCATCATCATAATCAGCTTCTATCCGTCCACTGCGTAGGCCTCCTTTAATGAACGCCAAGATGGCCGATCCATTGCCACTCGCATCCAACACGGACCGGCCACTGTACGGAGATCGTCTTCCCACCTGGTTAATGGTCGACCAACACTTCGTTTACCTAAACGCGGCCTCCACTCTCGAACCTTCATGGTACATCGGCCATCCGTTCTCCTGTGTGTGTGACCAGCCCACTGCCACTTCAACGAGATTATTCTTCTTCTTATATATTGTTTTTCTTTAACGCCGGGAAATGCTCTGAGGCATCCTGCGGGGAGGAGTGGGTACCACCCAGCGAGTACCACCAATGCCGCCTTTGGTGAGGTGCCCCTGATATAATGAGCAAACAGGGCACCTCGACGGCTAGTCAGTCCCCCAAGGGACAGACGCCACCTCCACAGAGGGGTTGTCCCGCACCACAGAATAACCCTTCCCAACGTCGGGACAGTACAATAGGGTGAGGTTCCCGTCCTCGCCCCTTGCCCCCTTCTTTTTGTCCCCTCTTCTTATAAGAGGGGTACAAAGAGCCCCCTCGGCTCAATTATCTTCTCCCAAGGTGCTGGGCTCATCCTAGGCTACTGAGCCCCACCGGCACGTCAAGGCCTGAACCATGGTGGGGCTGATCATAATATATGATGATAATGATTCTCCTAGTTTTATTAATAACTATTACTCGTTGCTATTACTACTATAGTATTATTTCTAATATGAAATTACAAAGGGGGCAAACCGTTTTGCTTATGTTTTTAGCATAATACATCATTATGAAGGAGTCACATTTACAAATTCTTTCATGGCACTGCTAGTCTGCAGCAATTTGTATAGGAGAAAATCACACGAAAAAATTATTAAAAAATTATAATATATTTATTAACAACATTAACATCTTACAACTAATAATATCTTACGGGTATATTGCACAAAAACAGCTGATGTGAGACAACTGTTAAAAAATATAAATTATATTCTTAACAATAAAGTAAAGTGCAATAATAGTATTGCTATGTTTATAAAGCATATAATAATAAGTCTTTTTAAGACTATTACAATCAAACTTGATATAACAATATGTCTGTCTAATAAATTACTTATTTATTCCTAAATGGTAACAAAAAATCTCTTCTGGCTGTTTTATCTGCCTAAACAACCTTCGTGATGTGAAACTTGATTTTTAAGTAAGATCTTGCATTCATTGTGATTATGAATTATCGTCTTAATAGTACAGTTTTGACGTTTCTATCACGAAAAAGTCATAGCCTTAGGAACTAAGTAAGTTGTTTCTCAAAGTTTGCACTTTGCTGCTTCAAAAGTGATTCAAATATTACTATGGTAACTCTAAACCAGTATGATAAGATGAGTATAATATTAATAAAGTTAGGAAGATGTCTTAATATGAATTGGCTTTCTTAGTGGTTTGCGAGATGGTTTCCTTTCAGGCTTCACCATTCTTTTTGAATACGTATAATGGGTTTGAGGATGTTTTTGACTTGATGGAGAATGGCTGTGCGTTCTATAGCTTTGATCAGAAGCAGCTCCTTGAATATACTGGCTTTGTTGCAAATAATGTAAGTTTGCGGATTTAGGACTGTTTGGATTACTGAGGACGGTCTGTGGAACCATAACTCTGTATTGAGCTTGATATTTTGAGGATGGAATTGGAGTAACATAGCTTACACTCTGCACGCTAGTCTGTGGCTGTTTTTGATACGGGTAAACAGTAGCAATAGTATGGTCTTTGCTGGGATAGTTTTCCGAGGGACCGCCAAGGGAAGAATCTCTTCCTTGGGTATCATATGAATACTGGACTGCTCCCGAAGAAGGATTTACTTGGTAATTTTCACTATGTATCAGCTGCGATGGTAAAACAGACACTGTTTCTTTTTGTGTTTGCTGCGATGGATAATATTGAGATGATGAACTGTAGGCGGGAATATCAACTTTTACAGGCCCATATTCAGATGAAGGTACTTCTTTTGATGCAGTTTCTTCATGTATTTCATAATTCGCTGCTGGCCTGGGAGACGCATATTGTGTAGCTTGTCCGTCTGTTTGGTGTGCTTCGCTATGTGCTTCATAAGCACTATTAGTGTTTGGGTCATTAGACTGAGATGGTGAATAACCTAGACTAGGGTCTTGTGGGCTAGCTTGATGTTCATCTGTTTCATGGTGATATGCGTGCGTTTCAGGGTTTGCTTGTTGAACATATTGTGATTGATCATAATAACTCTGTGCCTGACCATCAGTTTGGGGCTCATATACATACTGGTATTGATATTGTTGCTGTGAAGGATGCTCGTAAACTGCTTGATGTTGAGAAACGTACTGCTGAGAATAGCTAGCAGGATATTTTGCCATTACTGGTTTTACACCGGAATAGTTTATGCCTGAATAATCCGTCTGGGTGTATGCGGGATTAGAATAAGGGTTTGAATAATGACCTGCGTCACTGTGGGCTGATAACGGCGAGGTTTGATAAGACATAATTTTTGGTGCAAATGGATATCCATTCTTCTTGAAATATTGATTTACTAGCTCTTGTAAGTTAACACTGTTGATATGTTGTGATAGTGGATAGTTGTTAGGTAAATCAGCGTAGAGTTCTGCGGTAGGGTTTTTGAGATAAGAACTAGGTACTCTTAGAACCAATACTGGTACTATCCTTTGATTTTGGTTGATATAAGTATTTTGGGTACGTAAATGATCTTGTGTTAATCCAACATTTTGATATTGTGGGTTCTTAAGCAACTGTGTGGGATCTACAAAGTAATTCGGCATAAGTGATGGAAATTGTCCACTTAGTCCAGAAAATTCTTGACCATCATATGTAGTGTACAGAGTTTGAGATGGTTTCTCAGTCTCAACTTCTTCATATTTCGTTTTCAAGGGATTTGAAGGAACCTCGTAGTCGTAACCATTTTGATGATCCTTAACTTGAACTAATTCAAATGCTTGGGATGGTTGTATTTCGACTGAAGTTGCGTGCGATGAATATCCGCTATCGGGTGATGAGTATTTACTACTATGTACGCTATGGGATGGGATATCATGCTGAGAGTATGGGTAGATCATAAATTTTCCTTTATCATGACTAGGTTTACCGAAATAGGAATATTTATATCCATTGTTGGTTCTATATCCGTAGCCAAGATTAGCGTCTATTGTTCTTTTTCCTTTGGATTTAGTATCTGTATCATTGAAAATTTCTATGGCAATTACAGCTGGAAATAGTTTATTCGGTTTTGAATCCGTAGAATTAGTCTTACTTCCTTTATTTTCTTTTTCAATCTTGTCACTTTCTACTTCTACTGGCGCAGTAGATTTTACACCAAACTTTTCTTCGACTTCTCTCAGGAATTTTCGTTCGTCCTTTGTCAAGGCTTGTTTATCATTGTCTTCTTTTTCTGGTTTGTATTTCTTTGGATCTGGCTCAGTGCTTACACACTTTAACAGCAGGCATAATACAATCTGAAATTAGAAACAAATATAAATGAGTATGTTTATATTGTAAATGCTTCTTTGATACTAAAGACCGCTTTATATAGAGCCATTCAAATTTCAGACTGGAGGCCGCCTTTGGAAAGAGCAATGGTTAACCTAGATGACAATCTCGGTTCGTTCGATTAACGTCTAATGAGAGAATATACCTGTAGCTCGGTCGAGCTAACTGTGATGTGATGTGTGGTCGGCATTTGACATTATGTATTAGTATGTCATGAAGACTTTAAACCAAAATAATAATCCCGGTTCTTTTTTTTAGGTCGCAAATTTTAAGGACGGTAATTAATATTTCTAAAAAAAGAGTGTAACATAATAAATATATTTAATTTTAAAAAATTACATATGGTTTAAGACATTGCGTTTTATTATATCTAAAACATATACGTATACACCATTATTATCGATAAAATGACGACTATGATCTTTAATAATGAGATGGCACGACTCTTGTCGTAAATGTTATCTATGACAGTATATTATAAGTCTATGGTTAACTTTATGTGTTTATATAACTGTCATTTTCTCGGACCTACATTACGAAACCCCGTTCCGTAGATGTGCAGATTATCCAACTAATTTAAAAAATAATTTCCATGACCACTGACGCGTCGTATGCCGTATTTTTTGGCAACTTTTTGCGATGCATCCGTCGTGGGTATCCTGGGAAGAAGAGCAGGACAGGAAGTGTAATTACAAGCACCTATCTTGCTTCTGATATGTCTCAGCTAGCACATCGAGGCTACGTATCGGGTGGACGCGTTTATTTTTACGGGTAGCATTGACACTTAAGTATTATCAACGTAAGCTAAGGATCCATGTCAAAGTACCATTGGGTCTGTCATATATGAAAGACCCGATAGCCGATTGGCCAAAACTTGGATATAAACTTAATTATACTCCTAATAGAAAAAGAATGAAGCATGGAGCATATATTATCCGGAATAGAGCGGTAATGTTTTGTATGAAAATCCGCCAAATTTGTGCTGCAACGCTACGCCGGTTCTGCGCTCTGTTTAGTCGACCGTTGGTCATTGCTGAATGATTAGCCAACAGGACGTACATACAGATCATTGGTTGGTTAAATTTCTATTACGTCAGTGACAAATCACTGACCAATTTCGCAATATTATCGACTCACATTACTCTATCCCGTTATATGCTCGATGGAATGAAGAATAGAATAAATTGAGCCTATATTAACTTACTTAGAGATTGATGGATGAAAAAATAATCAGAGAGTCCATTAATATATTTCTTTCGACATTTTAACATATTATTATGTATGTTAGTAATGGAATAAGTATTCATAAAACTGGCTCGATTTTAGGATCGGCATTAGTGGGCGGATATTATGGCGATGATATAACGTAAACACGGAAAGAAAATAAGTTTTAGCGGAAATATATCCGGTTTTGAAATTGGAAGAAATACATGTGTTAATTAAAATGACATTTATTTATGTCCATAATAAAAATGCTTTAGGGCTTGTTATGCAATATCCTTGCCTATTTGGTATACATGTTATTACAAATGTTACCATTTACAAATTCCGTATTAACTACCATCGTTTTGGCAATTATTGGTGTAAGGCCATATCCAAAAGTTAAATTCAAACGTATATCCATGATCCATTAGGTACATTCATGATAAAAACTATAAACGTGCTTGATGTGACTCGAACCCATGATCGCTGCGTCTAGTTAGTTATTTGTACTAGACACCTCACCCTCAAAGTTCAGACTAGCGGGCCATCAAATTGACAGTAGTGGACGTCAAAAAGTTTATTTACCTAAATCGTCCATACAAAAATTTTTGTATGGACGATAGTGCGTGTAGACCTAAAAAGGTACAGTGGCGACACCACACAAGGTTTATTTATTTCTGGACAGGCTATGCTTATTTTATATTTATTTATTTATTTGGATAACAGTACAGAAACAATTACGAGAATAAAAGCGTAGCATAAATAAATAAATAATAAATAAATAAATAAATAAAACAGAAAAATTGATACAAATTGTTCCCTCTATGTCTCTCTATGTCTCACTAAGAACATGAGGTTTAGATTTTATAGCAAAGACAGTAAATATGACTAGTTATTACTATACATAATATAAAGTTAATGGAAATACCGCAATGACGATTAATAAAATAAATATCTAAACAAATAATTTCATAATTTTAGTTTTAAAAAGACGCCGGGAGCATGAAAACATATCTATTTCATTAAACAAACAATTGTGCAGGACACACATTCTGTGAAGTTGCGCAAGTAACACAAAGTGATTTCATGAGATGTTGGTCTGGCTTAATTAACACAGCGTACGCTTAATTAACATCACGATAATATATGAATTATTGTACGTCTATACATGCAAAGATGCACATTACAGAGTAATGCAGAGGAAAGTGAGATGCTGCGGATTATATCGGCAAAGTGAAAGTCCAGCAGGATTGCAACATTAACGTTTCCTTGTCTCGGGACAGGAAAAACAGCGCTTATTTACTTGTCTCGATTTAAATTGTTGCTTATAAAGTTCTTGTAGTAGTTAGACCATAGACATTAAATATTTATTTCTACTTATCACATCAGTAGATAAGTATGTAGGTTGCAATTTATATTTTGTAGACAGGTCAGTAAAAATGCTTAATGTTTGAAAAAACCAATTCATAAATACGGTTTTATACTTAGTTTTTTCATAAGTAAGTCACTACCGGATTGTTTGGACTATATTAAAGCCTTACCTGATATCCCACTATTATTGTATTTTATATTATACTTACTTAATAATAATAATACCTTAATAGTACCTTTATTTAGAAAAATCTTATTCATTTAACTAGTTATTGCCTTTTTTTTTTCAAATGGATCTATGCTAATGGCCCGAAGGCCCTAATGCTTCATCGGATTAGTGTGAGCCCATTCGGCTCACTTTTGATTTATAAAGTGGGGGGCTGCCCCCCGCCTACCGTGCAGTCTGCGACCACACGGCCTCCTGGCGTCGGTTGTGAGTTATTGCCCTATGTGTCTTTAACGACTAGGAAAATAAAATTTGAGTCACGACATGGAATAATTTACCACACAAAATTAATACACCTACACTAGAACCAGAAACATATTACATAAACGTGTACGGAGTTTGAACCCGCGACCCCTCGGCACAGCAGGTGACGATGCTTACAATTATGTAGAAATTGATATTAAGGCGGAATTAAGATATGATTTATACTTGAATGTATATATCGATTATAATATACTAGTTATTATTATTATTTATTCTCCGTGCGGTGGCCGGTCCATGTTGGATGCGAGTGGCAAGGGATCGGTCATCTTAGCGTTCATTGACTGAGGTCTATGTTCAGCAGTGGACAGATAGAGGCTGATGATGATGATAGAGTAGGTACGTATGTAAAAAAACCTTAAATAAATAGACTATTCACTAATCGCTATACCGTTCCTTGGTACTAAGATTATCAATTAAGGTAGTTTTAGTAATGAGCAAACAAACAAATTTCATTTTTGAATCTAATTTTGTTACTTTATTAGTAGAGATTGGTATTAGATTATTACCAAAGAAAAACGTCATAAGTGTCATAATGTGCATCTATACAATATACATCCGGCGATAGACGGTGTAGGCTTTTAAACTCTTTTACGCAACATATTACTTATGAACGATCATTGTTCTTACAAGATTGTTATCTTAATCAATAAAATGAAAATAGTGCAAGTCATCATGCACATAGTTACAATTGCTATAATTAATACCTTAATTGATACATGAAATATAATAAATGCTCAATGACCTGTAATAATGCCGTAACCGCAATGACTCGTATATTTGAAATCAGGCCATCTTTACCATTTGTATTTCGACACGCGCCATTTTGAAGAGCATCAGTGTTGACATACTTCTCGTAACTTAACGAGTTGGTGCGATTTTTATTTGTATCTGATTCCAAACTAGGTAGAACCTGTATGATAGCAACCATACAATAGAACTTAAATATTTCTAGATACACATTATAGATAAACTACACCCAGGCACAGAACAAATGATTATGTTCATCACACAAACATTTTTCCTGGGTGGGGATAGAACCCACGACCTTCTGGTTTAGCAAAGGTGGCATTGGTGGAACTCGCCGGGTTTTAGTGGGTAGAGCTGCATCCACTTACCAGCTTTCGGGCGCAGCGAGTCCCACATTCCCGCGTGGGGAGACCCACTACCCCGCGGGATGCCTCAGAGCATTTCCCGGCGTTAAAAACAAGGTAGGCGGTAGGTAGGTACAGCAACAAATACGACACCGACTCCAAAAGTAACTATAATGACGTGGTAAACGCAAAGATTGTACATTAGTAGAAGAATAAGTTGATTATATTAAGTTGTAAGCACAAAAATTAAAGTAACGCAACTATTTTATTACATTTTAGTCTTTTGTTAGTATGTATTGTTATAGCGGCAGCGGAAATACACCATCTATAAAAAATTTACCTCTATAATCTAACTATCACGGTTCATGAGACACACGAATGGACAGACGGACGGACAGCGAAACCTTAGTAATAGGGTTCCCGTTTTACCCATCGGGTACGGAACCTTTATGTTTATTTTATATTTAATTAAGTAATAATAAAGTTGTAGTATAATGTCTGGTAAAATCATTTCTCCTTATCTTAATACCCCTTCGATAAACATTTTGAGAACATTTTGAAAGCTCGTAGGACTTGCGCTACATCCAGTTAACAAATATGACATAAGATTAATTTTAATAAGCATATACATCCCCATGCAACCATTTATATTCATCATAACTATCGTTAGCGGGATTCGAAGCCGCGACCCCCATGTCAAGTAGCATACCATTTACCATCAGGCGCCTGTCAAACTCGATCTAATGATTGATGTTTGTGTGGGATTCATCAAAATTATATGAGTGGAACATCAATTATGTCTGCAATTATCTCAATTTTATCATCATTATGTTCAACAATTTGTAGTCATCCAATGACCAATCTAGTATGGGTGCTCTATAACAGATTAATTATACTGTTAATCGAATTAGGAAATGTATAGAAAGATATTTTATCGTATTTATATTCGGATTTTTATCGCATTTTAGTAAGACCCATATGTAAGTTTAAAAAATCAATATACACCAAGAAGGACTAATTTCTATTTTAAAAACGCTATAGAATCCGAATACGCAAACGAATTTCACTCGTGGTAATTTAAGTATATCATAAGTGAAGTTCGTGTAAATATAATAAATGTTGGTCAATTTTTAACTGGAATTTTGTGTCAATTTCTTAACGGTTTTCCATTTTTTCTAGGATCTTTCATCTATTTCGCTTTTACACGACGTCAATCTGGTCCCGTGGTAAGTTCTCGACGAACTTGTGTTACGGGTACCAGACAACGGAAATATATTTAATACTTTTATACTATACATATACTTAAGATTTTTATTTTGTAATACACATATTTAATACACATCCATGACCTAGGAACACAGAAAACTTTTCGTTCCCTGGCGGGATTCGAACCCGCTACCTCCGGCTTGAGCGCCAATGCGCTAACCGTGGAGCCTCTGAGATCGTATTTTTTTTTGATAATTGCGATTATGAAGAAAATTATCACACTCTTGTGTAATAAAATGACGCATAAATGTTTCCCACACCAATATTAAACTCGTTCTCCTTTATAATTTAATTAAGTAGTGGAACTAATTTAGCAAAAATGCAAATGGCGACCTCTAACCCGGAAATAGCGATAAAAAGAAAACCAAGACTTAATAATAAATCAGCGATATTGCAACACCTTGCGAATAAACAAATATTTTCTCTCGACCATATCTCATACAACTTGCATATTTTTAAAACACATTTGAATAAATTAACATAGATTAACGTATCTAGTTAGGTCCTCATAACCGAACTTTTGAACAGTGACGAGACTTTTTTCATATTAAAAAATAATTATATAACATATTAAAATTATTTATATGAAGAACCATATGAAATCAAATAGATCTTTATTCTGTAGGTAAGAAATTTGTACACTTTAAACACGTCCAATAAAAAGTCAGTAGGTAATAATGTTATTGTAGAGAGGGAGGCCTTTGCCTTTTGCTAGGAAAAAAATATTAATAAAAAAAACTAATTTGAGATACAGGCCTTAAGTAAAACAAGAAAAACAAATTGCTCTTTTGTTATAAAAAAGAACATTCAGACATATGTTTGAAAATCCTAAAGCGAATGTCTTATTACCATTGATTTCTAAGAAAACAATGGTTTTTGGATAAGATCAAATTACTTTTAATATTTTCTTTTTAAATAATTTTTATTCACCTTTTTCTTTTATTGATCAAAACCTATTCATAAAAGTAAAAAATGAAAATTAATAAGTAATTGTAACGTAAATCATAATATCTCTATTTCGTTTAAAAGGTTTAAAATGATTTCAAATCCTGAGACTAGAATATACTAGAAATACATAATAATATCTTTTTTCAAACAGTTTTAAAGAATATAACTTTGAAGTCCAAAATTTTTAATATTTATTTACAAAGATTTTGTTTCATTCCTCCTACAATTATGTAATTATTAAATATCTTTAAAATTGTTTCCACCGCGTTATGTTAGTTGTGTAAGTAATTCTTCATTTATGTTGGTATACCGTTATATTGGTGCGAATCACGAAAACTCTCATTGTTCATAATTTTACTGTTCACGCGATCTTTCTATTATGACATAAGCAATCAAAGATAAGTCTAATTAATACTAATTGCAAATATAAATTATTGGATGCTGAAATGGCCAACGTGGTAACATGTCTATCACATAATGACTATGGGATCAAACTAATAATATTATCAAACGAAGTATAGATATATAATAATAATAACTTAACTACTACTGAAACTACAACTTTAAAATAAAATTATTAGTCTAAAATTTAGAGAAACTAAAAAAAAAGTGTGTGTGTGTCAGCTCCGACGCACGATTGGAGTTTACTCATTACGAACGATAATTATGATATATATCGAGTAGAAAAAAAGGGTAAATGAACGCATCTGCTAAAATGATAAGAGAAACAAACATATATCTGTAATTATTCGGATTATTTATATTACTTCAATAAAGCGTATTACATAAAGTATGTTACAAAATAATAATAATAATAACAAAGAGGAGGCCACGAGAATAAGATCAGGGAGGATCAGAGGCATTTCACTTAGTACATTTGGTTTTTTGTATGAGATTGGAAAGTCGTTATATTGCGTTGGATGGCGCTATTTTAGTTTTTTTTTTATGTCTATGAAATTTTTACATGTTTTATGTTGAAGACCTAAATTTATTCTTATATAAAATATACATGATTTATTTTTTAACAAATATTTAATACTTAATCGAAATTAAATTCTTTACTTGACAAGTTTGTACAATTAAACTTGAACCAAGTGTTCAATGGTCACACCGAATAATATATTTAGGGAGGCAACATTAATATTTTAAAGTTTCTGATTGGTTAATTATCAAATTGAAGAGTTTTAATTTATTGTATTATTGTTAGAAAGAAATTGCAAATTAGAAATATGATTTTGAAAATATGAAAAAGAATATTTGAAAAGAATAAATATATTATATTAAAATTACTAGGCTTTTCTGGGCTGAAATTTAAAATAATTTTAAAATCGCCGCGAATATTGGAACGTAATGACTTTTTTTAGTCTGCTAACATTTCTCAATTTCGATTTTCGAATTCATTTTTGTTATTACGTAGGGAAAATGGCGGGAAGCATCGAGACGCGCGGTTGTGTTTTTTTTTGGTTTCCCGTTAATTAATTGTTATTTTGTGTTTTGTCCATTCAGAGTGGTTTTCTATAGTGCTTGTTTTTTTGTGGAGAATGATAGTTGATTGATGGAGGCTAGAGGGGCGAAGCCGCGCTCCTTGGGGTTTCCCGCCATTTCTCCGTATTACAGACCGAATATTGTATTTTGTATGGCTAATAGCGTAGTAGCTAATGCCTTTAAATGAAAAAAATAATAAATTACGTAGTATTCCTTGGCTTAAAGGTCTCGTAACCAGGCCATAAAATATTATTAAAAAAAAAAACGTAGTATTCCCTAGTTTGTGTTTTTGATCATTCAATCTTGAATGTGCTCTAGTTGTTTTATTTTCTTATCCACTCATGTTTTAAAAAACCATTGTGAGTTGTGACTATGATAACGTAAGAAACTACATGAAGACAGTTTTCTATACGGAAATTAATACAATGCCAATTACATAAAAATCAAAATTGTGATTTCATATGCAATTTGGTTAGTAATTTTTTCACATACATTAGTGGTGCAAAGATATAAATGATATATTAAGTGGACCCAGAAAAGACACAGTGATAATACAGATACAGTAAAAATTTACCTAGTCAATATTTTAATAATAGACGAAAAATAAAATAATACTTAGTACATACCTACACATTGTTTTATTTAAAATCCTACATAATAACGTCACGTCAATTTTAGCTAATGCTGACCAAATGGGGGATACTTATTTGTCTTGCAAATCATTGCAACGGAATAAAGTATTATCCCCATTTTTTTTATTCATCATTAGCTAAAATTGTTTAAATATCTTATAATATTGCATATATAATGGTCGTGTAATTGACTTTTAGTGCTGTATTATCGTGTTAGATGGCGTTGGCGGCATTATTTTAAGATACGCTGTGTAATGTATTCCATCTCATTCTTTTTCACGTTCAATCATACAGATTTATATGTTTGTCTCTTTCTACGTAACGCCTCAACTTTTGTGTTACACTTGATTTTACTCCTCATAAAATTTCCATACCGGGCCGTATAACTCAAATCGTTTTTTAGGAGTAAACTCCAAAAATTAATGATAATGAAAATGTATAAAACAACGAGAAGTTTTATTTTCTAATTTGTTTTTATATGTAGACGAATATCAATCAAAAATACTTCGTCTGTAGCGCCTTAATAATATTTTATATTCCCAAAGTACAACCTCACGGCAGTAAAAACAGGCACGGAAGGATCACATTTTAGACATTTTTGAGATCCATATATCAGTTATTGAATATAAAAGTCAAAGTCCGTACAAACTGCGAATCATCAAAGTATAGTTCGACGAATTCTGTAGCTCAACTGTTAGCGTGTTGGCGCTCAAGCCGGCAGTTGCGGGTTCGAATCCGCCAGATAACAAAAAAGTTTTCTGTGTTCCTGGGTCATGTATGTGTTAAATATATGTATAGTATAAAATTATTAAATATATTTGCGTTGTCTGGTACCCGTAACACAAGTTACTCGAGAACTTACCACGGGACCAGATTGACGTGGTGTAAAAAGCTTCCATAGATATTATTATTATAGTTTATTACGATCATAAAACATATTGATAGGTGGCAAATATTAAATATATGGCATGACGCCATTTAACTATTAGTTATATCATAAATATTAAGATAACATTCGATTCGATTCGTTTTTAATTCGAAGCAAGGTAAAAACATTAAATGTTATGCATCCATTATTAAAAACTTTTTACTAAATATTTATGCGTTAATAAAATTAAACAAAATATTTCTTACTTATTTACTTTTGAAAACTTGTGGCCTGGCCTTGGCCTTTATATTTTTAATCTGTCTTATATTGTAATAAACTAGCTGTAAGTTTTCCGAAAAAATAAAAATAAAATAAATGAATCTCAGACCTAGGCGTCATAAATAAAAATACCTACGTAACCAAAACAAGATGGCCTGCGCGAGAATTCCGGGAGATGCTAAACTTTATCCGTCCACTGCTGAACATAGGCCTCCTTTAATGAACGCAACTTTAAGACGACCGATCCCTTTCCACTCACACGGAGATCGTCTTCCCACCTTTTTTTTTCTTTAACGCCGGGAAATGCTCTGAGGCATCCCGCGGGGGAGTGGGTCTCCCCACGCGGGTATGTGGGACTCGCTGCGCCCGACAGCTGGTAAATGGACGCAGCTCTACCCAATAAAACCCGGCGAGTGCCACCAATGCCGCCTATGGTGAGGTGCCCCGGATCTAGAAAACAAACAGGCACCTCGACGGCTAGTCAGTCCCGCAAGAGACCGACGCCACCTCCACAGAGGGGTTGTCCCGCACCACAGAACAACCCCTCCCAACGTCGGGGCAGTACAATGGGGTGAGGTTCCTATCCTCACCCCTTGCCCCCTACTCTTCTGTCCCCTCTTCTTATAAGAGGGGTACAAAGAGCGCCCTCCCCTAGGTTACTGAGCCCCACCGCCACGACAAGGCCTGAACCATGGTGGGGATCGTCTTCCCATCTGGTTAATGGTCGACCAACACTTCGTCGACCTAAGCTACTCTAGAACCTTACTGCCCCATCGGCCATCCGTTCTCCTGAGTGTGTGACCAGCCCACTGCCACTTCAACCACTTCCTAAGAAACCATATTTATCAAAAATCTATAACTAAAAATGTCAGTTTAAAAAAAAATATTAATAGTTTATTCCAATCAAAAAATATTGTACAATTCTAGTCTTTGAAGCTACCATTTAAGTATTTATATACCTGTGTTTGGCAACTTCGATTTTCCCGTATTCTAAATTTGACAATTAGAATAATGTAAGACAAATCACATTAGGTAATAGGTAAATACTTATAAGGATATACATAATATGATTCTACATAATATTGTGGTTACATTTTTGATTTTTAAAACTTTATGCCAAAAAATTAACAAAACAATAATGCTTATGTAGTTTGTGTGTGTTGTATTATCATGCAATTTACCATCACGGCATTCTAATCTGCCAAGCCGTACCAATACGTATTTCTCATCAAAATAAAACAAAAGAATTATTGTATTCCCCTTTCTTTTAATTTTCGTATGACATCTATTAAAAGATAAGATGATTCATAATTCCCACACGTAGCCATTGTATATAAAATGGCAGTTATATAATTTTCGACCTAAAAGCTGCTTCCTATTGTTTCATTAAATAAGTGTATAATCTTTTGTTACTTAACATGTAATCCAGATAATTGTATTTTTTGCCGTATAATCATATTTAAAAATAAAAAAATGATTTTAGGGCTGTGTACTGTGGTAATAAGAAAACCGCTCAAGTGTAGGGACATTAGGAACAAAAAACATTGGCCTTAATACATGAAGTTATGACGAAATTTTTTACGCCAACATCACTGTTCGTCGTTCGTATCAAATTCGATATAACTATATCGATTTTCTTTGAAAAAATAATTAAGAGTATAATAGTTTTATAAACATGTATATAAAATAAATAATATCGACTAATATTATATAACAGCCTAGAAGTGCCAAATGAAAAGTTATTTTTTTAAGACATTATTTTAAAATCTAACATGCTAGGAAAAAAATTGATGGAAATTTGCTGCTACATGAAAATATTCAATGAATATTGGTTATAATTCCCATCCGAATCGTGGGATCATCTTGGTATTTAGATAATAAAGTAGGTAGCTAGCAATAGTGGACGAAACAAAATGTTCTGTCGTTTGATTAAGGAAGATATTTAACTGTTAATATGTCAAAATAACATGTAGCCCAAACAGCTGCTAAGTTTAAATGGGACTGGGCCGGACACATCTGCCGGATGCTAAGAAAATAACAGACTGGGACCCATTAAACAGGACGGAATAAGCGGGATGACCTCGACGCTCTTCGAAAAGACTTTGGAAGCTCACGATAGAAACGCGTGGAAAAAAGAGAGGGAGGCCTTTTCCCAGCAGTGTGACAGTATAGGCTTGGAAAGAGAAATGTCAATATAACAGTTTTGCTATAAAATTATGTAAGCAATCACATAATATGCGTAGTATGCTAACACGCGAATATCATTTTTGGATCACAATACGGTGAATTCGAGCAAATACCTCGAAATTTAATAAAGGAATTTTAATTAAACGAGAAATATTCGAAGAAAGTACGAATTAAAAACTTATGACGGTTTTGTAAAGAAACGAAAGTTTATAAAAGTGTTTCTCTAAGTGTGGGTCAAAGTTTTAAAGTATTTTTCCACCCGTTGATTAATGTCTGATACTAGACACTCATGGATCTTTAGATAGTACAGATGTAAGATTATATTTACATCTATAATTTCAATTTTACTAAGTGATGATGATGTTGACGGCATTAAGAACTGTGGCTTTATAATTTTGCTTGCTGTCATCATATCTATTTCTGAGATTGTGTAAAGCATCAATGCTCAGACTTTCATCTTTCTATATCATTATTTGTATAAGTTTTAAATTACGATCAATGATAAATCGTAATCATTATCATTATCAATATCATCATTAACTTTCAGGTCGATTTGAATTTTTCTTAATGTTACCGAGATTCACACATTGTAATTAGTTATAATATATTTTTAACAGCTTATATCACGGTTTATCAAGATTTTGACATTTTTGACATTTTGACCTGCACTTCTGTGACCACGGCTGCTAATAATATCCGCAACGCTAATTATAATAAAGCGCAAAGTAGGTACGTAAAACGTAGTTTAATTACAATAAGTTTTCACTGTTAGAAGTGGACTTTCTTCTTCCCATTTTTTTCTCGTAAACACCAAAAGTCATTATCATCATCATCATCCCCTATCCGTCCACTGCTGAACGTCGGCCTCCCTCAAAGAACGCCAAGACGCCCGATCCCTCGCCACTCGCATACGCCAAAAGCACCTACTCTATCTATATTTAAACTTTTCCATTGACTGACAAATAAAATGTTTCTCCTGACTTCTTTCTTATCTTCATATGTGACAATTCTTCTGTGCGTATGTGACTATGGTTCGAGTATGGTTTACTTTCACATTTTGTTCCACTGCAGAATGGTTTGTATAACAGGACAACTTCTGTCGTGTTCGCCAGTTGTCATATAACTTACATTATGATCAATAGCTTGAATAGCTTCCGAGACCGCCCTATGATCAAACGGGGTTCGGAGTTCGAATCCCACCGAAGACGTACGTTTTGTATGATAACGTTACAAAATATGACAGTCCATGAATGTTTTCATATTTACATAATTTTCTTTCCGTTATCTGGTAACCTACAAGCTCAAGTTCTTACCAACTTTCCTGACAAGAATAACGTGGTTTGGAGAGTTACATCAGGAAATGCTAATAATAATTGGTTAGTATCAGAAATAGCTACAACTACGACTGCAATAATATAAATCATAATAATAGGTAAGTGCGAATCATTTTAAGATTCAATTTGTTATAGATTTGGGTCTCATAGTGAGACATGTCGGTTCGAATCTGAATGTTACACGTGTGGGCTTTTTCTAAATTTCCTCATGCAATATTGCGCAGGTACTTATCGGTACTCTACCAAGGTTCAAGCCTTGTTGGCGGTGGGGCTCAGTAGCCTAAGGTGGCGTTGGTCTCTTGGGGGACTGACTAGTCGTCGAGATGCCCTATTGCTCAACACCTCACCAAAAACGGCATCGGCGGCACTCGCCGGATTTTAGTGGGTAATGCGTCCACTTTACCATCTTTCGGGCGAAGCGAGTCCCACATACCTGCCTGGGAATTCCCCCCTCCCCCGCGCGATGCCTAAAAGCATTTCCTGGCGCAAGAGAAAAAAAGGTACTTATATGTAAAGGAAAATGTTGTGCCTGCATATTTGATAAGATTTAAAGTCTGAGAGTATGTATGATCTTATATTATATTATCTATTTATAGAATCCGCGCAGAGCAGTGACAGGTAGGTATAAGCATCGCTTAAGGTACGCGTCCATTGGCCCGCGCCGGACGCACCGCACGCACTACACCCAACGGATTTTAGTTTTCTTTGTATATAAAGTCATACAAGTGCGTCCACTGAATCGCACCGTACGGTTTCCTATACAAAGCAAACTATAATCCATTGGGTGTAGTGCTTGTGGTGCGTCCGGCGCTTACCAATGAACGCATTCCTAAGTCAAATCTAAAAGTATAAAGAGAGTTGTCTCTTATCCATAAAAGAGATGACGCCACAAAATTTGCACTACTTATTATAAAAATGATTTGCATATAGAAAGTGAACAAAAACATGGAAGCAGACCTTCAGACTAGCAATTAACTATATTGTATAATTGTCCACTAATTGTAATTATGTAACATAATATGTATTAAAAATAATTTTGGAGAATGTTAATAAGCATTCAATTACGAATATATTTAATTCTATATTTCATCATGTTACATTTCCACAAGACTTATTGCCCAAATAGTTCTGAAGTAGAGGCATAGGGAACAGGGAAAGACAGATGGTTTGATTAACGTCAAATAAGATGCGATGATGATCTACATGTAAAAGAAGGTTGAAGTGAAGGATGTGAGTTGGACAATTTTGGCCGGGAACCCATTTTGAAGGAAGATCATCGAACATATAACCGGAATAAAGCGGAAATGCTATGTGTTTGTATCAAAACAAATTCCGTTAAATTTGTGCTGCGACGCGACGCTGCGCCGGTTCTGAGCTTTGATTGCGCGACTGATGGCCATTGATGAAAGATTGGCCGATAGGATGTGCATAGATCACTGGTTTGTTGAATTGCTATTACAGTAGTGACAAGTTACTGACCAGTTTCAGAATGGTATGGATTACTACTATATCTGGTTATATTTTCTATGAGGAAGATTAAGGACTGATGATGATGATGGCATTTGTGGCCTCAAGTACCACCCAAGGTTTAGCACCTAAGGTTGTTAGGGACTGGATCGATTTGAGTAATATGCGCGAATGCGGATTTTGGGAAGTGAGTCAAGTAATTTTGGAAAGGGTCATTATATGTGTAAATGGAGTCATTTATATTGGCTGAACTCAAACTAACACCAGTTACCACTAACTTATCAAACTAGTAATGTGAAACCTATAAAATAATCTGCGCATCCATTTTTAGAAAAGTGAAATCATGTGTAAGTTCCTCGCCGCTTTATAGATTTAAAATAACGAGTTAAAATTAAAAGAAAACGGCTAATGGAAATATAATGGTTGGGAGAATTGTCTAGTGCATCATCATCATCAGAGAGTATCTCTTCATCAGTGGCAGGTCACACATGGCATGCAACCAACGGTTGTGAACTTTTTTTATCGGGCTAGACTCGCCACTCGTTCCCACCGCTGCTACACTTGTGTAGCGAGGATCGACAGCGGCAACCACCAAATGACCCTTTCATCTCAGGGATCTCGAGTTAAAACTGCCTTGGCAATTTAGGAAGAGTAGGAAATATCTTCCAGTTCCTTTCCCCAATTAAAACATTGCAATGACTTCAAAAAAAGACAGCAGTCCTGGCTGTGACTATGGTATGCACTATGGACATAGCCATCCTATCTATTCGTATGTGCGGAATCAAATCAAATATTGTTTTTATTATTTAATTGGCTGTATAATTTAGATATAGGATAGTTTTGGCACTGATAGATAGCGCTGTTGTCGATACCAAAATGTTTATATATTTACTGATATAGGTAATTCATAATTATATAATACTAATAAATATGTAATTAAATAATAATAATATAGGTTACATATAATATTGTTATACATGTTGTGATGCAGTAAGTGAATTTGCCAAAATAAATGATAGCCCAAGAATCGAAGAAGGTTATAATATATTGGGGCGGTGAAACCGCGGGTGAAAAAATATTAGTTAGATATATTGAGTAATTGTTGCGGTTTTATTTCGTTAGTTATAAGAGTTATAGATTATCTTACTATAGTGGAAAGGTTGAATATTTAAGCTTATATAAGATCTAAGTAAAATAACTTAAAGATTTGACGTAAGTGGTAAGGAATTTCTTCTTTAACGCCGGGAAATGCTCTGAGGCATCCCGCGGGGGAGTGGGTCTCCCCACGCGGGTATGTGGGACTCGCTGCGCCCGACAGCTGGTAAATGGACGCAGCTCTACCCACTAAAACCCGGCGAGTGCCACCAATGCCGCCTTTGGTGAGGTGCCCCGGATCTAGAAAACAAACAGGGCACCTCGACGGCTAGTCAGTCCCGCAAGGGACCGACGCCACCTCCACAGAGGGGTTGTCCCGCACCACAGAACAACCCCTCCCAACGTCGGGACAGTACAATGGGGTGAGGTTCCCATCCTCACCCCTTGCCCCCTGCTCTTCTGTCCCCTCTTCTTATAAGAGGGGTAAAAAGAGCCCCCTCGGCCCAATTAGCTTCGCCTAAGGTGCACCGCTCACCCTAGGTTACTGAGCCCCACCGCCACGACAAGGCCTGAACCATGGTGGGGAAGTGGTAAGGAATAGGTTGATGTTAAGTATAAAAGGCCTGTAATCGACGAATGCACTGATGATGATAATGATGAAGGAGATGATGATAATAACAACTATCATCATGAACGCACGACATTAAAGTTATTAAAATTATTTGAAGCAAACAAATATTATAATTACATTAAATATATTCAAATAACTTATTAAAAAAACATCCAGTTTCAAGAGTAAATGATTAATAAGCAATTAGTTTCGCTTTAATTATATAATTTATACCTATTCAAATTTAATTATTTAATTTAAAATGTTTTATTCACGAGTAACTTTGATCCAACCAAAATCCGGCTAAGTGTATACTAAATACTTATTAGTCGTAGAAAATACTACAATAATAATAATTATTATAAATATTTATATAAATATTATCATCCGTAATATTAAACAAAATATATTTACCAGATAATAACACCGCATAATTCCGTTCTCGTGCTAGAATAGAAAGAAAAAATTAGTCACAACACTAGCACTTCACTTCACTAGTACAAGTATAACCCTACCTGTTCCGATGCGAGTACGTAGCAATGGGTCTGTGGTTCACTATGTTACGTTCTTTTATACCTCGGAAGAGCGAGATGCGCCAAACCACCGGGCCATCACTCATGCGACTAACACGGGTGGGCACTTTCACTGGATATCCTCATCCTGTTGATAATCCTGTTGGTTATAGATATATACATTTATTGATATGTGATCTTTGATTATGTCATTTTACTACATGATGAACATACTTTGTGTTGATTGATTTATTTATAAATGAAGTCTACATTTCGAAAAAAATATATATAATGGTAGACTTAAAATTTCTGAATACAATATGTTAATTTTATTTATTAGTATTAGTAATATTTATATATACTAGCCGGTGCCCGCGACTTCGTTTGCGCAGGATTAAGTTTTGGACAATTCACACATTATCTTAAAACATATTACCTATGTGTTATTCTGAAGATATAACTATATTATTGTAGTGTCATTGAAATTCATCCAGTAGTTTTGTGTAAGAGAGTAACAAACATCCATACATAACAAACTTTCGCATTTATTATATTAGTAGGATACTTGATATAGTTAATAAAAAATACCGTCTACAGCTGATTGATGTTCGAGGAAATATATTTTAAATGTTCTTAAAAATAAATATGAAAGTACTTCTTGAAACAGGCTGGTTGATAGAAGAAGAAGAATTAGATTAGTTCGTTTGTTCTCGACTTATTCAAAATATTTATTTGGATTTTATGTTAGATATGAGAAGTGAAGCCGAGTTGAGTGTTAGAAGTAAAGCGACTTTGGCGTTAATGTAAAAAAAATAACTTTAAAAAAAATTATTGTGAAAAAGAAATTCGAAATATTATAACCGTTTAAAAACATTAACATTAAGATTATTAATCCCGAGACAAGCTAAAAATTAATTAAAAACAAAAAACAACGTATAAATATAACGCCCTCTCATTTGGAGAGCGTGCTATAAAGCTAGTCTATGGCGCTTTCGGTTTATTTGCATACGAAGAGGTGTATAGTATGTGCCAATGTTGTATCAGTGCAATGTATCTGCCAAGTAATTAGTGTGGCAAGAGTGACGGTGGATCTTACATCTCATTGATGTCCAGAGGCCTTAGACAAAGTAACATTAGAAAAACGATAACGAAGTTCTGTATGCGAAGGAAGTATGGGATTGACATAAGCCGTCGTCAATTATGTCACTCGTTATCGTAATCGCAAGTTGGTAGACAATGTTAAAATTCGTAACAAAATCATAAACTGTCAATTGGTTATCGAACACTTATGTCAAACTTATGTTATTTTATTATTGATATTGATTCGTTGTCCGTGGGCGTGGGCCATGGAGGGCAAAATTTTCACAATTTTTATGAGTTATAGTGTGTATGAGGTCTATTTACATAGAAATTAATTTTAATTTTTTGGTCCGATTTGACACTTCTTGTCGAACTTTGTTGACACTTGATAGTTGTTGTCGTTGCACTGTCACGATCTTTGATTGATCATTGGCTAGAAAATTATTATCGTTATCTCAAAGACGATAACGAATTTCGGCTACAAAGCGATGTCACTTTGTCTACAGGCCCTGGTCGTAACATTTGGAGTACATTTGAAATGGGAACAGAATAGGCGCATAAACGACGTTGGTGTGTGTGTGTGTTGAAGTGAAACTACGAGATGAAAATATACTATAGAATCATTTTAGTGACTTATCAATACGATTTTTTTATAGTTATTTTAAAGAGCTTCGATAATCTTTTTTTTTTCTCTTATCCATGAGTCGATATATATCAAGTGAGGAAAATTTTAGGCTAAGATGCCCTCTCCATCATGGTTCGAGCCTTCTCGTCGCTGCTGGGCTCAGTAGCCTAAGGTGAACCCAGCACCTTCGGCGAAGCAAATTGAGCCGAGGGCTGCTCTTTGAGCAGTGGGACAAGGGGCGAGGATGGGAACCACACTCCATTGTACTGTCCCAACGTTGGGAGGGGTTGTTCTGTGGTTCGGGAGGTGTTGTACCCGTGGAGGTGGAGATGCCCTGTTTGCTCAACAGATCCGGGGCACCTCACCATAGACGGCATTGGTGGCACTAGCCGAGTTTTAGTGTGTAGAGCTGCGTCCATTTACCATACCCACATACCCGCCTGGGGAGACCCACTCCCCCGCGGGATGCCTCAGAGCATTTCCCGGTGTAAAGAAAAAAAAGGCTAAGACGCGCTGGCCAATACAGGCTGGATTTATAAGCACCAGTACAATTCCATACATACATACAAGATACAGATGTTCAGCCTGATGATTTTCTTTGCGGGTGAATCGTATTCTTACCTACGTCTAGTTGCCCAAGAGTCATTTCGCTTCTCGTATTATGTCTAAGTTCAAACATCTATACGTTCCTTCATAATGAAATGTTTATTGATCATAATCTTCGTGAAAGAGATTAGTAGCAGTAAATTTACACAATTTCAGAAGACTATAAAGTTTATGATGGCAGTTTAATATAGTAACTATTAACACTTTAGATAAATAGTGCATAGGTTTAAATCTCAAAATATTACGTAAGTACAATAGGGTATTTCTTTTAATATTACATGAGGTTCTGAAATAATAATTAAAAAGCCACCCGATGGTAAGTAGTACGTTTGCCTCTGCCTATGCTAAAAATCAAAATCTTAACGAAGTTTCGCAGCCAATAATGACACACACCAGTCCTACCCTTTTTTACCGAAACATATACAATACAATATACAAGCTACACCATAGAAGGAAATAAACGGGACAAAAATATCCATGTTTCACTTTTACGTTTTTAACTGAACAAGGAAATTGCGGTAATGTAGTGAACTTGTTAACATTCACTTAGTTTTTTACACTAAAAAATATATGACAATGAGATCCGTGTTGATGTAGCGAATTCGTTTTTTAAATATAATATCTAAAACCTAATTTCTAATTTCGTGTTAAAACAAAATGAATGTTTGCAAGTTCACTACATTACCGTAATTTCCTTGTTCAGTTAAAAATGATGTATTTATCTTTAACGTAAAAGTGAAATATGGTTATATAGTTCTGACCAAAATAAAACTAGATTCGAATACAGACTCTCACGAGTAGCAAATATAGCAAACTAGCAGTTTCCCGCAACTTCGCACGCGTTATAGCTGCATTCCATTTGATAATAAATATTGTAGCTATATCTATCTTTATATATATTCTTGTGTGCATGTGTATGTCACTGAACTACTCCTAGACGGCTGGACCGATTTTGATGAAATTTTTTGTGTGAGTTCAAGGGGATTCGAGGATTGTTTAGATTCACAAAAAAAATTGTACTGATGTGGATGTGGCTAATCGGATTAGTGTGAGGCCATTTGGCTCACTTTTATATAAGTTGGGGGGTTGCCCCCCACCAGCCGTGAAGTCTGCTACCGCACGGTCTCCTGGCGTCGGGTTACCAAAATAGCCTTTTTTAAAATTTTTGCCTGTCTGTCCGTCTGTCTGTCTGTTTGTTCTAGCTAATCTCTGCAATGGCTGGGTCGATTTTGATGGGACTTTCACTGGCAGATAGCTGATGTTATAAGGAGTAACTTAGACCACAAAAATAATAATCATCAATCCGCGTAAGGCTGTAAATCTAAGTTAACGCGGGCGAAGCTGCGGACAACCGCTAGTATAATGTACAAATCTTCCCTCTTTATAATAATAGTGTTGAGTGTAGATGTAGATACATAGACTTGGTATTTAACGAGTCAGCCAGTCAGGTCAGTTTCCAGTAGCGGATGGCTACTGACTCATGATACTGACGCAGACAACCATTAACCCAATAATTATGTTTACTATCAAAGGTAAGTTTACTGAATTTTCCATTAGTTTGGTCGACTTTTTATGTAAATGTAAACATGAATATGTAAACTGATGAAGTAAGTTAGGTCAGTTATAGGTCAACTTAAACTTGAGTTACGTATTTAGTTACTTGTTTATCGCTTTCTATTGACAGATTTGTCAAATTATGCCAGTGAGATTGATTGATAACTAATGAAATCTTATATAGCGATGCCAGAAGCGCCGAAGACTTACAACTAACATTAGCAACATGATAATATAAATTACTATCTGTTCCCCGCAGCTTCGGCCGCGTTAACTTAGATTTACAGCCAGATGATGATTATGATCATTTTATAGCCTCCTGTTGTTACTGTTACTCCTTATACCATAAGTTACCTGCCAGTGAAATTCTCATCAAAGTCGGCCCAGCCGTTTCAGAGATTAGCCGGAATAAATAGACAGACAGCCAGAGAGACAAAAATTGTAAAAAATGTTATTTTGGTATATGTACCGCGTATACATCCATATGCATTTTGATAAAAACTGGTTATTTTAATATTACAAACAGACACTATATTTATCTGTATAGATAGTCAGTGTTGTATGTTGGCGAGGGATCGATCTTGGAGTTCTTAGACGACTTCTGTGGCTCAATGGTTAGCGAGTTGGCGCTCAAGCCAGATGCAGCGGGTTCGAATCCCGCCAGGGAACAAAAAGTTTTCTGTGTTCCGGGGTCTTGGACATGTTATTATACATATAATAAAAATATTAAATATATGTATTTTTATAGCATAGGAAAACAAACGAGCAGTTGAAGCCTTTTGGCGACTATCGACGCCCATACGCATCCGCACAACCAGAGATTACGCAGTTTCCCCCCCCCCCCCCTCCCCAATCGGCAATAATGTATAGTATAAAAGTATTACATATCAATCCATTCAAACAAATCTTATCTATTTTCATTATTATCAATCTATTATGCATTGTTGCAAAAAAATTAAAATAAAATGCCGCAGAAATGCAAATTTTTGTCCACATAAAATGTATGTTGTTGAAGGCATAGAATGCATGACAAATGCGTTTATGCAACAACGCCAGTTGTCTGAAGAGTTGTATAATGATCGAATTGATGTGATCATCTTCAACACAACATTACTTCAACGCAACGCATCATTAGAATAAGTGTCCAGTTCATAAAAAAAGGAAAACACGGACAATCGTTTTTTTTTCTTTTTACATGATGTAAAGAAATCTTAAGAAATCCGCTGCATAGTTTAGTAGAGACAAGGTTGAGGGGGAAACGTATTATGGTTACAGAATTTTTCTAAAATTCCGTATATAAATTTATCCATTAAATGACATTTTATGTGAATGAAGGACATTACACTAAGTGTAAACACTTTTAGGCAACTAGGTCAGTCATGGCCGTTAAAGTTCTAGAATGGAGTTCGCATAAAAGGAATGTAGATTAGCCTTCGAATAGGCATAATATAAAAATAATATGTTGGGATAACTCACACATGGCCATCTGATCGCAAACTAGGCAGAGCCTGTTCTTATGGTAACCAGAAAACTGATATATACTTATTTATTTCTAAATACATACATATTATAGATAAACTACACCCAGACACAGAACAAATGTTCATGCTCATCACACAAACATTTTTTCTGGGTGGGGATCAAACCCACGACGTTCTGGTTTACCGGTCAGGGTCACTAACCACTAGACCAACAGGCCAGTCAAAAAAAATATGAGAGGACGTTCAGTTCCCAGTAGCTCAAAGTGGCATACAAGTCGCTTGAATACTGTATAATGACTGTTAGTTGGTCAAGTATCATCTATATATCACGAAGAAGAGTCCCTATCAATTTGTGGTAGGGATGTGTGTGAGGTGCAAACCGAGCAATTTCAAATTTGGTAAGTACAGGTAAAGAGGAGTGCAGATAGCTATTATTTTTGTGTAATATGCCATTATAAATATGCACATTTATTAATTAAATAATACGTTACACTACGATACGCACATATTCAAAGTTGAATAATAACAATGTAAAAGTTAAAACAATAGATGACAATTAATGACGTTTTGAATTTATGTACCAAGAAGTTTAGAAGCATTAGTTCTTTGGTCTTGTCAACTCCTTCTTCAAATACAGTTGTATTTGAAGCATGAAGTTAGGAAATAAGAGGAGTTGCCCCTTTCTATATGTCTATACTGACAGCTGTAAGTGAGTGCTTGATCCGCCATCTTGAGTGCCCTTTTTATAGGTGTATGCTCTATATTGTTTGTGGTTTTGCTGTCAATACCCTAGCAATGGTAGCCATGTTGAGTGCCAATTTGAGTTGTAGGTATACACCTTGTTTTTGTAGGTACTTATGCCCAGTCCTTCTATATTATGTCTATGATTTGAAGTAGGATGACTTTTTTTAATTGAGATCGAATTTCAATTACTGAGCGTCCTCTAGTTATCTATTATCTTTTGAATAGAACATATTTTTATTACTATTTAGAATTAATAAAGTGTGCATGCGTCAATCAACATCTTGAGGACATTTTAGGACACAATTTCATCGTCTCATAACAAAGCAATTTTTCATTAAGATATCTATGTTCCCTGCGTCTCATACACTACATTCACTATTGACGGACTACGCTATGTCGAAAATATTGATTTATTACAATACGTTATATATTATTGTAATGAAATGATTTTATTAAATACCATCTATAATTGTAATAAAGTCGAATACGTTTAAAGTTAAAAGAAAAACAATTTTCTAAATTGTACATAAGAGTATCTTGAACCCCAAATTAACTCTACTAACGGTACCAAAGTTACACTGAGACGAATCGGCGAAACAAACTCAGTGAAACCAATTTTTTAAATATTTGACGATATATTTCAATCACGTCACGTAAACGGTAGCGCAATTCGAGAATAGTTTTCGAAACAAAGATGGGAATCGCGAAGATAGCGGATTACTTGAAAGTGCATAAAATTTAGTCACATTACGTAATTTCATCTCGGTAATTTATTTCACGAACACGTTTCATATGCGGTTAGATAATGTTCTCATTAACTTGTTGTTTTATTCTTAATCTTTTATGTATCGAGTAAACTATGACGATTAATGCGACTGCATGTTGGTGTATATTTTGCAGAAATGTAATTTGAATATTTATTAACATTTATGTATATTATATTATATGTAAACAAGTTAGACTCATGTACCGTTGATATGACAGCTTGGTTGTTAAGCTACTACAACCGGTAGGTAATTAAGCTATAGATTAATATATTAATTTAAGATGATTTATTCTTGTCATAAGAAATTTCGGGTGTTATTTTGACGTTCATTTTTCAAACTTGAAAAAAGTTTCCGATTTTTTAGCACATGCGAACAAATGCGTTAGTATCGAAGCGTTTGTATTGCAACCTTTTTACATAAATTAGAATTCATTTTTTAACTAGAAAATTAACTAGAAAAGGAAGTTTTTCATATGATAATTTTTGGCACCTGCAAAAAAATTCGTCGACTTGCTTAGTGTGCAATCTTTTTACACGAGTTTGGAAGGCACTTCACGTAACCTAAAATTTAGCATAATTGAACATAACGTTATCACGTACATCATTAGTCAGCGAAAAATTATGTATATTTATTATGGACGCGGACGTACAAATTCACACACCTTTAGAAATACCGTCAACGAAGAGATATGCTTATCTAAACTCATTAATAAAATTGAAGTATCTGTGACATCGAAATTGATATATTTTAAGAAAGCTACTATTAATACGATAAAATAAAATACCGGTGTAAGAATTATCGTCTTTCTGTGTAAATATTTGTCTGATATGGTCGAATGTATTCGAAGGAAATAACGAAGAGTTAAAAAAAACGAAAAACACGCTATAATAGCAAACCGAACGAAAATTTGATAATATTTTTTAATACAAGAATTAAATGGATTAAAAAAAATATTGTAAAAAAGCGTGAGGTGCTCGATATTCATTGTTAAAAATTTCATCGGTATCTATTTCTTAAAAGTGAAGTTAATATAAAAACTTAGTACAAAGCACCACACAATTTTTTACAATAAATAGTATATTTTTTTTTGTTAATCCGTTTTATTCTTGTATTAAAAATTATTTTCAATTTTTCGTTTGGTTTTCTAATTATTAAAGCATATTTTCAGTTTCTTTTAATTATAATTTATTTATATACTTTTAAGTATCTTTTTTAATTAATTTACACAACTCAACTTATGGTAATCACTTTAGAATGAGTGATACCTAAAAACCAATCAAGTGATGTGTTTTTATTACGCGCCTGATCAGGATATTGGAACAAACTTATTAAATTATTTTACAGTCATCGGTCCTTAAAAATGTACACAGTTTCAATTTGATCTAACATCTTAAAGGCGGGTCAAAATCAAGTCTAAAGGAGTCGGTTACAAACATACATACATACAGGTGAAGCTAATATAAAAAACGTGTGAAAAATGTCGTCAAAAGAGTAATTTTAATGTAACATCCTATATATTTTGGATTTGATATGTAGCAAGGTTTAGAAGATATAAATAAATATCAACGCGAGCAAAGCTGCTGTCTAAAACTAGTGACTAATGAACAAACTAATAAACGAAGTGACTAACAAACTAACTAACAAGCGGGCCAAGGCTCAGCCATAAGCTGAAAAACTTTTGATGAACACACATGGGATGGGTTACATAATAGCATTAAAAACTATTTCCTCTTACAAGTTAAGTTGCTCAATGCTATTAACATAAGTTCATTAAACACAGCTAAGTTATTGAGTAATTTGATTAAGTTATTGCAAAGTATAAGCCTAAAGTAACATAAAACTTCACACATTACGTTATGTTTGTACTAAGGTTTGTAGTAATAGTTTTAGTTTCATCTGCATATGCAAGCAGAAAGGTTGTAAGCGGTCGACGTCATATTATGTTAAAATACCTGGATTAAACACCTAGATAACAAAGAAATAAAATTATGTTTTTGACGTGACAACGTCTATAAATCGATGAACGCCGGCTGCATGCACGAAATGATGCATCATTGTCCCGTTATAGTAGGAGAGCTGCCACCAATTTATGGGCCGCAAGCGTAAATGAGCGTTACGCTCATTGTACGCTTGCGTTTTATTTATGACGTTGTCACCTTAAACTGTCGTCCGTAAATCAACTTTATACTTTACTTTACTTTACCGGCTATGTTTTTTTAATCATTGGATTCTAGTATTAAGGGTCTTCCACAAATATAGCCAATAGATTCCGACAGCTTATAGGTACTATTTTTTCTTGACGTTTTTACTGAATCTTATTCCACTAATATAACATAAAAATTGTGAAAAAAATGTAACCAAAGTCGTTTTCGAAGTTTTTTTTTATGAAGGTCCTTCACTAATTTATTAAAAAATGTTATAATTGTATAAAAACAACATTATTTATTTGTTGATGATATTAACACATACTTTAAAGTTTAAACAAAACTATGTTTTATCAACACTAACGCATATGATTACGCATCACGCATACGCAAACGCAACCGCAAAAAACTATTTGTCCCACAAGCCTTTTCATTTCATCAAGTTTCATTTGACCCATTAACGAAGATCTGCTTTTCGATCAAATCAAAGTTCGACCAATACTTACAAACCCTCTATTCTAGTAGCACATTAACCTTCCATTTATTTACATATATATTTTTTCGAAGGTGTGATATTAGCATAACTTTATTATATTTAACGAATTTTATGTGATTTTAAGCATTATCTAACGCCTATAAACAAAAATAAAATTACAATAATATATTAATTATTCTAGTTGTTGCTTCACCCCGATGATCGGGGACGACGAGTCCGGGTCGGCGATATTCTCCTTCTGCGAGGCAGTAATGTGACATTACTAATATCCTAGAAGGAGGCCGATGAGCGGGTGAGAGAGGAAGAAGCCGACGAGGCCTCCTCCCGCGCGCGACGTTGCGGTGGTGCGTAAGAGGCGCTACTTAATGCAGGTTATCCAGATAAGATCCTGAACTCTATGTGGAACTCGCGCTTGGGAGTGCACTACCCCAACTAAACCACCTGGGAGCGCCTTCAGCCACTTTTTGAGGGTCCCGAATCTGCATGCAATAGAATCACCTCAGGTCGGGCTGGCCCCGGTGAAGGCCAGACTACTCCTTGTAAGAGGGAACTGCCCGGCCGCCACTAAGCAGCCTCAGCGACTTCGTGCCATACTGGTCCAGGTTCCCATGCTGTCCCGGCACGAGCACAGGAGGTTACTAGAGGCTACTTAACCTGCTTTATTACCAATATTTACCTTAATCTAATCATCATCAGCGCGTGTCCAATCGCTATTCAGTGATGGATCGACTAATTGATATCCGGTTTCCAGAGCTCCGATCATGCGTGGAGTTGGCAGTCGTTATGTACTCTAGCATGTATTACATATAAACCGGACTATTATCGAAGACGTATGTCGTGCATGCGCGCCGCAAATTACGCTTTAATGTTTCTATAGCTATATATATATATTCTATAGCTATATATAATATATCAATTTAATATTCAAAATCCCTACCTCAACTAACAAAAGAGCTGATGTGGGAAACATGTGTATCATTGCTAGAAAAAGATATCCAAACAAAAAAAACCGTATTCAAATCGGATCACTGGTTTAAGAGCTATAGTGCCACTGACAGACTCACTTATAGCACTCATTTGCGTTTGGACTAAAAATTAATATATTTTTATTGTTAATCGGGCTAAAGCCACCACTCGTTCCAACCGCTGCTACTCCTGTATAGCCAGGATCGACAGCGGTAACCACTAAATGACCCTTTGATACGATCTCAGGGAGCCCGAGGGATACGTTAAAACTGCCTTGGGACCCACAACTTCCAGTTTACAATTTTTATTGTTAAATCAATAAACGTTTATATTATGGTAAAGTATCTAAACTCAAAAAACTCTGAAGTTACCCCCAATATCAGTGTTACGGGGCCCTTGGGCCATAGGAGCCCGAATATTTATTGAAATAGTCCTACATACAGCTGTGGATGGATATAAAACTGATAGTGCTGATGATTAATCGGTATGATTTTTATTCTTTGTTAAACTATGCTTTTTTTATTGAATATACTTTTCGGACTAAACTATGCTTCTCAAATCGGACTGTTTTTAATATAATGTAATGGTAACTATACGAATTTTATAAATGTGAAAGTAATTTTGTCTTTATTAGTATTTAGTATTATCTTTTCATGTGTAACCCGCTGTTATTAAAATAGCAAGTTAATTTGACCTAGCTATTTAAGAAGAAAGGTTTATAATGATTATATTGATTAGGGAAATAAATTATACGACAAGGACACAGTTTATCAAAATCATCATTTCTGAAACAGCTGTAAATCGAAGCTACGGGCGAAGCCGCGGGCAACAGTTGTATATTATGAAATTAATGATTTATTTTCGAATATCGATCGTAATCTAGAATGTGGTTATTGCAACAATAAACATACGCAATTGAAGATGAATTGGTATACGATTAATAGTTACTTCAAATATGTTGAAATGTAGTCTGATTGAAGATATATTGTTAATATGGAAACATGAGTTTCTTGATAGTGCGAAGGATATCAAGGCCTTTTTAACCCGTTTAAACGAAGATTCCACTCTTGCAGTTGCAATCGGTATGTATAGATTGTCTCTCTATGGAAGATACCACACCTTGCTCTGCGGGCATGGCTGCTTCGGTGAGTACCTATGCCGGACGGTCCAAAGGGAGCCGGCAACTGTATGTCACGATTGTGGCGCGGCGGTGGACTCGGCCCAGCACACTCTAGAGGTGTGAACAACATGTAAAATTTGTTATAAAATATTTAAAAAGATAAGTTCCACTGAGTTTAATTCGCCGTTTCTTCTAGGTGGGCTTGCCTTGGAACAGGTGGTAGATTCAATTGAACGTCAATTGAATCTACCACCTATTCCAAGACTCTGTTTGTACTATTTTGAATAAAAAAAATTGATTTGATTTGATTTGTCTGGGAAAGGTCAGCCACCTTTCCCAGGAGGAGAGATGGCCAACACAAAAAATCCGGGATATTATAATTCATGGCTAATAGAATGACGTCACTGTCTTGCTAGTTTCTTGGATGGGTGATTTTATGTATATAAAAAATCAAAAGGTCTGTAAAATCATCCTATCGACCATTTAGACTTTTTTAATTTCTTTTTTTTCTTTTACGCCGGGAAATGCTCTGAGGCATCCCGCGGGGGAGTGGGTCTCTCCAAGTGGGTATGTGGGACTCGCTGCGCCCGAAAGCTGGTAAGTAGGCGTCTACTGGTGCTGCGTAGCTCTACCGACTAAAACACGGCGAGTGCCACCAATGCCGCCTTTTCAAACAGGGCACCTCGACGGCTAGTCAGTCCCTCAGGGGATCGACGCCACCTCCACAGAGTACCCCCCGATAGTACAATGGGGTGACGTTTCCATCCTCGCCCCTTGTCCCCTGCTCTTTTGTCACGTCTTCTTATAAGAGGGGTACAAAGAGCCCCTCGACTCAATTTGCTTCGCCCTAGGCTACTGAGCCCCACCGCCACGTCAAGGCCTGAACCATGGTAGGGATCTAGACTTACCTTTTACCATTCAATAAAATTAAATTATGTGCCTTTGACCATAAAATAATTATTACCATGAGAGGAAAAAACTTTAAAGTTCGGACTAATTAGAAATTAAGTCTTGTCTGGTATGACAATTTTAAAAATTTTTTTTACGTATTACATAATGTGGTTTTTAAATCATACTCTCCCTTGTTTGAAGTAAGCTTCTTACAATACACAACAAACTTAGAACCTTGTTGATTATATTTATATAGAATCGCATAGATAATATTTAAATATCATCCCTCCTTCAATGAACGCCAAGACGACAGATCCCTTGCCATTCGCATCCAACGCATACCGGTTACTGTACGGAGATCGTCTTTTCACATTGATATAGTATAATCCAAAAAAATCGAATTTTATCGCGGTTTATTAAGCTTTATAATATATGTCCAACGTCTGGATACTTTACAGCAACCATGGTCACGGAGGACTATAGGTACTCCTTTAAAATGTTATTAAACTGTAAAAAATTGTTTTATTATAATGAGTGAAGTGACAATAATATTAAAAACTTGCATTGCCCCGCGGTTTCACTCGCGTACCTCCCATTCCCGTGGGAGTAATCATAGCCTACATATTATTCTGATATATAAGCTATGTTATTGTAAAATTTTATCAAAATCCATTCCGTAGTTTTTGCGTGAAAGAGAAACAAACACATTTCCATATATTCTTACAAACTTTCGCGTTTAAAATATTAGTAGGCTACAGCAAAATTATGCTTGCAAATCTTTTAAGCCGTCTTTAAAAAATCAAAAAATCAAAATCATTTTTTTTTATTCAAAATAGTACTAATACAGTATCTTTTTGAACGTCAATTGAATCTACCACCGGTTTCAACGTAAGCCCACTGAGAAGAACCGGCGAAACAAACTCAGAGAACCGGCGAAACAAACTCAGAAAAACAAAAGAAGTTCATAATTATGTTATGTAAGATATAGTAAGATTTGTTTTAATCGGTTAAACTATTGTAAGAAACTATGCACTCTGTCTACAGAATATGTAATCTTGATATTTATTCATTGCATATATTATGTGGTTATGACTTAACACTCGGTTACACCGTACATAACTGAGCCGCCAAAGCAACTTAACTGCAATAGCGTTAGAAACATAAATATGATAAGAGCTCATACTGAAAGATTTAAGACGCATTATGATCGCATAACATTCAGTCGGTACTATTGATACAAAAAGTGTTCAAGCACAAATTTTGTTTTGGTTTTGAGATCCTTATATTGTTTTCTGATGTTGTTCTAATGAAACAATTTTTACGGATTTTATCGCGGTTTATTAATATTTTAAAACTGTAAAGTATCTGAAACGTCGGGCTTGTAAAAATCTTAATAAACCGCGATAAAATCGGTAAAAACTGTTTCATTATTCGTGTTTCTTCTTTCTTTCCTGGTCTTGATTTTCTCGATTATTCTCTCTTTAATCTTACATCACCTTGTGTTTAGTCTTTAAAAGCACGATCACTATTAAACGGTGAAAACACAGCCCGAGGGCAGCAAGAGAGCTCGTGATAAGATATCCGCTCATGACGGGCGTCCAGAGTGGAATCTATATTCCTATATTATGAGCAACTATACAATACCTAGGCCCGTATTGTATAGTAATTGTATTTACATAGCTTAGGATAGTATGATTGGTAAAAAAGAGCTGGTAAAAATCTTATATAAGCACCCCATGATTCCACTGCATGAAATGAAATTATATATTATATTATACATGAAATTAAAAATGACAAAATCCCGGCTTTACTACACCAAGCCATAAAATACCATCAAATATCTTCGTCTTTATTCCTAAAATTTATTGAAAAATAATAAATTCACTAACCCTCAAATCTATTGATAAAGTATGAAATTCGTTATTTATACATACCAGGACGTGTCCGACCCATCCCCCGGCACGGTTCAAGCCTAGTCGTGGCGGTGGGGCTCAGTAGCCTAAGGTGAACCCAACACCTTAGGCGAAGCCAAGTGAGCCGAGGGGGCTGCTCTTTCTACCCCTCTTATAAGAAGATGGGACAAAAGAGCAGGAAGGGACAAGGGGCGAGGATGGTAACCTCACCCCATTGCACTGTAACGATGTTGGGAGGGGTTGTTCTGTGGTGCGGGATAACCCCTTTGTTGATGGCGTTGGTCTCTTGAGGGACTGACTAGCCGTCGAGGTGCCCTATTTGCTCAACAGATCCGGGGCACCACACCTCAAGGTGGCATTGGTGGCACCCGCCGGGTTTTAGTGGGTAGAGCTGCGTCCACCTTATCATTTTTTAGGTGCAGCGAGTCCCACATACCGGCCTGGGGAGTCCCCCTCCCCCGCGGGATGCCTGAGAGCATTTCCCGGCGGAAAAGAAAAAAAAGTGTACAACCCACTGTAAACTTAAATTTATAAAAGAAATAGTTTTGTTAATAAAAACTTATTTATTATAAAACCTTTATATCCTTTGAAGAAGAGATGTGTTTGTGTAACCACTTGCAAATTAATAACTTTCCAATAATTTAGCTAATAAATCATAAGAATAATGAAAATTCATTTGAAAATTATGGAGAAGATGATTTTATATGTATGAAATAAACGTAGACAATTATTTAATAATTAATATTAACACCATGAAATTGAGTTTCATATTAATTAATTAATTATTATTACACCTTTACAATTAACGTAATATGTTGATGAAAATAATACCAAATCACTTCTGTGCTTCACTGTACCAAAAAATACTATAGGCCGATTCGAATTCTCAAAATATATTATTCTTACAAAATAATGTGATTTTTGCATAATATTGTAATATATTTTAATCATGGACATTCATAAACAAATATATAAATTTATATGTCTATACAAAACATTAAAACAATCTACACGTCGAAACCAAACATAAAAATGTCTGGGTTATTATCGTATATTTAATAAATGTGTAATAAATTACAATTAAATTATCATGTTACGTCATCACGTTTTTCTTTTGCTCTCTATTTTTTATCTTTTTGCAAATAGTTGATTTAATGTTCCTTAAATAATGATCATCTACATCACCTGATCATATTTTAATTAACATTTAAACATGATCTTATTGCGGTTGTATTTTTTCTACGTAGCCCGACCACGGAACGATTGTACCTAACCAGTCTTTTCACGGGTAGTGGACTTTAGTAACTAAAAAAAGTGGGAGTTTATTTAATATTCCTTAAGTATACACCTTTTACTTTGACGGGGAAAATCTTTAAGAAGACCGTTCAAACTACATTAAGGCAAAGAAGAGGCCCCCTGTGGGGAGTCCTGAGTTCTCGATAAGAACACACAAGAACCTTTATGCAGAATCTATTCCCGATCTAGTGCAACTATATTTATTAAAAATGTAACTACTACGAAATGCAATCACGCCATTTTGGTGCCACCCATAGCTTGAAAATATGCTATGATGGCCCCTAAAGCTCCTATCACTGCTCCTTAGGGGGGACATAGACTAGTGTTCAAAAAAGTGTTATATTCTTTGCGCTTATGGAGCCATAAATATTACACAAGTAGAAAAGATGCTATGTTGTGATCCCGGCTCCATGCTTGTTTCTCTCGTCAAACAACTTTGCTGTGTTTTGGAGAGAAAGACAAGATAGGCAGTGTAATTACTGGCACTGAGACCATTCTATCTCTCTTTATATTGAGGATCGTCACACATAAGTGTGAGGATAGGCAGTACATGAGTTCTCTGGGCTAGTTCCAGGTAAACTCGTTTATTTTCATAAGCGATGCTGACCACTTATCGTCAGGTGGCACGTTTGCCAATTGCCTATCCAACTAACTTCACAGGTAGCCAAAGCCCCTTTAACATATACAAACCCCGAGAACTCCTATCACTGCTCCTTGGAGGTCATTAAATTCACTTTAAGAAAAGTCCTATAGTCTAAGCACTCGTGAGGCCGTAATTCCTAGAGCCGTACGAACTATACAAGTAACGAAGACACAGAAATATAATAACCTGTCGGGCTTGAGTAATCAGGCTGTAATATTTGTAATATTTAATTATAGTTTTATAACTTTCTCATATTATTACTCAACCGGTGAACGATGAGCCAAATGAAATTTAAATCTCAAAAAGCCACAATAATTTAACTGTCAATAGTATATTATAACGAGATATTAATTTATTAATTATTTATTTATTCAGAAAGCAATAGTAAAATGTTCTCTTGACCGTATACCTATTAATTTAGATTTGCTCATATATCATTATGAGGCTAGACTTAGCTAACGTCGCGGAAATATAATTATAAATGGACAGAAATCTTCCACTGCTACTACTCTGTCACTGTCGTGTATCATTTTCGTTGCTCATTTTTTTTCTTTTTTTTCTTTAAGGTTACACAAGTCGCTTATCTTTTCATACAAACGCAGAACAGTAATTACTACAATGTTTGACGTTGACCATGAAAAACTAAGGATAATATAAATTAATCTCGTCGTTACCTATGTGTGTATGTACCCAAAATCGTAAAAAAATTATACATTTAAAAAATACAAGCTTCTAAACTTTCGTATTTCAACACTGATTTTAGCCCAAATTTGGGCATAAATAAGTAGTATACTGAGCACGAAAGCTCAAAAATAAAGTTCGTACAGATATAGTTTAGTTATTCAAAAGATAAAATTAATATATTTTAAAAAGATACACTAATTAGTTTTTCTATAATAACTGTTTTGCTAAAAGGACATTTTCGGAATGAATCATTATGCATTTCATTCTAGCACGCATGTTCGCGCCTTATGTCAGGTGAGATAGCAATCATTTTATTAGAGTTCGCGGCATCGACTAGTTGAACCTTAACGCCGGGAAATGGTCTGAAGGTGAAGAGAAAAGGTTCCCGTCATCGCCCCTTGTCCCCTGCTCTTTTGTCCCCACTTCTTATGAGAGGGTTACAAAGAGGCCCCTCGGCTCAATTAGCTTCGCCCAAGGTGCTGGGCTCCCCCTAGTCTACTGATCCCCACTGCCACGTCATGGCCTGAACCATGGTGAGGTTCGTTGGTCATGCTCATACAAGTTTTATGTAAAATTTTAGTCTTAGAATTCGCTTTATTCCTGGCCTTGGTCTTAGACTTTCAATTTTAGATCTTAGGCACAATACACGATTTTGACTAATTGACGACCTCTGTGGCTCAGTAAGCACGTTGGCGCTCAAGCCGGAGGTTGCGGGCTCGAATCCCGCCAGGGAACAAAAATATTTTCTGTGTTCCTGGGTCATGGATGTGTATTAAATATATTGTGTATTATATTATAAAAATATTAAATATATTTCGGTTGTCTGGTACCCGTAACACAAGTTCTTCGAGAACTTACCACGGAACCAGATTGACGTGGTGTGAAAACGTCCATAGATATTATTATTATTAATACAAAGTCTGAAACTAAGACAAGAACTAATTTGAGATATTATATTTAGTAAACATTTATGTTTATAAGATCTGTGATATTTATGCGTTATGGATGTAGCGCCTTATATCAATACACGTATCTTAGTACAATGTTAATGGGTCCTATCTTTATATAATAATAATAAATTTGTCCCACTGCTGAGCACGGGTCCCCTTGGAATCAGGCGAGGAGGGTATTGGGCCATATTTCACCGATGCGCTGGCCCAATGCGGGTTGGTGAACTTCAGACACCTTTAAAGACTTTTAATCTCATCAGGCATGCAGGTTTCCTCACGATGTTTCCTTTACCGGTGAGCATGCGATGGTCTCATGTTCAGGACCTCATGATGATAGGTTAAATTCAACCGTAAAAGATTCGTCGACCGTATCGGATTTGACTAGTTCAAATCCTGCTCTCCCGAGCATCGCGCGCGATGATCCGCGTCCCCTGCGGAGCGCGGAGGGGGCCGTCCCCCTTTTGAATATTTCTTAAGTGAGCCATCTGCTCATTTACTGTACCGATTGAGCTTAAAGGCCATCAGGCCGAAAAATCTAGCCCTTCCGAAAAAAAAATATGTTCAGGTGCACATGGAAATTTAGAAAACCTCATTTCTAGGCGGGTCCGGATCGAACCAGGACCTGTCAACTCTCACTCAAGCGGCCGAGCCCATATCCATTAGACCATTGTCGCTCACTTCATCGTGTCGTATCTCTAATGCTTTTTTCAAACCATATATGTATGAAACGATGATATCTAAATTAATCTTTACATAATATCTAATAATGCTTTCATTATTATTCATCCAAATATCTTATATGACATGTGTTCAATGATGAAAAATAATAATGAAAAAAAATAAACGATAATGATTAAAATATGTCACTTGTAGCGAAAACATCGTCATCATCATCATCATTATCATCAATCATCAACAGCGTCATCGTCGTCGTCGTCGTCGTCAGCGTCGTCCTCATCAACATCAACTTTTTTCCGTCCACTCCTAGAAAAAGGCCACTTTAAATAAACATTAGATATTAAATAGATAGAATCGATCGATGTACACAACATATGAGGATGGCTTCCTATGGTGCAAAATTAAAAAACACTTTTAATTGAATTTTTCAATTCAACTATTACCGATCTTGCAAATATGAGAGATTTCGTGTGATCGTTTACCATTAGGTGAATCAACTGCCCATTTATCTTCTTTCCTATAAAAATCATATAATTAAGTAAAGACGTGAAGCGAGATGGACCTTTAACATAAATATTAGCGCGTGGTGACGATCCATGAATAAATACGACGGAGTAGTTTTCAAGGGGTGTTTATTCCACTAGAATTCGAACACGAATGAATCAAACTGCAGACAGCCCGACAGTTTTATAAGCCGATCAAAACAAGTTACAGGAGTGGGTAGGGTATGGTAGGGAGGTAGGGGAGCGTAGTATATCGATCATAGTCGATCAAAATACTTTTTAATCGACTTATATTTCAATCGAATAAATTAATCTAGCTAATTAATTATGATTAAGTATTTACAAAATTGATTTGAATAAATTACAATTATTATTTTAATTACTATCATTAGTTCAAACAAACCATTCATCAAACATTCAAAATTCCTTCATAAATCATTTCTATGCTAATGTTTAATTTTATTTAATAAGACGCTATCACGGCCTTTCTGATTAAAAGCTCGTGCTCTGAGCGGAGATATATTCAATCTGGGAACAAGAGAGCAGATTAATACTTATTGTTTTTAAAACAAATTATTTTCTTGGTTATGGTGCAATAAAATAAGTAAATGTAAAGGAATATATCGTCACTCAATTATTGAAATATTTCAGTCGCCCAGTTATCAGACTAAATCACTTAAGTGATCCGTACAGATAAGTGGCGCACAAAATGTATATATTTTGTCCAGTTGCCAGACTAAATCACTGACGTGATCCGTACAGACAAGTGACAAATTTAATCTTATTCGGCCCAGTTGTCAGACTAAATCACTTATTGACGTGATCCGTGCAGACAAGTGGCACTCATATTTTAACATTATTCTGCCCAGTTGTAAGACTAAACCACAATCATGATCCGTACAGACAAGTGGCTATTGATGTTCATCTTCTGATTCGGTAATGCTATCACGGTTATCTAAATTAGGGTTTGGTACTGGTCTGACATGTTCGTGTGATACAACTGTAACATTATTATTTCTTAAAATTTTCACTTCATAACGATCATTTTCAAGTAATTTAATAATTTGGTAAGGCCCTAAATATTTGGGACCTAGTTTATTTTTTTACCATTGGGTATCTTTGCACAGGACGAAGTCGTTTAATTTGAAAGAAATAACTGTCGCACATTTTTCATTAAAACGATCTCTATTTTTGTGGGACTGTTCGGTCATTCTGATTTCAGCTTCTTTGCGAATTTCATCACGGTTAGTATTCGTTTCAAGTAATTGTGTAAATTGTGCAATACTGGGTGGAGCGCAAATTTTACCAATTAATAATTCTAAAGGGGAATATCCCGTCGCTTTAGATTTTGTGCAATTAATAGAGAGTTGAAGCTCGCCTAACTTTGTAACCCAAGACCTTTTTTGAGATTGAGCTGTGGCTCTAAGGTGATCTTTAATGGTACGCATTAAACGTTCAACTTGACCATTTCCTCGTGGTACCCCTTTGGCGATAGCATGATGTTCAATGCCCCCAGATGTAAATAGTTCCTGAATTTCCTTCCCCATTATAGCTGGTTCTCTATCTGAAATAATGCGTTTGGGGGTACCAAAAAGATTGATTACTTAATGGATAGATTTAAGAATGAGACTTGAGGTCTTATCTTTAAGTGGGTGGATGATGACAAATTTAGTATAAGCATCAATTGCAACAAATGCGTAAGCTTTTTGCGTACCTCCTGTTAAATTTCCAATCAAATCAGCGTGAATTGTGTGAAAAGGGCCGTTAATTTTGTCGATCGGATGTAAATTTATTTGCTTTTTACCTGATGCTTCTTTACCGACTTTACAGTTTAAACAATTATCGCAAAATTTACGGACTCTTTTCGACATATTCTTGAACCAAAATTGTTCTCTGATTTTATGTAAAGTTCGTTCCCAACCAGCGTGTAAAAGGGTGTGGTGGTATTCATTTATAAGTTTACGTACTAGAGCATCAAAGCAGAAAGGTAAAAAACAGAGGAGATTGGCAGACAAAAATGGAGGCTCAGCGGTGGGTAATAGCAGATGATAATGAAAATACTAAAAGTACGAGCAAAGCCACACACAAGCCGAGCCTTTCTCTTCTGTCGGTCTGTGGCACATAATCTTGCATCGTAGGAAACCGCCTTTAGCCGCTCTCCGGCTTGCGGGTAATATCTCAAAGGCGATATTAAAATTACATAATCCTAACATGTAACGTGTGTATTTTATAACGGTCATATAAACAATGCTTTATTTATAAGATTTTGATTTGCTCATAATAAAAGTACTTTTTACGGATTTCGTTGGGATTGCAAACAATTCAACTGTGATTGAGTTGTTCATCCGGTCTCTTTTTTTCTCTTTTACGCCGGGAAATGCTCTGAAGCATCCCGCGGGGAAGTGGGTCTCCCTGACGGGTATGTGGGACTCGCTGCGCCCGGATTGTGGCGGGTGATCGGACATCTTGACATTCATTGAAATAGGCCTTTGTGCTGTGGACGGATAAAGGCTGATAACGGTGATGATGATGATATTTGAAAATCACACCACGTTAACCAAGCCTCGTGGCATGTTCATTAGAAATTATGTTACGGGTCCGAAAAAGGAAATGTCAAGAAAATATAACAAATACACACATCCTGCACCTGGTGCAGACATCTTCATCATACAAATTATCTGCACCTGGCGGGATTCGAATCCGTGACCGCTGCGTAGTGTCCAGTTGCCTAACTACTAATCCAGTTGGTCGTGAAACTGAATGCATCTCATACGTATGTAATCATTAAACCTTCGACCATAACAACTTAATTCCGAAAGAATCGAATGCACAATTTCATAACATCGTAATTTAACGAGTGTTTTCACTTTTTAAGTTACTATTTAGATAAGTAAAGCGCTTGCCCGTTGCATTATTCATAAGTCCATGCGGAAATCCGTTGCACGTGCACTTGTTATGCAACATGACCCCGCATATGCAGATAAAATGCATGCTAATTTTAACGAGGCTACATGGCTAATTTTAAAGATTTTTTAAGAGTGATTTTTGGGGGTTTTCCTTTATTCTTATTCATAATATCATTAATTTCGACCCTCGTTATATGAATTTATTCATGTTCGCTGGAAATGCATCTCTTTCAATGAAGTTAATATTTTAATTATTTTTTAATTCCTTAATACTTGCAATATTTTTGAGGATAATTTGATTAGGTATTTTAATGCTGATAAAGATAGATAAGAATTTTAATTCTTTTCTTTACGATCATCAAAATATGCTGAACAAAGACCGGAAGGGGGGGGCTTTATGAAAGTTAATCATTTAAACATCTTTTAAAATCTTAAGACAAAAAGAATACAAATTTATATATACAAAGATGGATGATGCAGGCAGCACAAGGCAAGTTAGGTTTTTCCCTACCATGATTTGGGTCTTGACGTGGTGGACTAGCCTAGGGTGAGCCCAGCACCTTGGGCAAAGCTAATTGAGCCGAGGGGGCTCTTTGTACCCCTCTTACAAGAAGAGGGAACAAAAGAGCAATAGATAAGGGGTGAGGACGGTAACCTCACCCCATTGTACTGTCCCGACTTTGGGAGGGGTTATTCTGTGGTGCGGGACAACCCCTCTGTGGGGGTGGTGTCGGTCCCTTGGGGGACTGACTAGCCGTCGAGGTGCCCTCTTTGCTCATTAGATCCGGGGCACCTCACCAAAGGCGGCATTAGTGGCACTCGCCGGGTTTTAGTGGTAGAGCTGCGTCCACTTACCAGCTTTCGGGCGCAGCGAGTCCCACATACCCACGTAGGGAGACCCACTCCCCCGCAGGATGCCTCAGAGCATTTCCCGGCGTTAAAGAAAATAAACAAAAAAATTTAGCAAGATCACAAACAGCGGACAAGGATCTCAAACCTGATCCTTGTCCGCTGTTTGTGCTCTTGTCCAGCAGTGTCTCAACTAAAACATCGATAAACGAACTGTCGTATTTAAGGAGTTATTTTTCTTATTTATTTTCTCCGTGAAGCAAGATGTTTATAAAGACTTGCAAGCATACATTTTCTACTGAGGCTTTTACTTTTACTCATGGTAGCATTGGTCTAGTTTTTTATCAACTTGTATTCATTAGCATCGTCTACTAATTACCATTAGGTGATTGGCCAATTTTCCAATTAGAACATTCATAAAAATGTTTTTATTGATGTTTAATACATTTTTTAGCAGCATTAAACTGAATACGATCATCAAAATATGCTGAACAAAGACCGGAAGGGGGGGGCTTTATGAAAGTTAATCATTTAAACATCTTTTAAAATCTTAAGACAAAAAGAATACAAATTTATATATACAAAGATGGATGATGCAGGCAGCACAAGGCAAGTTAGGTTTTTCCCCACCATGATTCGGGTCTTGACGTGGTGGACTAGCCTAGGGTGAGCCCAGCACCTTGGGCAAAGCTAATTGAGCCGAGGGGGCTCTTTGTACCCCTCTTATAAGAAGAGGGGACAAAAGAGCAGGGGGCAAGGGGCGAGGATGGGAACCACACACCACTGTACTGTCCTGACGTTCGTAGGGGTTGTTCTGTGGTACGGGACAACCCCTCTGTGGAGGTTGGTGTCGGTTCCTTGTGGGACTGACTAGCCGTCGAGGTGCCCTGTTTGTTTACTAGAACCGGGGCAGCTCACCAAAGACGGCATTGGTGGCACTCGTCGGGTTTTAGTGGGTAGAGCTGCGTCCACTTACCAGGTGTCGGGCGCATCCCACATTCTCGCGTGGAGAACTGGGGAGAACCCCTCCCCCGCGGGATACCTCAGAGCATTTACCGGCGTTAAAGAAAAAAAAAGATATATGTGGGCATTTTATTACCTTTTACTCAATTATTATGTAAAATAAATTATTTTCACTGTTTGTCGCATAGAAAACTTAAACCTAGCCATAACACAGATTTTTTTAACATCAATCTTCTTCGTCAGTGTCATCATTACATTATATTTATCCCTTTTTTATATATGTACTTTGTAAGCATTACTTCGTAAATATATATTTCATATTTAATTAAGCTTTTAGGTATTTTTAGATTCATAATCAATGGTTTTATATTTAAAATTAACAATATAGTATAATAATTATATTTATTATCTCAAAATAAACAAACATTTAAGTCTATATATTTTTTGTTTTCTCCCGACACGAAGCTGACTACAGCATTTTTAAATAGGTTTTAAGCATAGATAATACACTAATTTAAGGTAGGTTTTAAGCTTCGATCAACAATACCAACGTTATAAGGGAGTAGACTGGTAGTTCTTAAAATAAAAACCTTCATCAACGCCATCTGTGTATGTAAGTATAAACAACGACGTATGCTCTGTGTTCTTGGCTAGCAATGATTGATTCAGTTTACAGTAATATTACAGTGCCTCACTAGATAGCGCTTTATTAGTGTTAGTAATAACTTATTTTTTAAATCATTTTAATACTAGCTCACATATTGCTATTATAATATATTATTTTAATAATAATATATTATATTACATTATTATACTATAGAATAAAAAATATCGCCTTTTATAAAAACCGCGACATGGATGTCGCGGGTATTGTAACCGTATTTAGCGCAAAAATTACGATTCGATCGTAATAATCATTCTGTAACTTTATGCTATTTGACATTCGAAAAATCATAGAGTAAGTCTAAATAAATACCTTAAAATGGTTAATTGCCTATTTCGCCTTATATAGAAAATAAGAATGTGCATATCAAGTAAAAGTACTCGGTTATTATATAGACAATGTATTTTGATAAGAAATTACAATCACATAATGATTTACAATATTAGCAAGTTCACTATTACTTCACATCTGTCCAACTTTTACCCGCCTTCCTTCCAATATCTGTAAGCCTATTCTCCCCTTTATACTAAAACAAAGCCATAATATAAAAAATGGCCAAAGCCACGGGAACCAGCTAGTTATACTTATGATGAATACTAGTTTCTTTCCCAGGGTCTACTTACACAGTACATATGATATAACAACTATAAAGATTGCCCATTTTGAATATAAAATAGGCGAGCTTCACAATTCTGTGGCGCGTTGATGTCTTTTGTAACGAAATTATTGCCCGTAAGTAGATAACCTACGTTTTTATTATGGTATTGTTGTGTAATGGATTTTAACATCTTAACGCTATTATTGAATCATACTACGATACTAGCTTTATCTCTAAGTTCATATACATCTTGAAAAATACATTAAGCAAAGTATAAATATGATGGTGTAATTAAGGTATGTATTATCAAGTAATACAGAGGCAGTCCTTTTTTCGCACTCGCACTTGGGAGTGGTCTACCCAAACTAAAACTTCAGCCTTCAGCCACTTTTGAGGGTCCTGGATCTGCAGGCAACAGAATTACCTCAGCGATATCGAAGCAGTCCTTCTCACATTTTGCCAATACTTTACTGCGAAGTCTAAAATTTGCTACTAATCTTCGTTTTTATCTGGTCGTCAAAGCAGCCCCTTTGTGTATTCGGTGTCTGTGGATGCCAGTCACTTATTCCTTTTTGCTCATTTGCTCCTACCTCCTCTTCTATAAAAAACACACTTTTGACAGTTTGAGTGGCGCGCTGAATGTTCCCTAATTATTTTTTTTCCTGTACGCCGGGAAATGCACTGAGGCATCCCGCGGAGGAGTGGGTCTCCCCACGAGGGTATGTGGGACTCGCTGCGCCCGAAAGCTGGTAAGTGGACGCAGCTCTACCCACTAAAATCCGCGAGTGCCACCAATGCGGCCTTAGATTAGGTGCCCCGTATCTGATGAGCAAAGAAGGCACCTCGACGGCTAGTCTCTCAGGGGACCGACACCATCTCCACAGAGGGGTTGTCCCGCACCACAGAACAACCCCTCCCAACGTCGGGATAGTACAATGGGGTGAGGTTCCCATCCTCGCCCCCTCGGCTCAATTAGCTTCGCCCAAGGTGCTGGGCACACCCTAGGTTACTGAGCCCCACCGCCATGACAAGGCTTGAACCATGGTGGGGTCCCTAAAACATTTTTTTATGTAATGTGACAACTAATTTAACTGAATTACGGTTATCAGATTTTTTCTGAGACATTCGTTTAGGTAGACGAAGTGTTGGTCGGCCATTAACCAGGTGGGGAGACGATCTCCGTGTGGGTGCCGTGGGGAGGCCTATGTTCAGCAGTGGACGGATAGAAGCTGATGATGATGATGATATGTCTTTGTTTAATTTCTTGATTGGAAGTTGGAAGTTTAGAAGTAGGATATGGATTGATAGTAGAGAGACAGACAAGAAGATGGAAAAAGGAGAACCCTATGAGGCTTGCAATTTTTCAGTTTTACGAACGGTACCGTAAAAAATATCTTTGTAATACACAAGTTGAAGTGGCAAAGGTTCGGTTACAGTAACTGTATTGAGAGACGATAGACCAATAAAAATCTTGCTCACATTTGGGAAGCCGAAGTGTGGCCTTACCACTAACTTATTTAGTTTTCTTTTCAAATCATCTTATTTCATCGAGCATAAAACCGGAATAGAGCGGTAATATTGTGTTTTGTATGAAAACTAATTTCGCCAAATTTATGTAGTGACGCTGCTCCGATTCTGCGCTCTGATTGGCCGACCAATGGCCATTGATGGATTGTTCGCCTATAGTACGTACATACAGATCACTGGTTGGTTGAATTGCTATTACGTCAGTTACAAATCACTGACCAGTTTCGGAATTTGATGGCTCACATGACTACTCTATCCGGTAGTCGCTCGATGTCTTATTTTCATATGGGACTATCGGAAGTAATGCTAATAAAATCTTTCTTATATAATTAAACGGCCCGAAGGCCCTAATGCTACATCGGATTAGTGTGAGCCCATTCGGCTCACTTTTGATTTATAAAGTGGGGGTTGCCCCCCGCCAACCGCAGTCTGCGACCACACGGCCTCCTGGCGTCGGGTTGGAATTGACTTTAGCTACTTGCGACGTTAATGAAAACATGAATTACACCGTAAATATAAAATAGAAACAGCATAGCATGGAGTAGAAATTATAAAATAATAAAATAAGGCTTTAATGGATTACAGCGGATGTCTCTATAGAACGTCGACAAATAAAACTACAAATCCTTTCGTTTTGAAAATTTTAGGAAATTTTCATTTTATGGTTTTCATTCATTTCATCATCATTATTATTACATAAAATTTATTCATTTATTCCAAAAACTAAACACGTTTTTATTTAAAATATTAGGATAGTCCAGTAAGGATGGAAATTTGTACACAATTTATTCATGTGTATTATACTGAGACGCGGATTACACTCTTTATAATAAAAGTATTGTATCGCAATTTATTAATATCTTTACATTCGTGAAGTCTTTATACTTCAGTCACTTTACAGCAATATGGTTATGGGAGGACTGTTTTATTTTTTTCTAAATAAATTGTGTAATATGAAACAATGAAAGTGTTATCTTCTAAAAAAACCTACATGAAAATTCTTTTTCAAAATAAATCTACTACGCCTCAATTATTGGTATATCGTAAATTTTAAAAGCTTTAATATATTAATAGTTTTAGGGTTCACAAACACGTTATTAATCACCAATATCTTTATTACATAACAAAATATATAAAAGTATTTTTAACAATTACAAAAAATATACTTAAACTATAAAATACTGACATTGTGGTATTTTATATCCACAAATTACTAAAATTATATTCTTAGGCAAAATTTTAAAATATATATAATTATTTACATTTAAGACTAGCTGTTGCCTGCAGCTTCGCCCGCGTTACTCAACTCCTATAAGTCACAGCGTGATGTTATATAACCTATAGCCTTCCTCGATAAATGGGCTATCTAACACTGAAATAATTTTTCAAATCAGACCAGTAGTTCCTGAGATTAGCGCTTTCAAACAAACAAACTCTTCAGCTTTATAAAAATATTAGTATAGATAAACTATTCTTATAACAAACAATTAAAAAATAACAATTATAAATGGGTAATAATAATAATTAGAATTTGTATAAATTTGTACTTTACCTAAATCTATTTATTCTATTGATTGAATAATTTTCAAATAACATATATTTTCCTATACTAAGGTAAAGTAGGCGGTAGAAACCTTTCCTAATATTTTAAATAAAAAATACATTTTTGAAATAAAATAGGTTTCCAAATTTCAAAGGAAATAATTTGAAGATTAAATGCAAACCAAAAATATTGGATGTCTGTAAAGTCGGTTTACGGACGTTAGTTTTACGTGATAACGTCATAAAGAAACATTGCTGAAAAATTTATAATAATAATAATATCTATGGACGCTTTCACACCACATCAATCTGGTCCCGTGGTAAGTTCTCGAAGAACTTGTGTTACGGGTACCAGACAACGGATATATATTTTATACTATACATATATTTAAGTTTTTTTATTTTTTATTTAATACACATCCATGACCCAGGAACACAGAAAATATTTTTGTTCCCTGGTGGGATTCGAACCCACAACCTCCGGGCTTGAGCGCCAATGCGCTTACCACTGAGCCATAGAGGTCGTCAATTAATTACATTTTTTACCGCTGTTTTGAGAAAAACAGTTAATTGAAGTGAACAAAATGAAATTAGACTGAAAATTTTGGAGGAAATCAATTACATCTTATTAAATTGTAGAAATAAACACAAAAACACAAAACACGTTGTCGCGTATTAACATTTGTTTTGCTTGCTTTTTCGTGCGCGCTGCCGGTGTTCATCAATTTATAAGACGTTATCAAGTTAAAACTAGCAGTAATATACACCTTATACTATGTACGCCTTATTTGTTAAAGAAACTAAAATATTGATAAAAATATTTTACTTCCCTATTGGGAATATAAGCTATAATAAATAATACAATATCATTAACATTTTATCTTGTTAAAAATATTTAAGCTTTGTCCGACTTGGCAGTCCTTTTGTGGTGACCATAAGTGATACCACCTGCCGCTGTATGATATATTTGGTTGGGCAGAAACCCTCTCTCGTAATGTCTAGGATAAATCGGGTTCTGCAACTGCCTAGCACTAGACAGGGCCTCGTAGGCAGATATCGGGTCCTTCACATACCCTCGTTTCAAGTACTCCAACTGTACACTAGAGGGTATGTACGAATCTAGTAAAGATGACGGTCGTCGTTTGAAAGAGACCCCATATTCACTCGGTCTTGGAGTGAAAGCACCAGGGAGGAATCCATCCCCTGATGCGTAAACTGACTTGGTTACTGGACGGTAGACTGGCAGTGCTTTTGGCAGATGTGCTAGATGGGCAGGTGGACCTTTGAGCAGCAATGGATTAGGAGGAGGCAATTCACTTGGAGGAGATCTATACTCATCATGAACTGGTGTTCTAGAGTTATAATATCTCGGATAATCGGGTTTTGAATAGGACACTTCAGTATGCGATTGATATTGCTTACCCTCGTCTTGAGAATCATCGACAGTATTGGAGTCATATTGATTCTGGTAGTAGTTCTTCAATGGTGGAGCAGAAATGGCAGTGGGATACTGGACGATAGGCATTTGATAGGCCAGAACAGGGGTGACGGTGGCCTGGGCTGGTGCGACAGTGGGTTGGACAAAACTGACATATGTCACTGGAGAAGGATAGGGTTGTACATAACCCTTGCCAGGAGTCACATAATTCGGTACCTCTATATAGTTGGACTGAGGTTGGACTGGTTCCTGGGTCTGGTAGGTTGCGACCCTATTTATTGATTGCGAGTACTGGATCCCCGGTTGCGGTTGCTCCACTTGGTCATTGTAGTATTGGGGTACTAGATATATTTGCATGGGGAGGTTTGACAAATAGCTGACCATGGCTTGCTGTGTTGGTGGTCCATACTGAGGCTTGGGCGTGGGCTTCTCAGGTTGTTCAGATACGGCGTACTGCTGAACATACCGGGGCTGGTGTATTTGGTTCTGACCATTGAAGTATCTTAGGATGTCATCCTTGAACACGTCGAGCTGTAGCAGCCCTGGGCCAGTGATCGTGTTACTCTGGGATCGACCTTCGGATTTGTCATTGTCTTTCTCTTTTTCGCTTTTCAAATTATCATCTTCTATGTCTTGTAATTCGATCTTCTTCTCAGCCGTGACCACCGAGAGCAGTACGAAAAGTAGCACCTGCAAATTTAAACATGTTCATGTGAATATTAAATATTTAGTTGAGTAATAACAGACTTAATTACAAGAGCAAATTTTTCAATTGTAAAAAATTGCAAAATATACTTAGGTATATATAATTATATAATTTTTCGGAATTGCATAGGCATATGTTATAATTTGCCTAAAAATATCCGTTCTTTATTAATTTTTCCCAAGTTATTTATCATATAACTTTTAGTTCCCTTCGATTTCACACGCCTCAAAATTGCATATCCTTCCCCAATAAGTAGGCTATAAAACTAAGAATAAAATTACTAGTCAGCTGTGAGTTTTACCGGTGGGAGGGAAGCGCTTTGCCGCGCTCCCGGCTGCATGGGTACTACCATCTTGCTTGTTTCTCCCGTGAAACAGCTTTGCTGTGTTTCGGAGAGAAGGGCAAGACAGGCTGTGTAATTACTGGCACCGAGGCTTAACATCTTATGTCTCAGGATAGGCAACACATAAATGAGTTGCCTGGGCTCGTTCCAGGTAAACTAGTTTATGTTCATGGGCGACGTCGACCATTTACCATCAGGTGGCACGTTTGCCAGTATGCCTATCCAACTAACATAAAAAAAGAGTTTCGGAGATTATCGCGTTTAAACCAATAAACGAACTCATTAACTTCATTACATTACTATGAATTAATAGGCTTTCACAAAATTAATGATATTGGGTCGATTACATACTTCGAACAACATTTGGTATTCTTTCTATATTTCTAGTATACTTGATTGTGGATTACTGATAATGGCTTTCTATAATAATAAGCCTAATAAGCTTTTGAATGAAATGCCTTTCGGCATAGGCACTTCAATGGTGCTGATGATCATGATAATCCAGTTACGTATCACCATAACACGTAAATTTTCTCTCATGTGGAACTTGAGAAAAAACTCGGTCTCCGTAATGTCCGGCCGTGGTCAGTGCACTTGCCAAGATGGCGCCCAGCGGGATGGTGAGCGGCAAAAACAAACCGGTCGCTTGTAAAAGGGAGCGTGCCAGCTTTTACTCTCAATTTATGTGGTTATCTAATTACATTCCACCACATTCCATTACTTTGGAACGTAAGTTTCCTACACAATTAAAATTTATTGCTATATTTTGGACGGAATCGCGATGTGTTTAGCTATTGAGTACTTTCACTCGTAGACTTTTTTCTACTCTACATTAATTAGGCTATCTTAAACTACAGATATAAGGGAAAGGAAACGTTTCAAACGATATATAGTATCCGGAGCCCTAATATATTATAACAAATTTATCAATCCTCGGTGGAATTTCAATTCAGATTCCAGCAACCAGACAAACTAAGGCATAATGATGTACAACCGAGCACACTATACATTAAATTTAAAAAGGTACTGCTTCGGTGAACTTCGAATAATATCTACGCTATCAATGCGATTTTGGAACGAAAGTTCCTTACTGGGGGTTGCGGAGGGGTACCGTAGCCGGCGAAAAACGTCCGTAACGTTAAATAAAAGCGTAAGATTTTCGACGTCATCCTACTCAGAAACAAATCAAATTGAATCTACCATTGAAATACAATTTTTTAAACTGACACTGCGTCGGTAGCTGTGTGTTACACTATTGGGGCGGGGCTGCTTAGCAAAGATATCCAAGTTTGAATCCCGGTGGGATCTAAGGTTACTTTTTAATTATTTTACACCGGCAAAAGCTCTGATTTTATCGATTAAAAAATCATTAAAAAAATGTTTGTAACCCGAATAATTATTTTCTTTATACCTCGAATAGAACTTGAAATCCCACAAAAAACAGTTTCACTGTAAAATGTCGCGCCAAGTACACGTCTAACTATATACACGTATAGCAAAAATAAAAAAATTAACTAATCTTTACAAAAAATATGAAATAAAAAAACCAAGTACACAAAACCTCTCGGATTAAAAGAAACACTCATTAAAAACTGTGAAAATTGAAAAAACAATTGGTGTAGTATATTTACAAAAAAAAAGAAAAATTTGCAATCTACAAAAAAAAATAAATTAAAAAAAAGTTATCATTGTGATTTTCAATAATTGCAAAATTTTTGTGGCAAATTTTACAATTGAAAACAATTTTTTAAACGTACTGCCCTTCTAGCACCCATCAATCAACTATCACTTCCCATTCTATTCACCCAGAACAGTTGACCATAATATTCGCCAACGAATCACATCATATTATATTACACAGATTAAGTTTTAAAAACAAACACTATAGAAAACCATCAGAACAGTCCTACAATAGAAAACCACTCCAGAACAGTTCTCCACAATATTCGCCAACCAATCACAATATATACAGTTTTTAAAACAAACACTAGTAAATCACTCAGAATGAACAAAACACAAAATAACAATTAATTAACGGGAAACTGGGAAGAAACGAAGAAGATTGAGCTCTTAACAGAAACGAATATATGAAACAAAAGACGTTTATCAAATAAAAAATGCGACAGAAAAAATATATTATACGAAAGACGTTTATCAAATATAAAATATGACAGAAAAAATAAATAAAAATAAGCTATAGAGAATACAAGAAAAAAACGAAATACTTAATTTTTAATACAACACCGTATATTGATAACGATAGGCAGCATGGCCTCTAAGAGCCTTTGCCTGTTCCGATAGGATAAAACTAAAAAACAAGCAACCAACTTCGATGTCAAAACTCAAAATTCTAACTGTAACGTCATATAAAATATTTTCTCTAATCCTCTATAATCGCAAAACGGCGCAAGCAATAATTTTCATGTTTGAAATGTATTAAATAATTGCTGAGACCCAATAATTTTTTGTAATATGTGTAAAATTCGTAAAAAGAAACTTATTAAAAATAGTGTGAAGTCTTAGTGTTTTGGCAATAATAACAAAATAAAGCCCCAAAAATATGAGGAGGTTATGTTTACATATGTCTCGAGAATATATACACAGTGCCTCACGCCAAAATACTTGGATGTGTTCTTGGCGCTAGACACTAACGTGTCTCCTGATTAATATTTTTATAATAAGGAGCTTCGTTCCTATCTGGTGTCCCGCGACACCACATGGTTTTTTTTATAAATTTCATTTCCTGCTGCACACTTCACATCACAAGTGCATCGGTAATCAAAACATATATACATATGTACACAACACCCATCTGAAGGTGGGAAAAATCTTGTTTCCGAACGTGACCGAAAAATTTAAAATTGGAAGCCTTCACATAACTGTTCTAACTTTTATTCAATACAACAGAAGTTTCTAAAATAACTTCTAGATCTAGTTTGTACAATCACTAGGAATGATCACATCATCATCAGTCTGATGTTGCGCACTGCTGACCATAGCACCCTTTTTTCTGCCCATCTCCTCTGTCTCTCGCTTGTCTCATCCATGTTTTGGCCGCCAGCTTTCCCATGTCATTTGTCCATCTCATCATAATCTTGGACATCTCAGAACCATTCGGTTACCGCCGTGGACTATCTTTTTTTTTTTATCGCAGGATTTGCAGGCAACAGGATCACCTCATCGCCAGGCTGGCCCCGGCAAAGGCCAGACTACTCCTCGTAAGGGGGGACTGCTCAAACTTCTAAATTCTGAACCCGACACGAACACAGGTGCGTTACTGGATGTGCATTAAAAAGCGCCTCCCACACACTCCGTTTCGTCACCCGCTAGGAGAGGCCTTGAACGTAGACCTCTACCATCACCACGTCTTACCATTACCTTACTTGTCCTATCTAACTCCATTTCGATTCCGTGACCCTATCTATGAATTATATGATTTCATCAAATAATTTATCATATTTGTAAATACCCATTATAATTTGAGGTCCAAAAAACGGTGCGTGTAGATGTTCACATGATCCCCACACATGATTACATGTCTCTTGTTTAATTGGCAATCAGCTGTTATAGAGCGCAGTTCCGGCACCGTCTGGTTACCTAAGTACATCTGCGGCTACGCCATGTATAGGTTCGAAAGTGAGAATATCACTCTAGTAAAATCGATCATATTTCCGTCAGATTGTTACGCATGGGTCATTTGATATTAGTTGTAAAGTCAGACTGTGGTGGGTTATGGCTCAGGCCTTGACGTGGCGGTAGGGCTCAGTAGCCTAGGGTGAGCCCAGCACCTTGGGCGAAGCTATTTGAACAGAGGGGGCTCTTTTTACCCCTCTTATAAGAAGAGGGGACAAAAGATCAGGGGGCAAGGGGCGAGGACGGGAACCTCACCCCATTGTACTGACCGACGTTGGAAGGGGTTGTACTGTGGTGCGGGACAACCACTCTGTGGAGGTGGTGTCGGTCCCCTAAGGGACTGACTAACCGTTGAAGTGCCCTGTTTGCTCATTAGATCCGGGGCCACTCACCAAAGTTTTAGTGGGTAGAGCTGCATCCACTTACCAGCTTCCGGGCGCAGCGAGTCCCACATACCCGCCTTGGAAGACCCACTCCCCCGCGGGATTCCTCGGAGCATTTCCCGGCGTTAAAGAAAAAAAAGACTATGGTGGGTTAAGACAAAAAAATAAATGAAAGAATTTGCTTTTTGCTCAGAAAAAGACATTATTTAATTTTTTTATTAAACTAACTTTTTAAACAAAATAAGCTCTATTTTAAGTTAGTATATTCTAAGTCTATGGTTTTAAGAAATGCTAATACATGAAATATAAAAATATATCTCGTACTTAAGTTGGAATCAATAATAATCTTGCTTAAGCCTTTTATGTGATTTCTACATTCAGCGAACCATCAACATATCCTGGCTTTCTGGCCATAAGCTGGCCACCTAAGCCTAGTGAGAAGCAATTTGAATACAGTTGCTCTACATTGAAGATCACGTTTAAGATAATGATGGCCTTCGACCATATGCATCGTCACGATGAATAGTTATCGATGTACATAAATTTATTTCTCATTCAATAATTCCAATCATTACATAATGATATAAATGTTTTAATATCGATCAAGAGGTACTTTTTTAATAACGTATATCTGTCCCACCATGGTTCAAGCCTTGTCGTGGCGGTGGAGCTCAGTAGCCTAGGGTGAACCCAGCATCTAGGATAAAGCAAATTGAGCCGAGGGAGCTGCTCTTTGTTTGTTGTGCTCTTATTTGAAGTGGGGACAAAAGAGCAGGAGGGACAAGGGGCGAAGATGAGAACCTCATCCCATTGTACTATCCCGACGTTGGGAGGGTTGATTTGTGGTGCGGCCACCCAAGGCGGCATTTGTGGCACTTCTCGAGGGTTTAGTATGCAGTGCAGTGGGTTGTAGTGGGTAGAGCTGCGTCCACCTTACCACCTATCGGGCGCAGTGAGTCCCAAATACCCGCCTGGGGAGTCCCCCTCCCCCGCGAAATGCCGCAGAGTATTTCCCGGTGTAATAAAAAATCTGTAAGATTTGAATCTTTGGTTGCCTTTGATATTTTGATTGATAAAAATCATCAATTTTTATTTTAACAATTATATTATATTTACAGCCCAAAATTGACCTTTACGGTACAATAAATTAAATTTAATTCATTTCATCTTTATCTACGTTTATGTAACACTTTTTAAATGTCAGATATTTGCCCGAAAAGGAATCAATTATGAAACGTTTGGAAGTTAAAATAAATAAGTTTATTATCATATACCATTGAGTGGTGGACTAGCATCGCATTTAATGAAATTAAAATGCTAAGATATTCATGTATAAATGTTTTGTATCACGTCGTTCGTTATTTCTGAACGGATTTTGTAAAATTTTGCCCACTGCAATTTTATTCAGTTCTAATACTGTTTTCTAATGTTTATGTGAATTTCACTCATTCATTTATTTAGAGATCATTTGGAGGTTTACCTGCTCGATGTCTTTGACACTTTACAGCAACAATTGTATTGAAAGGCTCAGTTTTCAGTTCAGCTCAATTTAAGAGATGGTTAGTTTGAGAAGCGATATAAATTTCGTTCTTGTTCTTGGTATGAGAGGGTTTACTTAAGTATTTTACAATAACTACTGACATTTTTATATAAATACAAAAAGATGTAAATTAAATAACAATATATAATAAAATAACCATAACATATAAAAAAATATGTGTTACATAATAATATAGTACCAATAAAATGTAACATACATTCCATTGCTAATACTCACATTCAAATTTCGTCATTGTGAATGTGTCTGACTATTTTAGGATTTTTATTACTGAGGTTGGCACGAAATGATCATGATATCAGGAGGTCAGGATTGTACAATGATGACAGAAAGTCCGGTCTGATATTCAGTTTATTTTAGAGTGATGTCGATGTCATAATATTTTTGCTATGGGCTCCCATACTTTACCAAACATCATCATCATCATAATCATCGTTTCCAACCTCTTTTGGACATAGGCCTATTCTGATGTCTCCAAATACATGTACCTACATGTATGACGTTACCCTTTTTTTTTTTTTTTTTTTTTTTTTTTTGTTCTGCAGCGGAAATTTGCAGACCAAACCGTAACTAGGACCGGGGTGGGTTTTAAACCTAGCCGTGTGTGGGGTTCGCACTTGGAGATGCGTTACCCACTAAACCGCTGCAAGTGCCCTCAGCCGCCTTTTATGAGAGTCCCGGATCATGCAGGCAACGCAGGACCCTCGGCGACAGGCTGGCCCCGGCGAAAAGGCCAGACTCCTCCTCTAAAGGGGGACTGCTCGGCTGTTCGTTTGCACGATACTTTTAGCAGTCCCCGATGACGTCGTGTCTAGCTGGACCCAGGTTAAAACCCCATCCTGGGCCCGACACGAGCACAGGGGCGTTACTGGAGGCGCATTAGGTAGCGCCTCCTACGCACCCCCGTTCGTCGCCTGCGGAGGGAGGCCTCGTCGGCGGCCTCCTCTCTCACCCGCTCATCGGCCTCCTTCTGGGACATTACTGCCTCGCAGAAGGAGACCATCGCCGTCCAGGACTCGTCGTCACCGAGCATCGCGGCGATGACACTCGGCAGAGACAAGTCCCCTCCGATGACCGATGTCAGATCATGACGCAGCGCCGCCCATCTCGGGCACACCTCGAGGGTGTGCTGGGCCGAGTCCACCGCCGCGCCACAATCGTGACACACAGTTACCGGCTCCCTTTGGGCCGTCCTGCACAGATACTCACCGAAGCACCCATGCCCGGTGAGCACCTGTGTTAGACGGAAGGTGAGGGGTTTGCGTTTACGACGCATCCACCGCTCAAGGACCGGGCGCAGGGCAACCGTTACGCCTTTGCCATACGGCTGCCGCGCCAAGTCCTCCCCCCACCTTCGCATTAGTGCCTCCTGCCCTAGTCGGCGGACCCGTAGGATCCCGTCCGGCGTCACGTTCTCTCCGAGGGACCTCCTATCCGAGACATAGGAGTATACCTCGGCGAGAACTTCCGCCACGAGTTCCCACGGGGGGTCGCCGGCTAGGGCAGTAGCTGCCGCCCATGATATCGTACGATACCCCCGGATCACTCTTACCGCAATCACCCTCTGCGCCGAGCGCAGCTGGGCCCTACTCCGCGCGGTAAGGCGATCCGTCCAAATCGGAGCACCGTACGTCGCCATACTCCGGCAGACACCGGAGTATAGCTGCCTGCAGGCGGCGCTGGGTCCTCCGAGGTTCGGGAGGAGTCTGCCCAGCGCACTCGCCGCCTTCACGACCTTCGGACCCAATTGTTCGAAATGTGGGCCGAAGGTCCATCCACCGTCGAGGATGAGCCCCAGATATTTGATGTGAGGGCTCATCCTGACCCTCACCCCTCCGATCTGGAGGGCAGCCCCCGGTGGGGGTCCTTTCCGCCCGGTCCCGCGGAAGAGGAGGGCTGCGGTCTTGTCGACTCTGACCCGAAGCCCTAACCTCTCAATGCGACTGATCACGAGGTCGAGCCCGACCTCGGCCAGCCGCGCCGCCTCCTTATAGTCTCGTCCCCGGGCGTAGACGAAGGTGTCATCAGCGTAACAGATGACACCCATCCCGGGGAGGAGACGACCTCGCAGGACCCAGTCGTACCCGATGTCCCACAGGATCGGACCAAGTACCGAACCCTGCGGGACACCGCAGCCGACTCGCCACCACTCTACGGACCCACACCGGTTCTCGTAGGCTACCCTCCTGTCAGAGAGGTACGCCTCCAACAGCCTCCTGAGATAGGGAAGCACACCAAAGTAGTTCAGTGCCTCCCGTATCACACTGTGCGGGAGGCTGTTGAAGGCGTTCGCGATGTCCAGGGACACCGCGACCACCACCTCCCCTCTGCGTTCCGCCTCACCCGTCACCGCCCTCAGGCGTTTGAGGGCGTCGATGGTCGACCGGCGTGCCCGGAACCCAAATTGGGACTCTGAGAGTCCCGGTCCCGGACCCTCCTCCAGGTGCTGAACGAGCCGGGAAGCCACGACTCTCTCAAGAGCCTTCCCAGCCTCGTTCAGCAGCACCACCGGTCGCACCGAAGCGGCCGAGTCCGGGGGTCGCCCTGCCTTCGGAAGCAGGCAGAGCCGACCCTCCTTCCATGCCCTCGGGAACTGTCCGGACCGCAGGCAGCGATCGAACAGCTCCCGAAGACTGTCGCCAAGGTGCTCGAGGGAAAGGGCCAGAACCTTCCCGTGCACCCCGTCTGGACCCGGCGCCCTCTTCTTACTCTGGAGGCGGGCCAGAACCGCCTCCATTTCAGCCTCCGTGACGGGTGGCGGAACACCCTCCTCGTCCGACGTCTGCCGAGCCATCCTGGGGGGCGTGAAGCCCCCAGGTGTGTCGGGGAAGAGTTCCCCGACAATCCTCCTCAGTTGGCCCGGCTGGAACGTCTCGGTGATAGGGGCCGACTGGGCGCGGAGCTTGTTTCGCGCCCATTTGTACGGTCGGCCCCAGGGGTCCCTCTCGAGACCCTCAACGAGCTCCAGCCAGGCCTCCTCCTTGGCTCGGCAGATGGCCTGTTTTAGGGTCTTGACCTTGTCAATATAGACCCTGTACAGGCCGTCATCCCTGTCGACATCCTGGGTGCGCCGCCGCCTGCTCCGGGTATACTGCCTCCTTGCCCGTTGGCAGGCGGCCCGAAGGTCGGCTAGTTCAGCCGACCACCAGTAGAGCGCCCGCCGCGGGGGCGGACGTTTCGTGCGCGGCATGGCCGCTCTGCTGACCGCGGTGAACGCGTCGCAGAGTCGGTCAGCCGCTTCGTCCACCCCAAGCTCCGACAGCGGCGGGAGGCTCCACCGGCAGACTATAGCCGCCTCCTCTGCCAGTTCCCGGTCGAGCTTCGTGAGCGCCCAACGCGGAAACTGGCTTCGCCCCCTAGATGTCGACGACGACGACGCCGGACGGACGGGAGTCGGAGACACCTCGAACCTTATGTAGCGGTGGTCCGAGAGAGTCTCCACTCCCGTCTCCACCCTCCACCCCTCCACTCTGCGTGCGATGGCCGGCGTGGCGAAAGTGACGTCCACCACGGAACCTCCCGACCAACGCACGCACGTCTGGACTGCTCCTCTGTTGAGCAGGGACAGTCCGGCAGCTAGCGCCCACTCCTCCACCTCCCTCCCTTTCGTGTTCGTGACCGGATTGCCCCAAGCCGTGGACTTGGCGTTGAGGTCCCCGGCCACGAAAACCTGTAGGGGAGCTAGCTGCCCCACCAGCGGCCCCAGAACGTCGAGAAACCGCTCCAGGGCCGCCAAGTCGCGGTTCGGTGAGAAGTAAACTCCGACGAAAGCCACTTCTCCTCGAACCGCCGCCACGTACCCGCGGCCCCTCGCTTTGACTGCGAGGGGGGGGCCGGCTCCAGGCCTCACCACGATCGCTACCGAGCCATCGGTATCCCCCGCCCAGTTTGGGCTAGTGGGAGGCACAGCGTATGGCTCGGCAACGATCGCGATATCAACGCTCCACTCCGCCATAGACTGCAGGAAAAGATCCTGAGCCCCAGCGCAGTGGTTGACGTTCGCCTGGAGGACGTTGAGATGTCTGGACATTATTCAACCATCTCAGCGTCTGCCGACTCCACTCGGTTCCCCCCAGCTTGTTGGGAGGGGAACTTCCCGCGGGTTGATGGAGGCTTGCAAGCCATGCCCCCCATCACGTGGCCTGCCGGCCTCCCTGCATCGGAGCACACCGCACAGTGTGCGGCGGCCGAGCACCCTGCAGCCTTGTGGCCTGGCTGACCGCAGCGGTAACACAGTAGGCTGCGGTCAGTGCCGCACTGGCATGTGCTAGCGACGTGCCCCACCCCCAGGCACCGGAAACAGTGCCTGGGACGCGCCTGCAAGAGATGGAGACTTGCACGGCTCCAACCCACCGCAATGCTTCCCAGCTGAAGCAGCTTTTTTGCTGCTGCAACCGGCAGCTCTATGTGGGCTGTACCCGCACCCATTTGCCCCGTACGAATACTCCGCACGTGGACTTGGCCCGGGTTACAGACCCCCTCCTTAGCCACCGCGGTGATGAGGCGCTCCACGGTGACTGCGTCGCTCAGACCCGATATTCTTATTTCAACCTTTTTTCGGGCCTGAGCACTTCCGCCTCCTCTGCCAGTACCTCCTTTAATCGAGCGGCGAGTGCGTCCGCCTTCTCCCCGCTTGTGGAGCCAGGCACCTCGATAAGACGCGCTCCAGTCGCCGATTGACGAATCCGAAGCGGGCCGATTCCCAGCTCCTCCAAATTTATATTTTGCTCGGCCTTAAGGAAGGCCGAGCAATAACTTGCTCCCCGGGCCGCTGCCTCCGGCCGTAACTTTAGAATTACGGCCGTGGAGCGGGGAGCGACAATTTCGGCTTCGGAGCCTCCTTCTTGGCCGACGGCGTAGATACCGCCGGCGTTTTTACCGCTGGCTTTTTCGCCGGTTTCTTCGCTGGTTTCCGGCGGACGACCTCCGTCCAAGTCTCCGCCGGCTCCTGCGGGGCCTTGTCTCCCTCCTCCTCTCTTCCCTGGGAAACAGCTCCCGTCGAGGTGGTGGGACCGTACGCGGTCCACTCCTGTTGGGCTTTGCCCTTCCCCTTGCCTTTGCCCTTGCCTTTCGAGGCTTGGAGTAAGGCAGGGAACTCCACCGGAGCCAGTCCCACCACTTTCTCGACAACGACGTTGGTCGCCGTCTTCTCCCTTAACGCTCCAATGGCGGTCCTTTTGGCTTTGGCCGGCTCCTTGTCCCCCGCTAGTGGGGGACGGCAGGGAGGAGCGGCTGGGAGCTGCAGAGCCGCCAGGCGACCGTCTATAATGTTTGTGACCATCTCCGCCATCTCTTTCCTGAGGTCAGCAAACCCCGTAGCATCTCCTGCCTCGGCCGCCTTCTTGCGGCTCTCCTGGAACTCCTTCCTATAGGCTCGCATCTCTTCACGCACCAGCTCTAGCTCGCGCTGGAGCCGACTGTTGTCGGCCTTTAGTTTGCGAGCCTCCTCTGTTTCCGTGCGGACTGCCAGGGATTCAAGCACCTCCCGTATCGAACCGGCGGCCTTACGGATTTTCGCCGCATACCCCCCCCGTAAGTTCACCGACTTTCCCGTTAGGCCGAGAATAACGTTTAAGTTAGACTCAGCCGCCACCTTGAGCTCTTCGGCTCCCATCCGACCCGTGTCTAAGTCCACCAGGGGCTCCACTACCTCTCCAGTACCCTCCTTCGTCTTTTTAAAGGCCCTCTTTTCCAGGGCGAGTTCGAAGGCGTCTTCTTTATCGCGCTCCGCCCTTTCCCTCAGCGCCACCCGCGCCCGAGAAAGCGTATTGGCCTTGCCACGCTTTGCCTCCGGCTGCCTCTTCCTCGCATCTCCCCCCGTTTCGGTGTCTGAACCGGAGCCCCTCGTCACCTCGGAGAAGAGGCGCTTCTGCCCCAGCTCCGACTCAGATAACGATGTCACGGACATGTCCTCCAGAGCCTCCAAACTTCCCTTTGAGCGAACCCCGCTCACCTTCCTCCTCAGTCTCGTTCTTCCTTTCTCCGTCACCAAGTCACGTGCAAGATCAGTGTCATTATCAGTAGTGGTCGCCAGGTCGCAGTGGTCCGGGTTCGCCGAACCGCCGAAGCATTGTTTGGCCCCCTCCGTATTACACGGGGCCTCAGTCCGAAGACTGGCGGGATTCACAGTACCCGCCCGGAGAGTGTCTTTTTTAGCTGAACAAATTTTTTAACAATACTTTGTCCCTCTGATGTTTCCATCTTCGGGGCTAGGGAAACAAAGACATCCTGGGCAGAGCCCTGTGCACCAGGATGGCGTACATTTATACCTGACCGGGGGGTCCGCAGGTACCCCGGCTAGGGGTGCGCTAACGGCTGGTGACCTACCAACCATTCATCTCCTCGCCGCGCACCAAAACTTGAGATTAGGGTAATTTTTTAGAGTGGTTTTCTTCCACGTAGTCCCCATCCCGACATGGGATGGCGACCACCACCCCCAGCCCTATGGACCGGGGAGCGGCTCGGCCGGCAGTAGTCTGAACCAACTGCCGCCCGGAATCTGATTGGTCGCCCAAGGTGCTGGATTGCACCCCAGGCTTAAGCCCCACCGCCGCGACAAGGCTCAGATCAATGGTGGGGAGTATGACGTTACCCTAAAAAGTTTTGGTGAAAGCATAATATGAAAATTGTAACAAGTATATTCTTTGTGGCCGGTCCGTGTTGGATGGAAGTGGCGAGGGATCAGTTTTTTGAGGCCTACGTTTGCCTATGGACGGATAGAGGCTGATGATGATGAACAAAAACGTTGTATTCACTTTTTTGTAATATAGATTTTATCAAATATTATGTTACCATTCACGACATTTTAACGATCTGTAACAAGATATTATGACATCTCTAATCTCAAAATTTGTTGTAATTTTAGGGAATTTCATAATGTATTATTTACATTTCTGAAGTGTATATTGATAAACACCAATACCCATCGTGTGGGAACCTGCATGCCTGATGAGATTTATAGTCTTTGATGGTTTGTGAAGTTCTGGCCTTCGCACTAGGTCAGGGAGAGTCCCATACCCAGCTCACAATTAATTGTAATTAAAAAGTAATTAGTACAATTGAAATATGTATAAATAAAGATCTTTCCGTGACTCAACAATCAAAACAATTCACCCATGATTTGGAGTCTTAATGAACATAATAGAACCTTCTTTAATGTTACGCAACGTTACACAACATTAGTAATTACATGTTTTTCTAATGTTACTGCCATTGACCGATACTAAACTATGTCATACAATCAGTTTAATATACATTCTAGAAATAAATCAATGAACTACATTTTATCTTTTGAAATCGATTTTTTATGATAATCAACTTTAATATCTATTGATTTTTAACAAATGGTCACTTTTGTAAAAGTTTGTATGCTATTATACAGTAGGAAAACGATCGCCGCGCGGTGGCCGAACCGTGTTGGATGAGGCTGATGATAATGATGATGATGATTATGATGGTGATGATACAATCTTTACGTAATTAATCGAGGATTTAGCAATGCGGGTTTGTTGAATTTTCATTGTTATCAAAGACTTAATTTTGTTAATCAAATACAAGGAGTTTTTCTTTACAGGGTGATTGTCGAAGTAAAATCGCCTTTTCAATGTGGTATAGCTCAGGTTTGAAATCGGACTTAGTCCTAGATTTAAATCCGTAACCGCGGCTATTACGCCTCAATCATTGTTGCCTTTCTTCGGAGTGTTAAAGGTAGGTATAGATAGATATTTAATGCACTAACGAAAGTGTTAATCATTTATTGATTTCATTTGATTGGATGGAATAATCAAATGCGTCTAATTATTGGAGTTGATTTAAAAGCACTTTACGTTGATTGAGATTTTAGCAAATACATATTGTTAGTTTACAGTGGCAGGAAAGTTGAATGGTATATGTTTGGCATAGTATATGTACATCTCCCGACCATGGTTCCGGCCTTGTTGTGGCCGTGGGGCTCAGTTGCCTAGGGTGAGCCCAGCACCTTGGGCGAAGCGAATTTAGCTGAGAGGGCTCTTTGTAACCCTATTATAATATTATAAGAGGAGACAAAGGAGCAGGAGGCAAGGGGCGAGCTCAGGAACCTCACCGCATTGTACTGTCTCAACGTTGGGAGGGGTTGTTCTGTGGTGCGGGACAACCCTTCCGTGCAGATAGCGTCGGTACCCTGAGGGATTGACTAGTCGTCGAGGGGCCCTATTTGCTCAACAGATCCGGGGCACCTCACCAGGGCAGCATTGGTGACACTCACCTGTTTTTAGTGGGTAGAGCTGCGCCCACTTACCAGCTAACGGGCGCAGCGAGCGAGTGCGCAGGAAGTCACTAGAAAGGTATTAATCATGAATGTAGAAAGGACAAGGTAAAGGATAAGGCCGAAAAAACATATATGCATCATCATCATCATCATCGTTAACCTATGAATGAATTAAAAACCAATGAATGCTAAGATGATATAAATAAATGTATAAGATGATATAAAAAAATAACTCAAGAAGTGACGCAGAATAAGAGTTGATAATACTTTTACATGTAAATTGTTATAACTTTATCTATCTACAAACCGCCTTAAAAGTCCAGTACAATCTAATAGACCGAATATACTTTGAGACCACTCACAGCATTTAGAGATCGAGTGCGAAGTTACAACATCAAAGTGATTCTATAAATCCTTTTACCTGCCCAACTGCACCTACATATCGCCTACATAATGATAATAAATAGCAGAAACAGATTACGTACGTTAAAAATTAATAGACTAATATATCTAAATGTTTTATGTAATACTAGCTGTTCCCCTCAGCTTCGCCCGCGTTAACTTAAGTTTACAGCCGTACCCGGCTTGATGATGATTATTTTTATAGCCTAAGTTACTCCCTATCATATTAGCTATCTGTCAATGAAAGTCCCGTCAAAATTGGTCCAGCTGTTTCAGAGATTAGCCGGAACAAACAGACAGATTTTAAAAAATTGCTTTTTTTTGATGTAAGTACCGTATAGATTTGATGTAAGTAATTATACTTTCATTTGTATTTAGTGAAAAGCTGGTAATTAGAAATTACAAACAGACACTTCAACCTGATGTATCTGTAAAGATGTTTAGATGTAATTTATAAGTAAAATATCGTTAGTAATTAAAATAATTACTAATATTATAAAATATTAGTGAAGTTGATCCTATTTAATTAATATTATGCTTGATATTTTTCGCGAATCAAGCAAATCTTGAATATTGTGATCTTGAATATAGCTTTTTAAGGGTTGTACGCGGTTTGTTAAGATTTTTAACAGAAATCGTGATCATGTAATTCAGCTCATTTTATTACCAGTAAATAACGTTTTCCTACAGTAAAATAATATGCATTTTCCTAAAGACATATGCGTCTATAGTAATTATAAATTTCTAGATTGCTCATCAACTAAGAACTCGATTTATCATACAAACAGATAAAATTCCCTGACCATCTGTTCCGAGATATTCCACCTCATACACACTTAGAATATCTTAAATTTAGCACTAACTAGCAATCCGCACTTAATAAGGATCGGGTATGTAAGAAATGGTTTTAGTTTTTTGCTGTTTGCATGCGTTTGGGTAACTTTAGATGTTCTAGAAAAACATAATAGTATAGGATACGTATATAAAACGACCTTCACCGAGATGTTTATTTGATGAATGTATTTTATATTTAATTTAATACGTCAATAAATATATTGCATATGGGTTGCCTAACAAATTTTAGTCCAGGGTATGTTTAATTAATAATTTAAAAAAAACATTTCACCGGTTTGATTATTAGATAAATTCTATACCAATCGAAATTATGAAGCCCAAATGCAAACGTTAGGTTGCCTATTCCTATCCGGTCACAACTATCGGGTAGCCAAGTATAAACATGTAAATCTATACCGGACCGGAAAATCCGGATCTTAGCCTATAAGATTTTTAGAATTTAAGACAATTTTATCGTCATTTAATCATCATACAAGTGCAAATTAGGGCAAACTATTAAACGACTTTTATAGATGGTTGATGGAAGGACTGGTGCGAAAGTTGGGTTGTGCCGCGCTCCCCACTGCATGGGTACCACCATCTAGCTGGTGTCTCCCGTGAAACAGATTCGCTGTATTTCGATGAGAAGGACAGAACAGGCACTGTAATTAGTGGCACTGGAACACTGGCTTACTTTTTTTTTTTTTTGCTTTAACGCTGGGAAATGCTCTGAGGCATCTCGCGGGGGCGGGGGAAAGCTGGTAAGTGGACGCAGCTCTACCCACTAAAACCCGGCGAGTGCCACCAATGCTGCCATTGGTGAGGTGCCCCGGTTCTAATGAGCAAACAGGGCACCACCATCAACGGCTAGCCAGTCCCCCAAGGGACCAACGCTAGCTCCTCAGAGGGGTTGTCCCGCACCACTGAACAACCCCTCCCTACGTCGGGACAGTACAATGGGGTGAGGTTCCCGTCCTCACCCCTTACCCCCTACTCTTTTGTCCCCTCTTCTTATAAGAGGGATACAAAGAGTCCCCTCGGCTCAATTAACTTCGCCCAAGGTGCAGCGGCTCAGCCTAGGCTACTGAGCCCTACCGCCACGTCAAGGCGTGAACCATGGTGGGGGAGTAGCCTGGGCTAGTTCCAAGTAAACTAGTTTATATTCATGGGTGACGACGACCACTTACCATCAGGTGGCACATCTGCCAGTCTGCCTATCCAACTAACATTAAAAATGACAGAGACGAGAATTGCTGACACATACCTAGACTAGACTAGAAATAGAATAGTAGTAGAAGTAGAATGGGACTGATACATATTATGTACTTTTAAATATGCCATTTTTTTAAGTTTTCTTTTTCATTTGGAAGTTATTTGCTAAGATCGGAGACGCTGATGATAGTGATTATGATTTAACGTTTTCGCCATGAATGTACACAAACGAAATTTTTTGTAAAGAACAATACTCTCGTTTTAACACTTATATAGCAAACCATTGCAAATTATGGCAACCGTTTATTTCTGTAAAGCTACACAAAGACCTCTTTTATTAAACACCGATAATGCTTGCCCTTGCCTCACCAAAGTTCAAGCCTTGTCGTGGCGGTGTAACTTTACAATAACATAGCTTGTACATTAGAATAACATGTAGGCTATAATTTATCCCTGTACTCCCACGGGAATGATAAGTGCGCGGATGACATCGCGGGGCGCTAGTGGCATATAAAACTCAATATCATCCTAAGAAAGCAAAAATACCAATAACTAATTCCAAAGATATTCAGCAAACGACAGTCACATCCAGACACTTTCTATCATCATCATCATCTTTATCATCAGCCTAATAGAAAAAGAGCTTTGTCATGAAGTTCTAAATAAAATATTTTTAATACAAACTATCAGCAATAATCAATAGTCTCTTGTAAATGTTAGTAAGAATCCATCTACGTTAAATAACAGTTTAAAGCTTTTAAATATCTTACCTTAAAAGCAACCATTATCACAAACTTTCAGTTCACTAATGTTCATTCACTGTAGCACTGTGCCAGGACGAAATCACCTCATCTTCGCCAGTCGACTGCAACCGTACGATGTCGCGACGAAGCAACCCTATAATTCAACGGATGGTTTAACTTCACTGGCTAATAATTGGCAATTAAGAAATTATGGCAATGCATGAAACCGCTAATCAGCTGAAGTTTTTTTTTTTTGTAATTTGTAGCTATGAATGAAATCACTAGAAATTCAACGAAAGATTTTCTTTTTTTTTTTGTAAGTTATACCTACGCATGAAATCACTAAATATTCCACGATTGTTTTTTTTTTTTTGTAAACTGTACCTATAAACGCGTAGTGTAACGTACAGTCCACTTCTCGTTTGGCACCTTAGTGGCTCGTGGTCTGTCCGCCAGGTGGTTAAATACGGTACTCTATATCGACGTAAGAAAGGCGTAACGCGAGTGTAAGATATATTGTTACAAGTGTACATCCGTTCATCATTTATATGTATGTTCTTACTTTTGCACGCGACTTCGCCCGCGTGGAAGAAGTAGCTTATAGCAAGATGGAAAAAAAACAAGTACTGTTTATGTTTATATACATATTGATTCGGGTGCGTACCGCGTTTACAGGTCCGGGAAGACTCCCCGTGATCATGGCGATTGAAACATTGCCGAAATATCGGGACTGCAATAAAACTATAAACGCGGTAAACACCCGAAACAATATTCATATAAATACTAGTGGCCCCGACAGACGTTGTCCTGTACAAAATATTTTTTTTTGTGAATCCATCCACCATTCTCGAATCCACTTGAACACACACAAAAAAATCATCAAGATCGGTCCAGCCGCATAGGAGGAGTTCAGTTATATACACACGCACAGAAGAATTATATATAATAAAGATGAATAGTGATCGCGTTAGTTTAAAACAATAGTACTGTTTATCCTTACTAATATTACAAAATGCAAAAAAATATTAAAAGACTGAACATACAAAATTTATATTATGTACGAACGCATCAGTTCATCATCATCATCATCATCATCAGTTGCCATCTTCATATTGAAGTTCGGAGGTCAGTTGGCAAAATTTTCTGCGATCCCATGCGGCTTCTTTCAGTTGCGTGTAGCATGTTTTGTCAGTTCGGCCAGTACATAATATAAATTTTGTACGTTTGACAATTACATAGTTTTTGACAATTGACGTACATACATATTTATGAATTACTACTAATAATAATAAAAGAAGAAGAAGGCAATTATAATATAAACTGGTGGGAGGGAAGCGCTGTGCCGCGCTCCCGGCTGCATGGGTACCACCATCTTGCTTGTTTCTCCCGTCAAACAGCTTTGCTGTGTTTCGGAGAGAAGGGCAGGACAGGCAGAGTAAAATTACTGGCACCGACACATTCTCAGGATAGGCAACACATAAATGAGTTGCCTGGGCTCGTTCCAGGTATACTAGTTTATATGTTCATGGGCGACGTCGACCACTTACCATCAGGTGGCACGTTTGCCAGTTTGCCTGTCCAACTAACATAAAAAAACCCGTAGGAACTTTGAATTTTGCGGGATAAAATACAGCCCATATTACTGGGGGATGGATTAGCTTTCTAATGGTGAACGAATTTTTCAAACAGGTCTAGTAGTTTTTGAATTTATTCTATAAAAACAAAAGCCTATACTGTCCCACTGGGCAAAGGCCTCCCTCTCTATCTTCCACGCGTCTCTATCATGACCTGAATCCATATGTATTATAATATAATTATGATAAAGTACTTTTATATATACATTTTAGTAACAAGGATTTGGATATTGTATTGGATGTAATTTTAAATTAGTACAGTACGCTACAAACTAAAGTTTAACCAGGTAGGAAGACGATCGACGTTGATTTAAGGAGGCCTATGTTCAGCGCCCCAACATGGTTCAGGCCTTGACGTGGTGGTGGGGCTCAGCAGTCTAGCGTGAGCCCAGCATCTTGGGCGAAGCTAATTGAGCCGAGGGGGCTTTTTTGCATCCCTCTTATAAGGAGAGGGGACAAAAGAGCAGGGGAGACAAGGGGCGCGGATGGGAACCTCACCAAAATGCACTGTCCCGACGTTGGGAGGGGTTCTTCTGTGGTGCGGGACAACCCCTCTGTCGAGGCGTCAGCCCTTGGGGCACTGACTAGTCGTCAATGTGTCCTGTTGCTCAACAGATCCGTGGCACCTCACCAAAGGCAGCATTACTGGCACGTAAAAAAAATCAGGCAGTGTAATTATGGGCACCGAGACTTGCTAGTCCCAGGTGTAAGTGTGACGCTGAAAACTTACCATCAGGTGGCTCGTCTGCCCGTTTGCTTATCTAAGGTAAATTATAATAAAAACTTAACTTTAGAGCTGAACTGAATTATATTAATACTAGTGCCCCTCTTCATATAAGAGGGGTACAAAGAGAAGCTCCCTCGGTTCAATTGGCTTCGCCCAAGGTTCATCTTAGGCTACTGTGCCCCACCGCCACGACAAGGCTAGAACCATGATGGGGACGCTGCCTGTCTTGCCTTGCTCTCCGAATAAATGTATCCTATTTCAATGGTTCAAAAAACAAATAAGAGGATGGTGGTACCCATGCAGATGGGAGCACCCCATATCGTATCCCATCCACTTGTAATCTATCACGAATATTCACCAAATTTCATATCAACGGACAACGACTGTTCCGAGAGATAATTATATGAATATCGAAATTGGAAACGTAACATTCAAGAACAAGACAGATGTATAATAAAGTTATTATATAAGGTTATTGTTTTTTCGTTTATAAAAGAATCATATATTATAAAGACTTAAGTGATATATGGCGAAATAAAGAGGTTCTTTCGAACTTTTTTGTAGCAAAGTAAAAGGGACGTTTATATAAACCACTTCACATAATAAACACCTGTAATATCACGTAATACCATCATTTGATCTGTTATAGAAACTTCGGGAACAATAGAATATCACCCACATCTCAACGTCGAGCTGAAACACTCAGTCGTGGACATTGTCTGTGAGATATCATTACTTTTGTACACCGTAAATAGCAGTTTAGTATTTTTGTAAGTGATTTTTTACCCAACTAAATCAAACGTAGGGTTATGATTTTAAGTCTGTGTGTGGTTACATTGTATTAGCGCCTAAATTACTTCGATTCTGATCAAGGTATGAATAACACATGCTTTAACCTACTTCAAAAAGAAATTATTATTATTTACACGACTACAACAAAGCTAAATTCAATTGTTATGATTAGCAGTCTGTTTTTGTTTGTTTGATGCACGTTTACTCTTAACTGTTTTTATAGTCTAAGAAAATTGGTTTTTAAAAACGAACGTTTTGAAGTCAAAACTTTATTTTTGATATAGGCTACTGTTATATATCTAGGTTAGGAAAGATTAAAAAACGAATTGTGAAAGCTTTTTTTAAATCATCTCCGAGAATGGGTGTGACTTGGAGTGATTTATTTTTTTAATTATATATTTTTTTAATAATTATATCATTTTAATTATATAATTATTTTTATTCTAGTTATTACCGTTTCCCCAGGTAAAAACTAGAATAAAAATCTGAAATAAATGTTATAGAGCATCAAACTTTGTAAAGAAATGATCTCTTGATGTTTTCCTTTAAAATCTTGGATAATTTTATATCCGAGATTTTTTGTTTTTTTCGCTGGAAAATATTCTGAGGCATCCCGCTGGAAAGTGGGTCTCCCAATGTGGGTAGGTATGTGGGACGCGCTACGCCCGAAATGTGGAAATGTGGACGCAGCTCTACCCACTAAAACCCGGCGAGTGCCACCAATGCCGCCTTTGGTGAGGTGCCCCGGATCTAAGTCAACGGCTAGTCAGTCCCTTAAGGGACCAACGCCACCTCTACAGAGGAGTTGTCCCGCACCGCACAGAACAACCCCTTCCAAAGTCGGTGCAGTGCAATGTCACCGTGCTCTTTTGTCCCCTTTTCTTATAAGAGGGGTACAAAGAGCAGGTAGGCTTAATTTGCTTCGCACAAGGTGCTGGGCACACTCTAGGCTACTGAGCCAAAAAAAATAAACTTTAATTTTTGTTTATGACAATTCAAAAATTTCAGGGCCGAATTAAAACAGCTTTATTCGATAATTATTTTTTTTATTTCTTTTATTATCAATCGAAAAAATTAAAAGGTAAAATAAAATTCAGACGTATATTATGGTCACTTTATGAAATAGTAAAAAAATATCGAGTAAAGCTATTTTAATTCGGTCCTGAAAATTTTCTTTCTATGTCTATTTGGTCTCTTTGGTGCAATTGATATTATTTTGATAAAAGAAGTTACGAGTTCTAATCCTGCAGCGCCAATATTTGTAAATTATGGATAATTTTCCGAAGCTAATCGTATTATATAAATTATAGAAAATCAAGAACATCCGAAAAAATAAAATATATCCAATTTACATTTGTTTAAAGTTAGAAGACGACTTTACTAATTTCGCGTATTACATACAAATGTGATTGTGGATCTTATCGTAACTTACAATTGTATATAATTTTAGTATCCGCTTTGTTTTACAATTTCGTTGTTATGTTGGTATGTCAACTACATGTCGAAATATTACGCAATACTTGTAAACGTTAAAATATTATGTTGGTACTCTCAGCCGTCTTTGTGTTCATTGACAGAGTCCTAAGTCCAGCAGATAATGATGATGATGATGATAATTATTATGATGACTATGATGATGAATGATTATATATACTTTTGAGAAATGATGTGAAAAGTAGGTAGAATGTATATATTTATATGATATATAAATAAAAATAATAAATTATTTATTATTGCAGATTTTTTTAATTATCCTGCTCAATACAATCTAACATAAGAATTTATACGATTCATCCGCTAAGTTATACATGTGATAATATACTAGTAAACCCACACCACGTTAACTTGGTCTCATTAAACAATGGTTCCCAACCTGTTCTTCATCAGGGACCACGTTTATTTCAGTAATTCTCAAAACATTTAACGTTGACGATGTTATAATTGAAAATATATACAATTTTTACCGGTGGGAGGGAAGCGCTGTGCCGCGCTCCCGGCTGCATGGGTACCACCATCTTGCTTGTTTCTCCCGTGAAACAGCTTTGCTGTGTTTCGGAGAGAAGGGCAAGACAGACAGTGTAATTACTGGCACCGAGACTTAACATCTTATGTCTCAGGATAGGCAACACATAAATGAGTTGCCTGGGCTCGTTCCAGGTATACTAGTTTATGTTCATGGGCGACGTCGACCACTTAACATCAGGTGGTACGTTTGCCAGTTTGCCTATCCAACTAACATAAAAAAAAAAAAAAAAAGCTTGCATCTATTAATGTAATTGATGAAAACCGACACAAGCGTGCGTTTCACTGTAGTTTTTGTAGAGCAGTCACTGTATTATGAGCTCGGTGCTTACGTAAAAAAAATATATAATGATCTAATATAATAAAAACAATAATATTATCAACCTTTATATGTCATGAGGAGGGTGTTTGGTCATCGTTCACCGATGCGCCGGCCCATTGCGAGTTGGTGAACTTCACACAAACACTCTTGATCGCATCATCAGGCGCAGGTTTCCTCACGATGTTTTCCTTCACCGGCAAGCGAGCGATGTTCTCATGTTCAGTTGTATGGGAAAATTTTAGAAAAACCCAATTCATTTTGAATTGCTTAAAAAAAAAAAAAAAAAAAAAAAAAAAAAAAAAAACAGGGCACCCGGCCAGGATCGAAACTAGACCTCGTACTCAAAAGGCTAAACCCGTACCCACTAGACCATCATCGCTCACTAGTGATCTAATAGCTAATATAAAATTAGTCAACATTATAAAGTGATAATCCGTTCCGCTTAAACTGGCAATAAGTTAGTTATATATACATATAACACCAAGTAGCAGATAAGTTATCAACGAGACCACTTTATTAGTGAAATATCAGCTCTGGTGAACGGACGGACGTCAGATATTTTAGCGTTCATAGCTTTAGGAAGCAGATTAACATGATTTGACTGCCTGATGTATGGTGTTGCGGCCTCGAATCCCGCTAGAGCAGAAAAATAAATGTTTTTATATCTAAAACGAATTCTTATGAGCTAAATGCCATTAGATTAAGTCGTGTATATGGTAATAAATATTTACTTACAAGCTAGTGCCCCCGACTTCGTCTGCGCAGATGGGATTTTGGACAATTCACACAATATCTTTATAAATTATAACCTATGTGCTGTTCTGATGTATAAGCTATATTGTGAACGTTCACTAAAATCCATTGAGTAGTTTTGGTGTGAAAGAGTAACAAACATCCATACATATTTGGAAGAGGTAGTGCCATGCTGCTTTGCAGCCGAATTGGGCCGGCACGACAGGGGGGGTACCTCTCACTCACATAACACAAGCGTCAAGTGACAGCTATCGCGTTTCGTGCGGCTTGTGAGTTTCCGGTGGCCCATTGGGGGAATAGGGAAAAGGAGGGCAACACATCTGCATAAACTCTGATTCAAATGTGCGGATGTGTATGGGCGTCGGTACCATAAGGCTCCGACTGTTCGTTTGCCCCCTTATGACATAAAAAAATACATACAATTAATGGGAACAGTATGATGGTTTTAGTAAACGGCGATGGTCTAGCTAGCTTGGCATGTATGTGAAAATTCTAGGTACAAAGACAAACGCATACCCAATTTCCCAAAATAGGTTTTACTAAATTTCCCCATATTGACCAGCGCTTGAACATTGCTTACTTACTGGTTAAGGAAAAACGTTGTAGGAAACTTGCCTCATCATCAGAGTCATCAGAGTATAGGAGATGCGTGCCCAGCAGTAAACGTAGATAAAGAGATTGCCTCCGCCAATGCTGTTATGGTGATGATGATGATGATGATAATTATGGCGCTGATATGATGAATGATGATATCGGTAAAACAAACATTTCAACCAATCGATTACAACGTCTGTCCAATTACACGTCATGTTCCGCTTGTCAGTACGATGTCACTGATTCTAACCTCAGATATATATTGTAAACCTTTGCTGGAACATAACAATATATGCCTAAATGGACAATATACAAAGTACATACTCATCATTAACAAAAATCATCAGTGTGTTTGTCCATATTCGACATTGTACCAAGTACATGTAGATTATGTCATGAGGTTGGTTCTTTGTCAATAAATAAGAGTCTATATATGAGTTACACGTCTGCTCGACTTCTCGAGTCAACACAAATTATAGTCAATCACGAAAATTAAAGCGTCTAAATAATGCACTTTATCTATATAAAAGACTAGCTGACCCGGTGAACTTCGTACCACCCTACAGTCAATGAATGTCGTGTTATAGATTCATCACCATCATCGTCATTATCATCATCATCAGCCTATATCCGTCCATTGCTGAACATAGGCCTCCCTCAATCAACGACGTCATCGGCCGATCCTTTGCTACTCGCATCCAACACGGATCATCCGAAGAACCGCTCGACCGATTTTGTGCAAACTTCACATAAATCATCTACTAAATAGTCCCAACAAAGCCTAAACATTTGGTTTGGATTGGTGAGCCCGTTCTTGAGTTATAAAATTACAACGAAAAGTGGCATTGATTTTTATATATAAAGATACAAATGGTATCTCCTGTTCTCTCCTCTCTTTCTATGTATGTATTCTATTTATTAATATATCTTCCTGCTATTGCTATACTCTACTTAATATTCCGAATATTCTCTTATCATCTGTTTTCTTACAAACTTCTTTCTCAAATCAATCTTTCTTTCTACAATTTCCCAAGGTTGTGACTGTATTTGTTTGAAGCTGGAATGGCAAACGGCCATACGAACCATCTGGTTAACGTGGAGTCACCAAGTGGTCAGTCGCCAGTTATAGGTAACTAATTTATTTTGCCTATCCTGAAACGCTGTTTACCAGTGAGAAGTATGCGCTGTGCCGCGCTCCCGGTTGCATTGATACCACCGTCTTGCTTGTTTCTCCCGTCAAACAGGTTGGCTGTGTTTCAGAGAGAAGGACAAGACAGGCAGTGTAATTACTGGCACCGAGACTTAACATCTTATGTCTCAGGATAGGGAACACATAAATGAAACCTACCTAAAACATTTTTTTATACACACCAACAGTGGAACGTCCAGTGAAACTTATAAAATGACGCTTGAATATACAGCCATTACTGCAGTCACAAGAGTGACAAATTGTATATTGACGCGTTGACAGCATTTGTGATATTACCAACGATTGTTTTTCAATGATATTACGCTTTCGTGGTTTTTTTGTAATATTCGAGGCAAACTGGTAGAAAGTCGCTCGATAAGCTTATGTTAGCCAGGAAGTTAAGAGACCCACCATGGTTCAGGCCTTGACGTGGCGGTGGGGCTCAGTAGCCTAGGGTGAACCCAGCACCTTGGGCGAAGTCAATTGAACCGAGGGGGCTGTACCCCTCTTATAAGAAGAGGGGACAAAAGGGCAGGGGGCAATGAGGGAGGACGGGAACCTCACCCCATTGTACTGTCCCGACGTTGGAGACATCCACAAAACAACCCCTTTGTTCTGTGGTGCGGGACAACCCCTCTGGAGGTGGCGTCGGGGGACTGACTAGCCATCAAGATGCCCTGTTTGCTCATTAGATCCGGGACACCTAACCAAAGGCGGCATTGGTGGCACTCGCCGGGATTTAGTGGGTAGAACTGCGTCCACTTACCAGCTTTCGGGCGCAGCGAGTCCCACATACCCGCGTAGGGAGACCCATACCCTTGCGGGATGCCTCAGAGCATTTCCCGGTGTTAAAGAAAAAAAAAGGAAGTTAAGAGAGCTAACCCGTACCATTATTTTGTTGTGTCTAGAAGACTCTTCAATGTGATGTATATCCTCCATGTGACACCTGCTCTTCTTCTTTTCTTCTGTGTAATTATATTGTCCTTCTTTTCGGAACACAATAAAGCACCAATAGGTCTAGTTTGTATAACTAGCTATTCCCCGCAGTTTCACACGGCTTAAAATTAAAATAAAAACCTCTAAACAGTAACCTAAACCTTTCTTAAGTAATTGGGATTGGAGTAACAAACGTAGAAATAATTTTCAAATCAGATTCATAGCTCCAAAGATTAACGCGTTCAAACAAACAAACTCTTCATTTTTATTATATTAGTATAAAACTATAATGATAATTGTATAATGTAATAACACACAATAGCGCAAAGGTAGAGTGTAAGGACTGTTTCCATTTCACCTCGCACTTTCTAAGCCAACTGAGCGGATCAGCCGATATCCTATGCTCTCTCTTTAAACAGCCTTGACATCTGATACACGCCTATATCAAATTAAACCTGTGGTTAGGGAACTGTTGCGAAAATACAATATTAAATGTTTACGGTGTATGTTTATACCGCCGAATAAGAGGTTGCGTCAGTCCTTTAGACCAGCGTGAGCAAAAAAATTGTTTAATCTTTGATTAAATATTTTACATTTTATAAATATTTACCTACTATGGGTATTTTCTCTTTAAAAAATTATGAAAATAAATTCTAAATTAAATATTAGGTAAGAAATAAATTATAATCAAACCAATAAACAAAATAAACCTTTAATCAAAAGAAATATACCATAAAAATTAATTCAATTTATATTTTAAGCAATTATTTTATCGAATCGAAAATATTAATTGCTGCTTGCACTTAAGTTTCTTTTCGTCATTTTAATTAAATTTAAAAAATCCTAAACTTGAAGCAATACAGAGAGGCTTGAATGGTGTAAATATTATAATTTGTCGCTAAGATTAAAGTAATGTTTACGTTGAACATATCCCTCCATCAGATAGTATCCGAAACGTCGGGCATATAAAAATCTTTATAAACCGCGATAAAATCCGTAAAAGTTGTTTCAATGTAGGTAATTACTGGAGTAGTTTATTTAGCTGAAGAGGAAAATAAGGTACGTGCAATAATATAGCCATCATATTTAAAAATTATCTTAGAAAAAATATTAAGTATTATTATTAGAATGAAACACATGTCAAGCATTTTAAACGAATTTAATGAATCTAGTTATAGGTGTGTGTCAGTTTAAGAGGCGAACCAATATTATCTTTTCTCAACGTTTCGGTTATATCTACTTTAGTAGATATAACCGAAAGTAATATAATAGTAAAACCGGTCAAGTGTGAGTTGAATTTGAAAAGTTAGGATCCGCCACCACACAATATTACGATATTAAAAAAGTTAGGATCCGTCACCACACAATATTACGATATTAAAAAAGTTAAGATCCGTCACCACACAATATTACGATATTAAAAAAGTTAGGATCCGTCACCACACAATATTACGATATTAAAAAAGTTAGGATCCGTCACCACACAATATTAGGATATTAAAAAAGTTAGGATCCGTCACCACACAATATTACGATATTAAAAAAGTAGACACCTGAAAAAACAAAACAAGCAAATATTTAACACACAAGAAATACTTTTGCGGCTATATACACACTCTGTGATATTTCCATCTATTATGGTTTATTGTAAATTAAGGCTATTTAAAAAAAAAAGTGTGTGTGTACTAGCGTACACTCGTAAGAAGTGAAACTTCTTTATGACGTTATTTTTCAAATCACGCGTGGTAGGGATAAGAAAAAGATGGCGCGTAACGGAAGAATGTGACGCGTAACGAAAAAATGTTACACTATATTTTTTTCCAACCCCGTTAAATAAGTTTCACTTCAAAAAAGACAAAGATTAGAAATAGAGACCTATATTACGAAATTGAAACCAGTCTATTAAATAGTAATAATAATAATATCTATGAACGCTTTTACACCACGTCAATCTAGTCCCGTGGTAAGTTCTGAAAGAACTTTTGTTACGGGTACCAGACAGCGAAAATATATTTAATACTATACTTAAATGTATATTTAAATATTTTTTTTTATTATTTTTTTTACACATATTTTATACATATTCATGACCCAGGAGCAAAGAATACTTTTTTGTGCCCAGGCGGGATTCGAACCCGCTCCTTCTGGCTTGAGCACCAACGCGCTACCCATTAAGCCATTGAGGTCGTCATAAAAATAGTAGTCGCTACTACACTATCTTGAGCTGTCCATCACATATTACCAGTCACCACAGATAAACAAACCACCCACGTATATATAACTCATTTTATGATTAAGTAGTTCTCATCACTGTCTACAACCGTCAAACGTCAGTTACATCACTAGTGCTATACTTAATCGGCGGTGTAATTTGGGCGGGCCGTAGCATTAGCCTAGAAAGTAAATAAGAATTATAGATTGCTATATTTAGCCTATATTACTTTATGCATTAAAAAGTTCAATTTTTTTCCATCTTTTTTCAACTTGCCACTTTATTTGAATTCGTTTTTTAAATAACATTTTCAAATCAACTGTAGCGAGATTGGTTATGGTTTTATTTTATGCGTAAAACCGTACTGTTTCATTTTTAATGTTGTGTATCTTTGTGACTTGATTTTATTTTTATTAATCGCTATTTATTTGTCTTGAGCTCAGAATACAGAAAGAACTTGAGTACGTTTACTTTCTTAGTTTAATAATGTTGAATTTGTCTTTTTCGGTAAAAGGACTGCGTATATGAATCGCAAATCAAAATAGCATAACACAAAACCAAATTAGGTAACCTTTTAAATTTAATCTCATCAAATTAATGTCTTATATTAAAAGTGACTAAACCGGACCCAAATCAATTTCGTTTTTAAATTGTGTTCTACCCTTACAGATACTTACTAGATAGAACAATTACAAGTATAAAGTCTTACAATCCATCAGATAGTATTATTTATTTAAATATTTCCGACACAACACAGAGAAGGGCTTTTACTGTAGTTTCTTATTAAGTTATGAAAGTAAATCTTTCTAACACACTAGTCCTCAGTTTCACCCACCGTAAAACTGAAATATGACTTTCTTCTGAAATAAATTGCTTTTAAAATGAGTCTATCAATTACAAAAATAACTAATCAAATCAGACTTGTCGTTTCGAAAATTAACGCGTTCAAACAAAACATACTCTTTATTATGCAGCGAATATGAGGTATCATCATCATCATCAGCCTCTATCCGCCAATCTCAATGAACGCCACGACCACGTCCACACGGACCGGCAGCCGCACGCAGATCGTCTTCGCACCTGGCCGACCAACTCTTCGAAGAGGCGTAATTCATCACAATTAATATCAGATTACTTAACCTCAGCACGGATGAGTAAACCGGACACACCTGTTAAAACTAAAATAAGACTATTTTTGGTATATACAGTGTGTGCTTTTAGTGCATAATAAATAATAATGTATTATTATGTTTTAAGGTTCCGTAACTCAAAATGATGAAACGGAACCCTTAGAGTATCACTCCGTTATTTGTCTATCACACGTGGCAGAGAGTTTGACAGTGTACCAGTCGATATTATAATCAAACTAGCTGTTGCCCGCAGCTTCGCCCGCGTTTACTTACTCAACTTAACTACTATTGTTGCTGTTTGCTGTAAGTCACAGCGTAATGTTATATCCTATAGCCTTCCTCGATGAATGAGCTATCTAACACTGAAAGATTTTTTCAAATCGGACCAGTAGTTCCTGAGATTAGCGCGTTCAAAGAAACAAACTCTTCAGCTTTATAATATTAGTATAGATTAAGTCAACTATGTGAATGAAATTTAAATATATTATTTTTCATCTATATAGGTTAAGTACTTCCCATTGACAAATAACCATGACAGGCAAGAAGCTAGGTGTCACAGCATAAGTAAAGGTTGAAATCTAAAAATCGTAATTTGTTGTTATTTATCATATATTATTTGGAACCCTCAGCACGCGAGCCAGACTCGCGAGTCAAAGTATTTTTAGATCATACGTTTCACCAGATTTTAAGTGTTCACCGGTCACCCATAGACACCTGCTAACACCGGAGGCCTTGCATGTTGCAGGTGTGTTACGGCCGTCGACCTTTCGAATATTCGTTCATTAAGCTCTAACATAATATCTTTATATACTAAAACTATTTAAAACGGGATATTTACCATGTTTTTCACTTTTATTTGAGTCTCATGAACAAGACATTCGTAGATATGTCGAAATATTCGAGCTCCGCAACATAAAAGTGAAAAACATGGTAAATATCCCGTTTTAAATAATTTTAGTAGCCATGTTAACTTAAAATCATATATCTTTATAATATATATATAATAATTCTTCTGTACGTGTGTAATGTGTATGTCGCTCAACTCATAAGCGGCCAGACAGATCTTGATGAATTTTTTGTGTGTGTTCAAGTGGATTCAAGAATGGTTTAGATTCACAAAAAAATATATATTTTGTACAGTACAACGTCTGTCGGTGCCACTAGTATTAAATAATATTTTATTTCTTGTACTATTGATGTCTTTGATTATTGTCAGCCTATATCGGAACCATTGTTGTTGCCTCAGCCAATAGACCCGGGGCACGGGCCTCCCCCACCGTTCATAACCTGACCGGTCTTGTGCTTCCCGCATCCGGCAGTTTTCCGAGACCCTCACCAGATGCTTGATGAAAAAGCCTTCCTTTTATAAGAATAATCCACAACTAATATCACATTCTAAGCACAAACCAACTATTTTTTCAACTTACTTGTGTGCGTAGTATCTTTAACTTATTGCCATTTTAAATACCTAAACGGAAATATATAAATGCAGAGATTGTACGGGATTGGATGGTATCGAAAACTGACTTGAATATTACTCCATTTGTAGTGAAAACTGTTGACTCATCTTTAGAAAATTTCCTTCTACTGCTGAATCAATCAGAGACATAGGAGTGCGTCTCGGCAAGAACCTTCGCCACGAGTTCCCACGGGGGGTCGCCGTGTACACTGTGCTGATATACTAAAATAAATTTACCATCAAATGTAAAGAGAACTTACTTTATACCTTTTTAATATTAATTTATACTTTAATAACGGAACGGAAAAACCAAGTTTGTACTAAATGGAGAATAAATAATACATTATTTATGAAACCACCCTGTATTAGCAACGTGTGTGATTGCGTACGAATTGATCCCAATACTAGCAATTATTATACTTGGTCACCTTTCACTGAGAGTTTTATAACAAGGTTTTATACGTCATCAATATCTTGAGTTTGTATTAGGAGTGTTGATTAGGACTTTTATTTTATTTTTTTTATACAAGAGGAGACAGACGGTCAGTCGAGGCTGCTTACTTTGAGTACTGTTCATGAACTTATAGAAATACATAATTTAAAAAGAAACATCTCTAATCAAGCCATTACATGTTTTCAAAGAACTAGTAGTCGCACAGGTACTGAAATCCAAACGTAATAATTTTTACATCGGAAAAAGGACTGTTTCAATTCATCCATAATATCAAAGCTTGGCTTTGGCTACTAAACAAAATAATCGGTTGATGTAACATTTTTTTCTTTTTATTTATAGTGATTATTATCAATTAAATCTCATTTCTAAACCCTAAATTAACCTTTTATATCTAAATAGACGCTTGGAGAACATATTATATTTAAGGATTAGATTTAAGGTTAATCGCCACCATCAAGCCTTGTCGTGGCGGTGGGGCCACCTAAGGCCTAAGGCGAACCCAGCACATTGATCGAAGCCAATTGAACCGAGGGAGCTACTCTATGTACCCCTCTTGTAAGAAGTGGGGACCAAAGAGCAGGGGGGACAAGGGGCGAGGATGGGAACCGCACCCCATTGCACTGTCCCCTCGTTGGGAGTGGTTGTTATGTGGTGCGGGACAACCCCTCTGTGTAGATGGCGTCGGTCCCTTGGGAGACTGACTAGCCGTCGAGGTGCCCTGTTGCTCAACAGATCCGGGGCACTCGCCGGGTTTTAGTGGGTAGAGCTGCGTCTACTTTACCACCTCTCAGGCGGAGCGAGTCCCACATACCTGGGGAGTCCCCCTCCCCCGCGGGATGCCTAAGAGCATTTCCCGGCGCAAAAGAAAAAAAAATTAAGGTCAATAGGACGAGGAATATGAAGAGGGTCGAGGGAGAATATCAAAAAGATATATTTTGGAATATTGAAAAATATATGCGTTGAAATTAAGGCCACTTCTTAATAACATAAATAACTTCAATAAATCAACAAATCACCTTCATTGTACGTTACATTTTTAAGATTAATGTACTAAAACTAATGATTATTTATGTAACTGATGCGCGGTAGACATTTTTGTTTTTCTAGTATAGTTACGACACGACAATCTACGTTTAACCTGGATATGTGATCATGTTTAATTAGATTTTTGTTTGGTTCTTCCAGTAGGTTGTTTAACGAGCCTTCGTTTATATTGAATAACTATCTACTTCAATTAACATTAAATAGTTAATCAATGATTATACAAACGGTGGCTACGATGGCCATTTACAAAAATTAGAACGTCTATAAAAGTAAAAAGTGTCTTTAGTTAACGCTTAGAGAAGCTCTATGGTACTCTATGGGTGTTATAAAGAGAAAGTATAGAGATTTTTTTTATTATATGATAAACTAAAGAGACACCAAAACAAAACTAAAGCTAAGAAGAGCTGTACCTTATTAACGATTGGGGTAAATGGGTATACTGTGTGAAAGTAAAATAAAAATAGCTTGTAAAGCGATTTTATACATCTCACTTAGATTTATTTCATAAAGTAAATTATTTTATATGACTTATAGGTACTTAATAGCATTTTAAAATAAATAGACAACAGTTTTCGTAGAATCAGTATATTTGAGAGCATCATAGGTTTTTTTTTAATATTTTATAAATATAATAAAAATACCTTGAACTATGACATTATACATAAAAATCACGAGATGCAATTTTGAATATTAAATTATACCTTATTAATAAACAAAAGATTATATATTTGTTTATAACACATATTTAGTTTAAATTATATAAATAAATACAAATATTAGCTAGTTTTATTTGACTATGGAATATAAATTATTATTATTTTTACAGAAGCTTACCCAGCAAACCGATATGAAGACTTCATCAACACTTACAAATACATAACAAATATTATTAAGTACATAATGAAAAGATTACAAATTGAACACTTAAATTATAACATTAATATAATTCAGGTAACATTTAACAAATAAATAACAATATACAGGTTGGTTGTGAAATGCCTTAGGCTTATCATTCACTTATACTTCGAGAACGCGCTACGACGACTATAATTATGTTTGTACCCTGAATTCGATTCTGATGGTGATATATACTCGCTATTCTGGACGTTGGCCTCCGAATCTTCCTTCGGGATACTCTGGGATATCCCTTTGTCATACTCCCCTGGAGGCGTTAGACTACCGGAGGGATAGCTGTACTTCGCTTGGGATGTTGAAGGATAATAATTGTAAAAGCTTTGACTTGGGTTAGGGTAGAGTAAATTATTGTATAGAGATGGATTCTGTGGAGGCAACAGAATCATCGCTGAGGGCTGGCTGATTGGAAAGTTTTGAATATTGGGGTTGAAGGTGAAATGACCAGGGGTTCCGATTTGGAATAAATGGTTACCAGGTTGAGTATGAGCATTTGATGAGAAAAGATTTTGGGGATATTGGAAGATTGATTGAGAATAGGCTGGAGGTTGCTGCACTATAGCCAACTGAATATTACCATTTTTGGTTGGTATTATTTGGTACTTAGACTGGTAACCTGGGTTTGGTATGAAATTAATGGGCACGAACTGTGGCTGGGTATTTTGGGATGGAACATTGATTTGAGGTTGGGAAGGATTAGAGGATTCTGTGTTAGAGTTGTAATACGAGTTGTCTTGGCTGGGATAAAAGGAATTTTGGGAGGGACTCTGGTACGATTGAACAGGACTTTGGACACTGGGATTCTGGGAATATATATTATAAGTGTAATCAGGCTTTTGTGCTCCGGTTGGAATCGCGTTCAGAGGATTCGCCTTCCCCGCTCCTCGTTTCTTCTGCTCAGCATCTTCAAGTTCGTTGGAAGACGCAAACGCAACGAGTGCAAAAATGATCTGAAACAAAGAAATGACTTAGAAAGTTCTAGAAATATATCAGTTCTTATGACTGTACTAGCTGGTGCCCGCAGCTTCGCCCACGTTTCATTAGGTACGATAAAAAGCCGTATCAGGATTGATGATTATTAGTTTATGTTTTATGAGTGTTAATATAGCATTTTAAATTTAAAGAATTTTAAAAATTTGTCCATTACTTTTTTATCTAGATCATAATAAAAAACAAAAGATCAAATCCTTCCTCTTTATAATATTAGTATAGATATGAAACAAAAGGTAACAAGGAATTCAGAACGTTCTAGAAGCACCATCGATCAATCAGACCGACTTAACATTACACACGCTAATGAAGTGTTAGTACTTACAAGGATTTCCCTTTTCGCCATTATTGAGAATCTCCGACCCGTGAAAGATCCGTTACATTTCAAGTCGAAAGGAAAAGTGCTCTTGTCGATCGAGCTGAGAAAAGTGTGTGCAAATATCAAGTTCAGGTTATATTTATATGAGTAACTTTCCTCAGTTCCTGGTGCTGGAAGTGACCGGTAGGTCTTTGTCCTGTGGCCGATCCAGTTAGAGAGCTAGTTCCTACTCGGAACATTACGCAAGTACTAAGAATCTATATTATTAGATTGTCGTGTGTGTAAAGAAATTTGGTTTTACGTTTTAATAACTTTATATCTTAAAACACATTGCATGTCGTTACTACTAGAATAATAATTTATATTTTATAATACTTACCTTATGCCTGTAATTTATTGGGATGAAATGCTCATAATGACCCTTGATGTGGCAAGGGATCGGCAGTCTGCGTTCATTGCGGGCGGCCTATGTAGAGCGCCCCACCATGGTGTAAACACACAAACCCAGCACCTTGGGCGAAGTCAATTGAACCGAGGGAGCTGCTCTTTGTACTCCTCTTATAGGAGAGGGGATAAAAGAGCAGGATGGGACAAGGGGCGAGGATGAGAACCTCACCCCATTGAACTGTCCCGACGTTGGGAGGGGTTGTTCTGTGGTGCGGGACAACTCCTCTGTGGAGGTGGCGTCGGTCTCTTGCGGGACTGACTAGCCGTCGAGGTACCCTGTTTGTTTATTAGATCCGGGTCACCTCACCAAAGGTGGCATTGGTGGCACTCGCCGGGTTTTAGTGGGTAGACCTGCGTCCACTTACCAGCTTTCGGACACAGCGTGTCCCACATACCCGCGTGGGGAGACCCACTCCCCCGCTGGATGCCTCAGAGCATTTCCCTGCGTTAAAGAAAAAATGGTGCGGGCAACCCCTCTGTGGAGATGGCGTCGGTGCCCTGTTGCTTAACAGATCCGGGGCACCTCACCAAAGGCGGCCGCCGGATTTTAGTGGGTAGAGCTGCGTACACTTTCCCATCTTTCGTGCGCAGCGAGCCCCACATAGTCACCCGTCCCCCTCCCTGGGAAATGCTCTTAGGGAAAATGCACCGGGAAAATTCTTCCCATGTTGTACTTCCTGTTTTAATTAAATTATATAAATAAGGGTAAACATATAATTAGAAGAAATATTGTTATTTCGAATTAAATGTTCACCTAATTTTATTTTGAATGTAGTTGTGTGTACAGATTTTATATTCATCGGCAATTTATTGTAAAGTTTCAATAAAATAATAGTCTTTTTACCATTTTTAGTTGATTTATTCATTGGTAAAGCTCCGAGGCTTGTTGTAGAACACGCCCAGATATTATGAAATAAGGTATATTTAAATATAAATCTATTAGTACAGCGGTAAAGTTATATCTAGCATCTATGGATTAAAGATATTTAAATCATACCTCTAGGCAATTCGTATAAAGAAATAGAATCGCTTTGTTTTATGATGATTTTAATTAATTTTTCTTACGTAAACTGTTATATATTTTATGGTATGCTTTAAACTATTTTCGTACAAGTAATAATTATATAGAAACACGTAATTTTGTTTAACTAGGAAATACAATGTCTGCTGCTATCGTTCATGATGAGGTAAGATAAAAATTTCAAAACCGAATTTGTACATACATACATACGTACAAACATACATACATATATACGTCGAGGCTACTTTTTATTTCATTTAATTCTAACAAGTCGGTCGCAAGTCGCAACATACCTACTTAACACCATTAAAAAAACTTGTCTGATACTAAATACATCAGAGCATATTAAGCCATTATTTTCCGCTACTTGACACAATCAAAAACACTCAAGAACGAGGCGGTCAAGAAATGTATAATTATTGTGTATGTCTCGGCTGCTTGGGTACCACCATCTTGCTTGTTTCTCCCGTGAAACAGCTTTGCTGTGTTTCGGAGGGAAGAGCAAGACAGGCAGTGTAATTATCTACTGGCACCGAGACTTAACATCTTATTATGTCTCTGGATAGGCAACACATAAATAAGTTGCCTGGGCTCGTTCCAGGTATACTAGTTTATGTTCATGGGCGACGTCGCCCACTTACCATCAGGTGGTACGTTTGCCAGTTTGGCTATCATCCAACTAACATTTTAAAAAAATGTTGACATGTTTGTAATTTTTTTTACTAAGTTTTCTAATAGTAGTTAGTAGTCAAAGGTTAAAATACTCCACAGAGAGGTTTCCCCGCACCACAGAACAGCCCCTCCTAACGTCGGGACAGTAAAATGGCGTGAGGTTCCCATCGTCGTCCCTTGTCCCATCCTGCTCTTTTGTCCCCTCTTCTTATAAGAGGGGTAAATAGAGCAACTCCCTCGGTTCACTTGGCTTCGCTCAAGATGCTGGGTTCACCTAAGGGTACTAAGTTCCACCACCACGACAAACCTTAAACCATGGGGGGTTGTGTTATCTGTCCTATACAATAAAGGAGGAAATGTTTGACCCCTGTATCTAATTTAGTGAAGCTATTTTAAGTTAAAAGTTCTCGGCGCCAGTAATTACTCTTCCTGTCCTGCCTTTCTAACCGATACGGCTGATAAGAAGTGAGATGACACACCCTTGCACCCGGAAATGAAAAAGTTATATAAAACTTGCAAGTTTGGTGATCGCCATAACATTATCGTCTATTTTATTCTGCATATTACCGGCAATAACCGGTCAGAATTTTGTTAACCTTTATGCAGTTTATTACTTCTAAAGAAAATAAGACGCTCTTTACTTTGAATAATCGAAACTCAGTCGTCATGGATTTTTAGTATAGTTTTAGTATGTGATTGATTTTTAGTTTCAGCCAATCAACCAGCAGAGTGTTTTCAACGAAATCAATTTTTTCTTCTCGTTTTATATTTGGGGAATAGCGCGGCCAAGTTCTTTTTTGCCAAGTCGAGCAAAAAAGCCGCGCTGGCCGTACCATTTAGGCCTTAGAGAAAAAACTATCTAAGGCCTAAAGAAAAAAAATGCTGCTTAGAGTCTAAGTAATACAGGCCATCAATTTTAATATATTATGATGCTTTAAAATACGATATAAGAATATATTAAGCAGTTGTAACAACAAGAGTAACATAGTTTATTTGCCTTCTACATTCGTTTGCCTGAGATTATCTATAGAAATGTACTTACTTTAAATTCAAGTTTTATGAACAATTAACTATAAACACTACATCAAGATTAGCATCGAGAGATTTAGAAAGATAATAGAAATTCTTGAATACCACCAACTCTTGCTTACATAAAACGCCATCTATGGATACACTTGGATACTAATTCTGGATTTAGCGCTGTAGACCAATAGATAAATTTAGTTCATGCTGTTGTCAACAGATGGCAGTATTTACGAATAATAATAACAGTATCGCCTGCTATAAACTTGGATATTTATTTAATTTCAATAAAATGTTTTGACCAGAAATATAATATACCCCACCATGATTTAAGCCTTGTCGTGGCGGTGGGGCTTAGTAGCCTAAGGTGAACCCATTACCTTGGGCGAAGCAAATTGAGCCGAAGGAGCTGCTCTTTGTACCACTCTCATAAGAAGAGGGGACAAAAGAGGACTCGCCGTTGGGACAGTACAGTTGTCCTGTGGTGCGGGACAATCCCTCTGTGGAGGTGGCGTCGGTCCCTCGAGGGACTGACTAGCCGTCGAGGTGCCCTGCTTGCTCAACAGATCCGGGGCACCTCACCAAAGGCGGCAATTAGTGGGTAGAGCTGCGTCCACCTAACCACCTTTGGGCGCAGCGAGTTTCACATACCCGCCTGGGGAAACCCACTCCCCCGCGGGATGCCTCAGAGCATTCCTCGGCTTAAAAAAAAGAAATATAATATACATATTATAAACCCTGCATTGGCGGATCAGGCACTCACAGCTGTAAGTTTAAAGAAAGGGGCATCTCCTCTTATTTCCTAACTTCATGGATGATTATTACCATAGACTTAGAATATACTTCTATTACGTCTTATTTCCTTACATTTGACAATACGTAGTATTCTCTATATAGTTTGTGCATTTGACATTTAACATCGTAACACCAAGGAATATACGCGTAGACAGAGAATACTATTATATATTATATATTATAATAGTATTATCTGTCTACGAATATACGCCATACGCCATTGTTTTATACACGTAGTGTTACAAATCTTGGAAACATTAAATTATTCTTCCACTGAAATTGAGATGAATTCATGGATATGAACAAATCAAAACTGTTTCAATATTTTCTTTCCTTCATCTCATTACATGTACAAAAGTCCCAACGTCCCATACAATTTTGGACCGTCTCCTTTGAAAAAATCTTCTGTGAGATTAGTTTATGACTTTATTTTTAGAATAAACTCGTCCGGCTTCGGTGAAATCAAACCCTTGAAAAGTTTAATTCGAGAATCAATTAGCGGTCAGGAGGCCGGCTTTCATGTGGTCGCGGGTTGTAATTCTGTCTGGCGCGGACATTTTTATGATTAACCCGATGTTACGGGTGGGATGACACACGTATCTTTTGTGTGTATATATTTATGACCTAGTTGCCATATCGTACGACCGAGGTTATTTTAACAAAAAAATTCAGGCCTTAATGATTTACTACCTCTACTTCTGACATCCTATTAACCTCTACGGGCTCCATAACAATTTCCCCAAAGAAAAGCTTCTATTCCAGCATCTGGCATTCTTCCTGCAGATTGCAGTCGTTGAAGAAGTGGAGTTCTTTACGAAACATATTAACCTTATAATGTCAGGAAACTTCTGGCAATCTAATTACTAATCAATCTTATTAATTAAAAAAACGATTTATTCCAATCACATCGCTCTAAATATGTCATTTAACGCACGCACGCATTGAACTTGCTAAAAATTGCTGGCAAATATAACATTATTAAGGGATTTAATAATATAACCAGAATATAACATCTCACAAGAACAAATCTACCTATCTCACAAATGTATCTCTAAATTTTATAAACAACAAAAAAAGTATCGCTAAATTTGACCAGTCTGATCAGTCTCTAATTTATTAGCACACTCTCATCTTGTCATTTATAATAAGTGACCACTTACATCTTCGTACACAATCACACAAACCTCCTTACATAATAGGATCCGAGAATTCGGAAGTGAACGCACTGGTAATCCATTTACTCTCTCGACCGCATCTATTTTGTTTTCCTTTTTTATTCGAAGGAAAAAGTCTACTTTTTGATGCCTTATTGTGCTGTCACAATATGCTATTATTATAGAATCCGTTTCTTCCGTTCCATTATTATGAATAGGTAATATTAAAACAAAGTGTTTTAAGTACCTTTTGACATAATTAAAAAAAAACATATTGCTACATAAATATTAATTCTACTTTAACGATTACTTGAATTTTACTCATATGCCCGCATTTGCATTAAAATAAATATTATCAGCTAGCAATACTGGCAAAATTTGGAGAAAGGGTAATTAAAATACAAACGTTTTAATCAGACGCAGAAATTTTATAAGGATGCATTCATAATTTTATAAGGATGCATTCATAATTTTACACAACTAGAATGGTGCAATATTATTGACGTGATACAACGTTTTATAATTCGATGGAGCCTGCTACAAGAACGAAAAAACATGACGCATGCCGCGTTACCTCGCTCTGAGGCGTTCCATTTTCTTATGACGTTGTCACGTTCAACTATCGTCAGTAAACCGACTTTACAGGCAAACGATTTTTTTTCACACTATGGAAAATGACCATATATATACCAATCGGTATAAATGTATATTTTAGATTATAACTCTAGTCAAAAACATAAGCTTTGAACGGTTGAAAATGATATTAAAACTATATTTCAAGGTATAAATGGATATTTTAGACATAGTTCCAGCAAAACTCGCACTAAAAGTGCAAGTATTCGTAACAATCTTGGCACTTGGCAGACTATCGGAGATAGCGATATACAATTTCCCTAACTCTCTACGTGTGAAATTGGCGATGCGTATCAGGTTTTGATGATGCAACGTTTCCTGCCTTACATATTATGTTGATACATTAATGTTAGATTTCTGAGAACCTGGTTTCGTAACACATCTAAAAATCGCTTTTAATTTCAAAAAAAATCAAATGCATACACGAGAAAATAATAATCAAAATCAAATGAACCGTGAAAGTAAATAAAAGCAATTAAATGGTGTTTTTTGCATTATATTCGCTTGAATTTATCTCTATATTTTTTTTAAATTGTTTTCGCATTCGAAAGTCGAACGGTAAATTGTATAAAATGTAATTTACTTTTTTTGTAAATAGCAGATAAGGCCTGCACCAGTAGTTTTTTTAATTCAATAGGTATGATTGCACTCTCGCTGTAAATTATCGATACTAATAATAGAAACACACTAAATACTCGATTGTTTCTCTACTACAATGGTATCTGCTAAGACTAGTCTCGCACAATAGACAATTGCACTTCCACTTTCTAGCTCTGCTCCTTCTTCCTTTACATGTATCTCCAATTAGTGATCACTTTATGTATGTTACGGTTTTGTCTTAACTGATAGACCACATGTTTGTGTAGTAGATATTTTAAAATTATGATAAATATTAACAAAATATTACCTTTTTTCGTCTCACGCTTAACCGATCGGGTTAGGTGTCATATAATATTTTTCACATAATAAACTTCTCTTCAGTGTAATAAAATATCATCTGCTATTAAAGATTCTCTAATAACATGTATTCAAAACAAAGCAAGGTATGTAATCTTATTTAAAACAAAAACAATAGAAATATTTTAGTAACGTTTATTCATAACAACTTACTCGATTACAATGAATAAATTAACAAACTTATTCTAACGATATTTACAAAAATCCAGCTCATTTATCACGTTCTAATCGAACTATTAACAATACATAGAAAATACATTTCCATATAGAAAGCACAATTTCTATAAACAACTCACGTAATTGACGGCAAGAATCAAAGCCTCATTTACATTCACAAAATGGATCATGCATAGACAAGAGAAATACTGATAGATATAACGCTAAGTACGCTAATGAATCTTAATTTATTGTTTCCTCTCTGTGAATGTTTCTAATTCAAATTGGCAATTTATTTCTCCTTGCATCTTAAATTTAACATTTTAGACATTTATAGCACATTTTTAAGTAACTAATGAAATAATTTATAGATGTTTTAGATTAATACTATATTAATGTACGCGCGGTTTGAGCTCCTCGCTGTATTTGATGGTATTGTATGAGGTCTCACTGTAAGAGCCCTGAGCATCTTTCGGTGAATAATGTGAGCTTTGACCACCGAAACTGTATTTAGATGGTGCTGAATAAGAATTTAACGAGCTATGGCTCGCTGCTGGCGCTTTGTAAGAGCTGCTCGAACCAAAACTAGCGGACGATGGGTACTTTGAGGAAATGTAGTATTGAGGTGCTTGGGCTGAGGCACCATGAGCAGAGAGTGCGTGGGCAGAAGTGGCATGGCCGTTACCAGAGGAGTAAGCATTTGAAGGAATGCCATATGTTGTTCGGGGAGGCGAAGAGATTTGACCGCTGTGTGAGAAAGCAGAAGCAATGGATTCCAATGATCCCAAGCCTTCGCTGGCTGCCAGAACATGTTTAGCAGGGCCTCCATGTCCCCCGTGTCCATGTCCAAAGCTTCCCCCTTGTCCACCTGAGCTATACGATAAACCTCCAAAACCTCCAGCTGGGGAGTGGAAACTTGGGAACTGTCCGCTATAAGATGTGGCGTGACCAGAGAGACCGTGACTGGAATCGCTTGGAACTGAAGTACCTATAAATGTTGAAGGCTTGAAAGATGCCTTCCCTGGGGCCGCGTAGTTACCAGCGAGAGCCTTGTAAGATGCACCAAGAGAATGCCCTCCGTTTAAGGAAAGACTAGGGTAAGAATGTCCTCTATCGCCCAAACTGAATGCGGCTGATTCATACGCTTGTCCAGAAGGAGCTCCATGGGTTAATCCAGATTGGCCAGAATAAGATTGGGGAGTGAACAAAACTGGTCCGGTAGAACCAAAGTTTCCTAAGCCCTTAGTGCTAGCGTAGAGTGGGAGAGAAGCCTGTCCGCCTAAACTGTATTGGGCCAGTTTTGGGGATCCAAATGAGAATTGTGGTAAAGCATATTGACCTCCTTGAGAAAATTGAGCCAGTTGACCTCCATGACCTCCTTGAGCTCCCTGTTGACCCTCCAGTTGGTATGTTAGCCCGTGTCCCCCTCCTGGCAATGAAATGGCTCCAGAGTTGATCCCATGAGTGAGCTGATTCATCAGTTCCGAGAGATCACTGGATTGTAATTCTTGCTGTGGTTGTAAAGTGATTGGCGCAAGTTGATATCCATGGCCACCGGAGAGTCCTTCAGATTGTAGTTGGTAAGGGCTCTCTCCACCTTGTGATGAATAAATATAGCTTGGCTTGGCACCTCCTACACTGTATCCAGCACCGATGCTGATGGCATTGCTTTCACCCTGGCCCTCTGGTGCCTGGTAGCTATGGGAAGAGTGGGCAGAAGGTGCATAGTCTCCCGAGGCATCCCTCTTGTCTTTTGGATCTTCTATTTTCGCTTTAATAGCCCATGCACTTGATATGCTAAGAACCGCGACTAATAAAATCTGTAAAAAAAAGAAATACTACATTATATAACGAGTATGTTAATTCTTGTGCAACAAGGAATATTAATCCTTTGAGAATTCGTAGAATAGAAAGTAAAAGTCGCAGATATTATAATAAGGAGAAACAACAAAAATCAGTAATTTCATGATCTTTATCAATAAACCGATATCAATTTCGCCGATTAACAATATTTAACTCTTAATTTTGGGATTTGGAACAGTAGTTTGTAGTATTTATAATATTGTTTTTTTTTTTTTTGGAAACCTGCTTTTTATATCTGTCTGTTTTAATTATATTTGACTACAGGCTAATAAAGTATAAAAACTTGTTCTTATTAGTTTTTTTTTTTTTACTTTTAAAACAATCATAATAATTAGAACTGTGCCACTATACCAGTGATTATTAATATGAGGTGATGCGGGATCGAAACTAGTTTCTGATATGATATAAAATAGCCCGCATGGCAATCGAGATTATGGCCATATAATGTATTAAATTTCACTTTTACAACTTTTACTTTCAACGATTATAAATTATTGTATATTGAGACGATAAAACATAAATTATAATAATCATACAGAGGTGATTCTCATACACATCAACGAAGACAAATTTTTTGTTCATTCCTAAATCAATAAAAATATATTATACTACACTTTTGTTGATTTCTATACCATGTGATAAATATTAGTTAAACATTATGTACGCGATTTTATAGAAGGGTTGACTTTAATAAGAAAATTAATTTTATGAAGAAATACTATCTACATTTTAAACTATATTTCTATATATATATATATATATATATATATATATATATATATATATATATAAATGTTATGTTGGTTTGTGACGCTTCAAAAAGTCTTATCTACTTTTTGCATCAGATAAGTTAACGGGGGCGAAGCTGCGGGTAAAAGCTAGTATTTTATAAAATTAAATTATATTGTAAAAAATCTAAAAACGATATTGCTGTAATTAGAACAGTTAATAAACGTATTTTGTGATATTAAATTAAAACACCATCTTCTATTATCTTCATATAGATCACTTTTTCTTTCACTCTGACTCACCGTGAATTTCATTTTGTTTGTTTATAAACTCCGTACACGAACTAACTACACCACCACACAACACACGGCCAGCTACTACAGCTGCCGAATTCGTAATGTCGTCTCGCACAGTTTTCTCCCAATTTATATGACGTTGGAAGCACCCGCCTTTGGCAAAGAGGGTAAAAGTATAGAGGACCCTTTCACTGAAGAATTGGATCAACCATCTGGTATTTGATCCTACAATGAGGTAACCCACCGGAAGTTATGTCACGCCGTATCAGTTATTGATGTCAAATTGGACCGCCTAACTTGAACTTATTAAAGTGATATAATTTGACTGACATTCTATTGAAACGAAAAGCGATGGCGGTTTTCAATTGAAGTGCATGTTTGTGACGCGTGAATCTTGACTGGATTTGTATAACAAATTTCAACCCTTTAGACTTCAACGAAAGGGGTAAAAAATCATCCCTTTGTAAGGGACTAAAAAGTACTTTAGTAACATTATTCTTCCGTTACTTAGCAATGGATACTCTGATTTGAACTCGTATTTTCCTGCTCCCTTTGCACATATCCCTAATTTCGTGTTAAAAAGTCTAGAGAAAATTCTATTCTTTAAATTAAGAGATAAAGCAATGTTTAACAGGTATCAATAGGCATGTTTTAAATAAACATTAAAATATAATATTTATTAGTTAAAAAACGACTCAAAAACAAACAATAAAGATATTAGATAATTAATATATTTATGTTAACGGCACTAACTCTTAATTAAAATTCATTATATAATTTTCTATTTTAAATTGGCTAAATTATTCTGCTTAAAACTTATAATATTATTTAATCTTTTTTATTTTATTTAAATTCCTTTTTTTCTTTTCGTTCACATCAAAGAATTTTTACCAAGCAATAGGCATAACAAAGTTGTGATTATTCCAAAATTTACGTTTTCACATTTAAATTTTTAATTTATTGTGCAATATTTAGCATATATTTGCATGTGTAATTAATTATATGTCAATATTAAATTATTGAAATTATAAGGAATTTATAGCAAATATAAAATATATATCACTATATTAGAAAACTAAAATATATATCACATATGATAATAATTTACATCACAGTTCGTTAACAAACATGTGACTTTATTAATGGTTTTTCACGACGTTTTAAAAATGGAAGTTTTTGCACTAGGAACTATATAAACTAACAACTTTTTTAGCGCAATATAAGCATATTATCTTAGCATTGAACTAATTTCAGGACATAAGTGTCTAATTACATGAATGGCTAAGATCATTCGTGGATCAAGCTTGTTAAACAAACTTAAGTAATGAGTGTACGTAATGTAGGTATGTAAATATGAAAAAAACAACGCGTTTAATATCATGTTAATCTCAACTTGCTACTGGTTGCCATACCGTGATTGTAAAAGTTAATTATAAGACGAATACGGTCAACGCTTTGGGTCAACGATGGTTAATAATTTGAGTCTAGCATGAGATCAATTTTTGAACTAAAAACTATATTATGAAACTAGCTGTTGCGCGCAGCTTCGCCCGCGTTAACTTAGACTTACAGCCTTATACGGAATAATATCAGCTATCTGTCAATGAAAGTCCCGTCAAAATCGACCCAGCCGTTTCAGAGATTAGCCGGAACAAACAGATTAACAGACAGACAGAGAAAATTTGTAAAAATGCTATTTTGGTATATGTATCGTGAATACATATATATGCATTAAGTAAAAAGCGGCTAATTAAATATTACAAACAGACACTCCAATTTTATTTATCTATATATAACGTTTTACGAATTTTATCGCGGTTTATTACGATTTTATTGTCCGAAACGTCGGGCAGCCAAACTTTGCCACAACCATGGTTGCGGGATTAATACATTTATGTATGTGAGATATTATTTCATGTATAGAACTAAATTGTGACAAAAATGTGTATTGGTGACAAGTGCAACTTTCTTATTCATTCATAAACATCGCATAAAGCAAATAACTTAGCATTTACGTCCAGTTCGAGTCAATCCCATCTTTAATGCTCGTGTGCACTGAATTTTCAAGATGCACTTTCATTCTGGTTATCGCTGACATCATTGTGATAAGTTATTTTGTTTATTTTTGCCACTCGCATTGTGGCAAAATGGCAAATTAGGTTTTTTTTATTAATGGTGTATTTTATCTTTGACTTTTTTAAGGTATAGTATGTAGGTACCTGAATATTAAAAATATTATTAAAGAGAAGTGGTTTACATTTGGATAACTTTATTAAAATTTCGGAGTAAAAACCTTTTTTTTTTTGTATTGACATTTTTTTAATTAATTCTAATTTATAGTTTAGTTCTATACATGAAATAAATCATGGACATTAACGCGTGCTACATTTTATTTTATTTATCAGTGATTTATTTTATTCCATCTAAATTATTTCTTCAATAAAAAAACTATTTGACAAAAAATAAATATTGTTGCTATTTAACAACTTTTTAAAAATTCTCCGATTAGGCAGGTCTAGATACCTGCCTAATCGGAGAATTCCCAAAGAATGAATAATGTTTAAAGATTCCGCTAGATGGATAGATAGACAGATAAGCAGGTAGACAGACAGATATGAAGATAGACAGACAGAATATAGGTGGATAGACAGACAGATAGGGAGAAAGATACAAGTGAAGCTAATAAAAGCTTGTTTGTTAAAAAGTTAGCTTGTTAAAAATATACATACATAATATCATAAAGAGATAATGTTCGTAAGTTTGCGGAGGTACCATCTTGCTTGTTTCTCCCGTGAAACAGCTTTGCTGTGTTTCGGAGAGAAGGGAAGGACAGGCAGAGTAATTACTGGCACCGATACTTTCTCAGAATAGGCAACACATAAATGAGTTGACTGGGTTAGTTCCAGGTTAACTAGTTCGTGGGCGACATCGACCACTTACCATCAGGTGGCACGTCTGCCAGTTTCCCTACCCAACTAACATAAAAAATACATGTAGGTGATAGGCTGTATAGTTGGACGGTGATGGTGTCCTTCTCCGAGGCAGTAATATCCCAGATGGAGGCCGACGAGTGGGTGGGAGAGGAGGCCGCTGACGAGTCCTCCCGCGAGCGACGAAGGGGGTTGCGTAAGAGGCGCTACTTAATGTGCCTCCAGTAACGGCCCTATACTCTTATCAGGCTTCAGTATGTAACGAGTAACGTAACCACCAGTAACGAGGAGTTAGGGAGGAGTAGTCTAGCCTTCGCCTGGGCCAGCCTGTAGCTGAGGTGTTCCTGTTGCCTGCAGATCCAGGACCCTCAAAAGGCGGCTGAAAGCGCTCGCAGTGATTTTAGTTTGGGCAGTGCAATCCCAAGTGCGAGTCCCACATAGGGTCCAGGAACCTTGGCTAAGGTAACCTAGATACATGCGAATTGCATTTCCTGCGTGAATAACAGAAAGCTGATAGGCTATAAAAACAATCATCGTTAAATCGGATACCGGTGGAAAGTAACGAGGCCGAAGCTGCGCCACCATCGTTCAAGCCTTGTCGTGGCGGTAGGGCTCAGTAGACTGAGTTGGGCCCAGCTCCGTAGGCGAAGCAAATTGAACCTATGGAACTGCTCTTTGTATCCCTCTTATAAGAAGAGAGGACAAAAGAGCAGGGGGTACAAGTGGCAAGGACGGGAACCTCACCCCATTGTACTGTCCCGACGTTGGAAGAGGTTGTTCTGTGGTGCAGGACAACCCCTCTGTGGAGGTGGCTTCGGTCCCTTGAGGGACTGATTAGCCATCGAGGTGCCCTGTTAGATCCGGGGCTCCTCACGAAGGCGGCATTGGTGGCACTCGCCGGGTTTTAGTGGGTAGAGCTGCGTCCACTTACCAGCTTTCGGGCGTAGCGAGTCCCACATACCCTCCTGGGGATGTACCCGCGGTATACCTCAGAGCATTTTCCGGCGTTAAAGAAAAAATGGGTACCGAGGAAAAGTAAGGAGGCCGAAGCAGCGGGGAACTGTTATTGATGTATGTATGTATGTGTGATCAGACAGGTGAGTCGAGCGAGAGTTATTCACTTCGTTTTCATACCTAACGAGTGAATCGCGTTACGCTTATTGCCCAGATTGTACCAGACTATGAACGACTTACCATATTTTTGGGCGGAACTCGATATTTCGGCATCGTCGACATTTGCCTTGTTCACGAGACTGAAATATGCGAGTAGATCTTGATTATGATGCGGTTTTATATATTTAACGACAGCAAAAATAAATGTTTCATTTTTGGATAAAAGTTAACGCGGGCGAAACTGCGGGCAACAGCTAGTGTACATATATAATTCATTAACACGGATATGTATGAGATGAGATATGTAACCGTAGGATCACAAAAAGTAAACGATGTCTATTGTTCTTATATGAGCGCTTCCCTCTAAGGCGTGGGTTACAGAATATCTCGGAAACTTTTCTATCTGACTGTCCTCTGAATTCCCTATATTGAGTTCTATTCCGACGCCGTTTGGCCGATTCCCATGAAAGTAGCATATTAGGTATTATTCATAAAGCAGGTTATAACTTCAATTATATATTTTTTTCGGAAGGGCTAGACTTAAAAAAACGGTTATAACGCTACGTTGAAGTAAAGATTGATTTTTTAGGACATAGAGCAATGGCTTCTCGCAAATATATGTTGAAACTGAGATAAAATAAAATCGGTATTATTAATATTTTTAAGTATCTATTTAAAAAGTGCGTGTATGGTTATTATTATGATGAAGTGTTTGGTCACACATGTATAGATTCTAAGGTATGGTATACATTGGTTTTGTATTTTTTTTAAGAAGAGGGGGCAAATGGACAGTCGTTTTACCTGGTGGTAAGTTATAAACGACAGCCATAGACACTCGGTATAGCATTAGCGGGTTCGTAGCTATCAAAATATATGAGTACCTAAGCTCATTTCTTGAAAGTCCCTAAATCGTATCGGTTCGGAAACACCGTAGGTTACCTATATTTGTCGTGACGTAAAATTAAAATATACGGAAAATAGTTTTATGTAAGAAACGTAAGTTTATTATTCGGGTATATATTAATTAAGTAGGTAAAATATGTAAACGAAGACCTAGTTACTGATTTTTTATTGCTTTTAATTTCTAAATTCCATAATCCACATACATACGTTCATACACTGAGGAAGGAATCAAATACAACTTACGTCAAAATTATAATATATTTTTTTTTGATAAGTAGGTTAACTATAATACGTGCTCATACTCAGCTAATTTAATATTTTACCTGAGAAATAGAATTGTGACAATAATCCATTTGAGTAAGTCTAAGAACAAATGATGCTATATATTTTATTCATTTTATGATCGAAGCAAAATTATTTCAATTAACTATAATTTTAGTTAACAGTATGTTATAATTAGCTCTTGACAATTTACCAGCTGACTGAATTACAGTGAATATAAAAAGTAGTAATTAAATATACCTGTGTACACTGTGCCGCGCTCCCGGCTGCATGGGCACCACCATCTTGCTTGTTTCTCCCGTGAAACAGCTTTGATGTGTTTCGGAGAGAAGGGCAAGACAGATAATGTAATTACTGAGGCATTCCGCGGGGGAGTGGGTCTCCCCACGTGGGTATGTGGGACTCGCTGCGCCCGAAAGCTGATAAGTGGACGCAGCTCTACCCACTAAAACCCGGCGAGTGCCACCAATGCCGCCTTTGGTTAGGTGCCCCGGATCTAATGAGCAAACAGGGCACCTCGACGGCTAGTCAGTCCCCAAGGCACCGACGCCACCTCCACTGGGTTTGACCCTCACCACAGAACAACCTCTCCCAACGGCGGGACAGTACAATGGGGTGAGGTTCCCGTCCTCGCCCCTTGCCCTCTGCACTTTTATCCCCTCTTCTTATAAGAGGGGTACAAAGAGCCCTCTCGGCTCAATTAGCTTCGCCCAAGGTGCTGGGCTCTCTCTAGGCTACTAAGCCCCATCGCCACGTCAAGGCCTGAACCATGGTGGGGTCAATGAGTTGCCTGGGCTAGTTTCAGGTAAAATAGGTTAGGTTCATTGGCGACGTCGATCACTTACCATCAGGTGGCACGTCTGCCAGTTTGCCTATCCAACTAACATAAAAAAAACATCAAACATGTTTGATGTTCGCCCTCCAGGGGCACCAATGGGTCAGCGCATAGACAAATATGGCCATAAACCCACTTAGCCTGATTTTGAGGAGAGGCTCGTGCTCATAGACTTATATTCTACCGATAGACACGCACGTTTATATAAACAATTTGTTCAAATACTGAAAATAGTTAGAACTAAAGTTAGCTCTAAAACGTTAGTCATTTCGTCTAACCAAACCATAAAACATACAGTCCTTTTGTTCTGCAGCGGAAATTTGCAGACCAAACCGTAACTAGGACCGGGGTGGGTTTTAAACCTAGCCGTGTGTGGGGTTCGCACTTGGAGATGCGTTACCCACTAAAACCGCTGCAAGTGCCCTCAGCCGCCTTTTATGAGAGTCCCGGATCATGCAGGCAACGCAGGACCCTCGGCGACAGGCTGGCCCCGGCGAAAAGGCCAGACTCCTCCTCTAAAGGGGAACTGCTCGGCTGTTCGTTTGCACGATACTTTTAGCAGTCCCCGACGACGTCGTGTCTAGCTGGACCCAGGTTAAAACCCCATCCTGGGCCCGACACGAGCACAGGGGCGTTACTGGAGGCGCATTAGGTAGCGCCTCCTACGCACCCCCGTTCGTCGCCTGCGGGGGAGGCCTCGTCGGCGGCCTCCTCTCTCACCCGCTCATCGGCCTCCTTCTGGGACATTACTGCCTCGCAGAAGGAGACCATCGCCGTCCAGGACTCGTCGTCACCGAGCATCGCGGCGATGACACTCGGCAGAGACAAGTCCCCTCCGATGACCGATGTCAGATCATGACGCAGCGCCGCCCATCTCGGGCACACCTCGAGGGTGTGCTGGGCCGAGTCCACCGCCGCGCCACAATCGTGACACACAGTTACCGGCTCCCTTTGGGCCGTCCTGCACAGATACTCACCGAAGCACCCATGCCCGGTGAGCACCTGTGTTAGACGGAAGGTGAGGGGTTTGCGTTTACGACGCATCCACCGCTCAAGGACCGGGCGCAGGGCAACCGTTACGCCTTTGCCATACGGCTGCCACGCCAAGTCCTCCCCCCACCTTCGCATTAGTGCCTCCTGCCCTAGTCGCCGGACCCGTAGGATCCCGTCCGGCGTCACGTGCTCTCCGAGGGACCTCCTATCCGAGACATAGGAGTATACCTCGGCGAGAACTTCCGCCACGAGTTCCCACGGGGGGTCACCGGCTAGGGCAGTAGCTGCCGCCCATGATATCGTACGATACCCCCGGATCACTCTTACCGCAATCACCCGCTGCGCCGAGCGCAGCTGGGCCCTACTCCGCGCGGTAAGGCGATCCGTCCAAATCGGAGCACCGTACGTCGCCATACTCCGGCAGACACCGGAGTATAGCTGCCTGCAGGCGGCGCTGGGTCCTCCGAGGTTCGGGAGGAGTCTGCCCAGCGCACTCGCCGCCTTCACGACCTTCGGACCCAATTGTTCGAAATGTGGGCCGAAGGTCCATCCACCGTCGAGGATGAGCCCCAGATATTTGATGTGAGGGCTCATCCTGACCCTCACCCCTCCAATCTGGAGGGCAGCCCCCGGTGGGGGTCCTTTCCGCCCGGTCCCGCGGAAGAGGAGGGCTTCGGTCTTGTCGACTCTGACCCGAAGCCCTAACCTCTCAATGCGACTGATCACGAGGTCGAGCCCGACCTCGGCCAGCCGCGCCGCCTCCTTATAGTCTCGTCCCCGGGCGTAGACGAAGGTGTCATCAGCGTAACAGATGACACCCATCCCGGGGAGGAGACGACCTCGCAGGACCCAGTCGTACCCGATGTCCCACAGGATCGGACCAAGTACCGAACCCTGCGGGACACCGCAGCCGACTCGCCACCACTCTACGGACCCACACCGGTTCTCGTAGGCTACCCTCCTGTCAGAGAGGTACGCCTCCAACAGCCTCCTGAGATAGGGAAGCACACCAAAGTAGTTCAGTGCCTCCCGTATCACACTGTGCGGGAGGCTGTTGAAGGCGTTCGCGATGTCCAGGGACACCGCGACCACCACCTCCCCTCTGCGTTCCGCCTCACCCGTCACCGCCCTCAGGCGTTTGAGGGCGTCGATGGTCGACCGGCGTGCCCGGAACCCAAATTGGGACTCTGAGAGTCCCGGTCCCGGACCCTCCTCCAGGTGCTGAACGAGCCGGGAAGCCACGACTCTCTCAAGAGCCTTCCCAGCCTCGTTCAGCAGCACCACCGGTCGCACCGAAGCGGCCGAGTCCGGGGTCGCCCTGCCTTCGGAAGCAGGCAGAGCCGACCCTCCTTCCATGCCCTCGGGAACTGTCCGGACCGCAGGCAGCGATCGAACAGCTCCCGAAGACTGTCGCCGAGGTGCTCGAGGGAAAGGGCCAGAACCTTCCCGTGCACCCCGTCTGGACCCGGCGCCCTCTTCTTACTCTGGAGGCGGGCCATAACCGCCTCCATTTCAGCCTCCGTGACGGGTGGCGGAACACCCTCCTCGTCCGACGTCTGCCGAGCCATCCTGGGGGGCGTGAAGCCCCCAGGTGTGTCGGGGAAGAGTTCCCCGACAATCCTCCTCAGTTGGCCCGGCTGGAACGTCTCGGTGATAGGGGCCGACTGGGCGCGGAGCTTGTTCCGCGCCCATTTGTACGGTCGGCCCCAGGGGTCCCTCTCGAGACCCTCAACGAGCTCCAGCCAGGCCTCCTCCTTGGCTCGGCAGATGGCCTGTTTTAGGGTCTTGACCTTGTCAATATAGACCCTGTACAGGCCGTCATCCCTGTCGACATCCTGGGGGCGCCGCCGCCTGCTCCGGGTATACTGCCTCCTTGCCCGTTGGCAGGCGGCCCGAAGGTCGGCTAGTTCAGCCGACCACCAGTAGAGCGCCCGCCGCGGGGGCGGACGTTTCGTGCGCGGCATAGCCGCTCTGCTGACCGCGGTGAACGCGTCGCAGAGTCGGTCAGCCGCTTCGTCCACCCCAAGCTCCGACAGCGGCGGGAGGCTCCACCGGCAGACTATAGCCGCCTCCTCTGCCAGTTCCCGGTCGAGCTTCGTGAGCGCCCAACGCGGAAACTGGCTTCGCCCCCTAGATGTCGACGACGACGACGCCGGACGGACGGGAGTCGAAGACACCTCGAACCTTATGTAGCGGTGGTCCGAGAGAGTCTCCACTCCCGTCTCCACCCTCCACCCCTCCACTCTGCGTGCGATGGCCGGCGTGGCGAAAGTGACGTCCACCACGGAACCTCCCGACCAACGCACGCACGTCTGGACTGCCCCTCTGTTGAGCAGGGACAGTCCGGCAGCTAGCGCCCACTCCTCCACCTCCCTCCCTTTCGTGTTCGTGACCGGATTGCCCCAAGCCGTGGACTTGGCGTTGAGGTCCCCGGCCACGAAAACCTGTAGGGGAGCTAGCTGCCCCACCAGCGGCCCCAGAACGTCGAGAAACCGCTCCAGGGCCGCCAAGTCGCGGTTCGGTGAGAAGTAAACTCCGACGAAAGCCACTTCTCCTCGAACCGCCGCCACGTACCCGCGGCCCCTCGCTTTGACTGCGAGGGGGGGCCGGCTCCAGGCCTCACCACGATCGCTACCGAGCCATCGGTATCCCCCGCCCAGTTTGGGCTAGTGGGAGGCACAGCGTATGGCTCGGCAACGATCGCGACGTCAACGCTCCACTCCGCCATAGACTGCAGGAAAAGATCCTGAGCCCCGGCGCAGTGGTTGACGTTCGCCTGGAGGACGTTGAGATGTCTGGACATTATTCAACCATCTCAGCGTCTGCCGACTCCACTCGGTTCCCCCCAGCTTGTTGGGAGGGGAACTTCCCGCGGGTTGATGGAGGCTTGCAAGCCATGCCCCCCATCACGTGGCCTGCCGGCCTCCCTGCATCGGAGCACACCGCACAGTGTGCGGCGGCCGAGCACCCTGCAGCCTTGTGGCCTGGCTGACCGCAGCGGTAACACAGTAGGCTGCGGTCAGTGCCGCACTGGCATGTGCTAGCGACGTGCCCCACTCCCAGGCACCGGAAACAGTGCCTGGGACGCGCCTGCAAGAGATGGAGATTTGCACGGCTCCAACCCACCGCAATGCTTCCCAGCTGAAGCAGCTTTTTTGCTGCTGCAACCGGCAGCTCTATGTGGGCTGTACCCGCACCCATTTGCCCCGTACGAATACTCCGCACGTGGACTTGGCCCGGGTTACAGACCCCCTCCTTAGCCACCGCGGCGATGAGGCGCTCCACGGTGACTGCGTCGCTCAGACCCGATATTCTCATTTCAACCTTTTTTTCGGGCCTGAGCACTTCCGCCTCCTCTGCCAGTACCTCCTTTAATCGAGCGGCGAGTGCGTCCGCCTTCTCCCCGCTTGTGGAGCCAGGCACCTCGATAAGACGCGCTCCAGTCGCCGATTGACGAATCCGAAGCGGGCCGATTCCCAGCTCCTCCAAATTTATATTTTGCTCGGCCTTAAGGAAGGCCGAGCAATAACTTGCTCCCCGGGCCGCTGCCTCCGGCCGTAACTTTAGAATTACGGCCGTGGAGCGGGGGAGCGACAATTTCGGCTTCGGAGCCTCCTTCTTGGCCGACGGCGTAGATACCGCCGGCGTTTTTACCGCTGGCTTTTTCGCCGGTTTCTTCGCTGGTTTCCGGCGGACGACCTCCGTCCAAGTCTCCGCCGGCTCCTGCGGGGCCTTGTCTCCCTCCTCCTCTCTCCCCTGGGAAACAGCTCCCGTCGAGGTGGTGGGACCGTACGCGGTCCACTCCTGTTGGGCTTTGCCCTTTCCCTTGCCTTTGCCCTTGCCTTTCGAGGCTTGGAGTAAGGCAGGGAACTCCACCGGAGCCAGTCCCACCACTTTCTCGACAACGACGTTGGTCGCCGTCTTCTCCCTTAACGCTCCAATGGCGGTCCTTTTGGTTTTGGCCGGTTCCTTGTCCCCCGCTAGTGGGGGACGGCAGGGAGGAGCGGCTGGGAGCTGCAGAGCCGCCAGGCGACCGTCTATAATGTTTGTGACCATCTCCGCCATCTCTTTCCTCAGGTCAGCAAACCCCGTAGCATCTCCTGCCTCGGCCGCCTTCTTGCGGCTCTCCTGGAACTCCTTCCTATAGGCTCGCATCTCTTCACGAACCAGCTCTAGCTCGCGCTGGAGCCGACTGTTGTCGGCCTTTAGTTTGCGAGCCTCCTCTGTTTCCGTGCGGACTGCCAGGGATTCAAGCACCTCCCGTATCGAACCGGCGGCCTTACGGATTTTGGCCGCATACCCCCCGTAAGTTCACCGACTTTCCCGTTAGGCCGAGAATAACGTTTAAGTTAGACTCAGCCGCCACCTTGAGCTCTTCGGCTCCCATCCGACCCGTGTCTAAGTCCACCAGGGGCTCCACTACCTCTCCAGTACCCTCCTTCGTCTTTTTAAAGGCCCTCTTTTCCAGGGCGAGTTCGAAGGCGTCTTCTTTATCGCGCTCCGCCCTTTCCCTCAGCGCCATACGCGCCCGAGAAAGCGTATTGGCCTTGCCACGCTTTGCCTCCGGCTGCCTCTTCCTCGCATCTCCCCCCGTTTCGGTATCTGAACCGGAGCCCCTCGTCACCTCGGAGAAGAGGCGCTTCTGCCCCAGCTCCGACTCAGATAACGATGTCACGGACATGTCCTCCAGAGCCTCCAAACTTCCCTTTGAGCGAACCCCGCTCACCTTCCTCCTCAGTCTCGTTCTTCCTTTCTCCGTCACCAAGTCGCGTGCAAGATCAGTGTCATTATCAGTAGTGGTCGCCAGGTCGCGGTGGTCCGGGTTCGCCGAACCGCCGAAGCATTGTTTGGCCCCCTCCGTATTACACGGGGCCTCAGTCCGAAGACTGGCGGGATTCACAGTACCCGCCCGGAGAGTGTCTTTTTTTGATGAACTAATTTTTTAACAATACTTTGTCCCTCTGATGTTTCCATCTTCGGGGCTAGGGAAACAAAGACATCCTGGGCAGAGCCCTGTGCACCAGGATGGCGTACATTTATGCCTGACCGGGGGGTCCGCAGGTACCCCGGCTAGGGGTGCGCTAACGGCTGGTGACCTACCAACCATTCATCTCCTCGCCGCGCACCAAAACTTGAGATTAGGGTAATTTTTTTAGAGTGGTTTTCTTCCACGTAGTCCCCATCCCGACATGGGATGGCGACCACCACCCCCAGCCCTATGGACCGGGGAGCGGCTCGGCCGGCAGTAGTCTGAACCAACTGCCGCCCGGAATCTGATTGGTCGCCCAAGGTGCTGGATTGCACCCCAGGCTTAAGCCCCACCGCCGCGACAAGGCTCAGATCAATGGTGGGGATAAAACATACAGTCCTAGATCGTTTATTTAGTATCTTTTTCTCGCGCTGAGTGTAACAACATGTCCTTTCTATAAATTTTATGCCGCAGTCAAAAGCTTTTGTACCTATAAAACTTAATTATAATTTGTTACCTATTTTAAAATTTATTAAAAGTATAAATAAATAAATAGTAAAGTAAACACAAACAGGTTTACACTTTGGCTTAAATTTTCGTATTATATAGCGCTGCTCCGTACGCACGGGCCCACGCTTGCTTCAATGTCGACTATCAAAATCACACTAAAGTCTCTGGTTATACAACAGTAGACTTTGCACTAAAGTAAGGTGTACGGAGTACGGATTGCAGTACAGATCAGTTGAACAAAGTGAGTGTTCAACACGCGAAATCTGGTACGTAGTACATAATATATATATCTATGCTCGTGTCCAACAAAGTGGTCGCTTATTCATCCAATGGATGAATACCGATCGAGGATCGATTCTTTGTTGATTGAAAGTTGATTGAAAGAAGTTAACCCAATAATGCAATTAATAAAGATTTGAATATGTTACAACCAAGGTCACAATACAAATCGTTACTTGGTATATTTGTATATAATTTTTTTGTTTTTTGAAGAATATCTAAATTAAATAATTAATGTTTTGTTATTTCAGATTATAATTTAATTTTTTGAAAATGATTTAATGTTGAATTCTAATCGATGTTTTGTAATTATCATAGTTATAAATTTTTCTTTTTTTCTGAGTTACGAATAAATAAATAAAAAATACAATCCTCTCGTGACTATGCTTGCTACAAAGTATCCAGAATCAAATCAAACCAAAATATTTTAATTTCCTAGTTAACAACTTGTATACCTAATTGAAATTCGTCAAAATAGTATTCATTAAAATGTAGGTAAAAAAACTCGTTTCAAATACTCCCAGAAAAATGAGAAAAAAACTTACTCGAAGAAATATATTGTTTTAACAAAACAGTACAGCTTGGCAAAAAAGAGTACGACGTGGTGACAGGGGGAACTAAATATTTTACTAAATGGAAACCTATGATGTTGACAATACTTGGCCGACAAATACTATATTTTGAGTAAAGTTTAATGTTTCACATTTATTATTAACGATTTGATTAAATTATCTTACTGTTTTCCCATATTATGATGAGACCTAAGTCAAAGTGGCGCCTTCATTTTTTCCACACTCTTTTTTGCCAAGCTGTAACTAATATCCCCGCTTATACGCTAAACCCCTTAGTGTAGTAAACCCACTGAAAATATTTTGTTGTCTTCTCTAACCTTTCTAGAAAACTCAGCAAAATCATCAATCATTCATATCATTTAAATATTGCCAAAACATAATTATGTCTGAATATCTCTATAATATAATATAGAAATTAGAATGTGTTAAATTAATTTTAAATGACACTTTATCATACTTAAGTCAATTTGAAAGGAATTCGAATAAAGTATTTTAAAATTTCTTTTTGTTTTTAAGAATACATCTCGGAAGCCGAACTAGTCTAGCTCCTATACTGCCGGATCTTGTGTAAGAGGTGTTATATAAATATAATTTAAAACCGGTTGTGATATTTGTCATAATATGAATAACCTTATATATTATATATCAGTTAAATATCTTTTACATATACGTGTAAACAGGTGTGACCGTAGATAAAAATCGTTGTAGATGAAACCTTTTGTTTCTTTAACGCCGGGAAATGCTCAGAGGCTTCCCGCGGGGGAGTGGGTCTCCCCAGGCAGGTATGTGGGACTCGCTGCGCCCGAAAGGTGGTAATGTGGACGCAGTTCTACCCGCGAAAACCCGGCGAGTGCCACCAATGCCGCCTTTGGTGAGGTGCCCCGGATCTGTTGACGAAACAGAAGGGACCGACGCCACCTCCACAGAGGGGTTGTCCGCACCACAGAACAACCGCTAATTTACACTGTTTAATTATAACGATAGAGCATACTATTATATTACTATATTACAAGTACTACTATATTATTTAATATGTTTTGAATAATAAATATTTCTAGAAATTAAACCACGATTTAGAGATACTAAATCTCGAAGTTATATAATTTTAAGCATTTATTACAATATTAAACAAATCAAATCAAAATATCTTTATTTCGTAGGTAACAACTGAAAAAAATCTCATTCGGTTTATAATTAGACATTAAATAAATAAAATTATTAACTTAAAAAATATATCTTTTTTTATCGAATAATACCTATGGTATGGTTGCCATAAGAACAGGCTCTGCCTAGTTTGGGATCAGATGGCCGTGTGTGAGTTGTCCCATATTATTATTATTATTCAGACGAGGATTAGCAGGTGCGTTACCGGCTACAATATACCTAAGTTTGTCTAGCGCATAAGCATTTCAGTTTAGTTTTTTAACGATAAATTTAAACGGTTTTAGCATATCTGGTTTGCCAGGTCATTACGAGAACGACCCTATTTGCAGTATTATAATGCGTAACCAATCGCCGTAACAATAAATAGTCAAAAATAGTTCACAATCGATTTACCGAATGAATAATAGAATAACGGTCGAACGAGCGCGCGATATAAAAAAATATTGAACCGTTAAAGTGTAAAATTTATTGCAATTTATAACCAAACAGACAAATTTGCTTTTGTTTTTTAGTATTAACTAATCGTTGTTTGTGGTTTTAACTTAGTTTTAGATTTGTATCCGGATTCCGGGCTTATGGTGTTTCTAGTTTTGCCAAATTTTATCGAAATCATTTACAGAGTAACTACATATTGCATTTGTAATATTATATTATTTATACTAAATAAATATTATATTCAACTAGCTGTTGTTTGTGGCTGCAATCATATAGATATTATGTCGGCATGGTGGTGTGGCGGACCAATCAGCGCCACATTCCTGAATGACGCTATCGAAGTTCCACAGCTCGTTGCTATACATACAACAGCTGAATTGATAGCAAGTGGGCTTCGGCCTGACCGAGCATACCATCTCGCTCGGTCGGAGATCTCCCTTTGGGGCTCACACCACCTAATCCCACATTGGTGACCCCCGACAGAACACGCCTTCTTCTGAACTTTCATTATCATCACTCCCCTACCCCTCCGCACCACGCCATCCAGCTTCAGCCTCTTCGGGTACCTCGACCAATCAGCCCAACGCACCGTGGCCCTGGTCGAACCCTCATCGGCGTCATCGGGCAATCTCACTACACGACCGGTCAACAAGCAGAGCACATCTCTCCTGATCAGCACGTAGTATCGGCCCCGCACGGCAGCACTCCGACTCACTGGAGCCCGTGCAGCAGCATCACAGTTCCGACTCACTGGGACTCTCTGACACTGGCGACTCAAGCAGAAGACTCAAGATTCGTCATTCGACCTCCGGTCTTCGGGTGGGAGTGATGTGGCGAACCAATCAGCGCCACATTCCTGAATCACGCTATCGAAGTTCCACAGCTCGTTGCTTACATACAACAGCTGAATTGATCAAGTGATTGAGCAAGTGGGCTTCGGCCTGACCGAGCATACCATCTCGCTCGGTCGGAGATTTCCCTTGGTGGCTTCCACCCACATTCCCACAGTGGTAAGAACGAGAAGGTGCCGCGGCGTGCCTCAGGAGAGTTCGGTAGGAACTAGGATATCGAAGACATTGAGATCTGCTACAAGAAAGTCAAAACTGAAGACGGGGCCCTGGAGAATACAGGGGTGCTTCTCTCAGGGAAAAGTTCGACACACTTTGCTAAAGGAACATTACATGAGGATTATACAACCCCCTCCCCACCATGGTTCAGGCCTTGACGTGGCGGTGGGGCTCAGTAGCCCAGGGTGAGCCGCTGCACCTTGGGCGAAGCTAATTGAGCCGAGGGGGCTCTTTGTACCCCTCTTATAAGAAGAGGGGATAAAAGAGCAGAGGGCCAGGGGCGAGGGCGGGAACCTCACTCCATTGTACTGTCCCGACGTTGAGAGGGGTTGTTCTGTGGTGCGGGGCAACCCCTCTGTGGTGGTGGTGTCGGTCACTTGAGGGACTGACTAACCGTCGAGGTGTCCTATTTGTTTATTAGATCCGGGGCACCTCACCAAAGGCGGCATTGGTGGCACTCACCAGCTTTCGGGCGCAGCGAGTTCCACATACCCGCGTGGGGAGACCCACTCCCCCGCGGGAAAAAAAAGGATTATACAACCCAGGAAACCATAGTAGAAAAGTCATTCGGATTAATATAAGGTTGTAAATAGTCCCACAGACATTGTTTCCGGAATAAAAAAAATCCTATTCACAGACTATCCACGTGCGAAGTTTTATTCAAATCTGTTGAGTCATTTACGTGTGATCGAGTAGCAGTTCAATATAAAATTCTTGTTAATAAATAATTGATGATTTTTATGATGCAAAACATATCATCATCATAGCATATTGAAATACTTTTTTTTTTTTTATGGCATAGTAGGGCAATGAGCAGTCGAAGCCGTTTGGCGACTACCGACGCCCAAACACATCCGCACAACCAAAGATTATGCAGATGCGTTGCCCCCCTTTTCCCTAACCCCCCCCCCCCCGCCAATGGGCAACCGGAAACTCACAAACCGCACGAAACGCGACAGCATAGTTGTCACTTGACGCCGGTGTTATGTGAGCGAGAGGTACCACCCCGGTCGTGCCGGCCCAATTCGGCTGCTGAGCAGCATGACACTACCTCTTAACATACCTCTTAATATGTATCTGTGTTCAAACTGGATCCGCAAATATTATGAGTTCCGCATAATATAATATGTTATTGCAGACATATCTTCTTTAGCTATTTGGTACTGTATGTATGGTGTATGACGGTAAAGCTGTAGTTTTAAAGTTCAAGAATTCGACTTCAAACACGTAATTGTTATTTATAAGTTAAGTAAACGAAACTTATTAACCATATTGGTCTTTTACTGTGGTTGTGGTGCATGTGGGGTGGTGGTGCATGTGGGGTGGTGGTGCATGCGAGTGTACGCATATGCAGTGTGGGAAAGGAGGGCGGTGCTATATGCATGCATATGCGTGCACTCACACATTTGCTGTAAAGACTGCGTTTTTCGCGGGATAATTGCTAATTAATATAATTAATTTAATATCTTATATAATGGATTTCCGCAAGGTAACGCCTGATTCTATTAACTAAACGAAACTTGCTAAGTTATCTATCAAATCAAAATTATTTCATAACAAGCTGAACCCGTCAAACGTTGTCCTGCCCTTACCCAAAATTGTTTAGCGTCATTATCATTATAATACAACGCTTGTCCTGACGATAACCAACACAACAAAAAAAGAAATATCGAATTTGGTCCAGTGTGCGTACATACATAAAAATATTAAAATAATCATGATAAGACCTTTTTTTTCAATGTTGTGTTATATAAAGGGAATAATTATTAATTATTATAATTATAGCAGCTACCTTATTTATATGAACATGTATATTCTTTTCATTTCGTCCTGGGGTAATAAGCTGTGATATTATAGTTATTACTATAATATAATAATATTATACTCTTGCTTACTCTCTAGGACTTTTAAAAGTAACTTATGCTGGTAGTAGCTCAAATACTATAGTAAAGCGGTGTAAATTATAATTCGAGGGTTAGTGGCTGGCTTGCGCAATGCCATTGTTTTCTTTCAGATCCGTGTCATTCGTTAATTTTACCGCCGTTTTCAACCTTTGTTATAACAACTGTCAGTACAAACCGTTTATGCGTTACATGACTAATGGAGGGTATTACGAAGTGAAAATTATTATGATAAAAAATAATGCATAATACGTGCACATAAAAGGAAAAAGGGTCACATTGTGTATACAATTTTAAATAAAACATTATAATGTAAGTGATATAATTTGTTGGAAAACTATTTTTTCTAAAAAAATGTGTTAATATGTGCTACTGAATACTGTCATTATTGTAGAATAATGTTACTTTGATTAACGCAAAAAGTAAACACAAATTTTATTTACATTTGTAAGACTCTTAAACATTAACGTATTGAATCGAACAGATCCAAATATATCATTTTGTAAACTATGACCAATAAAAAAAAATACAGAATAAAAATTATGGGTGTATAAATGTATACGCCTACAATAAGAAAGTAAAAAAGTGTTGGAGTATGTTTAAGATCTTTTTTTTTTCTTTTACCCCGGGAAATGCTCTGAGGCATGCATGCGTGGGGGAGTGGGTCTCCCCGGGCGGGTAACTATGTGGTACTCGCTGCGCCCAATAGGTGGTAAACCCGGCGAGTGCCGCAAATGCCGGTTTTAATGAGGTGCCCGGATCTAATGATCAAACAGGGCACCTCAACGGCTAATCAGTTCTTTCGTCGTCGTCAACATCGGTACAATGAGGTGAGGTTCCCACCTCCACCCACTCTTGCGCCCCCTCTTCTTCTAAAGATCAGCTCCCTCGTATCAATTTGCTTCGCCCAAGGTGCTGGGTTCACCTTAGGCTACTGAACCGTACCGCCACGACAATGCTTGAACCATGGTACGTCAAGATCTAGTTGAACCCTTGTTCACAAGATTATGTAATACTTATATGTATATATTAAAACAATATTTTGCAGTTGCCTGCGACCTCGCCTACGTACGCCTCGGCATATAATTTTAAAATTTTAGATGACTATATAATAAACATAAAATAGCTTTACATATCATTTGGTCTCATAACAATTTTATAAAAACGAGTCCCCGTCAAAACATAGGAGGATATATACTATAAACCAATAAACAGTCTTAAATATAAATACCGGAATAAAAAATCCTAAGAGCGGATTTATACTACATCGAGTGAGTTGTATACCTACGCACGCTAGTAATAATAGTTCAATGACTACATCCGACTCGAATTCGTGAAAAGGTGAATTTAGCAATTTGACCAGCCCTGTTGCCACTCTGCTCCTGCTCATAAAACTATGGCGTCTTAGGTGCGTCAATAATTTCGCTAAGGTCTAGGTGATCCTGTTGCCTGCAAATTCGGGGCCCTCAAAAAGCGGCTGAAAGCGCTCGCTGTGGTTTTAGTTTGGTTAGGGCACTCCCGGTGTAAGTCTCAACATAGGATCAGGAACCTATCTTGTATCCACCCGAGGATCAGATTTACGAATGACGGAGAGAAATATATCTAGTGTGTAAGCTACCATACAAATTATAGACTTGAGAAGGTATCTTCATGGAATCGAAGCATGCAGTGCGAAACGCAAGTTGCTCGTGTGAGTAGTCCTAAACGCGAAACATGCGACTCACGTAACACTCGTACCCACGTGCCGAAACAGATGGTACCAGTAACAAGACAAACAACACGTGAACTCGTGCAGCGGGTACCAAGTATGGATGCACGGGTACCAAATATATATTTGGTTCTGTTACGTTGACATAGGGTGAGACGAGTCTGTAAGAAATGCTATGTACCTATCGTTTCTTGGGAATACTCCATTTTGTTAGGTCCAAATTCCTAAATCATCATCATCATCATCAGCCTCTGCTGAACATATGCCTTCTTTTTTTTTGTTGTCGCAGTGGAAATACTTTGCACATTCACCGGGTATGGGTCGTCCCCAGGGATATATGGGACACCTGGCGCTCCCCACTTACCCCAGCCGGTATACCACACAAAAACCCCTGCGAGTTACTTTTAGCCGCTTGAGGGGAGTGTCCCGGCTCTGACTAACACAGGACACTCCCTGCGATCAGCCGCTTCCCTCAAAAGGGCTAACCGGGCTTCATCCTAGTATGAGGGAACTCCGCAAACCTGAAGCACCCCCACGGACGCCGGAACATTTCTACCGGAGTAGCTAAGTGATTCGACGAGTTGGGACTTTTGTAAAATGAGGAGGCGCTCCTCGGCAAACACCAATTAATATACCTTTGCTGCTATTGAAACTAAGTTATTTTGGTTTTGATACTACAGCTTTGCGTTGGTTTGATAGTTACCTTGAAAATAGACAACAGCAGGTGGAACTTAAGCTTAGTAATGGGAGGACTAATGCATCCGCCTTGGCACCGTTAAAGAGGGGGGGTACCACAGGGGTCAATTCTTGGACCAATTCTGTTTAATATTTACTGCGCAGATATAACCGATTGTTAAAAAAATGCAAGTATCACATCTATTAAGATGATCTTCAACTATATATATCATTCTATGCAGAAGATCATGTGAGCGCGATAAAAGATCTAACCTCTGACCTGGATCGAATTTCTGCGTGGTCAGAAAAAAATGGACAAATTTTAAATCCTTCAAAGACTAAATATATGGTTCTGGGAGCCCAGCAGCAGATCATGAAACTACCAGCATCGCTAAATATAAATCTAGCTAATGAGGAAGCCTGTTGACAGAGTGGATGAGGCCCGAAACCTAGGACTGCTCGTAGATAGCCGACTTAGGTATGAAAAACACATGGCTGAATCAATACAGAGCTGTTTTTACCGTCTTAAAGCACTTTATAGAATAAGACCTTATCTCTCTGAGGAGCTTCGGGAACAGTTGGTGGAAACCCTTGTTCTGTCAAAATTAAATTACGGAGATACGGTTTACGGACCTCGCCTACTCGCTCGAACGGAAAAACTAATTCAGAGAGTCCAGAACGCGTGCGCTAGATTCTGTTACTATATTCCATTTAGAACTCACGTCACACCATTTTTAAATAGTCATTCCATCTTAAAAATGAAGTTACGGCGCAAACACCATCTTGCTTCTTTGCTGTTCGGCCTCGTTAAATATCAGAAGCCCCCATATTTATATGATAAGTTGAGTTGGCTCACCTCACGCAGGCAGTGCTCCCACATAGAACCGCAGCCTTTAGGTAGGTAGTTATAGTAGTAGTATAGGTAGTTTCCGGTACTCGGCTTCGAAGGTGTGGAACAACCTGCCGCCGCCAATAAGGGCACTCAAAACCTTAGAAACGTTCAAAGGACATCTAAAACAGTTTTTCTGGACGAGCAACGAAAGAGGGAAATGACCACCGAGAATGTCTCTATTATATAATATATACATAGGCTGCACTAAAAGTATCGGGAATGGAATATTTCCACTGTTCCTGTCATTTTAAAATCTTTTTAATTGAAAACTCCTTGGTTTTAAAAATCGAATACCATTTATTTATTTAAAAAAAGATTCTCGGTCTTGTCACAAGGTCTTGTCAAACTTGTTTAGTCGTTGAGAAAATTGAATTGACTCGAGAAAATTCTAGAGCGATGATTTATTATGACTTTCGAAGTGGTTTGGTGTGGAACACAAAAACAGTGTGTTGACCGGATGATTTCTGCATTTGGTGATGAAGCCCCATCCAAAACCACACTTTTTCTCGGGGGTTTGCTGAATTTCAACGTGGACGTGTCAAGCTCATGATGATCCCCGTCAAGGTCTTCCAAAAACTGCAGTCACCCAAGAAAACGTTGATGCTGTGCGTAAGCTGATTGAGGAAGATCGACATGTGACATACCGCGAAATTCAGGCAACTTTAGACATTGGCCTCAGATAAAGTAAAAAAAGGTAGATGACGCACGGTTTTTGCTAATACTGAAGCCACAAAACTCAGCTCCTTTCATGTAAATACACGCGCTCACGCACACAGATACACCAAAACTAAGCTCATTTTTGTTAGTATCTTACGAGTCGTCGTGCAGTAAGTTTGCCAAAAAAATACCATTCTGTGTAATTAAATGGTGTAAAAACAATACAAAAGTGACCAAAGAGTCTAAAGAAATATCGTTTCACTATATATATTTTTTTAAGATATTTTAACACTATTTTGAGGTTAATCAACATAAATAATATTATTGCCCCGAAATGACGTATCGGGAGAGTGTTGCCAGAAGTTAGTATTCCTAATAGCCCAATAGTGGGTAAGTCAATTGCAGGCAAAGCCATAGCAAAATAATTAAGTACAGAGGTGACATAATTATTATTTTATTATTTGATCGCTATAAGACTGAATCGAAATGACCTCGTATAACCTATGTTGTATTTTTTTTGGGACTCACGTACCCACAGCGGGACTATCTATTTAATTATTTATAAATTTAAAGATTTACCATTTAATAAATTTAAAAAAATGTAACAGTGTGGCTTGCAGAGAAATGTTTTTATAATTTAAATGTTTTTTTATGGAAAACGACATATTATGTATTTAATTTAAATTGTGTATTGATAAAATGTGACTTTCTAATTACTATTATAATCAATTATTTTGAAACTGTTATTCTCTGACAATGATTTTGTATTGATTTGATGATATGTTGTATTTATCAAGTTTATTTAATTGTATCTATTTTTTCCTGTTAATTTATATTATATATGGTGCGTCAGAACTTCTACGTATGATCCTCAAATGCTGTATACAACATCGTATCAGGTGACGAATCCTGGATATACGCGTACGAACCCGAACAAAAAACCAGTCACGAGTTTGGGTGTTCGAAAATGAGTTAAAGCCAACAAAAATTGTTCGTTCACGGAGTGTTGCAATAAAAATGGTGGCCACGTTTGTCTCCAAAACCGGCCATGTTGCGACTATTCCTCTTGAGGGACAAATGCAGTTAATGCAGAATGGTATGCTAGCATTTGTTTGCCACAGGTCGTTTCTGAACTCCGTAAAGAGAGCTGCAACCGCCGCATCATTCTCCATCACGACAATGGGAGTTCTCACACCGCGCACAGAACAAAAGAGTTTTTAGAGCACGAAACATAGAATTATTAGACCATCCGCCGTACAGCCCCGACCTAAGCCCTAATGATTTCTATACTTTCCCTACAATAAAGAATAAATTGCGTGGTCATAGATTTTCATCGCCTGAAGAAGCCGTGGACGCCTACAAAACAGCAATTTTGGAGACCCCTACTTCCGAATGGAATGGTTGCTTCAATTATTGATTCCATCGTATGGAAAAATGTGTCAAATTTTGCGTAGAATACTTCGAAAAGCAATAAATACATTTTTAAATAGTAATGTACACAACATTCCTTACTTGATTCCCGAAATTTTCAGTGCCGCCCTCGTATCGACTACCTATCTGTTTATTGTATTTTATGTATCTTTATTAATTATTTATATTAGTATCTCAGTCTACTTGTATCTATAGGGTCATGGGTGCGGGAACTTATTTATTGATTGAATTATTTTTATATTTACGCTAACACTTATTAATTATTATTATTTTGCAATTTGTATTGATAGGCACGTGACGTTCGGGACACACTTCTTTACTGGTTTGGTTGAAAACCGGCGTTAGATACCATATTTAATATGGCTATCTGACTATGTCGAACCATACCAATTTGCTGCATTCTGAAGGCACACTATAGTTTATTGTATGATTGTAATTTTAATCTAGTTATATGTATTTGTGATATTTTAATATTGTATATCTTAAACTGTTTTGTTGTTGTCTCTAGTGTGTGTACAAATAAACGTTTTTTCTTTCTTTTCTTTTTCTTTCACCAACGCCACGAGCTCCCACGGTGGATCTCCAGCCAGGGCTAACACCCAGGAGACTGTAGCCTCCGCAGCAGGGCTTTATTGCAAGCGGAGAGGGAATCCGCCCAGATAGGGGCTCCGTACGTGGCCATACTCCGACAGACTCCGGGGACAGGCGCCTGCAGGCTTCGCTGGGCACTCCAATGGTTGGCAGGAGTCGGCCCAGCGCTGATGCTATTCTCGTAACCTTCGGCCCTAGTTGTTGGAAATGGGGGTCGAAGTCACCTCCCGTCCAGGGTGAGTCCCAGATACTACATCGTGGGGCTCACCCTGACCTCCGTCTCTCCGATGAGAAGTCGTACTCCCGAAGCAGGGCTCCGGTCTTGTCAAAACGGACCCGAAGCTTCAGTCACTCCATGCGGCTGGCAACAAGGGATACTCCCTCCTCCGCCAGCCGCGCAGCCTCTTTGTATGTTCGTCCCCGGGATAACACTAGAGACTTCTCTTTTAACGACCGACGCTACCTCTACAGAGGGGTTGTCCCGCACCACGAACAACCTCCCAACGTTGGGACAGTGCAATAGGGTAGGTTATTCCCATCCTTGCCCGTTATCCCCCTACTTTTTGTCTCCTGTTCTTCTAAGAGGGGCACAAACAGTAGCCCATAACTCGTTTAGCGTAGTGAGATTGGTTTATTGACTACCTATATTATTATATACTTATAACGTGTGGCTTCGATACAAATAAACGTTAACTTTAAAGAAAAGCCTATTATAATTTTATGAATAGTTTTAATGTAACATACAAACATCCTACAGTTCGCATTTGGTAGTAGGATAGTAGGATGATATGCTAGCACTATTAATATCACATTAAAAAGAAATTACGCTACAGGTTCTCATGGCTTCCGGGCTTCGGCATGTTTATCGTGACCCAGATTCGACGTAACTATCAGGAATATGATTACATCGTATACATTCTTGAGTCATCGATATAATAATTATAATAATAATATAAATAAATAAATCTTTATTTGATAAACACACTGCCCTAACGCATTATATATTATAACCCTACTTTCCTGTAATAATATGTACTTAAAAGCTTGAATGTTTCGATGTATATTTATTACTCAATAAAAAAAACGAAAAAATGAGTAGCGATGAGTGATCTCTGCATCTTCCACCGCATCTACCACGGGGAGTGTTCTGAGGAATTGTTCGGACTAATGCCTGCAGCAGAATTTCACCACCGGACATCGCGTAAAATTCCAAATTTCACCAACACCATCTCGATGTCAGGAAATCCACAACAAGTCAATTTTTACGGCATTTTCTGCCTTGCACAAGTACTATATGGAACCATTTCCGAACCGGTACGATTTAGGGAAAAGAAAAGAGCATACTCATATTTGAAAGGCAACGCACCTGCTAATGGTGTCTATGGATGTCAGTTATCACTTACCACCAGGTGAAAAGACTGTCCGTTCGCCCGCCCTCTCTTCTATGAAAAAAATGTATACGGTTCAAGTTTTAAGCCATGATTTAATTAAGAAAACGTGCAATATTATTTAAGAAAGTGACCTGAGCTGACTAAATTCACTGACTATTTTGTACTAAAGTACCACTAAGGATCTGAATAACATTTGTAGCGAAGATTTCAAACATATTTATTTCTAAGCGGAAGAAAATGCGGGCCACATTTTGTCGTTACACTAAACTCTAGTCACTAAAGCTATTTAAACTACGGTTAAATAATATTTTTAATAATTTGATATGAACTTAACATTTATATAATTACTGGCTGTTCTCGGCCGGCAATGGTTGATGATGCTTATGGTCAGTATAAATGGATGATTGCGCAATAAAACAGCTTTCATATTAATAAACTTAGATAAAAATCGGTAAGTGTAACAGTTGCCGTAACACCGCGATAACCTCTGAACACGACGGAAGTTGGGGAAAATGTAACAGTCCAGCGTTAGTAGCCATTAGTATGTTCTACGAATGTAAATTTGTGGGTGAGAAGTTGTTTATGAACGCATTTGCATCCTCTTGTTTACGGCAATTTTTTTTATGTTAGTTGGATAGGCAAACTGGCAAACGTACCACCTGATAGTAACTGGTCGACGTCGCCCATGAACATAAACTAGTATACCTGGAAGGAGCCCAGGCAACTTATTTATGTGTTGCCTATCCTGAGACATAAGATATTAAGTCTCGGTACCAGTAATTACACTGCCTGTCTCGCCCTTCTCTCCGAAACACAGCAAAGCTGTTTCACGGGAGAAACAAGCAAGATGGTGGTACCCATGCAGCCGGGAGCGCGGCACAGCGCTTCCCTCCCACCGGTATTGACATACGTATGTCCTCTATAAAAATATTGAGAGAAGAAAAAAAAAATGTTGAAAAAAGCTTTTGCATTGGTGTGAAATAAAACAACCGCAAAACATGGAAAGATATGTTATATAGCTGTTGCCCGCAGCTTCGCCCGTGTTAACTTAGGGTTACAGTCGTATTACCTGCCTCGGTAGAAAAGTTCCGGCGTCGGCGAGGTAGGTTGTCGGAGTTCCCCCATACTAGGATGAAGTCCGGTTACGAGGGGACCGGCCGGTCACTGGGGGTGTTCTGTGTTAGTCAGATCCGGGACACTTCCCTTTAAGCGTTTGCAGGTAACTCGCAGTGGTTTCAGTGCGGTATACGGTAAGCATTTCCACTGCGACAAAAAAAAAGGTTACCTACAGTCGTACCCGGACAGATTTAATTATAATATCGAATGGAATATGACAGTTGATATTTTACGTGTTAGCTTAGTAATAATATTAAAGACTAGGGGTTGCCCGCAGCTTCGCCCGCGTTAACTTAGATTTACAGCCGTATACGGATTGATGATGAGCCATTTTTATCGTTTTTTATTTTTCAAAAATTTTTGAAGTGACAATAAAAATCTATCCAATCATTTCACGTCATCTCCGTTTAGCAATTTAAACGTAAAAGTTTCATTAAAATTGAGTTACCCGAAGTCTCATACTACTCAAAATGCTTTTAAAATCGACGTTACTTTAGAATTTTTTTTTGATCATGTAAAATGTTAAATATTGTATTTTTATCCAAAAAAATCCCTAGATCAAAGATGTATCTATACCCTATTTTTTATTATTATTTTAAAATGACGACTTCTATGAAAACAACTCGATCTAGAAACAACAATTTGGGATAAGGGATAAAGACACAAAAATACTGTTTATATTGTTTTGTCATGGGAAAAATGTCGTATAGTAACAGATAAATAATAATGAAAATACACTAAACAAAATATGTCATCCAAATTATGTACAACATAAAGAATTAGACTCTTCCCTTCCTAGTAGATATCTCAATAAACCTCGTGAAGCAAAGACACCGAAAGTATAGGTGAGACATCGCGTTCCAAATTCAAAACCACACGCATGACGCATGTAACACTTCAGGCAGACGTAGGAGCTATTACGTAATATTTTTATGACACTCAAACTGGAAGGTAATATTATGTAGGCCACACCGGCGATACTCTACCGTCACCAAACCCGTGTACAGGCTACATTTTTACCCCACAGCTGTATGAAACTTTTTTTTTTAACTCTGGGGAAATGCTCTGAGGCATCCCGCGGGTGAGTGGGTCTCCCTAGGCGGGACTCGCTGTGCCCGAATGCTGGTGGTGTGTGAGGTGGACGCAGCTCCCTAAAACCCGGCGAGTGCCACCAATGCCGCCTTTGGCGAGGTGCCCCGGATTTGTTGAGCAAACACGCCAACTCGACGGCTAGTCAGTCCCTCAGGGTACCGACGCCACCTCCACAGAAGGGTTGTCCCGCAACAACCCCTCCCAACGTCGGGACAGTACAATGGGGTGAGGTTCCCATCCTCGCCCCTTGCTCCTCTTTTGTCCCCTCTTCTTATAATAAGAGGGGTACAAGGGGCCCCTCGGCTCAATTCGCTTCGCCCAAGGTGCAGCGGCTCACCCTAGGTTACTGAGCTCCACCGCCTCGACAAGGCAGACTATTTTGAAGCATAGTTTACTTAGGACTTTGTGTGAAATAGCTTATCAATTGCCACGCTTAGCGGGTTGGCGGTTGATGATAGTTTGCGAAGCATCGTAAGTAGGTACTTACCACATTGAGATGAATTAATCGAACGTCGAACGAACTATTTTACAGGTCTGTCTCATTACCATGTGATAGACATTTAAAGCCTCATCTCAATCTCGCGTCTATCTCACTGTCGTTATTAAAAATACCAGTCACAACTCAGACTTAATTGATGTACATCTGTTAGGCTACATAATTTTGAACTAATTAGACTTGGTTAAAATCCGTCTCACAGTTACACACAATATGTACTATATTACTAAAATATATTCACCGGTTTGAATGCACTATAAATTATTACAAAAATGGCATATTATGCACTAGGTTAATAATTTACATTCGTAACTGGTTACGTTTGCGAGTAGTATAAATGGAAAAATACGGATTATACAAAACTTTCTAAGTATGCCGTTATACATAATGTCCGTTGACCGTTCCATCAATGTTAATATCATGAGCAGCGTATGTCCTACTACTAGTAAATATAGGTCTTCTCATCATCATCATCATCAGCTGCCATCTTAATATTGTAGTTCTGAGGTCAGTTGGCAAAATTTTTAGCGACCCTTATGCTGCTTCCTTCAGATGCGTATATAGGTCTTCTGAATGAACGTCAAAACGACGAATATTCCAACCTGAACTACTTACTAGATGGAAATTATCAATTCTTCATCTAGGTATTTTAAAAAATTTTGAAACATTTTTTTTTAAATGTTAGCTGGATAGGCACATGGCTACGAGCCACATGAAGGTAGGTGGTCAGCGTCGCCTATGAATATAAACGAATTCACCTGGGACTAGCCCAGGTAACTTATTCACCCACCCTGGAGCAAGCTTTGTCGTGGCGGTGGGGATCAGTACCCTAAGGTGAACCCTTGGGTGATACCAATTGAACCGGGGAGCTGCTCTTTGTACCCCTCTTATAAGAAGAGGGGACAAAAGAGCAAAGGGGGACAAGTGCATTATCCCGACGTTGGGAGGGGTTGTTTTATGGTGTGGGACAACCCCTCTGTGGAGGTGGTGTCGATTCTTTGGGGGACTAACTAGCCGTCCAGGGCACCCCACCAAAAGTGGCATTGGTAGCACTAGCTGGGTTTTAGTGGGTAGAGCTGCGTCCATCTTACCATCTTTGGGGCGCAGCGAGTCCCACAGTGGAGTCCCGAGTCCCCAGTGGAGCCTGGGGAGACCCACTCCCCAGCGGGATGCCGCAGAGCATTTCCCGGAGTAAAAGGAAGAAAATGATGCAGACGGGAGCGCGGTGCAGCGCGTCCCTCCCATGGGTTTCTCCCTTTATTTCTAACTACATTCCAAACGTGGTAATCCTAAACTCTTGTATATAAGCGCAATCTTTTTTGGCGTTCATAGACGATGGTTGCTAGTTCAAATATCTCGAATCTACATCTATACTAATACTATAAAGCTGAAGAGTTTGTTTGTTTGAACGCGCTAATCTCAGGAACTACTGATCCGATTTGAAAAATTCATTCAGTGTTAGATAGCCCATTTATCGAGGAAGGCTATAGGCTATATAACATCACGCATTGAGTAACAGTACTTAAGTTGAGTAAGTTAACGCGAGCGAAGCTGCGGGCAACAGCTGGTCTAAATATACAGGGTGTCCCGTAAGTAGTGGACCAACGGGGTGTGGGTGATAGGGGGAACTATTATCTACCAAAACCACTAAAAATTGTTGTTCTAGGTCTTATAGCTTTGAAGTTATGATTTTTTTTAATAAATAGGTGAAATTATCGTCGTATATCGTCGTATATTAATATATTATGTCTATTATATTTTTAATTTCATTTCATCATCTGTATCATCATCATCGTTAGCTTGTTTTATTTATTCTCTTCTAACTCTTTTTTCGTCTCCATTTAAGCCTCTTTCGTTTGTTTTATTTTTAATAATAAGCATATTGTTATGATATGATAATCATCTATTCACAAAAATAAAGATATTTTTCTTTTAAAGTTTGGTAGACTTGTTAATGGTACAACTCCAACCCCTCCATGGTTAATCCTTGTCGTGGCGGTGGGGCTCAATACCCTAAGGTGAACCCAGCAACTTGGTCGAAGCAAATTGAACCGATAGAGCTGCTCTATGTACTCCTTTTATAAGAAGAGGGGACAAAAGAGTAGGGGGGACAAGGGCCGAGGATGGGAACCACAACCTATTGCATTGTTCCGACGTCGGGAGGGGTTGTTCTTTGATGCGGGACAAACCCTCTGTGGAAGCAGCGTCGGTCTCTTGGGGACTTGACTAACCGTCGAGGTGCTCTGTTGCTCAACAGATCTGGGGCACCTCACCAAAGGTGGCATTGTTGGCACTCGCTGGATTTTAGTGGGTAGAGCTGCGTACACCGTGTTATGTTTCTGGCGCAGCGAGTGCCACATACCCGCTTGGGGAGGTCCCTTTCCCCCGCGGGATACCTAAAAGCATTTCTCGATGCAAAAGAAAAAAAAGAGCTCCAAAGAATGTTCCAGATGTTTTTCAAAAATGCTTCAATGCTTTGCTAGTTCCATCACCACATTCGTAAAGTCTGTCTTCAAAAATAGCACAGCTAATCTTCCAGCGAACCTAGCAATAGCATTCTTCCGATTCTATCGATTTGGATTTTTTCTTTTTTTTCGGAAGGGCTAGACCACGGAGCAATTACAATGGGCTAGACTTTTCGGCCTGATGACCTTTAAGCTCAATCGATACAGTAATCGATTTGGTGTGTGTGAGATAAAGACAAGGGGAATTACGCCGTAGTTAATCCAACGCGATGGTTCAATAATAGCCCAATTACCTTTCCTAAACCGCTCCATTCCTTTGGCATCGGTTGCGCAACTGGATGAGTAAAAGTCTACTTCCTCGTGACTATCACCCAAGATTACCGTATCAAAGAAAGTGAATCGCCCAATTGTAGAACATGCGGGCGATTTTCACTGAAATCGAATGTTTTGTTGGTGCGAATATAATAAAGCTATAAGCGTTTCACTGGAATTATAAGTCCGATTTTAAATTTTTTTTTCACTTGGTAGCCCAGTTACATCGAGCATATAACCGGATAGATTAGTAATGTGAGCCACCAAATTCCGAAACCGGTCAGTGCTTTGTCACTGACGTAATGTATGTAAGTCCCTTCGGCTAATCATAACTAGCCATCAGTCGGCCAATCAGAGGGCAGAACTGGCGCAGCGTCGCAGATTTTCATACAAAACATATACCACTCTCTTCCGGTTATATGTTCGATACCCAGTTATTATAGAATGATACAGGATTTTTTTTTCACTATCAGAGCCCCGCGGTTTCACACGCGTACTTCCCTTATTATATAATATGTTATTCTGATGAATAAGCTACATCATTGTAAAGTTTCATCCAAATCCATTCAGTAGTTTTTGCGTGAAAGAGTAACAAACGAACATTCTTACAAACTTTCACGTTTATAATATTAGTAGGAAAGGTAGGCGAAAAGGGGGCTGTGAGGTACAGTTAGTTCTATAAGTAAAATCGTAGCTTACGGTTGGATAAGTTCCGTATTGGACCGTATGTACTTATCCTTAAAAAAGGTACATAGTTTATCGGTGTTGTAGATATTGTCGAGTGATGTAAGGGTCGGGCCGTCGTTGCGTTCATTGTAAGAGGTAGTGCCATGCTGCTTTGTAGTATAATTGGGCCGGCAAGACCGGGGTACCTCTCGCTCACATAATACCTGGGTAAAGTGACAGCTATTTCGTGCGGTTTGGGAGTTTCCGACGGCCCATTCATCAATCTCTTTTTTTTTCGGATGGATCTATGCTAACGGCCCGAAGGCCCTAATGCCATCGGATTACTGTGAGCCCATTTGGCTCACTTTTGGTTTATAAAAGTGGGGGGTTGCCCCCCGCCAACCGTGCAGTCTGCGACCACACGTCCTCCTGGCGTCGGGTTGGAGATCAATCTCTGGTTGTGCGGATGTCTATGGGCGACGGTAGTCACCATAATGCTCCGACTGCTCCGTTGCCTCCATATGACATAAAAAGACAAACTTTTGTAATTTTGTTAATGTTATAGCTACAACATGCGGCACGTATTACAAAATGACAAATTACGTCTGGTTTCACTCTTAAATACAACAATTATTGGATTAATTACTAAAATTAATAAAACGAGGTCATACTTAGTTTTAAGACCCTTATAAATTCTTTTTTAACTTTGTTACCATATTTAAAAAAAAAACTTCTCGATTGATTAAACATCTGTAGAAAGTGATTGTCTATGAGAGATTGTCTATCATTGTTTGTCTACCCGGATTGTAACGTTATGCATATTTAATTTAAACAGCGAATGTAGAGCTAACAACAATATCAATTATTCCAACACTAATAGAGCGGTAAGCGACGTAACGTATAAAAGCAACACAACTCGTCTTTGTGTTGTTTCTGTTTGTTTACTCGACCACTTTTACTGTCGTGACGCCGTTACAGTGTGACGTTTTATGTTATGTGACACTAGAGATTGTCTTTATTACTTATATACTGCTTCTATAAACATAAAAATAGCGTTTACTATCAAATTCATTATGAATTCAAAAAAGTTATTAAAGAGGGTTTGTGTGGTAAAGGATGTGATAAAGTAAAAGATTTCATGGAAGATACTTCACCTTGGGAATAGGGCGTTCTTCCTAGGCATTTCAGGATAAGATGTAAAAATGTAATTGTTATAGAATACAACATGTTATTTGAAAAGATTGGTTCCACTGAGTTTGTTTCGCTGGTTCTTGTCAGTGGGCTTGCCTTGGAACCGGTCGCGGTGGTAGACTCAACTGACGTTCAAAGAGATACTTTATTGGTACTACTTTAAATATATATTTTTTATTTTTATTTTGATATGAACAATCTTAAAATTGGACTTTTTACGTTGTTCCCTTCAACTTAATTATTTTGTGTAGTAATTAAACTTTACTCAATATACTCTATTTATATTAATTATTAATACCCAAATTATAAAGAGGTAAAGTTTGTAAGTTTGTATGTATAAGGTAATCGTCGAAAGTGCTCACCGATATACATATATAAACCTAGCTTGTGCAGTTTGACTTCGTCTGCGCAGGATCAGATTTTGGACAATTCACACAATAGCTTTATAAATAGCCTATGTCTTGTTCTTATAAGCTATATTAATGTAAAGTTATTAATGAAAGACTAACAAACATCCATACATACAAACTTTTTCGTTTACAATATTGATAAGAAGTAGGATAAAATTCATACACCTCTATTATACTACATTATCACTGTAATATAAATAAAAGTAATCATTATCAGATAACCAGATGCACCTGTCCAAATGTCTGTGTTAGTGGAGGGAGGGAAGCGCTGTGCCGCACTCCCTCCCGGCTGCATGGGTATAATATAATATTATACCCATGCAGCACAACATAATTTTTATTTTGTTTATTAAGAAAACCAACAGCCTTATTTACTAAACATATAACATAAAGTACAATCTTATAGTAAGCTAATAACAGGTTTCCCTTAATTATATGAGCATGTAACGTTGATAAATTATTATGCAAGCAGCTCCAGGAACATAATAATAAAATTAATGTTAATACTTATAATATTTGTCTATTAACTAAACAATAACTAGTTTAAAGATAATTATATACATACATATATTATACACATACATATTATAAATACACATATTATAATGTAAACATAGATTGATGCACATAGAATATGATTCTAGTGAGATCGCAGAACACAACCATATTATAAATATTATGATATAATTCAATCTCGTAAGGGTCGTCTCAATTAGGGTTTTAATGACCTCCCGTCTGAACTCCGCCCTGCTCACGGCAAATAAGTCCAAGTGTTTGAAGGCCGTGTTATATAAGTGGGCAATTCGGGAAAGAACAGAATTTTTGGCGAAGTTGATGTAGTGTTGTGGTGTGTGCAATAAAGGTGTATGGCGCGTCCTAGTAGAAGGGACTCTGAAGCCTATATTTTGTAGTAATGCAGGACTATCCAAATTGCTACGCACAATATCAAACAAGAAGCACATATCAATGAGTGTCCGTCTTTGTTCTAATGTTAGGATATGGTGAACAGTACATCCTTCCGCATATATCTTGCTTGTTTCTCCCGTGAAACAGCGTTTCTGTGTTTCGGAGAGAAGGGCAAGACAGGCAGTGTACTGGCACCGAGACTTAACATTATTTTTACTTTTTTTTTTACTTAACATTATTATTACTTACATTAGTACATTAACATCTTATGTCTCAGGGTAAACTAGTTTCCCCACCATGGTTCAGGCCTTGTCGTGGCGGTGGGCTCAGTAACCTAGGGTGAGCGGTGCACCTTGGGCGAAGCTAATTGGGCCGAGGGGGCTCTTTGTACCCCTCTTATAAGAAGAGGGAACAGAAGAGCAGGGGCAAGGGGTGAGGATGGGAACCTCACCCCATTGTACTGTCCCGACGTTGGGAGGGGTCTGTGGTGCGGGACAACCCCTCTGTGGAGGTGGCGTCGGTCCCTTGCGGGACTGACTAGCCGTCGAGGTGCCCTGTTTGTTTTCTAGATCCGGGGCACCTCACCAAAGGCGGCATTGGTGGCACTCGCCGGGTTTTAGTGGGTAGAGCTGCGTCCACTTACCAGATTTTAGGCACCACATACCCGCCTGGGGACACCCACTCTCCCTCAGAGCATTTCCCGGCGTTAAATAAAAAAAAGACGTCTTGAAAAAAACATTTTGTGATTCCTTATACTTCTTAACACTGATGATGTTAATGATGTTAATGTTGGTGCTTATATTAATTTACGAATTAAGTAAAAGATGGAATTTATTTTTTTAGCAATTATAACATATTGTTTATAAATTGCTCACTTCCTAACAATTAAAACATTTCGTAAGTATATTGTATAATAAAGAGATAGTCGATGAGTAACAACCAAATCGCGAACTTGAGTCATCACCTGCTAATAACTTCAATAAATCATCCAAATGACGATTAATACGTCTAATTTCTAAAACATAACAGACCCAGAGCGCCCACCGCCTACTTTCAATGCTTTTTGTGTTAGTTGTTCCTTTATAATATAACCTGTTATATATAAGCTGTTGCCCGCAGCTTCGCCCGCGCTAACTTAGATTTATAGCCTTACCCGTATTTATAATAATAATAACGATTTCACACCACGTCAATCTGATCCCGTGGTAAGTTCTCGAAGAACTTGAGTTACGGGTACCAGACAACGGAAATATATTTAATACTTTTATATTATACATATATTTAAGATTTTTATTATATAATACACATATTTAATACACATCCATGACCCAGGAACACAGAAAATATTTTTGTTCCCTGGCGGGATGCGAACCCGCAACCTCCGTCTTGAGCGCCAACGCGCAATACCACTGAGCCACAGAGGTCGTCATTTGTTTCATGCGTTGGTCAAACGGATTGATGATGATTATTTGAATACTTAAACTAAAACTAATAATTTATATCAAGGTCAATCAGTCCAATTAGTATTCCGAATTTATTAATGTTTTATCATTTATTTTTATAATTGTTTATTTTACGTAATTTTCTTGTATTTCTTTGATTTTTTTCATTTATATTTAATTCATTGTAGAAATTTTTGATTACTTTTATTACTATTAATTATTTTCTAGCTTGATCTGACGCGTGAACGCTGTATCATCTACAAAGGTCCACACATCAGAATTAATTTGTGTTTTCCATTACAAAAATGTTATAATGTGTGTACTGCTTTTTAAATAAATAAATATTTTTAAAGGCTAAGTTACTCCTTATAACATCAGCTATCTTTCAGTGAAAGTCCCGTCAAAATCGGTCCAGCCGTCTCAGAGATCAGCCGGAACAAACAGACAGACAGACAAAAATTGTATAAAATGCTATTTTGGTATATGTACCGTGTATACATCCATATGCATTTAGTAAAAAGCGGTTGTTTAAATATTACAAACAGACACTTCAATTTTATTTATCTGTATAGACTATAGATTATCATCTATATTGTACTTTTCATAGGATAGGAGCATAGGTGATTTTTTTCAAATCATATCAAATCAATTTTTTTTATTCAAAATAGTACAAACAGAGTATCTTTTTGAACGTCAATTGAACCTACCACTTTTATGTTACTAATCCCACCAATTTTAAAACCAATGTCTACCAATTTTATGTTATATAGATAGGCAAACTTTCAGACGTGCCACCGGATGGTAAGTGGTCGACGTCACCCATGAACATAACTTAAAAACAACATAACGAGCCTAGACAACTCATCTATGTCTTGCCTATCCTGAGACATAAGCCGCCTTATTACAAAAAACTGATCTAGTACCGGGATTAAACCAAGACTAAAAAGTCCAGGTTTGTTACGGTATTAACGTTAGTCCATGGACTAAAATTCATTCTTATTACAAATCGAGGACCAACCGAGGTCTAGCTAATACAAAACATCGTCCCTGGTTTAATTGTATCCACAGATTACTGAGCAACATATCATTCATTTTGTTCGTTCAATATTTGATTAGTTCGGTACACCGTTCCTTTTTATGCAAAGCTCACTAATTTATAATTAAATATAATGTGGAAAATACATCAATTTTTTTATTTTGATAATAAAATTTATTGTGTTATATAAAATATCTGAAATATTTACTACTTTGTACTTTGAGGTAGTGTGATTTAAATTCTTGTTTATTATACACAAATATTGTAATATTTCGCTGTTAAGAGTTCGCCCAACGCGAAAATTGAGAGAAACGGTCTATTTTTAAGCCCATAGTTTAATGGAAAAGAACCAATTAATTCTGATTTAAAATATTATATAGGTAGGTAAAACCCTGTAAAAATTAAATAACCCAGTAGAGTTATGAAAAAATATCTGTTTTTTTTTTTTAAAAAAACTTCGTATTGAAAAAAAAAACTGTATTAATTTAAATTCTCAAAATTATCAGCGACAACACCACATTATTTTTTACTAATTAAATAGCTAGACTAATGTTTTAATAAAGTAACCCAACCCTTTTTTTATTTCATGCCTATATTTTGAATAATTAAATAAAATTACAATTCAAATTATAACCTGGAGCTCAGAGCCACTCAGAGCCAACTTATCGTTAACAGTATCATGCGATTTTCGACTCTAAACTAAGCGGATAGATGAAAAAAATATTTATTATTGTTTATATTAGCTAGCGTATAAGGGAATTAAATACAAAGCGCGCGTAGTTCTAATGTCATCGAAATGTTTATTGTCACAAACTTTATAGAGAATACTACGTATTTTTATATTGTTTAGTTATTGCAATTTGCAATGTAAGTCGCGTTACCACTTACCAATAGTTACAATACAGCCAATATTGTTCTTTGATTCTCAATAGACGGTACGTTGTTCATAAGATATTATAATATTTTTTGTTGTGAATTTGTGTGCCAGGAACATTAATTTACTTCATTTAAAATGAATCAACAAAAGAAAAAAGGGATGATAATTGGACTTCTCAAGAAAAGGTTAGTGTATTTATTTAATCCAAACATATATGAAAATAAAAACATTTTACAAAAAATTAAAACCGACTTCAAAAATACTAAACTAAAAAGTAATAAAATAACAGTTTCTTTAATTTTTGTGCTTACAACATATAATCAACTTAATCTTCTACTAATGTACAAACTTTGCGTTTACCACGTCATTATAGTTACTTTTGGAGTCGGTGTCAGCCAAGGTAGGTAGGTAATGTACAGCAACAAATACGACACCGACTCCAAAAGTAACTATAATGACGTGGTAAACGCAAAGTTTGTACATTAGTAGAAGATTAAGTTGATTATATGTTGTAAGCACAAAAATTAAAGAAACTGTTATTTTATTACTTTTTAGTTTAGTATTTTTGAAGTCGGTTTTAATTTTTTGTAAAATGTTTTTATTTCTTAATTTTTAGTGATTCCGAAAGTCGTCGTCTTGGCGTTCATTGAAGGAGGCATGTTCAGCAGTGGATGGATAAAGGATGATGATGATGATGATGATGGTGCCGATGGTGATGATGATGATGATTACGATGACCGCGACATACTATGGTGTGCTACCAAAGCATCCTATACAATTGTTAGTTACATCGACACGTAATAAAATTATCATATCATCAAGATAAACAAAACCAACCAAATAGGCATTATTGGGAATAACTAAAAAACGGCTTGTCAGATCTTAATAAAATTAATATGGGACCAAATTGGAAACACCAGCTTTCAAACAAAAAAATAACCATCGAAATCCATTCACAAACGGCGGAGATATCGTGTCACATACATACAAAAAAAAAAAAAAAAAAAAAAAAAAAAAAAAAACATACAGACGAATTGAGAACCTCCTTTTTTTTTGAAGTCGGTTAAATATCAGAGTTAATTAGAATTATTACATATGATATAAAATAGGTATGATTATCAATGACAAAATAGTAAATACAATACAACAAAATTACAGAAATAGAATGTTAAATTATATAAGGATGTCAGAGTAATTATTTTAAATGTTAGTCCAATTCAACAATGTTGTCTCCATCGAGTTCATTTAATTACATTTCAATACAATTAATACGAAAAAACGCAAATTCAACGTATAAGACATCTGATAATTTGAAGTTTTGAGGTTAGTACCGAAGTTAAACTAGGGGTCACGGTGGTCTAACTTTAGTACCATAGATAGTCCTGGTACTAGCGTTAAACTAGTTTTTGTAATAACATTTATATTAGTCCATGGTTTAAAGCTGGTATTAAACTCGGTACTATAATATTTAGTCTTCGTTTTGGAATAAGGCGGAAGATGTTAAGTCTCGGTGCCAATAATTACACTGCCTGTCCTGCCCTTCTCTCCGTAACATAGCAGAGCTGTTTCACGGGAGAAACAAGCAAGATGGTGGTACCCATGCAGCCTGGAGCGCGGAACAGCGCATCCCTCCCACCGGTTAATATTGGTACAACACCATCCTCGCCAGATTTTGAGGAGGAAAACCTGTGTATAAAATACAAACAAAGAAATTATGATCGTCATTATGACAATATTACATTGTAAAGGCATGCCAGGATATTTGAGTTGTCGACCTTCTACCGTCTTATATAACTCGCCTGTCTTCCGCTAGTACCAATAGTTTACACTTCGAGACCTACACATTTCTATACAAGTTATTATCATGAAATACATTGTACGTATAATTTTGTACTAAATAGGTAATATTCCATATAATGAAATAACTTTTTGCTGTTTACATTCTCGACGATTTACAAAGTAATTCTAACTAGGTACCAGATTCATCGATAATTTAAATATTCCAATTTACGCAGAATTAACCGCGATCAAAATACTGGTGGGTTAGTCAAGATGCCATTCTACAATCGCAAACGCGAGTAGAAAACTAATTAATGCATGGAAATGACATTAAAGACCACGTGATTTATCGATGTAAAATGTCATTTCCGTACATTTTTTTACTTTTCTACTAGTGTTTGCGATTGTAGAATGGCATGTTGGCTAACCAACCTGATCACACAGCATGGAAGTGATTGTAAAAGGTTTTAATTAAGATCTTTTTAATTTATTCTCAAACTTTCTTCAAACTTATGCTTAAGTTAAAACATTTATGCTTTTATTTTTCCCCACCACGGTTCAAGCCTTGTTGTGGCGGTGGGACTCAGTAGCCTAAGGTGAACCCAGCACCTTGGGCGCAGCAAATTGATTGAAAGGGGTTGTCCCGTGGTGCGGAACAAACAGTCTGTGGAAGTGGCGTCGGTCCCTTGGGGGCTGACTAGCCGTCGAGGTGCCCTGTTGCTCATCACCTATCGCGGGGCACCGGGGATTTTTAGTGGGTAGAGCTGCGTCCACCCCACCACCTTTCGGGCGCAGCGAGTCCCACATACCCGCCTGGGGAGTCCCCACTACCCCACGGGATGACTACACGCATTTCCCGGCGTAAAAAAATACTCTAATTTAAAAATAATTCTCTTTTCCAGATATTCTTTGTCGTGTGCATCGCTCTACCGTTTGCAAGTCCTCAAATAGTGTGGCCTAGTTTCTTCGGGACTACGTCTTGGGGATCTGATGTAATTTAGTAAATTTATACAAATTACATAATCTCATTCATTTCAGGAGAACGGATGGCCGATTGGCCAATAAGGTTCAAGAGTGGAGGCTGCGTTTAGGTAGACGGAGTGCTGGTCGACCATTCACTAGGTGGGAAGACGATCCCCGTGCGGTGGCCGGTCCGTGTTAGATGCGAGTGGCAAGGGATCGGCCGTCTTGGTGCTCATTGAGGGAGGTATATGTTCATCAGTGGACGGATAGAGGCTGATGATGACGATGATCCTTTAATACAAGCTCAACCCGACAGACGTTGTCCTGCCTTACCCAAAAATATTTATCGTCATCATCATTTTTGTACAAACCTCATCCTGACTATAACCAAGACAACAAAAAAAGAATTGTCTAATTCGGTGCAGTGGTTTTGAAGTTATGTGCATACATACATTTCAGCGATTCATTTTAATTTATGTAGATTCGTAATTAAGATTAATAAAATGTAAAATTAAATGTTATGATATTTACAAAATACAGTATTGAACATTATTAGATATTTAATTTCGGCTGTTGATGACTGAATTTTAAAAATTAATGAGATTTTATTTATTTAAAAAAGCTGCATATATCCTTTAAAAAGCTTGCAGTAAATAATTGGTTAACGTTTAAAACAAAACACCTTTTTTTCAGACGGTCCTCGCTGCACCAGCAGTCGTGAACAATTTAGACGAACTTGGTCTTGGTCGTGTTTTGGATCCTGGTGTTTTTTGATTTGACGTCTAAGCTCGACCAAACAACCAACGAACACCGACAGTAACGGCAATAAATGCTATAAAATATTCCTTTTTATTTCTTACCTTTATATCTCCTTTTCGTTTTTACCTTAATAGGGATACATATACGGACAGATGATTTAGAGCAATTATGAGCCTTATACAGGAAAGCTTAAAAAGTATGTGCATTACATATTTCGTTAAAATTGTAAAAGTGGTTTGTAATAAATGTAGAGATACTGTTTTCTAATGTTTACGCGAATGATAATTTATTATAAAAAAATTAGAGATTTAAACAGACATCAGTGCCTACTGCCACTAACGACTCTGCCTGTCTTGTCCTAAAGGTGATGTCTAGGTGACTAGCCTTAGGCAAACAAAATATACAAATAACAAACAACGTTTCCAATATATATTAATAGTAACCCTTATATGTCCCACTGTTGAGAATGGGTCTCCTCCTCGAAATCAGGTGAGGAGGGTTTTGGGATAAACTTCACACACCTTCAAATACTTTTAATCTCATCGGGCATGCAAGGTTTCCTTCAATTCCTTCCACGATGTTTCCTTCATCGTAGAGCAAGTGACGATCTTATGTTTGTGGACGTAGAAATTTCAAAAAACCCATTTCAATGCACCAGATTTTTTCCACTGAGTGTGTTTCGCCGGTTCTTCTCAGTGGGCTTGCCTTGAAACCGGTTGTAGATTCAATTGACTTTCATAAAAATACTTTGATTTTACTATTTTGTTTTTTTTTTGGACTTTATTTGATTTGAGTTATTTTATCTTAATTTTTAAAAATCTTTTAGTAAAAAAAAACATGCATAATCAAATAAATTATGCATAGCATGCAAAATAAAGATGTTGTATTATAATATCCCACAAAAAACAGTTTCACTGTAAAATGTCGCGCCAAGTACACGTCTAACTATATACACGTATAGCAAAAATAAAAAAATAAACTAATCTTTACAAAAAATATGAAATAAAAAAACCAAGTACACAAAACCTCTCGGATTAAAAGAAACACTCATTAAAAACTGTGAAAATTGAAAAAACAATTGGTGTAGTATATTTACAAAAAAAAGAAAAATTTGCAATCTACAAAAAAATATAAATAAAAAAAAGTAATCATTGTGATTTTCAATAATTGCAAAATTTTTGTAGCAAATTTTACAATTGAAAACAATTTTTTAAACGTACTTGGCGCGCGTCATTGAGTACCCCAAATATTTTCATGGCTAATCTAGAGCTAGGGTAATATTACTCTGTGATCTACAGCCAGGAAATTGGTATGGAAAAGGAGTATAAAAACAACAATTGTTGCAACCCTTCTACGCCATGTAGTTGGCCTCACTAATGATTATTTTGATGTCTTCAATCAAATCTATTAGAATTAAAATTCAAGCTCGTACCCATTTCTTTATATATTTCTTATTCCTATTACATTTATACCCATATGAATATGACGCTTTCTTGCCTTTTAATTGAATCAAGAAATAAGGAAATGATTTTATTACTAGTAAGGTAAAGTACAAACTTCTCGAACTGATAGTTGACATTAATAATTTATCTTAGTGATATTGTGAAGCCATTTACAACACATCGAAAATGACGCGCGCCAAGTACGTTTAAAAAATTGTTTTCAATTGTAAAATTTGCCACAAAAATTTTGCAATTATTGAAAATCACAATGATTACTTTTTTTTAATTTATATTTTTTTGTAGATTGCAAATTTTTCTTTTTTTTGTAAATATACTACACCAATTGTTTTTTCAATTTTCACAGTTTTTAATGAGTGTTTCTTTGAATCCGAGAGGTTTTGTGTACTTGGTTTTTTTATTTCATATTTTTTGTAAAGATTAGTTTATTTTTTTATTTTTGCTATACGTGTATATAGTTAGACGTGTACTTGGCGCGACATTTTATAGTGAAACTGTTTTTTGTGGGATATCTCTTTTTTTTGTAAAGCATATATTAATTAACATAATTACATTTCAAATATTTTAATATTTTAAATATTTATACTTCTTGAGTAATTCATTTCAAATACTTTAAAATTTTAAACTTAAACTTCTTAAGTAATTCATCAAAATTTTTTGTTCTTAAATTTTCTCAAATAATTTTATAATAAAAGAGGTTAGTACTATTACAATACTTTTACTTTAAATGACGCTTGTGACTGACCAGTGACCAATGCAACATCGTCATATTTTTTTAAATGTTATTTTGATTTTCAAAATTAACATAGAGCATGCGTTCCTGTTATTCCTCCTGTTTAAATATTTAGAGTGTAAAAGGGAAAGTTAGATACCAGATGGCGCAACATGCAACTTGACCGGCTGTTCAAATCAATAATTAAATTAAAGTAAATTATTATATTTGCTTATTAGTAAATCATGTAATAATAAGCTCAAATATGTAATTAAAAAATTTAATATTTTTTGTTCTTGTCCAATATATGATTCATTATTATTTACCCTGAATTTATTAAGTTATAGTTGCACACTGCCATGCCTTCAGAATAAAAAAAAAATCAAAACTTTAGATGTATTACTTTCTTTATTGTTTTCTTAAGAATAATTCAAATCCAACTCCATACGAAGAAAGTCATAAATTTACTTGATACCAATGTACTTATTATTATGTTTATTGTCCTATAAGGCCTTTAAATATTCTTCTTTCCAGAAGCTAAAAAAATGTAAAACAGTAAGGAAATAACTGCAAATGAAAATAATTAAAATTAAGAAATACTACACACATAATGTCTCGCAATTTTTGTTTACAACCAGCTCTTTTCCGCTCAAAGTTTTTTTTATTGCACGGTCTGTTACAATGGGAAAACAAATTGTATTGACAATAATAAAAGTATGACAAGTCAGAAATTTGAAGTAAAATTACTTACATAATATCATAATCAATACTGAAATTAACTTGTCTGTCTCTATTTGATTATTGGAACAAATATAAGTCATCAACATATAATGCTATAACAATTTTTACATCATTATTCATTTTTGTAAAAACACATGGCTCTATACGACTCCTTTTGAAACCTAACTCACATAAACATTGCTCCACTCTCTAATACCATGATCTAGATGACTGCTTTAAACCATAAATTACTTTGTTTAACAATCTTATTCTTATTTGAATCACAATTAATAACTTTAAGAAAACCATTTAAGAATGCTGTTTTAACATCTAAATGAGTGACATCTAAATTTAACTGAACAGATAGTGCGAACAATAATTTTAAAGTAGAAAGTCTGACATCTGGTGAGAAAGTCTATTCATAATCAATACCAGGCCTCTGTGTAACCTTGTGCCCTTAGCCACTAAACATGCTCTGTAACATAATTATCACTATTTAATTTCCTTTTATATACCCACTTGCACTGTACTAAAGTTTAATCAAAAGGTAATTCACTCACAGAACCCATACATCATTTTCTTCAAAAGCTTGCATGCAGCTTTTCCTCTATTGCCTCAATCCACTTGTCTCTTTCTGGGCTCTCCAGAGCTTCATGGACACAGACTCCATCATTAGTAACATTTGGACTCAACATTGTACATAGATTTGGAAATCTATAACGCTCTGGCAGCTTTTTTATTCACTTAATTTGGGTCCTCCTTTACTAAAAGTAAATGGTACTGGTTCCTCATTTTCTTCTTCAGATTGCTGTCTGTGTATGATATTCCCGTAACTGCTCCATCTTTCATTTTATTCTGGTCATTTATATTCAAATGGCCAATCTCCTATGACACTCTTCACTAATTACTGTTGAAGTAGGAGTAAAAAAACATTGTATATGTTCCATGACCAACTTATAAACACCATCTTCTTGGTTTGCTACAGCCACCAAACTGTTTTTTCTATTGTAAACATAACAGCATTTCTCCTTTAACCCCACATTGTTTCCATTCTTGATAAGTTGACTAATATTATACTAATATAGAGTATAGCAAAAATTTAATACCAATTTAATTGGTAGGAGATGAAGTCAAGAAACAAACTCCAGCGGCATTTATTATGCGGTTATGTCTAATAATTTTTAGAGTTTTGACCGAATAAAATCGGTTGAAACTAAATAAAAAAATACATTAAAATCACATTAAAGCCCCACAATTACATAGATAGAGATAGTACATCTCACTTTGTTAAATAATTTTGTTATTTCTCGAAAAATAATTTTTATTTATTATTTTCATTTAAAGGCATTAGCTACTAGGCTATTAGCCATACAAAATACAATTATTCGGTCTGTAATACGGAGAAATGGCGGGAAACCCCAAGGAGCGCGGCTTCGCCCCTCTAGCCCCCATCAATCAACTATCATTCCCAATTCCATCCACACAAGGCAGTCCACCAATATTCGCCAAACAATCACATTATATATTACACTGATAAAGTTTTTAAAACAAACACTATAGAAAACCGCCAGAACAGCCCTACTAAGAAAACCACTTCAAAACGGTACTCCATAAGATTCGCCAACCAATCACAATATATAAAGATCAAGTTTTTAAAACAAACACTATAGTAAACCACCCTGAATGGACAAAACACAAAATAACAATTAATTAACGGGAAACCAAAAAAACACAACCGCGCGTCCCGATGCTTCCCGCCATTCCCTCGAAAAATAATTATTATTTTTATTATTATTTTCATTTAAAGGCATTAGCTACTACGCTATTAGCCATACAAAATACAATATTCGGTCTGTAATACGGAGAAATGGCGGGAAACCCCAAGGAGCGCGGCTTCGCCCCTCTAGCCCCCATCAATCAACTATCATTCCCCAATCCATCCACACAAGGCAGTCCACCACAATATTTGCCAAACAATCACATTATATATTACACAGATTAAGTTTTTAAAACAAACACTATAGAAAACCGCCAGAACAGCCCTACTAAGAAAACCACTCCAGAACCGTACTCCATAAGATTCGCCAACCAATCACAATATATAAAGATCAAGTTTTTAAAACAAACACTGTAGAAAACCACTCCGAATAGACAAAACACAAAATAACAATTAATTAACGGGAAACCAAAAAAAACACAACCGCGCGTCCCGATGCTTCCCGCCATTTTTCCTCGAAAAATAATTAGAATGTATTGTCATTTTTCTTTCCAATTGGCATTTTCTGTTGGAACCGGCTAAGACCTGAGGCCATGCTGCCATATCTGTTGTGTTAACAAAAATATCTTGTCCGGTATGAGTTTATGCTTGAGTGCTAGATTCTGGTGTATGATGTTGGCTACTTGATTATGTCTATGTGTATAGTCTGTTTGTGCAAGGTTAGGGCATGCTCTAGTGATGTGCTGTATATTTTCAGGGTGGCTGTGACATTGTCGGCATGTATCGTTAGTTAATGTAGGGTCTTTAATAATATGCTTTTTATAGTTTCTAGTGTTTATATTTTGGTCCTGAATTGCTATCATAAACCCCTCTGTCTGTGGGAACAGGGTTCCTAGTTTGAGCCATTTGTTGGACGCTACAGGGTCTATATGTGGTTGTTCCAGGTCATGGGGGTGCCGGCCATGAAGTACTTTCTTCTTCCACTGCTCTTTTCTAGCATTATCTGTATCTATTACATTATCTAATTCAGACGTATTGGTTAAGTTTAATGGTGTAAAATTCCGGTCGTTGCAGGCTATGGCTTTATGTATGCTACTATTATTGGCTTTGTTAAAGAAAAATATTTTTAGGTTATTTATTTGTCTAGCCCATTGTGTAGTTATGTCAATAAGTCCTCTCCCACCATCTTGTCTTTTAAGTGTTATTCTTTCTATTGCAGATTTAGGATGTAAACAATTGTGCTTGGTTAGAATCGTTCTTGTATTTATTTCTATATGTTTGATGTTATTTTTGGACCATTTTATGATGCCGAATGAGTAGGTTAATATGGGTATTGCATACGTGTTTATTGCTTTTATTAAACTTTTACCTAATAGTTGAGTTTTGCATATGGCATTTACTCTCCGTTTATATTCTTGCTGTAGGGATGTTTTGATTTCTTTATGGTCTAATCCTCTTGATTGGTAGTATCCTAGGTACTTGTATAACTCGTTCGGTTCCATAGCAGATATAAATTGTTCATTGCCTATTGTGTAATCGCCGGGTCGAATTTTGCCTTTTATTAAATGGATGGTTTTACATTTATCTAAACCAAACTGCATGTTAATGTCTTTACTAAATTCCGTTGTTGTGTCTATTAATAATTTCATTTCTTTTTCTGTTCTTGCGTAAAGTTTTATATCATCCATACAGATTAAATGTGATATACATGTCTCGTTGTTTTCGTGTTTAAGTCGATATCCGGCCCTGCGTTCGCGTAGCATATGAGATATTGGGTTGAGCTCGAGGCAAAACCACAGAGGGCTCAAGGAATCACCTTGATATATGCCTTTTCGTATTTCTATTTGTCTAGTAGTTATTGTTTTAAGTTGTAATTTAGTTTTCCAAAGGCTCATAATATTTTGAAGGAATTCTCTGAAAGTGGGGTTAATTTTATATATTTCCAAAATTCGTAACAGCCAGGAGTGTGGAATACTGTCAAATGCTTTTTTATAATTTATATAGGTGCAATGTAAATTTCTTTTATTGGTGGTTGCATGCTTATGAATAATAGAATCGATAACGAGCTGTTCCTTGCACCCCATGTGGCCACGCCTACATCCTTTTTGTTCCTCTGCGATAATGTTATTCTGTTCTATGTGAGTGTTATTTTTTTGTGTTATTATAGATGTAATTATTTTGTATATGGTAGGTAAACATGTTATCGGTCGGTATTTTGATGGTTCAACTGTGTATGCGCCTTTTGGTTGCATATATGTTATACCTTGAGCAATGAAGTTTGGTATGCTTTGTTTTCCGCGTATAATTAGGGTTATATTCTTAGCTATTATTTTATGGAGAACACGAAATTTTTTGTACCAGTAGTTATGAATTTTGTCTGTTCCAGGAGATTTCCAATTATGTAATTTTGCAGTTACGTTTAGTAAATCTATTTCATTTATATCATCAAACTTCATTTCGTCTATACTTTCAAATTTATTTTCTTCTTCGACTATCCATGCTGCCTCCTCGTTATGTTGTATTTCGGTCTCCCATATATCTGTCCAATATTCTTCAAGTTTTTCCTTGTCTGGTATGTTTGTATCTGTAGGTGCAGGAGAGTTATCTTTGTTAGGATTTAAGTTTCTGTAGAATAACTTCTCATTATTATTGAATAGTTTGTTATCTTTTTTCGTTTGTGTGCCTTTTTATATCTAGATTATCTATGTGCTTTTAATGCTAGCTTTTGTTTTAATGTGTCCAAAAATTCTTCCGGTTTTCTGTTTTCATTTTCATGAGTGCTATGTACTTTTACTCTAAGGAATATAGTATTTACTCTATCTACTACTTTTCTAGATCTATTATTATTTATGTATTGTGTTAATTTACCTATATCTGATCGTAATCGAGTTATATCTCTTTCTAATCTAATTTGCCAAGCATGCTTTCGTTCATTTTGGTATGGTTTGTTGATTTTCTATCCTATATCCTAGTTCTCGTGAAATCACTAGCGCACAACAGTATATGAGTGTATGGATGTCAGTTAGTTGCGAGTCATCTGAGAAGTATTGGTCTAATATACTATTGTTAAATAAGTGAGTTAATTTATTAAGATGTGCACTATATTTTAGTTTAGGTAGTTTAGGTCTGATTGTAGGGTCTGTGCCGGTGTATTCAATTAATGCTTGTTGCAGATCTTGGTTTAGTTTCTGAGCTGTAGTTTCTGGTAGGACATAAGATGGTCGTGAAGTTTGAGTCTCATTTTCTACGAACAAAATATTTGTTTCAGGTTGCATTTCAGAATTTATTACCGATGGACTAGGGTTGGAAGTTGGGGATGTAACATCGTTTCTATTATAATGTGTATGCGGTGGTGAGTGTGTGTTTTCTCTGTGCACATTATTTAAAGTTTCATTAGGTGATATTTGTGATTGTCGTGCTGGATCTGTTAATTCTAATTCAATTCTAACTTCTTCTTTAATCTGTGCCAGTTTATCATCGGAGATCATTTTATTTCGTATAATAACTCGTCTTTGATCTGATACCCTCTGTTCTGTAACTTTTACGTCAGGATACTGCTGAATAAAATTATTATACAATAACCTTCTATATATTGTCATGTCTGTCTCTAATTTTGTGACTCGGTAGTAAGTACGCATAATGAATAAGTTTATATCATTAGACCATTTCATGCGCACTCTGGTTTTTCCAGCCTTAGTGGACACAGGTAATAAGTCATTCGCCTCCTGCGCAACATCTGAGGTTGGATTTGACACAAAATCTAATCTATTGCTGAGATCTTCGTCCACAGAACTTAAAGAAGGGGTGTAAGAAACTGTACTTGGGCTATATGGTTCAGAAATAATTGTGTCGGTATCTAGACTAGAGCTTCTATAGCTATTGCAAGTTCGTCTAGTGCTTTTTCTTACTGAGTTACTTTGTTACTTGAGTTCTGTGGCGGATTGGGCGTTATATTATAACTTTCGTCTTCTACAACAGTTTGATTCTGGGTAGATAAAATAAATAAGTTTTTTTGTTTTTTTCTCTCCATTATGTTCCCACGAGTGGCTAGGGATAGGGAGTCGACCACAGCAGAGCCCCGCATGCCGCAGCAAGGGTAATTAATACTGGAGATCCCCTAGTATCCAGAGTCCACATATTAACGACTATGCTCTCCCATAGCCACGCAGCCCTAGGCATATGTTGTTCCACCTTGGCTTGGATCACCTTTACCTTGTTAGCCGCGTAAGTTTGATTAGTACGCGTTACCGCCCCCCACGTGGCCTGATGTTCGGCTCGGACGTAAGGTAGGATTTTAGGGGGCTTATTATTATTATTATTATTATTATTAAAAACTGTGAAGTTCTAGAAATTGTAATTTTTGGCTCTTTATTCTCAAAAGGTTACCTACCACTGCTCTAAGGGATAATTTTCTTATTTTTTATGTAAGTGTAGTATGTAGTGGGATTGGCAAACGACAATTGGTAAGTGGTCAGCGTCGCCCATGAACATAAACAAGTACTTAGGTACTGAGACTATCCCAGGCAACTCATTCATGTGCTGCCTGTCCTGTGATATTAAGTCTCTGTGACAGTAATTACACTGCCCGTCATTACTCTTCTCTACAAAACATAGCAAAACTGTTTTACTGGAAAACAACGAGGATGTCAGTACCCATGCAGCGGGGAGGGTGGCACTGCGCATCCCTCCCACCGGATACTTTCTTTCCTCTACATTATTTCCTTACTTAATAGCTGGTTTAATGCTAGACTAAAAACAACATTTCGTGTCATCAGTTTATTGTAAAATACATTGTAGCAATATTAGTTTAGAAGCGCAGAATGTTTGACCGAGACGGAATGTTAGTGTATTATTATACGAATCCCACCACTCCTGGTGCGTAGAAGCGACCGAAGCCGAGGGTTCCATAGCCGTTCACCACCGTAGGGCCAGCGACCACAGTCTATTTTCAGAAAGAATTTTAACATTAGCAAAAGTAAGATGGCACTTAGATGTCAGTTCTATTGTTTCATGTTTGACCAAATTTAGGCCACCGATTGGAAGGATGCGCTGTGCCGTGCTCATCTGCATGGATACCACCATCTTGCTTGTTTCTCCCGTCAAACAGCTTTACCGGAGATAAGGGCTGGACAGATAGTGTAATTACTGGCACAGAGACTTAGCATCTTATGTCTCAGGATAGACCTCCCCAACATGGTTCAGGCATTGACGTGGCGGTGGGGCTCAGTAGCCTACGGTGAGCCCAGCACCTTGGGCGAAGCTATTTAAGCCGAGGGGGCTCTTTCTACCCCTCTTATAAGAAGAGAGGACAAAAGGCAGGGGACAAGCAGCGAGGAGGGGAACCACACTCCATTGGACGGTCCCCATGTTGGGAGGAGTTGTTCTGTGGTGCGGGACAACCCTCTGTGGTGGTCCCTTGAGGGACTGACTAGCCGTCGAGGTGCCCTGTTTGCTCAACAGAATCGGGGCACCTCACCAAAGGCGGCATTGGTGGCACTTGCCGGGTTTTAGTGGGTAGAGCTGCGTCCACCTTACCACTTTTCGGGCGCAGCGAGTCCCACATACCCGACTGGGGAGACCCACTCCCCCGCGGGATGCCTCAGAGCATTTCCCGGCATTAAAAAAACCCCGGCATCTTTACGATGCCGATGAGACGCAAGGATTGTATGCCAGTAATTGTATTTATATTTACACTACACAAAATACACTGCATATCCTGCCGTTTCCTGGAACACAGTGTCTGTTTAGTGATAGAAATAAGCAGGATCAAACCCATGCAGACAGGATAAAACCTATTAATATTTATATATACATTAAGCTATTAATATACATAGTTTTATAGTGACATAGAAGTGTAAAGAAAAAATAAAACATTGATACACTTACTCTAGGTGCTAGAGGAGCCACAACTCCTGGCACCAACAGCTGAGGGTCGGCTGCAGCCAACGCAACGAAGCACAGCACGAAGAAAATCTGAAAGAAAGATAGTTTTAACCAAACACCATGGATGAGTTTAAACACCACTGAGCGTGTGAATTTAAGATATGAATTTAATCGTCTGTATATTTAAGTACATAGTACATACGCTATATAGGTTGAGGCCTTTATAGCGACTGATATACGTTTCACTTCTTCAAATTGGTCTCCTAACAGACGAGGAGGGTAGAGGAAGGGGTCCTAGTTCGCCACTGCTTCGCATATATTATAAGACATTGCAAACATGCCACAAATTATATTAGTCCTAACAGGCCAGCATGCGTTAATGCTGTTTAATTCACAGTGCACAAGCGATGTTAAGAAAGGTTTAGGAAACCTTATCATCAATTCTTCAATGGTGAACATGTCTTGCTTGAGCCCAGACTCTCACTTCGAGGTCATACCTATGTCAACTAGTTCATCGTCCTTCACCTATGATGGATCTTCGAATGAACTAATGTTTTTTGTTACAAGTATGTTTTTTCTTCTTTGATTAAATAATATTGTTAATACGTACGAGGAATTTCATTTTGTATGTTGGTAGATCTCACTAGAACTGCTCTTAGGCCTTCTGAATGCAACTATGTGGATCTGAGGAAGACGCAGGCATTATATAGAACGATAGAAGGCCGCCAACTTCTAGTTCTGAGCACAACACCTTAGTGAGAAAGCTCATTTTCAATTATAATTCAATCATCATACAATGTAGATCATACATATTAATTATTCCAATGTTATTTATTACTTGCACGATAAATGTTTTATTAGTTTTTAGAGTTCCGTACCCAAAGGGCTAATGTCTAAACTCTAAGTCTAATCTTTTTTTGGAAGAACAGAAAACAATTGTGGGTGAGTCTGAGTTCGAGCTTAAACCCATGCAAAGTTGAATGTGCTAAGGGATAATAGGTAGACCTCCATCTTTTTTTTCAAGCATGAAACAATCAAGTGATGGCGTAGCTCCTAAATATTGGTATGAGTCGTTTTAGCCTTAGTTAAAGGCTAAGGCTTTATTGGAGGAATGGCCAATCGCTCAACTGAAATGAAAGCAAAATACAATTTTTATCTAATTTTAAACTTGCCAAGCTTCAAATTTAAAATTAAGCAAGGACGTCAATTATAATATATATTGTAATAAGAACTTATTGCCATAAGTATCCGATATAGGGAAATACCGCTGACATGTGCAATACAGTTGAGAAAAGATGTATGTGCTTTTGTTTATTAACAATATATTATCATTCAGAGATGAAAAAAATGGTTTTAATATTTTCTGTCAGTACGTGCTAACCTCCAAAATATCATGGATTTTGTTGTGGTTCACACAGGAAGACTAAGTACAACTTGGATCAACATTAAGGCTCTGTTTCATTGATATCGACATAAGAGTTCGTATACACATAGAAATATCAGTGCATGAAGGCAAAGCTTCATGGAATAAAACAAATTGGATATGCCTGAAAATATTGTTTATGACAACTTTCTATATAGACAAGAGTAAGCCGAGTTGTGGGACTTATAAATAAAGAACAATAGTGGACGTAGACCGTGAAATAATTTATGATGAAATTATTTATGATATGGTAATAAATTATAATTCTATAAATAAGGATACCTACTTAGATTCTTTAGCGCGCCATTTTTTTTCTTTAACACCGGGAAATGCTCTGAGGCATCCCGCGGGGGAGTGGGTCTCCCCACGCGGGTATGTGGGACTCGCTGCGCCCAACAGCTGGTAAATGGACGCAGCTCTACCCACTAAAACCCGGCGAGTGCCACCAAAGCCGCCTTTGGTGAGGTGCCCCGGATCTAGAAAACAAACAGGGCACCTCGACGGCTAGTTAGTCCCGCAAGGGACCGACGCCACCTCCACAGAGGGGTTGTCCCGCACCACAGAACAACCCCTCCCAATGTCGGGACAGTACAATGGGGTGAGGTTCCCATCCTCACCCCATTGTACTGAGCCATGGCGCGCTAAAGAACCCCACCATGGTTCAGGCCTTGTCGTGGCGGTGGGGCTCAGTAACCTAGGGTGAGCGGTGCACCTTGGGCGAAGCTAATTGGGCCGAGGGGGCTCTTTGTACCCCTCTTATAAGAAGAGGGGACAAGGGGCGATGTTCTCATCTTCGCCCCTTGTCCCCTGCTCTTTTGTCCCCTCTTCTTATAAGAGAGGTACAAAGAGCCCCTCGGCTCAATTTGCTTTGCCCAAGGTACTGGGCTCACCTTGGCAGACACCGACTCCAAAAGTAACAATAATTACGTGGTAAACGTAAAAATTGTACATTAGTAGAAGTACAAGATGATTATTAGTTATAGACACAAAAAGTGAAGAAACGCGATTATTTTATTACTTTTTAGTTATTTTATTATGGGTGCAAAGTTCTCATAAGTATACATTAATTAAGTCCAATCACAAGGTAGCTACTGTAAACTATTTAGGAGTTCCCTTAACTGTCCTTCGTCTTCATCATCAGACCTCCAATCACAGTCACAACCCATCTAGATATAAAGTTCTCATCAATACAAATTAATCAAGCCCAAACACAAGGTTACTGAAGTAAATCGTCGAGGAGTTCCTTCAACTGTCTTTCAGCTCCAGCATCAGATCAACTCTAGACCTTCATTAAATTATAGTGCTTTAAAATGCTTACTTAAAATAATATTAACTGCGCTAGCCACTCATACAATTTTCGAAAGTTCCCTTCGATTTCTCTGGGATGCCATCATCAGACCCTGGTTTCCTTATCATGGAACCATTTGGCACGTGCATCCTTTCAAACAAACAAAAGAATTTTGAAAATCGGCCTTCAATTGACCGGGAAGTTGGTGTAACATACATTTTTAAAAAAAACAACCCGACGCCAGGATGCCGTGTGGTCGCAGACTGCACGGTTGGCGGGGGGCAACCCCCACTTTAACTAACCAAAAGTGAGCCAAATGGGCTCACACCAATCCGATGTAGCATTAGGGCCTTCGGGCCGTTAGCATAGATCCATCCGAAAAAAAAAACATAAAAAAAATACCGATCGAATTTAGAACCTCCTCCTTTTTGTTTAAGTCTGTTAAAAAGAGGGTGGCATCGTTCTTCGGAATGATAGGTCATTACGCAACAATTGTTTTAGAGGATCTAAGAACAATTACTGTAGAGTGATATACTAATTATTTAATTTGCCTCTTGCCTTGGAAAAAGTTCGGCAGAAACGACCTCGCAGTAGATCCTCCTGCATCACGACAATGCCTCGTCGCACACCGCCAAGCACAGGATTGACTGACGATGTAAGGCGTGGTATTACGTCCCGACCTCGTACTTTGTGAATTTTATTTATTCCTAAAATAAAAATAAAAAGCTTCGAGGAATACATTTATACGTCGAGGAAGCAGTGGCTGCATATAAAAATGCCGTCGAAGAATCTCCTAAGGTAACTCTCAGTGATTCCATCGGATTCAGCGATGTATTGTGTAAATGGACAGTATTTTGAAAAGTAGTAAGTATTAGCAACTTATGTATTTATTATACAAATACATAAGTTGCTAATTTATTTAGATTTTTTATTTTCTAAGAACTTTCAATGTCATCCTCGTAAAATGCAATCACGAAATTCCCTTCTCTCTTCTTTAAAACGACGGCGGTCAAGTGATCAGGCTACTGAATGCTTCAGGCAGCGGTCACGGGTTCGAACCGCAGATAATTTGTACGATGAATATAGATGTGTGCACTAGGTTATGGACATGTATATATGTTTTTATATAGATTTATTAAATATATATTTGTTTCTAGCACTCGCAATACAAGTTATTACGATTTCACCACGAGGCTAGGTTAACATGGTGTGATTATTGGTTATTATTTATTTAATCCCATTGCAATCAAAGACTATCAGATGCTTTTTTGGTGTCTGTGTGTTACTTAAGTTTAAGATATCACTAATTATTATTTAACATTATTTAATTAAAAACGATAGCTGTATACTAGAATTGTCTAAGAATCCACTTATTATGAAAAAAATGTTATAATTCTCATGTTCATAACGAAATTGCGTTTTCAAGTCCGCAGTTAAAAGACTATAAAGTCTATGACAACGACTGATAATATAGCTTTCTATCAGGGAAAGAAGTTTTAAAATCAGTTTCGTTTTTAGGTGTGAAAGCGTAAAGAACGAACAAACTCACATTCACATTTATAATATTAGTAAGGATGAATGCTAACATTGACATAGTTCACATCTGCCGGGCGTCTGTTTGTTTGAACGTTCAGATTTGTTGGTCAGGAACGTTTGGTACAGGCCTTGACGTGGTGGTGGGGCTCAGTAAGCTAGGATGAGCCGCTGCACCTTAGGCGAAGCTACTTGAGCCGAAGGGGCTCTTTGTACCCCTCTTATAAGAAGAGGGGACAAAAGAGCAGGGGACAAGGGGCGATGTTCTCATCTTCGCCCCTTGTCCCCTGCTCTTTTTGTACTGTCCCGACGTTGGGAGGGGTTGTTCTGTGATGCGGGACAACCCCACTGTAGAGGTGGCGTCGGTCCCTTGCGGGACTGACTAGCCGACGAGGCGCCCTGTTAGCTTGACAGATCCGGGGCACCTCATCAGAGGCGGCATTGGTGGCACTCGCCGGGTTTTAGTGGGTAGAGCTGCGTCCACTTACCAGCTTTGGGGCGCAGCGAGTCCCACATACTCGTGTGGGGAGACCCACTCCCTCAGCGGGATGCCTCAGAAAAAAAAGAATATTATATATTATACATTTGATAGCCTAATAATTGAGCAAGGTTTTTCAATTCTGGGACATGTGTATTTTAAAACTTACTAGCTCCGTATATAATAATAATATAATATCAACTCTTATTATATCCGACTGCTGGCCACGGGCCTCCTCCTCGAAATCAGGCGAGGGTTTTGGGCCATAGTTCACCGATGCGCTGGCCCAACGCGGGTTGGTGAACTTCAACCTTCAAAGACTTTTAATCTCATGCACGATATTTCCTTCACCGGTGAGCAAGCGATGGTCTCATGTTCAGGTGCACGTAGAAATTTAGAAAACTCCATATGGGCATCACAGGGTGGCCAGGATCGAACTTTGACCTCCCTCAAGAGGCTGAGCCCATACCCATTAAACTATCGTCGCTCACAACTTCCACTAGCACCTGATATTTTTAAAAATTAAAAAATACCAATAATATCTTGTTTCCACACTAATTTTAAACAAATTTAATAAACCTTTATCGTAATGATTTAATTTATTAAAATAAAATTCTTTCCTACGATACTGATTGTGTAAGTAGGAATAAAATATACAAAATAGGAAATCAGAATTTTATTCATGGTTCATGGAGATTTAGAAGTGGTTCTTCGGTTGTATCTTAGGTTCAAAAGGTTGAGAAGGGATTAGAGAACTCCAAAGAAGCCCGGTGCGAGGACGCGGCCGTAGCCGTACCCTGTGTAGCCGTTCACCACGGACGGACCAGCGACCACAGTCTGAAACGAATCAATCATTTTTTAATACAATGGTCATATATACAAATATACAGTCGAACATAAAACCTTCTTCATATTGAAATCTACAAAAATCAGGTATAACATGAAATACGAACTACGGTATTTCCGAACCGATACGACTTAGAGCATAGGTACTCATATTTGAAAGGCCGGCCACGCACCTGCTAATAATGTAACGAGTATCTGTGGATGTCCCTTATCACTTACCACCAGGTGAAAGGACAGTCCGTTTGTCCTTCTATAAAGAAATAAACCAAACTCAATGAAAACGAAAATTCAATAAATATTTGTACCTGCGTTAATATCAGGTAGTATACTTTTGGAGACGACAGTTGGCTCTAGACGTAGCTGACTTTACATCTTATAGTCCGAATAGCTTTTGTAACAGAAATTTATTTCGTCTATAAACCATAGTTCATCATCATCATCATCAGCCCCTGTCCGTCCACTGCTGATCATAGGTCTCCCTCCAAGAACGCCAAGACGACCGATCCCTCGCCACTCGCACATTCGATGCGAAACCTTAGTTAGATTACATGTAGACTGTAAACAATGATTTGCTCAAAATAATTTCATGGAATTCTGAAAATCAAATTTCTCTCACAACTTTACGTGGTGGGACGATCATTCAACATCACGGAGAATTTATTTGTCAAAACAATAATTACCCCTCCGAGTCCATCAGTGGCCACCACTCCTGGGAAGGTCAGCTGTGGAGCAGCGCTGGTCAAAGCGATAAAGCAGAGAACGAAGAATACCTGAAAAACGAAACATCGTTCAAGTTAACATATTAAAATCTGTGGCGGACCAATCAGCGCCACATTCCTGAATCACGCTATCGAAGTTCCACAGCTCGTTGCTTTACATACAACAGCTGAATTGATAGCAAGTGGGCTTCGGCCTGACCTAGCATGCCATCTCGCTCGGTCGGAGATCACCCTTTGGGGCTATATTTAATGATAGTTTATCCTTCAAAAAGGCAAAATTAGTACCAACAGTACCCTTGCACAGTTGTACTGAAATTCTCAACCTTCGGGGGGGAGTGATGTGGCGGACCAATCAGCGCCACATTCCTATCCCCACACTATCACCTATCCCCACAAATCTTTATATTATAAATGTGAAAATGAGTCAATTGCTACTCTATTGTCGCAAACACAGAGCAAAGGTTTATTATGATATAAATTTACTTTTTTACCGTTCGTTTCTGATGTCTATGGTCGCATCTAAACCGCTGAATGGATTTCGATAAAATATGGTAAGGATCATTTCAAAGGAATCGTAATATTATATAATCATGATTTTACTATAGATTATTACATTTATACGCACAAAACAGTTTCATTTGTATATAATTTAAATATCGTAATAACATATTAATTCAAAAAAATCTGATTTCAAATGTATTTAGATTATAAGGAAAGCGATTTTGCAAAAACTAATATTTATTCAAAGGTTTATTTAAAATGCCTAATAAACTTATTGTTTTCTAATGTTTACGCGAATTTCACTCATTATAAATGAAACAATTTTACGGATTTTATCGCGGTTTATTAAGATTTTTACAAGCCCGACATTTCGGATACTTTACAGCAACCATGGTCACGGCAGGACTGAGGTGACAGATGTCCTAACGTTACAAGTTATTCGAAACTACCCTATGATACATCATTATTTTAATAAGTCCTCTCTACGCAGAAAGTGCTAACTGCATCTTTAATCTGTGGCATATTATGCTTGGGTTTTGATTTAATTATTTTAATAATAGGATCCCAAGCAGGTGGTAAGAGCCAGCCATCTTCTCTATTGAAATTTGGATGTTTTTTAATTTCAATAGCCTCGCGGAGCATCCTTGGTTGGTCCTAATAAACTTTCTATTATTTACGTTACGAATAACATGCGTCATACGGGATACAAAAATTCTGGCTAAATATAAGCATTAAGAGATTTATTTCAATTGTCCTGTCTAAGAGATTCTTCAGCCTCGTCATATTAGTGACCAACCGTACGTTTAGCGAAAGAGTTTTTTTATTTAATACTTTATTAAAGTAAAATTAATTCATAATAATTAGTAAAAAAGAAAAGAAAATTAGAAGATTGTAAATTAGATTGAAGAATTAGAAAGGAAGTAATAATCTGAAGCAAAAAGTATGAACAGGATGTGGTTATGAGTCTTTTTCGCGTTTTGCGGGCTATCGAGATTTTTATATATCATCATAAAACACACTTCGCAGCAATCATAGTCACGGGAGAACTATGATAAAAATTTAGTCATATTAATGCAATTCGCATAATTATACAAGTTTAGTAAAATTTAATGGATATGAAGAAATAAATCGCTTATAAGGCTTATATGAAAAGTTTTGTTACATAATATTTTCTATCAACAAACTTATTAATAGTGTTATTATTCTAAGCTTATAAATTTTTAATTATAATGTTATTTTTAAGTTTGTATATCATATGCTTGTGAAGAGACTGGGATCCCGCAGACAAACTATGTAAACAGTTTTAGGGGATAATTTGTTATCTAAGAATTAAGTTGAAAGTTTAATAATAAATAATAAAAGAGAATAATTAATATACATAATTAATAAAATGAAATACGTACGAGGAATTTCATTTTGTATGTTGGTAGATCTCACTAGAACTGCTCTTAGGCCTTCTGAGTGCAACTATGTGGATCTGAGGAAGACGGAGGCATTATATAGAACGATAGAAGGCCGCCAAGTATACCCTAGGCTCGCCATCATAAGCTATCTGAATATTTAATGAAAATACTTGTCTTAGAAAAAAATTGTAACCTAGCATAATGCATAGTTCTCAGCAAATATGGTTAGACCATATGAATTGATTAGAACAAGTACCTATAATATATTAATGCATCTGGCTAATAACGGCTTTGTTTAACCTTACTAGTTACTATAATATATAACTGCAGTATAGATACAACTTTCATTTTAGTTGTATACGCAAACGGGCAGATGAGCCACATGGTATGTGGTCACCGTCGCCCATGTCACCATTGCCTGTTCAGTCCCTTCCCTAAAGACAACAAAGCTGTTTTACGCGAGAAACAAGCAGGAGGGTGGTACCCACAGATATTGAGAAGGTGGTACCCAAGCAGACGGTAACGCGACCCAGCGCAACCCTCCCCCTGGTAAATACATATAGGCCTCTAAATAAGATAAGATTATAAGTGGTTAGATACAGGCACGTTATTAGTGCCGAAATCCCCACAATGGTTCAGGTCTTGACCTGACGGTGGGGCTCAGTAGCCTGGGGTGAGCCGCCACCTTGGTCGAAGCTAATTGAGCCGAGGGGGTCTTTGTACCCCTCTTATAAAGGGGACAAAAGAGCAGGGGACAATGGGCGAGGATGGGAACCTGGGTGAGGTTGTGCTGCTACGCTGCGCCGGCTCTGCGCTCTGAGGCCGACTGATGGCCATAGATGGATGATTGGCCGATGGGACGTAGAGACAGATCACTTTTTAATTTTGGTTGGTTGAATTGCCATTAGGTACCTACTACGTCGATAACAAATCGATTTCGATTTTTATGGTTCACAATACTGCTCTATCCGGTTGTATGCTCCATGTCTGATAGCAATTACTGAAACATAGATAAATAAGTATTATTTATATACATATATTGTTTTTAGAACTCAAGAAGGAAAGTAATTACTAATTGTATAGAGAAGACAAGATATAAGACCTTCGCTTAACATAAAATTTAAATCGTCTGGTATCAGCTGGTCCAATCTGAGTGGTCGTCACAGATAATATTAAAATTAGTATAAGAACTTACGGCAAGATCATAATAATATATTTCTTTCATTTAATTGACCACTTTCAGCTTTCTTAATGACATTATTATTGTATATAATTTACAGACATTATTATGTACATAATAATAACATTTAAAAAGTGTTGTTAACATTGACATCGTTTTCTTTGTTTACATAGACATACTAGGCTGTTTTCAATCTAGATTTAAATGTTAGTCATTTATTATCATACTCAACCGTGAGGCTTAGACTTCGTAAGAATAGGAGCGATCCAATCTTTTTCTCAAAAACTATCTAATTTAATTGAAAAATTGGAAGATGATATTGAAGAGTACTGCATTATTCACTACTGGTTAAAACTTCAAGTCCAAGCGTTGCATAATAAGCGAGTTCATACAGATTTTAGGCCGACAAAGGGGTTCACGGAAAATTCATTTTCTCGTGATAAGGTATTTTTTTCGATATATCGGTAGAAACCATTGTAGATTAATTATCAAGCTAAAATATTGTATTCAGGATTTTATTGTTTATTCAACGTTCACTAGCATACTATAAGCAATGTAAAAACAGTGAATTCGGCCGGGTAGCTGGCGAAACGCGACTCGTCACGAACACCTCAATAGTTTATAAGAGTAGCCAACAAAATGGTGGCTCTTATATTTGCTTACAATAAGCACAGAGACCTCATTAAATCACTGGTTATCAAGTTCAGGTATTCAATACTGTGAAAAATATTACTTTTTATGAGAAGAATTCGATTTGAATAAAATAAGTTAATATTTTCTTTTCTTTTTTGTCATCATCAGCCCCTATCCGTCTGCCACTGCTGAACATAGGCCTCCCTCAAAGAACGCCAAGACGACCGACCTCTAGCCACTTGCACGGACCGGCCACTGTACGGAGATCGTCTCCCCACCTTGTTAATGGCCGATCGAAACTTCGTCTACCCAAACGCGGCCTCCAAATAAGATTTTATTAGATACACACTGTACAGTGTAGTACACACTGATTATAGTTTTTATCCCATCCCATAAATTTTATTCCATCTCGTTAAGATTAGGTAATTTTGTCGCGTAGGAAGCAAATTGTGAGTCGCGCCGCTTTAACGTGATCTAACCTCGCTTAGCTATAATTGTTACATATCGTTTCCTCGTTCTATACTATTTATTACTGCTATAATGAATATCGTGATTTATAGTTTCATGAGTCTATTCAAGTACATTTTCATGATATATTATCTCAATAAGCTTCATTAGTAAATGAACGGTATATTTATGATCTTAAAAACGTATAAATTGTCTTTTCAGTTCCCAGGAATATTCACGTACGTTGTAATATGATGTAATATTGTATAAAGCTTTAAGCACATGCTTTTATATAAGCTTAATATTTCTACACTTCATCTTTCGTGACGTAGGTACTTAACGTTTTGTCGTTTTTTTCTCATAACATTCAAGGCTATATAAGTGTTATATAGTTTCCCGGGGGCGGTTGGGCCTTACTATTCCCCAGTTTGAAATTTTCATTTTAATGGTTGTTTTTTTTTTACTTTTTTTTTACTTTATTAAAATATATATATATATTGTAATCGTAACCCATAGATTATTAGAATATTGTTACTAATAAAGTTTTTGGCTATGTGGCCTGAAATAAAAAAATAATATTATTATAAGAGGCACCTCCGTGGTAACCTTACGATAAAAAAAATTACCTTTTTAACAAATAAGCGGTCTCTCTGTATCCAGTCGCATATGCTCGTCTACACCAGACTCTTCAGGTTCGTAAGCATCAGCCCGGTACACGGCGTTCTCGATCCAGACCGCTATCCTGTCGGATATGGCGACCATGAACCGAGCCAGGCGACCCGGGTGGTTGCGAGAGGGCTTTGGTTCACCTGTAGAAAGTGTTTATTTGGGCGGTAAAATCGACACTTAATGCCGTGAATCCTCCTAATTAATAATGAATTTTATTAATTAGGAGTTCTAATTGTAAGTGTCAACAATTACATTGTCTGTCCTGCCCTACTTCAGAAACGCAGCAAAGCACTTTGACAGAAGATATAGGCAGGATGGTAGAAGGTACCCCTGTAGAAGGGAGCGCGGCATCTAGCCCATCGGTAAAATGTAAATTATTGTCGTAAAAACAAGTACATACATGTTATGACTCCGGTATTTACCGGTGGGGGGATGCGCTGTGCCGCGCTCCCGCACCACCATCTTGCTTGTTACTCCCGTCAAACAGCTTTGCTGTGTTTCGAAGCGAGGTAAGTAAGACAGGCAGTGTAGTAGTGGGAGTAATCCCACCGAGATTTAACATCTTATGTCTAGGTATAGCTCACTTAAATGAGTTGCCTGGTTCATAGGCGACGTCAACCACTTACCTACCTTCTGGTGGCACGTCTGCCGATCCAATTCACATTTAAAAAATCTCCGTGAACTGCCCATAGTGGCAGATAAATCGTCATGGCGCTCATAGATATCACCACTTCTAACTTTACAATGGGGGTAGGATCATCTAGCGTCCGCACTAACGCACAGAACCACAGAATCCTACGCAATTGGTTAATATATTATTATTTTCCATGTTTTCAAAAATTATAAATTTATCGATAAATAATTAACAAACCTAGAATTTCAGCAACACGCTCTAAAACCACATCAGCTATACTCCTCAGCCTATTTGAGACGAGCATTTCTTTTTGTCCCTTCGCAATGTAATCACATAATCTGTACGCCACCTGAAATTATTTGACGTATCAGGTAATCTAATCTTCTAATATATAAAATTTCCATGTCACAATGTTAGTTACCGTACTCCTCCGAAACGGCTTTACCGATTTTTACCAAATTTTATATGCGTATTCAGTAGGTCTGAGAATCGGCTACTATCTATTTTTCATACCCCTAAGTGATAAGGGTGGTCAACCCCTCAAATTTTAAAAGTTAACGCGGGCGAAGCTGCGGGCAACAGCTAGTGTCAATATAGAATTTGCATATAAAATTATTCTTTAGTAAAACTGGAGTAAAATTGTGGTGTTGATGATATCCAAATGATTTTAGGGACTATAATTACTATCATACCCCGATGGCAACCAATAGTAGTAAATATTCCAACCCGACGCCAGGAGGCCGTGTGATCGCAGACTGCACGGTTGGCGGGGGGCAACCCCCCACTTTTACAAACCAAAAGTGAGTCAAATGGGCTCACACTTTTTTTTTTTTCATTTACGCCGGGAAATGCTCTGAGGCATCCCGCCTGGGGTGTGGGTCTCCCCAGGTGGGTATGTGGGACTCGCTGCACCCGAAAGATGGTAAATGGACGCAGCTCTACCCACTAAAACCCGGCGAGTGCCACCAGTGCCGCCTTGGTGAGGTGCCCCGGATCTGTTAAGCTAACAGGGCACCTCGACGGCTAGTCAGTCCCGCAAGGGACCGACGCCACCTCCACAGAGTGGCTGTCCCGCACCACAGAACAACCCCTCCCAACGTCGGGACAGTACAATGGGGTGAGGTTCCCATCCTCACCCCTTGCCCCCTGCTCTTTTGTCCCCTCTTCTTATAAGAGGAGTACAAAGAGCCCCCTCGGCTTAATTAGCTTCGCCCAAGGTGTTGGGCTCACCCTAGGCAGGCCTTGAAGTCAGGCAGTTCAGGCCTTGACGTGGCGGTGGGGCTACTGAGCCCCACCGCCACGTCAAGGCCTGAACCATGGTGGGGAAATGGGCTCACACTAATCCGATGTAGCATTAGGACCTTCGGGCCGTTAGCATAGATCCATCCGAAAAAAAAAGAAGTAGTAAATATAAATTCACAAGCTTATACAATAAAGTAATGTAAATGGCCAAAGATATTCTACAAAATATCCGACTCGAAGGACCGGACATTGCACATTGACACGCCACTTTTACAACATTGCTGAAGAGGAGAGTAGTAAAAGTTAAACGAAGTGGAGGTAGAAGCTCTACCGCCCACTTCTATAATTATACGACAACCCTCCGTAAATTTTAGTTTTGACGTAGTCCGTCACTACTCAGTAGTCGACAAGAATAGCAACTGCGAACCTGAGCGCTAAAGTTGACGAGCCACTTTTGTCTCTGTCGAAGTTCTCGGTTCCTCTCCGATTGTTCCTTGCGACTGGTCATTCCACTTGGTCCCGACCAACGTTTCGCAGACTCGTTCAGAGCCAGAAAGTACTGTTCCGTTTGTCTACAAAAACATACCTGTTTTGTCTCATTACCAAATAACTATATTAGTTTAGTGGGAGTTTTCATGCCCGACGTTTCAGATTATTTACAGCGAGTGTCTGTTGATGTCGCTTTTCACTTACTATCGGGTGAACCGACTGTCCGTTTGCCCCCTCTTCTATATAAATAAAGATTCGATAATAATATCTATGGACGCTTTTACACCAATCTGGTCCCGTGGTAAGTTCTCGTAGAACTTGTGTTACCGGTACCAGACAATGGAAATATATTTAATACTTTTATACTATCTTCGATCAACAATAGCAACCGAAGCATACTATACATATATTAAATATTTTTATTATTTAATACACATCCATGACCCAGGAACACAGAAAACTTTTTGTTCCCTGGCAGGATTCGAACCCGCTTCCGACGAGAGCGCCAACGCGCTAACCTGACCACCTGTGACCTAACCACCTAACTGAGCCACAGAGGTCCACAATTTATACCAAACCATTATCATGGGAAGACTCTCTTTATTGGTAAGATAACGAAATTAGTATTGGATATAGTAGACGTATGTATTTTAAACCTAATAAATAAATAAATAAGACCGAAAATAATTTTGTATTCACTTGATAGATAGGAATAGTTGTATAAGAAATTGTCGAATGTATATGCGATTTATTACTGTCTAGCGGACGAGAAAAACGTTGTCCTGTAGGTACAGAACATTTTTGTTAGAATCTAATTCAAATTCGAAATTTTAAACACAGAAAAAAATCCATCGAAATCAGTCCAGCCGTTTACAAGTTCAGTAACATACACACCCACAAAGAATTATATTTTGATATTTATTAAGTCGTAAGTCCGTAAGGATTCGTAATAATGAAAGCACTCAAAAATAGGTAGGTACATCAATTCATTAAAATCATCAAAGGCCAACAGTGAAAACCGTATCAAAATCTGTCTAGTTTATAAAATATCGATGCACAAGCAAACCAACACAAAAAACGACTTTAATTTATACTATGTAAAGAGAAGATTCGATGACATGTAGGAACTCATCTCCTCTTTAATCAATTTCTACTATAGTTTGTATAGTTTTACGTTTTTTGGGAAATATGCAGGGTATAGATTTGACAAAAGCGGGAGAGCCAACCTTGTGTTTGTAAATGTACGTGGACATAGTCTTTGGTGCGTAAGCTCGGGAGCGTTCCTGTTCAGTGATACGCTGCCTTTAGTTACGCACACAAAAACGCACGTGTGTGCGCATCACGACTACAAATATGGACCATCCATTTTCATGGAAGAAAACAATGACAATTGTGACTTGTTGTGAATAAATGTTCTTACTCCGGGCTAAGGAAGTAATCCTCTTCCAAAGCACTTTTAATTTTATCCCTGCGGTCTCGCGGCAGGATAGCACATTTTTCATCCCACAGGCACTGAAGACGTCGAGCAGTGGGACGAGCTAGCATCTCCACACGTTCCTTATTCCGACGCATACGAGACATTTTCTTTGACATGGATTCGCCACCTATATTTTTAGCGACAATTAACCGTATTTTAACATTAGGTACCGAAGGGTGGAATGCTCTTATGTCGCGCCCCCCTTTGTGCCACCGAGACTTAACTCTCAGGATATGCAACGCATGAATAATTTGTATTTGTTTCCGAAGGTAAATATCCATTATGGATGTAGCCAGAGAACCACCCAGGTGGTGGTTCCTGATCCTATGTGGGACTCACACTTGGGCAATGCATACCCAAACTAAAACTGGGCCCAGGTTCCCATCCTGAAGCTCGACACGGGGACAGGGGCGTTACTGGAGGCGCATTAAGTAGTGGCTCCTACACACCCTTGTTCGTCGGCTGCGGGCGGAGGCCTCGTCAGTGGCCCCCCACTCGCCCCTCGGTCTCATTCTGGGTCATTACTGTCTCACAGAAAGAGACCATCGCCGTCCAGGGCTCGTCGTCACCGATCTTCGCGGTGATGATGCTCGGCTGAGACAAATCCCCTCCGATCTCGGGCATACCTTGAGGGTGTGCTAGGCCGAGTCCACCGCCGCGCCACATCGCGACACACTGTCAACAACTCTCTGTGGTCCGTCCGGCACAGGCACTCACCAAAGCAACCATGCCCGGTTTGCACCTGTGTCAGACGGAAGGTGAGAGGTTTGCGCTTACAGATAATCCACCGCTCGAGGACCGGACGCAGAGCAGGGATTTGCCATAGGGCTGCCACGCCAGATCCTCCCCCATTAATAAATTGTCTAGGCTAGTCCCAGGTGTTTATGTTCATGGGAGTCGCTAACCACTTGCCAGCAGGTGGATCTTTTGCCTATTCAAGTATCATCAGATATAATGTATCATCTTATCATTACTCTATCCGTCCACTGCTGAACATACCTAAGCTTCCCCCAATGAACGCCAAGACGGCAAACCTGTATAAGAATAATGAAGTCGCAATCTATCTTACGCAATTCCTGTTCTAAAACCCCAAAAATCTATGAGAATTTACCAAAGCTTCCTTCTCTTACAACTCTAACATTTTGTTCAGATTTACTGAATATATTTGAATCAGACGGACTCTTCTCAGAGGCTGAGTTTTCCGCAGACGACTTTCTCTTCTTTTTAAACATTTTCGTATATAACACTAAAATTTAAAACCTTCGAAAATAATATACAAAAGCAAAAATCTTGACAAAAATGTGTCAGAAACCAGACAGTTTCGTTATACTTTTTTTTTCATTTTTATTTGTAAAAAGAGGTAGATTAGGTATTATAAAAATGGGTGTCGCAGGTCTACAGAGAACGGATGTTCGTGCAAATGCAAAATTAATAAGAATGTTCTGATCTGCCTCAACAGACCATATATTATTTTAACTATTCGTTATTACTTTGCCTTGGTTCTGAGTGTTCGGCGTTTCCGTATTAAATAGAAACAACAGTGTGACGCTGATAAAGATTCCCTTATTTTTACATCTTGTTTCTTCTCCCTTTCTTTCAGTTATTGGAGCCGCTATTGGGAAAAAAGTTTTGGAAAATGATAGGGAAATTGATGTCCAAACATTTGTTATTTGCTTTTAAAACCACTTTAACACTTTTTGTCTAAATACTACATAATATCAGGTTCCTATCAATAATATAATATCAGTTATTCATATTTTCCAGTCTTTCAGCGCCTTATTTTCAGAGCAGATTTAAACTCTTTCAGTGGGCAGTTACACTTTCATAATTATGTATAAGGAAAATGAAATAAAAAGTTGAAATAAAATTAACACCATATATAGTTTTTATTAAGTTTTTGGTAACAAACACAACCACCTCAAAGAGTAGGGTAATCCATTATTTAATTTTCCAAGAGTTACAGTTTTTACTTCGTATGGTAGATGCCATCCTTTATTTGTTTGTTGTGCGATGGGCGTAAAGCATAGAGGAGCCTGAAAATTAATAGTATGTTATTTTATTATCCCTTAAATACCTTCATGCGAAAACTGATGACCATATAACTATTTCAATTAATGCTAAAATAGCCAATCCAATGCTCTCTCCATGGAGCACTTAGAACGGTCACAACGCAAGGCAATCAACATCCTGTTTAGGTCGAAAAATCATCAGTTTTCGTGAATGTGGCCTCCACTTCAGAACCCTTCATCCCCATGTCCATCAATTCGGCATATGTGACTAAGCCACAGCCACTTCAACTTGTCTGTCATCTGATATCAAATTCTGTTGTGCATGGGGGCTAAAAGGGTAACATTAGCAAAGGAGCAACATTATATAATATAATATCTATGGACGCTTTCACACCACGTCAATCTGGTCCCGTGCTAAGTTCTCGAAGAACTTGTGTTACGGGTACCAGATAACGGA